>JBBBDQ010001942.1:480000-1092500 GCA_037127315.1 Ascarosepion bandense | reverse complement strand
TGGAAACAATAAAAAATTGTATTTTCTTAAAATAAAGAAAACGTAGGTTACAAAACAGACAAATTCATACATTTTCTTGGCCAAAAGTAAAAACATTCCTACTTCGTTATGTAAGGCTAAGAACAGCTGTGTCTAAAAAGTATAGACAACAAAAAAATACTCTATCTTCTTTTTCTATGTGCCCTGTCCCTTCAGGACGTATGCGATCATGGTTCTCCATGTCTCCCTATCCCTGGTGGCTCTTAACCCCCATTTCATCATCCACCTGATCAGGCCCTGCAAATATGTTATCCACTGTCTCCTCTGTTTCTGGCCTGTCAGTATCAGGTTCTCCAAGCCCTCTTTTCTCATTGCATGTCTCAGGAACTTCAGTTGTCTCTTTCTGATGTTCACTATTAATTTCCTTTTTGTTGCCATTCTTTCCAACACCGCATTGTTGCTTGCATGCTCAGTCCACGATATCTGCAACATTCTTCTGTAGAACCACATTTTCGCTGCTTCAAGTTTTGTCCTCATTTTCAATGATTTTGTCCAGCATTCACTGCTGTATTGAAGAAGTGACATCACATAGCAATCCAGCGCTCTTTTCTTTGTTTCTAGTGAAATTTTCCTGTGTCTTAGTAATTTTCTCAGTTTCTGGAATGCATCTTTTGCCATGCCGATTCGCCTTCGGATCTCTGTGTCGCACATTCCATCTTGTGTTAGAACACTTCCTAGGTATTTAAACTTTTGTACTTGCTTGATTCTGGTATCCCCCACCTGTATTTGACATTTTGGGTTGCTCTTTTTGCTGATGGCCATGCATTCAGTTTTCTGAAAGCTTATTTGTAGTTCTTTTTTGTCACTCTCCACAGCTACCTTCTGTAGGTGGTCTTGTAGTTTTCTTTCTGTGTCTGCAATCAGCACTGTATCATCTGTATATCTTATGTTGTTCAAGTTGTGGCCTCCAATAACAAATTCTGGCGTATCATCTAGGGTCCTCAAAATATTCTCACTGTACAAGTTGAACAGATCCGGTGAAAAGACACATCCTTGTCTTACACCTCTTTCTATCTTTGTAAATCTGCTGAAATCATTACCTGTCCATATGCAGGCAGTTTGCTGCCAGTAGAGATTCTTGATTAATACAAAATTCAAAATGGCCTCCCAGTTTCCGTCATACTTTTAACCCCTCAGTTCCAGTGTTCTGGTATATTGGTAGATCTCTTGGGTTTGTATATCCTTCTATTAGCCTGAAGAGCCCACCTGGCCTTTTAGCATACATACATATATATATATATATATATATATATATATATATGCTAAAAGGTTTGTACATCCTTCTATTTGCCTGAAGAGACCCCCCAGCCTTTTAGCATATATATATATATATATGCTAAAAGGTAGTGTCTCTTCAGGCAAATAGAAGAATATACAAACTCAAGAGATCTACATATATATATATATATATATATATATATATGTAGATCTCTTGAGTTTGTATATATATATATATGCTAAAAGGCCAGGTGGTCTCTTCAGGCAAATAGAAGAATATACAAACTCAAGAGATCTACATATATATATATATATATATATATATATGTAGATCTCTTGAGTTTGTATATTCTTCTATTTGCCTGAAGAGACCACCTGGCCTTTTAGCATATATATATATATATATGCTAAAAGGCTGGGGGGGGTCTCTTCAGGCAAATAGAAGGATGTACAAACCTTTTAGCATATATATATATATATATATATATATATATATATATATATAGGTTTATTACTGTTTGTAAAATAATTCATTTTATAAATCATAATTTCAAATTATTAAAATAATGACCGAGTGTTGAATTTACTTTATTTTTTAACAAATGTTGTTACAAAACTTAAATTGGATTTAAGTATAGTAGTACTATGACTTTTTGAAGCCTTCTAGAACTTCATTTAGTCTGTAAGTCTGTATGTTATGCTATAGCTATAAAATGATAAATTCATAAAAACTAAGTAAGTACTACCGAATTGCATCATTAGATAATTGAAAAATAAATCTTCTGAAATTTCTTTTTAAACCTTTTTGCAGACATGTTAAAAATCAAATTATCGATTTTGAGGTAACCTTTTCAAGAACTAACACAAATTACAGATTTATAACACAGAAATATAGAGTTACAAAAAGTCATAACCCTTATATATATATATATCCACAGACAGATCTGTTTTGCTGTATCACAGCTCTACAGTTAGACATCCAATTGCTTTTTACCTAGGATTGAAACCAGACCGAATTGGCATCAGTTAGCAATTTCCCTCTGAGCTATGGGTGCTCGGTAGAAGGAGGCAGACTTTTATTGTGTGATATACCATGTATTCATATGCCAGTAGTGAGAGTGTTCTAATTCATTACTGAATGAATGATGCATAGATGCTAGAGTAGCTACCTTTTTTTCCAATGTCTACCATTCTTCCAGAGTGCTCAATCAGAGTGTGAGAGCGTAAATAGTCATTCACAAAAAGATCTGTTTTGCTGTATCATAGCTCATCAGTATGGTTAGACATCCAACTGCTTTTTAGCCAGGATTGAAACCAGATCAAATTGGCATCAGTAAGCGATTCTACCTCTGAGCTATCGGCATTTTATATATATTTGCTCTGAGCACTTTTTCATTTACACCTGATCAATATTTGTATATTGACATGTATATACGTGTATACACACACACACACACACATATATATATATTGTGAGCATGAAACAGGTTATGACTAGGATAATCCTTTCATAGGAATTAGTGTTGTAAAGCAATTTTTTCTCTGTTTCAGTAATCTCGGCTTCAAGTACTTTACTTGAGGCATTTTTTTTATTTTTATACTTTTGTTGTCAGTTGGATTCATCAGGGGTTTTTGTTTATCTTTAATAAAAATAATAGTAATAATATATATATATATATATATATATATATATGAATTGTTTGAACATTGTTTTTTATCAATACTCGTATTTAAGTAGATATTCTGTTTTTTAATTAAACAGTTTTATATATTTATATCTACGGCCTGATTTTTTACGATAAATTGTTATTACGAAAATGTGTGCCATTTGGCAAGATTCGAACCTGTGACCCCTATTTACATAGGTGGCAGGTAATAACAATTTATCGTAAATAATCAGGCCGTAGATATAAATATATAATACTGTTAATTAAAAAACAGAATATGTACTTAAATACAAGTATCGATAAAAAATAATGTTCAAACAATTCATTTGAAATTGTCAGTTGTTTATAACCAAGTTTCATTTATATATAAACTTATTTATAAATGGAACTTTGTCTCTGTGTATGTGTGTGTGTATGTGTGTGTGTATGTGTGTGTGAGTGTGTCCATTACCTATAGACTCCAAAATGGCTGAATCAATTTTCTGTAAAATTTACACAGTTGTACTATAAATGTCTGCGAGTGTTCTTAGCTAGGTTTTGTGTCAAGTTACTCCCGATAAATATCAAAAATCGATAATCGAAAAAATCGGGTTATAGAAGGAATGGTCCGATTTTAATCAAATTTGATACACTCATAGACAAAGACATAAAAAACGATATTCAGAAGTTTCAAGGTTGCAGTTCTTACAATAGTGCAGAAAATCGATAATATATACATATAAAATGCAAGATGTTTGTGTGTGTGCCTGTTTATCTGCCTGTTTGTATTTTTTTCAGCTCTTTTATTTTAGTTTTTGCTTAGGGTGTGGCTCTAAGTAGGTATAATTGTAGTTCTTAGTCTCAGCTATGATACCATTTACTCAGAGGACTTATTTTGCCTTCAACATTCAGTTTACGATGAAGAAAAACTTATTTGATATCGATACGAGGAAATCAAAATTTGACTTACATCCATTCATTTTTCTTTCAGTCTATGGTTTTGTTTTAACTGGAAACAACTATTGCTTTTTAGTCTTTAATGCCAACATCCAAAGAGTCTGAGCTCCAGGACCATGGATTAGTTTTAAAGCTTTCATTACACCTGAGCAAAGCCGGGCTATACTGCTAGTATATATATAAAAAGATTTTCCAAACTATTATTATTATTTATAGTAGAATTCCTTCCTTCTCTGTGACTTACATTTAATAAAATTTGGTAATTTTAACTGGTTATACTTCTTTTTTAGATTTAACCACCTCAAAATGGTGTACTGGTTAGCAAGCTCATCTCACTAGAATAGTGAGTTGAGGAGTGAGTTTGATCCTTACCGGATGCTCAATACTTTCAGCCTTGTGCCACATCTAAGCTGTGCTAAGAAAATCATTATTCTTTTTCTATCATACATCCTCTGCACATTATCCTAGCTAGAATCTTGTTCTAATGCAAACCTTGTTTGAAATTTTATTCTTCAATGTGAAGTCTGCCATGTGAGCAACAACAAAGTTTGAGAGAAAATGGAAACAAAAAATGAAACTAATACTTATCAGGAAGAGATAATTGAAGTTTCTGGGGCACATAATAAGGAAGGAGGGCTTGGAGAATCTAATACTCACCCCCATTGGTGTGCTGGGGATTACAGTGAGAGAAAAAACAAGGTACAACGGGTGTTGAAGAAAGGATAAGCGACAGATGGGATTCAAGGAGATAAACATTGCATTTAGACTTTTGGAGAATGTAGCTATGTGCATTGTGATGTAGTGAATATCGACTCGGAATGACAAATCGGGTAGTCGAGTTTGAATTCCAGTTGAATTTCTTGAACTCACTTATACACAAATACCCTAGGGAAAGGTATTAATCTGTCTCTTCCCTACATTTAAGCGTTAAATAATAGAACAGATTGGGTTCTATAGCCTTGGCTGGCAACCAGTCTACTGCAAAAATCAATGGCAACCTACTGCAGGATAATCTTCTGCCCGGTCAGATATGCCTCTTTCGAGACATGATTGCCTAAAGCATATATCACATATGGCAGTTAACTGACTAAGCTATCAGAGAAGCAAGTAAACAGAAGGAAGTTCCACAGGTGGGAACTGTAAGAAAAGAAACTGTTAGAGTAGAAGAGGTGGTTATATTTAACTATTTCAATGATAAAAAGGTGGGACCATGATGCCAATCTAGTAGCATGTGCAAATTCATGTGGTCTGGGCATCAGGGGAAAAGACTTATCAGAGCAGTTGCCATGAAAACATTGGTAGAAAAGACAGAAAGACACCACATCACATTGGTGAAAAAGTGACTGAGGTTGGGTTGTCAAGATCCTCAATGCATTTTGTCAAGAACTGCGAGATAAATAGCAGGAGCACCTCACCAGATATGGCAACAGTATTCAATGCATGGATGAATGGTAGATTTATAAATGTGCAAAATAGATTCTGATATGAAAAACTTTCTGGGTCGAGACAGTGACCCAATCTTTCTAGTAGTAGACGCAGCTGTAGATTTGATGTAGTCATTCCACTTTAGGTTGTTTGAGAGCGTGAGGCCAAAGAAAACATTATTATTTTTGTGTTTTTTTATATAACTAAATTTTTCATAGCCTGTATGAATGTTAAAATTTTTATAGTCTGTAGGAATAACATAACCATATCCTATCTTCCCCCTTACCATCCATTATAATAAAATAAATAGTTTTCGGTACTCAAGATGAATTAGTCAAATAAAGTTTCATTAGCTCTTTCTTAGAGTTGTTAGTATATTACACTGTCCTTGTTTGTACTTGCTTTAGCATAAAAAGAAATGATTTCTTCACATGTATGCATTAGAAAGAAGAATCAAGGGAGGAAAGTGTAAGTGTCATGTAGCTTGGTGAGGAAGATAAGTGTATGAATAAAGGAATTTCCTTCAAGCCAACCATCATTAAACTGTTGTTGTCTGACACTCCTTACTAGCTTGTCTGTCTAGAAACTTTTCTTAAATATCCTTCAAACAGATTATGACAATTTATATTGTTAGTGGGAATACAACCTTTTGGTTGGGAAATGTAAAATATTCATCTTTACTTCACACACTCTCCAGAAATCCCAGTAAAATTAATATGAATGTGTCCCTCTCTTCCACTGAATTTTCTGTTCATGGCTACTTTTCTCTATTTTTTGTAGGAATCTAGTGTCCACGTCCATGGCCTTAGTGTCTATGTTCATGAACATCTCTCAATGGAAAGGAACACACTCTAGACTGTTCTTATATGTGCACGTTTTGTCCTTTTGGAATTCATTAGACTAAAGTAATGTTTACGTTGATGTTACTACACATGAAAATGAAGGGTTACTGAAATTTGAAATTCAAATTTTTATGGTTTTTTTTTCTTTTGATATATCTTTTTCTATGTGCTATGTCCCTTCAGGACTTAGGTAATCATGACCCACCATATCTCCCTATCCCTGTGGATCTTAGCACACTTTCTCTCATTACCCACCTAAACCCCACTCTGCCAACCACTTGCTCAAGCCCGTCAAGTAAGTATGTCACACATTGATTTCTCCTGTCTATCTTTGCCTCTATCTGACCTGTGAGTATCAGATTCTTCAAGCCCTTCTTCCTCGTTACATGTTCCACAAACTTTAGCTGTTTTTTACTGATGTTAAATATCAGTTTCCTTTTTGTTTACATCCTCTCCAAAACTTCATCATTCCTCACATGTTCAGTCCATAGTATCCTCAGCATCCTTCTGTAAAACCTCATTTTGCTTCAGATCTCTCGTTCATTTCCTAGCATTCAGTCTGTCCAATTTGATTTAGTTTCTTTTTCATTTTGTTTGTTTGTTTTTATTATTTTTTGGTATTAAATATTCCACATTGTGAGAATAGAAAACCTGCCAAGAAAGGTGAAATGTTGCAAGGACCTGGATATAAGTTGATTGTGGATGATCTAGTGATTAAAGCACTTTCTATACATTTTAGTAAATTACTTTCTGTTTTAATTGAAATAGCAAAAATACTTCCCACATATATTTCCCGCATAATGGTAAAACATTAGTGCCAAATGCGTCATTGAGCTGATCTCTTACCATTATGTGGGAGGTACTTCTTTCTGCTATGCATTGTATGTACTTTTTTATATCTAAAATAATTTTAATAACTCAGTACATTATAATTGCTCAACATAATAAGTCTGACCCTAATTTTGATTTAAAAAGAAAAACAATGTTACTTCAGCCATGAGCTGTCTGCAAGAACTTAAATTCCTTATTTGTTTCTCTTTGTCTTTTAATTAAAGGTGAATTGAAAATATTTGAATAAAAGTTTTAGTGTCAGTATTTCCTTTTTATTTTTATAACTTCTCTGAATTGCTTTTTTCTAAAAGAAGGCAAACTCTGCTTACATGTTTAATGCGTCTTGAACCCTAACCCTGAAGGACTGAAAAGACAAAATAGAAGAACCCAAAATGCCAACTAAAAGTCTGAGAAATTAAAATAAAACAAGTAAAGAAATTTAAATACTTGGGAACTGTTCTGACAGAAGATGGAAAGTGTGGCATTGTGAACCAAAGACGCATTGGCATAGCTAAGGACACATTTCAAAAGCTAACCAGAGACAGGAGAATCTCATTGGAAACAAAGAAAAGAATGCTGAATTGCTATGTGATATCTGTCCTTCTGTATAGAAGTGAATGTTGGATGATCTCTTCAAGGATGAAGGAGTGGCTTGAGGCTGCAGAAATGTGGTTTTATAGAAGGATGCTGAGGATACCATGGACAGAGAATCTGAGACATGTTGTAATATATTATTCCATCTAAGATAAATCAACAATGTCTTGCGGCAATATTTAACATAGACTTGAGATTTTTCTTGTTAAAAAATTTAATCATTTTAACACATTCAACAATAAGAATGATGAATTTTAAATCGTGTTTGTTTGAGACTTGGCTTAAAAAAAACAGTCACGGATTTGGACAAAAGAATGACCTCCTGAAGTGCTGATAGCAGACACGGAGAGGAAAATGCAGGACCTTTTGCAAAGGAAAGCCAGAAGAAAGGCCTGAGCGTAAACTTCAAAAAAACACGTGGTATGGGTTAGGGTTATGGTCTTCAACAAAAAGAAAACCCAAAAATGCCAACTACAAGTCAGAGAAATTAAAATAAAACAAGTAAAGAAATTTAAATACCTGGGAATTGTTCTGACAGGAGATGGAAAGTGTGGCGTTGAGACCCAAAGATGCATTGGCATGGTTAAGGATGCATTTCAAAAGCTAACCAGAATAATGAGAGACAAGAAAATCTCATTGGTAACAAAGAGTGCTGGACTGCTTTGTGCCCTTCTGTATGGCAGACAATGTTGGATGATATCCTCATGGATGAAGAAGAAGCTCAAGGTAACAGAAATATGGTTCTACAGAAAGCTGCTGAGGATACCATAGACTGAACACAGGAGCAACAATGAGGTGTCGGAGAGGATGTAAGCAAGAAGAAAACTCATTCTTAACACCAGGAAGAGACAGCTGAGGTTCCTGGGTCATGTAATGAGGCAGGAGGGTTTGGAGAATCTAATGCTCACAGGATGAATAGAAAGAAAGAGAGACAGGTGAAAAGCAGTTTGAGACATATTTGATATGCTTGAGCAAAAAGATGGCAGAGCATGATTTGGGAGAGATACCAAGAAGAAAAATATTGAGAGCGACAAGGGACAGGGCAAAGTGGAAGTCCATTATTGCCTATGTCCTGAAGGAACATGACACATGAAAAAAAAGATGAATCTCTTGTCTGTTCTCTTGCTATTTTCCAACAAATTAGTGTTTGTAAAAATTACTCCACAGGAATATTTCAGTACAAAGTTGACTAACAACTGGGATCCGACAACTGATGAAAAAAATTGGAACACAAGAACAAGTATAAATGACTAATTATCGGTGAAGAATTTACCAACATTAATTGTCTAGTATCAACTTGATTACGAAAACATTAATATACATGATAAAAACCAAAATAGCTTTAAAGGATCAGGTGACTACCTATCCTGTATAATTACTCATGACGTGTACCTGACAGACAGACATATATATATATATAATGATAGATGTAACTTATGTCTTTTAGAGAAATTATCATTTCAAAACACTTAAATAACCCTAATTTACTAAGCAAAAAAAATGAATTGATAATCCCATGTTCTCATCGAAAAAAATACTTACTTAAGCACTTAGATCCAGATTAACTTAGATTAATCCATGTGTTTGTTTCTTAACCTTTTAACTCCTTTGCTTTCTTTCTTTCTTTCTTTCTTTCTTTCTTTCTTTTCCCTGAAAATATTTATTGTTAGTAATAATTGTAAATTACCCCACTTCAAATACATCCCCCTGAATTTAATTTTGAAATTGAAAAAAAAAATTTTTAATTGTAATTTTTTATCGTCATCTAGTCTTTGTTTACTTTAAACTGTTCTCTTTATAAATAAAAAAATAGTACCTTAACATTAAGATTTAACTTCCACAGACATTCAAGTGAACTTAAATTCAAATCTCTTAAATGATTACTTTATAATATGTGCCTAATGATTGCATGACTGAAATTCAGTCATGCCACCAACATAGGATTATATATATATATATATATATATATACTAGCAGTATAGCCCAGCATTGCTTGGGTGTAATGAAAGCTTTAAAACTAATCCATGGTCCTGGAGTTCAGACTCTTTGGATGTTGGCACGAAAAACTAAAAAGCAATAGTTGTTTCCAATTAAAGCGAAACCGTAGACTGAAAGAAAAATGAATGGATGCAAGCCAAATGTTGATTTCCTGGTATCAATATCAAATAAGTTTTTTTCATCATAAACTGAATTTTGAAGGCTCAGTCTTCTGAGTCAATGGTATCATGGCTGAGGCTAAGAACCATCATTATACCTACTTAGAGCCAAACCCAAAGCAAAAACTAAGATAAAAAGGCTGAAAAAAAATACAGATATACAGGCAGACACACACACACAAACATCTTGCCTTTTATATATATATATATATATATTATTGATTTTCTGCACTATTGTAAGAACTGCAACCTTAAAACTTCTGAATATCATTTCTTATGTTTTTGTCTATGAGTGTATCAAATTTGATTAAAATCAGACCACTCCTTCTATAACCCGATTTTTTCAATTATCGATTTTTGATATTTATTGGGTGTACCTCAACACAAAACCTAGCTAAGAATACTCGCAGATACTTATAGTACAACTGTGTAAATTTTCAAGAAAATCGGTTCAGTCATTTCGGAGTCTATAGGTAATGGACACACACACACACACACACACACACACACACACACACACACACGCACACAGACAAAGTTCCATTTATAAATAAGTTTAGATTTAGATATCCAAATGAATAAGAAAAAGAAAATATTTGCAATGTACAAAACATTAATTTAAAACAGTGCTCAATGTAAATTATGATTAGTATGCTCTCCGAAAGGGCAATACAAATGAAGAAGGACTTGTACCTATGTTTTATTGATTAGGCAAAGGCATTCAACAAAATACAACACAAAGAATTGATGGAGATGCTCAGCAGCCTCGACATTTTTCGGAAAGACATCAGCATATTCAAGAATCTGTACTGGCAGCAAACTGCCTGCATACAGACAGGTAACAATTTCAGCAGATTTACAAAGATAGAAAGAAGCATAAGACAAGGACGTGTCTTTTCACCAGATCTATTCAACTTGTACAGCAAGATTATTTTGATGACACTAGATGCTACACCAGGATTTGTTATTGGAGGCCACAATTTGAACAACATGAGGTATGAAGATGATACAGTGGTGATTGCAGACATGGAAAGAAAACTACAAGACTCTCTACAGAAGGTAGCTGTGGAGAGTGACAAAAAAGAACTACGAATAAGCTTTAAGAAAACTGAATGTATAGTCATCAGCAAAAAGAGCAATCCAAAATGCCAAATACAGGTGGGGAATACTAAAATCAAGCAAGTCCAAAATTTAAATACCTAGGAAGTGTTCTAACAGGAAAAGGATAGTGCGACACAGAGATCCAAAGGCGAATTGGCATGGTGAAGGACACATTCTAGAAGCTGAGTAAAGTATTAAGACACAGGAAAATTTCACTAGAAACAAAGAAAAGAGTACTAGATTGCTATGTGATGTCAAGTTCTTCAATACGGCAGTGAATGCTGGATAATATCATCAAAGATGATGAAAAAAATTGAAGCAGCAGAAATGTGGTTCTACAGAAGGATGCTGCGAATATCATGGACCGA
The DNA here is from genome assembly GCA_037127315.1 of Ascarosepion bandense. NCBI lineage: Eukaryota > Metazoa > Mollusca > Cephalopoda > Sepiida > Sepiidae > Ascarosepion > Ascarosepion bandense. The sequence continues at coordinate 1,081,323 of JBBBDQ010001942.1, read as the reverse complement.
GCATGTGAGAAATGACGAGGTGCTGGGAAGAATGGCGACAAAAAAGTAAATTGATAGTGAGCATCAGGAAGAAACAATTGAAGTTCCTGGGACATACAATGAGGAAGGATGGCTTGGAGAACCTGATACTAACAGGTCAAATAGGGGGAAAAAGAAACAGAGGAAAGCAGTGGATAACATATTTGAGGAGCCTGATCAGGTGAATGACAGAGCAGGGGTTGCCAGATGTAACAAGAGAAAACATACCAAGATCCACCAGTAATAGGGAGATGTGGAAAGCAATGATCGCCTATATCCTGAAGGGACAGGGCACATTGAAGAAGAACAAGCTCAATGTAAAAATAGGGCAATGAATATTTATTATTAATTATTACTTTAGAACATATGCAAACTACAAACTACTACAAAATTGTACATTTTGTTTCAACATTGAAGTAACAATGTCTTATCAGGTAGTTAATAATGATGGTAATAAACGTTTGTTTATTAGGGATGTACGTTGTGGTGCATTAGATATTGGCTCGGAACGAAAAATCAGGAAGTCGTGTTCGAATTCCAGCTGAATTCATTGCATTCACTTACGTGCAAATACCCTTGGGAAAGGTATTAATCCACCTAGTCCTAGTTATGGGTTAAATAACAAGACAGATTGGGTTCTGTAGCCTTGGTCGGCAACCAGTCTACCGCATAAAGCAATGGCAATCTACTGCGGGATAATCTTCTACCCAGTCAGTCATGTCTCTTTCGAGACATGATCGCCTAAGCGTGTATCGCGTATGGCACTCAACTGACTGAATAAACGTTTTATTGTCAAAAAAATGTTTTTTGTTGTTATTTATTATTTTTATTTTTATTTTTTATATTTATTATTATTATTTTAGTATTATTATTTTTTATTATTTTGTGATATATTTTATATTTTTTTATTATCATTATTTTTAAAATTCATTTTTTAATTATGCTATTTTATTTATTTATATTATATTATTTTATTTTAATCTAATTTTATATTAATTTTAATTTAATTTAATTTTTATTCAAAGTTGAAATTTTAAATTCAAATTTAAATTTAAATTTATTTTATTTTATCTTTCCAATTTAGGTCTAATGAATTTATATCTTCATGTTATGTTTTTAAATATCCTTTATTTTGCATTTTATGAATCATTTTTCTGTTCGTGTATGTGATTTCATCATTTTCTTTTAAATGCCAAAAGATTTAACTTGAAACAGTGTAACCATGTCTATATCTGTCTGCAATTCATTTCCAGCCAAAATTTAAAATCTCTCTCTCTAAGCCGTTTCCATTGGCTCTTTCCTCTCTATATTTTCTCACTTATTTTCTTCTTCATTTTCTATTTCTTCTATATCTTTTCTTTTCATCTTTCTTTTCCTTTTCTTGGTTTCTCATCTTACTTTCTTCTCTTTTCTTCCCTCTTTCTTTCCCCACTTTTTTAATATCTTTTTGCCTCTTCCAAAAAAAATATTTTTCCAAAATAAAGGGAAGTGGTATTTTTTATGTTTTATTTTTAAATAAAACATCTATTAGCATTGTTATTAACTACCTGATAAAACATTGTTCTTTCAGTGTCAAAACTAAAACTACAATTTTGTAGAAGTTTGTAGTTTGCACATGTTCTAAAGTAATAATTAATAAAAAGTAATATCTATCTATCTATCTATCTATATATATATATATATATATATATATATTATTACATTAGAACATGTGAAAAATTACAAACTACTACAAAATTCTACATTTTGTTTTGTTTTGTTTTGTCATTAAAAGAACAATGTCTTATCAGGTAGTTAACAATGATGGTAATCAACGTTTTTATTTTTTTTTAATATCTTTTCTTTTCTGTTTAATTTTGGAAATTTTTTTTTCCGTACAAAGTAAAAAGATATTAAAAAAAAAGAAAGAAGGAAAAAAAGAGAAGACAGTAAAATGAGAAATCAAGAAAAGAAAAATAAAGAAGAAAAGAAAAGATAGAGAAATAGAAAGTGAAAAGAAAAATAAGTGAGAAAATGTAGAGAGGGAAGAGCCAATGAAAATGGATAAAAGAGAGAAATTTTGGCCAGAAATGAATTGCAGATATATATTGGCACTGGTTACAATGTTCAGCTCAAATCTTTTGGTATTTTTTAAAAAAATGATGAAACATTGGTGAGAAAATGTTTTTTCAATGTTGAAACAAAATGTACAATTTTGTAATAGTTTGTAGTTTTTCACATGTTCTAACATAATAATAAATAATAAATATTTATTGCTCTCTTTTTATATGAGCACTCCTTTAATTTAATGTTTTGAACATTTCAATTATTTTCTTATTCATTTGAATATATATATATATATATATATATATATATATATATATATATATAAATGTATATATTTATATATATATATAGGAGAGTTTTGTAATTTGCTTGAAGCATTGTGTATATTAGGTGTATGGGTAGTTCTTGAAGGCTATCACAATGCGTTTAGTAAAATAAATAAAGTAACGAAGGTGTTGGGTATTCAGTCAGTTAAGGGCCATATGTGATTCACAGTTGGGTGATTATGCCTCGAAAGAGACATGGCTGACTGGGCAGTAGATTATCCTGCAGTAGGTTGCCATTACTTTCTGTGGTAGACTGGTTGACAGCCAAGGCTATAGAACCCAATCTGTCCTGTTATTTAACCCATAACTGAAGAGAAGAGATGGATTAATACTTTTCCCAAGGGTATTTGTGCATAAGTGAATGCAAAGAAATTCTATTAGAATTCGAACTCAGCTCCCTGATTTCTCATTCCAAGCTGATATCCGCTGCACTATAACGCACATTCATTAATATTTCGAGATCAAAATCTCATCTTCAGAATGGTAGGAGAGCTTGTTTTCACATCTGTCCGCTAGAGACTGTGTCTTTTAACAAGCAGATGAATGTGAAAACAAGTTCTCCTACCATTCTGAAGATGAGATTTTGATCTTGAAATATTAATGAATAATAAATAGGTAATACCCAACACCTTCTTTATTTTCCTTTATTTCACTAAATGCATTGTGACAGCCATCAAGACCTACCCATACACTATATATTTATAGAACATTTCATCACACCCGACTCACCAGTCAACTGGTGTTGGCTGCATGGTTTAATGATAGATTTATGAATGTGCAAGATGGATTTGTAGAATAACAATTAAATGACAACACTTACCAGTGTAAGGGTCCCAGCTAACATCCAGCTGGCTGACAAAAATAAAGCAGGTTGTAACTCAATACAAACCCCACAAACTATGACAGAAATAAAGCTGGTATATATACAGAAATATCTCCACTCATTTACCAACAGCCAATCACAGCCCAGGCAATGGACTATCCCATTTGAGCATAATGAGATGTTCCAAGGTACCATAAGTAGCTCTCTTTCTCAAGGTGGATTATCCTGTTCACAGCGCCATGTAGAAAAATTGTCTGGCATGTCACAGTGAACCAACATCCCTAGCAATAACGGAAACAACAGTTTCAATATAATCATTCCATTTCATCTCAGTTTTTTGTTTCGTCTGTTATGTGTGTCTTTGAGTATGCAAATCACTGGGTCAAAATAATAAAAGCAATAATGGTAGTTGCTTTTTAAATATTTATACCTATTACATTTTGAGATATGGAAGCAAAAAGTAGAATAATACCTGAAAATATTCCGTCCCTTCTTAGGATAGGTAAAACGTTCATTTTCTTAATTTTCATATTTGATCTTAGCAGTTTTAAGTCATTTCCTATGTGTGAGTGCCCTTTATAATTTCAGTTCTAGGATATTTCACAGATGAAGATGAATTTGGAGTTCCTGAATTCTCCACAGGAGATACAGATGTCAAGGATTATGGCAAATTATTTGCCAGATGGTATCCAACGGCTACTGCAGTACACTTTTGCTGTGCTGTCATGGGTAGGTACTACCCAGGCCAGTAACCGGCTTCATCGTGCTTGTTGCTTATTTAATCCATATGGAATATCTTGCATACATAAAATGCTTGCGTGTGATTCATATAGATTATTTTTTTCTGTCAAATGATTTTGTAACCTTTTGAACTCAAAGAAAAAGATAATTATTTGAAAGTATTAATACTGCGTATATGATATTTTTTCATCTGGTAGATCCAGTAAAAGAAAAAAAATGATATGATATTTCTACAAATACTTTCATGGCTTCTGCTCTAATGAACTTAGCTCCCTGGTGTCCCCTATATAAAAATTTACTTGAGCCACAAGATTAGCAACTAGGTCCTACCCTTTTATGCAAATTCTACTGCAGCAGGTTCTTTTCTTGCACTTCCTGTCTGTGAAATCCCCTTCCATTTACTTACTTCCCCGACAGCTATAATCTCCAAGAATTTAAATGTAAAGTCAATAGTCATCTCCTATCTCACTAACCTGCATCCTCTCTCTCATGCTCTTTTTTCCGTCCACTCCATTCTCATCAGTATTCTCATCCTTTTCTTACCCACTTCCTGACACCACCTATAACCTGTCACTCTTTCTCATAACTTTCCTCCTATGTAACCCCTGCAAAACAGTGGCAGTAAAATGTCTTGCTTGGGGTGATATGATTATAAAATAAAAGTATTAATTTTTTAACAAACTCATTATTCAATAATTCAAGCATGACATATAAATTCATGAAGCGTTACAAAATTTTTCAGACCTGAAACTGAGAATAAACATTAATATATATATATATATATATAATATATATATATATATATATATATATATATATATATATATATATATATATATATATATATATATATATATATATATATATATATATATATATATATATATATATATATATATATATATATATATATATATATATATATATATATATATATATATATATATATATATATATATATTAGAGATGAGTGGTAGAACCTATGGGACTCTTGCCCTAACAATAAACTGTACAAAATTAAATCTACTAACCACAAAATGTTAATTACAGGTCGGAGAAACTAAAATAAAACAAGTAAAGAAATTTAAATACCTAGAAAGTTTTCTGACAGGGGATAGAAAGTGTGACATTGAGATCCAAAGATGCATTGACATGACCAAGGATAAATTTCAAAAGCTATCCAGAGTACTGAGAGACAGTGAAATCTCATTGGAAACAATGAAAAGAGTGCTGGACTACTTTGTGTCCTTCTGTATGGCAGTGAATGTTGGACAATCTCTTCAAAGATGAAGGAGAGGCTTGAAGTGGCAGAAATGTGGTTCTACAGAAGGATGCTGAGGATACTATGGAATAGGCATGTGAGTGGCGATGAGGCATTGAAGAGGATGCAAATGAAAAAAAAAAACTCATACTTAACACCAGAAAGAGACTGATGTGGTTCCTGGGACATATAATGAGGAAGAAGGACCTAGCAAATTCAATACTCACAGGACGGATAGAAAGAAAGAGCGACAGCGAAATGCAGCATAAGGATGGGGAGCACATTTTGGAAGAGATAACAAGAGGAAAAATATTGAGAATGACAAGAGACAGGGCCAAGTGGATGTCCATGACAACCTATATCCTGAAGGGACACAGCACATGAAAAAGTATAAAAGAATGGCATTTGAATTATCAAATTAGAAGAAAACTTACGTTTCTTCTTCTTCTTTTATGTACCATGTCCTTTCAAGACGTATGCGATCATGGCTTTCCACATCTCCCTGTCCCTGGTGGCTCTTTGCATGCTTTCTCCTGTTGCACCATGCAACCCTCGTTCCATCATCCACCTGATTAGGTCCTTCAGATATATTATCCACTGCTTTCTCCTGTCTTTTTTCACTCTATCTGACTTGTTAGTAACAGGTTCTCCAAGCTCTCCTTCCTCATTACATGTCACATGAAATTTAGTTGTCTCTTCCTGATGCTTATAAAACACAGACTGCAACAATTTTAATTCAATCGACTAAAGATACTACCAAACAACAAAATACCTATCCACTTATTTTTATATTCCAGTTTCAAAATTAAGTCAGTTAAGAGCCATACAAGTGTCATAATGGGTGATCATGTTACTTTCTATTCATGACTGACTAGGCAGAAGATTTCCCTGTAAAAGGTTGCCATTACTTTCTGAAGTAGACTGGTTACCAACCAAAGTTATAAAACACAACCTGTCTTTGCTATTTAACCCATAGCTAGAAGGAGAAGAGATAGAATGATACCATTCCCAAAGGTATTTGTATGGTTAGTTCTGCAGAAGGATGCTGAGAATAACATGGACTGAATGTTACTAGAGGCTTATTTGCTATGTCTCATCTGCCCTGCTTACTTAAATATGCTTTATTACTAGTAGTATTAAGAGGATTCAAATTTCTTAGATGAAGCATTGTCAATTATTATTCATTTTGGACTAGTATTTCTTTCATCTTATTTCTCTTGCTTTTTTATTGGAGGCTTATTCTTTATTTCTCATCTGCCCTGCTTACTTAAATATGCTTTATTACTAGTAGTATTAATAGGATTCAAATTTCTTAGATGAAGCATTGTCAATTATTATTCATTTTGGACTAGTATTTCTTTCATCTTATTTCTCTTGCTTTTTATTGGAGGCTTATTCTTTATTTCTCATCTGCCCTGCTTACTTAAATATGCTTTATTACTAGTAGTATTAATAGGATTCAGATTACTTACTGGAGGTTATAGTTGTGAGAAAAGCAAGTATATGGGGAGGGAGTTCTACAGGTGAGAAGTACAAGAAAAGAAGCTGCTTGAATACAATTGTCAGCTGCATTTGTTAGATTTAACAGTAAAAAGGTGGAACCTTGTTGCCAGTCTGGTTGCTCAAGTAAATTCTTGTATAGAGAGCACTGGTAACCTAAGTTTGTCAGAGGAGAAGCCATGAAAATATTTGTAGAAGAAACAGAGGGATGCCACATCCTGTCGGTGAGAAAGTGGCTGGAGTCGAACTGCCAGGTCTGGACCGATCACATTACAGATTCTCTTTTAGAGCCTGTAGAGAAGTCTATGAACAGCAGGGTCACCTGACCAGATATGACAACAGTATTCTATACATGGTCAGGTGGTTGATTTGTATATATGCAAGATGGATTCAAGCAAAAAAAACTACCTGGCCTAACACTGACCCAATCTTCCTAGCAGTGGATTTATCTATTGATTCAATGTACTGGTTTCATTTGAGGTCAGAAGAGTAGGTGAGGCCAAGGAGGCAGAGTGTATTGCTTTCAGGGAGACTCGCTTAGTCTATGGCTATGAGGGAAAGGAGAGACTGCCTGTGACAGTTGACAGCTTCGTTTTAAAAGCATTGAAATGTACAAGCCATTTCTTACCCCAATCTACCACAGAGTGGAGGTCTTTCTGAAGATCAGCCTTGCAGTATAAACCACAGGAGATACCTGCGATTTGTTTCAGCAATTACTAACCTGCTACCAGATTCCTTGTCTTGCCGTAGTGCATTCTCTTTACAATAAACCTTTTTTTTTTCATAGGCTTCAAATAGGTTTCTCAAGTTCACTGTTATTGCTGTTTCCAATATTGATGAAGGTTTCCTTCCCAACCTTTTGCTTGAAGTAATGTGGAACATTACCTCATCATAGAACAAGTCTTACAAGTTATGATTTCTTTTGTAGTAAGGATATTTATCTCTGACTGACCCACACTGTAGTCTCATTAAGCTTAGTAAATACCAGTTACATCTCATCCATTATTATTATTATTATTATTATTATTATTTGTCTTTGTTTTTTGTAGCATCATTTACTCTAAGTCTTAACCAGAGGTTCCAAGAGAGGTCTTTTTATGTCAGAAGATGCAAACAAATGAGGTACCATGCAATGGAGGTGGTTTGTTTGTTTGTTTCGAGGTTTAATGACCTATCAATCCTTATGGGATCATTTAAGGTTATAACCAATGATTTTTGGGTAAGGTTATTTTATTTTTACAACATTTTTCTTTTCAAGTATCAAGATTCATTGGGATTTGTTTTTAAGAGCAGGGTCCCCAAGTCCTACCCTTGTTATTTAACCCATAATCGGAGGGAAGGGACAGATTAATACCTTTCCCAAGGGTACCAGTGCTTAAGTGAATGCAGGGTATTCAACTGGAATTCGAACTCGGCTCACCGATTTCTCTTTCTGAGCTGATATCCACTGCACCACAATGCACATCCACCACTATACGCTTACAGCACCTGGTATTCCCAAGCAGTCACCCATCTAAGTACTGACCAGGCTCAACGTTGCTTAACTTCGGTGATTGAGCGAGAACTGGTGTATTCATCATGATAGGCTGTAAGCCACAATGGAGTTGGGTTGGGTGGTGTAAATGTGGTCACTGATGTGCATGTGGCCTACCATGACACCTGGGTTCAAATTTCATCATTGATTTGTCAAGATGGTATTGTTATCAGTCTGGTGAGGTGACCCCAGCATGTGACACCTTTAGAAAGTGTCTGAAAATCATACTACAGTTTGACATAAGCCTTATGAGTGAAATTGAGTAGATAAAACTGCTCAGTGCTAGCATCAATTTACAAGTCATCATGACTGAGCATTTGAGTGTACTGGCATTATTCAAATTGCTGATTATGTCAAATTATTCACACTTTCCCAGAAATTTTAACTAAGATCAGTTGCAGCATAAATGACAGGTGGACTCTGCAAGCGCATCTGCAACAAGGATTAGCTAGCCACCCTTTTAGACAGGCATCCTCGAATATGAATATCTGGCCATTATACCACTATACAGTGCATAAATTCAAAAGTAGATGAAGAGAGTGTCTAAAATAATTAGATTTCTTTGGTTGCTGAAGGAAAGTTCTTGGAAGTGCTATGTGATTGGTTAAGTCCGATTAAGAATGGCGATTATTGTGACACTGGCAAAAAATTAAACATTGGTCAATTGAAAGAAAACCATTGATATGACTTCAGACATCCTTCTCTGATTATTTTTTTATCCTCATTTTATAAAAAAAATAATTTCTCATAGGATCATTTCTTTCTTTTCTTTTCTTTTCTTTCTTTTTGTCCCAACAGCTAATTTCCTTGAAGACAATGTTTTGATTAGTCCGAGAGCAATTTCACGTAGGCTTGTAAATTTATTTCCATCTTTTTATTCAGCTCACACGAATGTGAAAAGAGTTATTATTCTGTACTCACTACAAAGAATATCATCTTACAGGAATGTCTCCAAGGGGAGAAAATTGCAATAATCACTTTTTCCGAATGAGTATAAGCTACAAAATAACTGACCAGAGCTCAATTCCAAAAGAAATCACGAAACCAAATTCTTAGTCTTATGCACAACAATATTCTTATATATGTACATATGAACATTAATGGTTATGCCCCAGTACTTATAAATACATTAGACACTGTTGTGAGGGAGGAGGAGGGATATTGCTGTCTAGCAGTTCATCACTGACAATGGTTATCTACTTTAAGCAGCTGGCGTGTATTGTATCTTCTATTTTATTTTCCAACCTCTGTTTCGATTATTTCTCATTCAGTAAAGTTTTTAGGTTACAACAAATATAATAATATTTACATTATTCAAACTATTGTCCTCATCTTTGTTATCATTTGTACAACGTTTCGGCAGTTGCACGCTCCGGCTTTCTTCTGCTACGAATTTCGAACTGAATCCTTTATTACTATCACTGGGGTATATCATTCTCATCCCTTGTGTACTAATGCCTCTTTTGGAAGTCATGAGTTATCTCCCTCTAACACTGTAAGTTACTTGTTCACACTTGCTGTAGCCTGGTATTGACTCACAACTCTTTGGGTTAAGTCACAGGAACTAACTAACGTCTATATCCACTGGGCCATGTATCCTTAAGAAGATCTATGTCCACCGCCATTCAGACACAACTGTCCCTGCGACCCACATTCACACTCCCTCATCTTCTCACATGCTGTTTTCTTTATCTCTCCTTCTTCCTCTTCCCCGACTTGCCAAGAGAGGGACAAGACATTTACTACAACTCTGTTGATACATCATACTGAAAATATGGACTCATCTTTATCTGCACAAATCACATTTCACTAAAACAAATGAACTCTTAATTCTTTAAACTACTTACTACTCTTTTTCTTTAAACATTTTCACAGTAAATAATTTCATACATACAAATTGATGTTATGCTGTTTGATAAATAAATTTTCATTTATTTATACAAATAAGACAGTTTTATCCTTCAAATTTTTCATAATCATAATCATAAATTGTGGGAAATTCGGTTATGTTTGGCACAAGGCCAATTTGATAAACATAATTAACATCTCCTTTCCAAAGATTTCTCTAATTTGCAGATTGTTTGTTTTTTAATGAGGAGTTCAAGCGATTAACCTTATTCTTTTTTACTTTTCATTGTTGCAGTTACTTTTTGAATAATCAATTTGGAAAACCTGAGATGAATTACTATCTTTGTATGTGTTGCTCTAAATTGTTTTCTTTTCTCTTTGGAATAAACAGAAGGCAATGAAAACTCCCACTTGAGAGAAACTGATACAGCCATAAAGAAATCTAAGACTTGTGTACAAGGAATATTTCTTGTTGCAATAAGTCCCCTGATGATGAACAATAAAAGAAAAGGTGTAGCAAAATTCCAACATATATATTGTGATAAGCAAATAATTTGTCATGTGAAGAAGCAATAACTAAGTAGCACCCTTGGCACTTTATTATAAAGTATAACAAAAGTTTCCACAAAGTAAAGTTGCGACAAAATGACATCCCCTGCAAAATGGTATTATTTTAAGAGGACCTGAATGCACCACTACTGTGACCAATCAAAGTTCAGAACAAAAAGAAATCTAACCAATCAGGTTTCTCTGGACACTGTCTATGCCTGTTCTTTATTTGCCCACCCACCTTCTGTGAACTACTTGGTGTTTGTTTTTAATCAGTTTGCACAAAGCAAGGCAATAAAGTCACAAAGACAAAACGGGTTACTGAGTGCGCATTTTTCATTTATTTATTTTTTTTTATTACTAAGCATGAGAAAATGAGAGGCAGAAAAAACAGTAGTGAGAGAAATAAAACAAACAGAAATTAAGATGCAGGGACACTAAAAATTAAATTTTGAATTTCTGGGATCCATTACATCTAGACATACAGCTATCATTGAGAACATTATTTAGACTGAAATCTTTTTGAAAAACAAAATGCATTATATAGAATGTTTCTCATTTTGTAATTCAAGTACCTATATATATAATAATTTTACCCCCACCCCCAAACAAGGGAGTAAAGCCACTAGGATGCAAAATTACTAAGTGTTACAGAGCATGATAAAAACTACTATTAAGGAGAGAGGATAATAAAAAAAAGAACAAACAATTTGTATTGTATTTAAATTTTTTAACAAAGTTAACTGAAGCTGGAAGATGATTTTCTAAGCGTAACTTAGATGTGGCACAAGGACAGAAGTATTGGGCACCCAGCGAGAATCAAACTCACTATTCAGCTTGCTAACCATTACACCATGTCACGGTGCCCCTGAAGCTGGAAGAGAGTTTCACAAGTGAGCAAATGTGATAGAAGAAACTGAACATAGAACTTCAACTTTTTTTTTTTAATCATTTCACCCCGAGCAAGGCAGAAATGCCACTGATGTGCAGGGGGCTACATAAATGTAAAAAGATTAATTAGAAAAGAGTGAGGAGTACAAGCTAGTTAGAAAGGAACAATAGAAAGCTGAGAAAGCAGGTGCAATGACAGATACATAGGTGGAGAGAAAGTAAAGGTTATACAGGGGAGGGAGTGAGCTAGAGTCCAGTGGTTAGTAGATGAGTATTAACTTTGCATTTAAATTTCTGGAGGTTGTAGCTGTCAGGAAAGCAAGAATATGGGAGTGAGTTCCACAGGCGGGAAGTGCGAGAGAAGAAGCTGCAGGAGTAAAATTGTCGTCTGCATTTGGCTAACCTGACTGTGAATGGGTGGGACCCAGATGCCAGTCTGGTTGCACGAGTAAACAACTGTTGAGGAGGCATCAGTGACTTAAGTTCGTCTGAGCAGAAGCCATGAAAGTATTTATAGGACAGACAAAGGGAGGCCACATTTCGACGATGGGGAAGTGGCTGCAGTCGAGCCGCTAGATCAGTACCTATCACATTACAGACTCTCCTTTGGAGCCTGTCAAGAACACTGAGGAGAACGGCAGGGGCACCTGACCATAAATGGCAGCAGTACTCCATGCATGGACAGATGGTTGACTTGTATATATGCAGGATGGATTCAGGTGGAAAAAACATCCCGGATCAACATAGTGACCCAACCTTCTTAGCAGTAGATTTTGCTATGGATTCAATATAGTGGTTCCATTTGAGGTTTGAGGAGAGGGTAAGTCCGACTATAAAATGATGAGACCTTGTCATCAATTTACTACTGCACTTAAATTCATGAGGTTTAGATACCATAAAATAAAAGTGATATTTATTTTGAAATTACAATATATGTGGTACAAAGCCAAAAGAAATAACAAGGGAAGGTTGGTCTTCAATCTATCTCATCTTAAACTTATCTTGTCACAATTGTTGACCCAAACATATCACAGTATTCCTTACACCAAAACAACTCATTCTCACTTACCATTCTCACTGCAGCCACCATAATACCTCACAGTCTCTATGAAGTCCTAACTAGTTTCCATAGGCACAATTTTTCTGTGGGAGGTGGGGAATAAAAATAATAACTGAAATAAAATGAAGCCCAAATGAATATTTAAAATGATCACAATTACATATATATACACTACAATAACATGTGCATCAAATGAATTCATAAATATTTAATAATTACCTATATTGCAGTTTCATCAATGAAAGAATGAAGAAAATTTAGGGTGATTCAGATGAGTTCATCTTTACTTCCTTGCCTTGTAAAATTATGCTAAGTAATAATAACAAAAGAACCATTCTATTTTCATTTAAAATTATCCACTTGGCAATAAATACTTAAAATAGTATAAAAAACAATATTTCTTTTAAAAAACTGGGGTGGCCTAATAATAATAGTGTATATATTACCAGAGAGGAAAGATCATTAAAACAATCACCATGAAAATATTTGTAGAAAATGTACAATGTATCTATGGTAGAGTAGTAACGAAAGTGAATGTAGATGAGATGCCAGATCAGGATCAGTAATACTGCAGATCCTTATAGATTTAGATTTAAAGTGTTGGTATGCATTAAGTTCCTGAAATTACCAAAACATGTCCAACCACACAAATGTCAATCCTAAAGAAAAAAATTCACCTGGAAGAAAATATATTGAAAGGGCACTGATCACCCAACTCTCTCCAGTTAAACTCAAACCAGGTTCATATACAATATCAATCATCACAAAGACATTAGTAACACAATGTAGTTTTAATCCTCTGCAAATGACAAAAGTCCCATCCTGGGCATGACGATAAACTACATCTTGCAGCAAGGCCTTTGCTTATGAGATTTTGAAGAACATGGAACCATGTCATAATTGCGGTTGTTGCAGAGTGGTAGCATCTGTTAGGGTCCCAATTATTAGCAAACAGTTAACCTTTAAACTGGGGTCAAAACATTAGGAAATTATAAAAAAACAATTTCATAGTAAAATATATTAATAGCAAGCAATACATTTAAAACATTTAAAAGAAAATGCCAGCAATGCATTTTATAAATGAATGTATTCTAAAAAATTATATTTTGGGATTAAATGACCCATATATATACTAGAAGTATAGCCCAGTGTTGCTCGGGTGTAATGAAAGCTTTAAAACTAATCCATGGTCCTGGAGCTCAGACTAATTGGATGTTGGCACGAAAGACTAAAAAGCAATAGTTGTTTCCAGTTAAAGCAAAACTGTAGACTGAAAGAAAAATGAATGGATGTAAGTCAAATTTTGATTTCCTGGTATCGATATCAAATAAGTTTTTTTCATTGTAAACTGAATTTTGAAGGCTAAATAAGTCCTCTGAGTAAATGGTATCATGGCTGAGACTAAGAACTACAATTATACCTACAATTATCTACTTAGACAAAGTTACATTTATAAATAAGTTAAGATAGATTATGAATTAATTATTTGTCCAATTTTTAATTTATTTATATCAAAAGTATTTCTTAAGCGTTGATGACAACTTAAATTTATTTCTTTTTTTATTTCTAATCCGTTTAACATTTATCTAAATTTTAATTTTCCGAACAGCTGTTTTTATTTTCTTTAGGAATATTTTTATTCATATTATAAATTAACTTTCCGTCTTTCCATTTTTATTCTTCAGGTAAATTATATATTCATTTTTATCTTTTTTATTTGTAACTATCTGCCTGCCCCACTCTCCTGGCCAATGTTTTGCACTGTCTGCAAATTTAACATTTCTATTTTCCCTCCTCTGTCTTCTTTTTTCCTTCCCATTTCTTTCTTCTTTCTTTTTTTTTTGTTTTGTTTTTCCTCTCTCTCTTTCTTCTTCCTTTCTCTGGCCTTCACTACATTTTTTCTTTTTCTTTCATGCACTTTCTTCCAGTTTCTTTAACTACACACACACACAGACACACACACACACACACACACACACACACACACACACACACACACACACACACACACACACACACACACACAACACACACACACACACACACACACACAGACACACACACACGCACACACACACACACACAGACACACACACGCACACACACACACACACACACACACACACACACACACACACACACACACACACACACACTTAAACCAATTCTTTGAATTTTCCATGATATTGAATATCACTGATGAAGTGAATTCAATTTGCCAAGATGATCATATGATCTTGTAAATGTTAGATTTTTATATGTAAAAAATATATATTCGTTATATAAATAAATTGTTTTAATTACATTGAGTCCTCTGGCTAGATCAGTTTTAATATTTTATAAATTAGTATTAATACGATCTTTTTGGGGATTTTTCCTTCAAACAGCTGCCTTTTGGATATATATATATATATATATATATATATATCAGACAGATATATATAATAAAATAAATGTGTGTGTGTGTGTATATATATATATATATACATATATATCTGATGAAATATATATATATATATATACATATATATCTGATGAAATATATATATATATATATATATATCTGATGAAATATTGTGCGTGTATATATATATATATATATATATATATATATATATAATGAAATGCATGTGTTTATATATATTATGAAATATATATATATATATATATATATAATGTTACAATTATGAGTGTATATATACATTTATATATATATTTCTGGTCTTAATAGCACAGTGCTCAATGTAATAAAATGGAGCTATTAACCATATATAAATAAATATACACATTATCCAGTTATTGAATGGTCATTTCAAAATAAGCACTAGTACATGAAACTCCAAGTTGGGCTATAGACATAAGGTAATATGTATATTTATTAAAATACAGGTTGGTCCAAAATTGGGTGGACAATAAATTATCATATTTAGATTTAATACAATTATTACATTGGCAAGTAAATTTTATTGTCTACAATAATACATAAGTGTTTAAATTTTATCAAAGCAGGTGCTCAAACTGTTTGCCCATCACAATTTACACAACTTTGAAGTCTACCTCTCATGCTTCAACAAGCATTTTTGCACAAATCTCTTTCTGCATTAATTTATTGAAATGCATCTCTGATGTAATTTTTCAAATGCACAGCACTGGTCGGTTTTTACTACAAATTTTGTCCTTGAGTTCTCTTCAAAAAAAGAAATCCATTGAAACCAAGTCAGATGAACGTGTTGGCCAATCAATTAAACCTCCTTTGCCAATCCATTTCTCAGGAAATGTTTCATGAAAATATTCACGAACACTGCTCTTGAATAATATGGATGGGACCATTTTGTTGGAAACAATGAACACAGTTGTGATAATATAACCAATAGGCAAAACTATTTTACTTACTGTCCACCTACTTTTAAACCATTTTGTGCATGTGTGTGAATATATATATATAAAAATATACACTATTGGTCAAAATTATTTGGCCACCCCAGTTTTTTAAAAGAAATTATGTATTTCATACTATCTTTAGTGGATAATTATAAATGAAAATAGAATGGTTCTTTTGTTATTATTACTTTGCAAAATTTTACAAGGCAAGAAAGCAAAGATGTACTCATCTGAATCACCCTAAATTTTCTTCATTCTTTCATTGATGAAACTGCAATATAGGTAATTATTAAATATTTATAAATTCATTTGATGCACACGTTACTGTGCAATATTAACAAAAGAACCATTCTATTTTCATTTACAATTATTCACTTGGCAATAAATACTAAAAAATAGTATAAAACACATTGTTTTTCAAAACACTGGAGTGGCCTAATAATTATGGCTGGTAGTGTATACAGTGACATGCATAAGTGTTGGATACATGTTATTTTCTGTTATAATTCTATTTTATGTTCGTCATTTTGCCTGATATTTGGTAAGTAATTTCTCATAAAGTTGTTTTAGCTGTATGTGGAAGGAAAATTAAAAACTCATGGTTGAATCCATTTTTTTTTATCAAAGTTCAAGATTACCCTATGCAAAAGTATTGGATACATCAATTTAATATTTTTTTGCGCAGCCTCTGTTTTGTTTCACTGCTTCCAGTCGCTTTCTATAATTGGCCACAAGTTTTCCACACTGATCAATCATTACTTTACCCCATTCTTCCTTGCATAATTCCTCTAATTGCTTCATGTTTTGTGGATTCTGCTTATGAACTCTAACCTTCAAAGCATTTCACAAATTCTCAATTGGATTCAAGTCAGGAGACTGAATTGGCCAATTGAGAGTAATAACACCATTATTTTCAAACCATTCCTTTGTAAGTTTTGCTGTATGTTTGAGATCATTGTCATATTGAAGCACGAAATTCCAACCATTTCCTAAAGAAGTTGCAAATTTCTGAAGGTTCATCTCTAGAATCTCCCTGTACATGTGACTCATTCATTCTATCATGGATTACTTGTAACTCACCAGTGCCCTTGGATGAAAAGCATCCCCATATCATAATAGAACAACCACTAAACTTACCGGTGGGGATGGTATTGTGATTGTTGAAGGCAGTGACATTTTTTTGCCAAACACTTGTCGCTGTGTTCCCTCCAAACAGTTCAACTTTCATTTCATCAGACCAGATTACTTTTTCCTAAAACTGCATACCTTTCTTTTCATAAGTTTTGACAAACTTTAATCAGTCTTTGACATGTTTGGTTTTCAGTAAAGGCACTTTTCTTGGTGATCTTGAATGAAAGCCTGTACAGTATAGAGTTCTGCTAATGGTATCCTTACTTACATTAATTCCAGCACCCTCAAAATCAGTTTTAATTTCAGAACGAGTAATGAAGGGTTTTTTTTGCACATTTCTGCTGATCCACCTTGAAGTACTCTCATTTATTTTTCTCGGTCTTCCATTTCTTGGAAGGTTTACTGTACCATTGCCATACTTCTTATACTTTCTGATGATATTTCCTACTGTACTTAGTGCTAGATTCATTTCTTTGCTAATTTTTCAGTAACCTTGTCCTCCTTTGTGACGTTCAATGATTCTATCTTGCAATCTTTCATATCTCTAGATAATTCTTTAGTTTTTGCCATTTTTAATCCTTGAATTGCAGAATGCACATCAAAGAGTCAGATGATTAGTAGCACTATCTTGTAAGCAATTGTGTGTTTCTCTGATTAGTCAGAGATGACATTCCAATACTATCAAAAATTTGAATATTTAAAGTTTTTTAAAATACAAAGTTTCAAGAGGAAATTTTAAAAAGTGTCATGTATTCAAAACTTTTGCATAGGGTAATTTTAAACTTTGATAAAAAAAAAATGGATTCAACCATGAGTTTTTAATTTTCTTTCCACATACAACTAAAACAACTTTACGGGGTATTACTTACCAAATATCAGGCAAAATGGCGAACATAAACTAGAGTTATAACAGAAAATAACATGTATCCAATACTTATGCATGTCACTGTATACACTACCGGCCACAATTATTAGGCCACTCCAGTGTTTTAAAAAGTTATGTATTTCATACTATTTGTAGTATCTATTGGCAAGTGAATAACTGTAAATGAAAATAGAATGGTTCTTTTGTTAATACTGCACAATAACATGGGTACCAAATGAATTTATAAATATTTAATAATTACCTATATTGCAGTTTCATCAATGAAAGAATGAAGAAAATTTAGGTTGATTCAGACAAGTTCATCTTTGCTTCCTTGCCTTGTAAAATTTTGCAAAGTAATAATAATAAAAGAACCATTCTATTTTCATTTAGAATTATTCATTAAAAATAGTATGAAATACATCATTTCTTTTAAAAAACTGGGGTGGCCAAATAATTATGACCAATATCGTATATATATATATATATATATATATATATATATCCACACACATGCACAAGGTGGTCTACAAGTAGGTGGACAGTAGGTAGAATAGTTTTGCCTATTGGTTATATTATCACAATTGTGTTCATTGTTTCCAACAAAATGGTCTCATCCATATTATTCAAGAGCAGTGTTTGTGAATATTTTCATGAAACATTTCCAGTGCTGTTTATTTGAAAAAATTACATCAGAGATGCATTTAATACATTAATGTGCAAAAAGAGTTATAACAGAAAATAACATGTATCCAATACTTATGCATGTCACTGTATATATTATAAGGAAGTGAAAGAACAGGTAAATTAAAACCCACTGTTCATGCATTTGATTTTACAAAGAGTACTCAATAGAAATTGTCTGGAGGTCGTGGTTGTAGCTAATAGAAAATTAAGGAGTGGTAATTGGAGAATATGCTTGTAAGTGTGTCAATATTGTTCAATGAAAAATGAGAATTAGTTTGACTACAAAGTTCAAGATTTGGGTTGCGAAAGGAAACAGAGTAGCCTGATGTCAAGGCATGACACTTTTTTCTCCAACTACCACACCTTAATTTTCTAAATAACCATGTATTCATCTTATATGTTCTAAATAAATCATTTTCACTATTTATTTTAAAATATCACCTGAAGAAGCACAGTATTGTTCTGAAACATTAAAATGTTTGTGTAGTGATACAATGCTTTTATAAACCATCGCAATAATAAAATTACAATATATATATATATATATATATATATATATATATATATATGTGCATGCACACACAAAAAAGCAATGATTTACAGAGTCATGGGAAGTATAATTATCTTATAAAGAATTTTATACTTCTGATTTCATGGTATTTGCTCTGAAACCAAAAAAATAAACCTCGAATTCACCAATATTTTTTAATGCCAAATATTGATTATCACCTGATGCCAATTGACAATTTGTATTTTTAGTAATTATATAGCTTCAAGTGCTTTGATCTTAATTTTCAAGAATTATTTTTTAACTTTTATTTCTTAATCTTAAATTCATATTAATTTTCAAATTTAATTTTGAATTTAAATGTTTGATTTAAATTCCATTTTAGATTTAAAATTTCATTCTCCATTTGACTTCAGCTTTAGTTTTTAAGTTTTTTCAACTCAGTCATTAATTTTCACTTTCATCATTAATTGAAATGTTACTATTTTTTTTAATCCTATTCTTTTTAAGCCCTTCTAAATCCCAGAGTTAAACCCTCAATCCAAGAATTTCTTTTTAATGCTAGATTTTGAATTGGCAAATGTTTTTCTGATTTCTAATGATTTTTTTTTAGCTTCAGGTGACTTGATCTTTATTACATAAACACACTTCAAATAGTTTGATTTATTTTATGAATTCGTGTTTAAATAGAATTAAATGAGGTTTGAGTAATGGGCTGATTATTGTTTTACACTGCTTAAACCACTAAACACCTCATCTAAGGTAGAAAAGCCACTAAGATACAATTTTGGTTATGAGAGAATTAGAAAATGGAAGCATTGTTGAGGAACAAAAACAATTGCATTTTGGCTTCAGCCACTTTTACACTGCATATGTGCTGATTCCTTAAGTTTCCATATTTTCCAGTGAGGCTCTCTATTATTTCAACTTCATCCTACAGTGGATGGTGACCTCTCCTTTTTCCTTCAGATGTGGTTAGCTACACCTGATTTTTTTATTTCTTCTCATGTTACTTACGTGCAGTGTTCTTGCAACATTATCTTAAGTGAGTGGCATGTTTCTTCTTTATATTTCTTACCACAGCTGCATAGGATGGTGTATACACAGTTTTTAATCATATTCTCCTTCATGGAAGGTCTTATTTGTGGGGAGATGTCTGCAAATAATGTAAATAACAGATATTAATTACGTAATGTCTTTCTTTTCAAATGTGCAACTTGTAGTTATTTTGTCCTCCACAAACTGCTGGGATTGATAATAAAAGTTTATTTAGTCCTTATTTATTTTTTTGTTTTAATTTCTACACATAGCTAGCCAGTTTTGTTTTTAATTTCCACATGTAGCTAGCCAGTGTGCAAATTCAAACAAAAAAATGGAAAAGAACCTGATATAACAAGGAGTATAATAAAAAAAGCCAAACCTTACAACAGTGGCGATATCTGCTGATTGTGCTAAAAAAAACGTTAGCCATAATATTGTTTCTAGAAGAAAAATTTACTAAATGAAAGATCAGAAGTAATGTCCAGGTATATTCACACCTATAAATACCTCTTAGGATTATTGTTATGTTGTGAGTAAGAATAAATAACTCAACAACAGGAATAGGTTAATTGTTATATTCCGTGAAAATAGTATTTACAAAGGTTATTAGTATCCAATACAAGAATAGACATTAATCGTCTCAACCGTCATAAGACGTAGTATGAGCAATGGGTACTTCCGGGTCGTCACCGGAAGTCTACGATTGACTTGTCGATCGGCTGCTCGGCACACTCCGTCACGTAGATGCCACCATTACTTTACATAATAATGGAATAGTCCATTATAGCCGAATAGGCGTGGGCATCCCAAATCTGTGTGAAAGTATTTAAAATCCTTAAGTAACTCTCTCCTAATTTTGAGTTGTTTAAAAATTCTAATCCTGTGTCGTACATTGGAAAAATGTTAAAAAATCAGTTATTATAAATCACCTAAAGATACCAAAAGGTTGAAACCTAGGTTGGGGAAATAACTCATTTCCAAATGAAAAAAAAAAAAATATATATATATATATATGTATATATATATATTATGTTAGTCATCTACATACACGCCTGTTTTACTGTATCACAGCTCATATGGAATCAGAGAAGGGGAACTTTAGCCTGTTATATATAAGCAGTGTATACACACGCCAGTCACTGAAAGAATTCAGTTCATTGCTGAAGAGTAATGCGTAAATCACAGATGTGGTAACTGTTTTTAAAATTTTCCTCTCTAGAGAGCTCAATCGTAATGAAAGCATAATATATTAGTCACTCAGCCTGTTTCGCTGTATCACAGCTGATCAGTGTGGCTAGACACATTCTCTTGCTTCTGGCCGGGATCAAAACTCAACTGATTTGTTGTCTGTCAGAGTTGCTACTCCCTAAGCCATAGGCTCATGGAATCAGAGAAGGGAAATTTTAGTGTGTTATATACAAGCGGTGTATATATTAACTAACTTAAAATATAAGCTGTTAAAAAGCAAAATCAGGCTAGACTTGCTTCTGAAAAAGCACGTATCAGTAACTAGGAAAGCATTGTTATCAGTTAAAAACCAAGCTAAGCATATTTGGCCCACCTTCAAAATGCTGTGTTTACCAATAAATTGCTGCTATCAAACATGAAGTGGATCAGTGAAATTTTATGGGACTTGTTTCTCTCCTTGAGTGCTTTTAAAGAAAAAAAACATAATGATATAGATTGCCAAATTCTTGTGGAAAATCTACTTTGATTACAATTTCACCTCCCAACCAGAAAATGCCTCAAAATAATTGTCTTGGTAACATATCAGATTAGCCCATATCCTTCTGGAATGCATTTCAACTGACACCTTTTTGTTTTTGTGACCTATTTATTTAAAGTTCATATTTTCTTGGTTTCAAATGAAAATTTGGAAAACTTCCCAGCAGATTTCAAGAAAATTTTTACCTTCCAAAATTATATTCTATAATAATATTCTATAATAATACTGGACAATCACCTCAAAGATGAAGGAGAGACTTGAAGCAACGGAAATGTGTTTATACTGAAGGTTGCTGAGGATAACATAGACCAAACATGTGAGCAATGATGAGGTTTTGGAGAGGACGGAAATGAAAAGAAAACTTACATTTAACATCAAAAAGAGACAGCTTAAGTTTGTGGAGATGTAATAAGGAAGGAGGGCTTGGAGAATCTAATACTCAAAGGATGGATAGAGGAAAAGAGTGAAGAGGAAAGCAATATGAGACATAACTGATGAGCTTGGGCAAGTGGATGGCAGAGCAGGGTTTGAGAGGTGGAACAAGAGAAAGTGTGTTAAAAGCTACAAAGGATAGTGAGATGTGGAGAGCCATGATCGCCTACATCACAAGGGACATGGTATATAAAAGAAAGAAGATGTAAAAAAAGCGACGAGTTTGAAAGCTCATACCAAAAGTATATGGGTTAAACCAATGCCTATCTTTTTCTGAAATATATATTGTGATCTCTTTGCATATAGTTTATAATTGTGGTTTTAGATTTGGGAAGATAAAATGATATCAGTTTAAACTGATTCCAGAAGTATATGGGTTTAATTTGCTGCATTTTTTTTCATATATTGTGGCATCTTTGCTTATAGTATATAATTATAGTTTAGGTATGAAAAAAAAGAAGTAGGTACCAGTTTAAGTTGATATCAAGTGACTGAAGACTAGATGCCTGGTCAGGACTGATAACATTGCTGATTCTTTTTTTAATCTTTTAAACTGATTCCAGAAGTATATGGGTTTAAGTTGTTGCCATTTTTTCATATATTGTGATATCTTTACTTATAGTATACCCGCAGTATAGCCAGGTGTTGCTCAGGTCTAATGAAAGCTTTAAAACTAATCTATGGTCCTGGAGCTCAGACTCTTTGGACATTGGCACAAAAGACTAAAAAGCAATAGTTAAAGCAAAACTGTAGACTGAAAGAAAAATGAATGGATGTAAGTCAAATTTTGATTTCCTGGTATCGATATCAAAAAGTTTTTTTCATTGTAAACTGAATTTTGAAGGCTAAATAAGTTCTCTGAGTAAATAAATGGTATCATGGCTGAAACTAAGAACTACAGTTATACCTACTTAGAGCCAAACCCAAAGCAAAAACTAAAATAAAAGGGCTGAAAAAAATACAGACATACAGGCAGATAAACAGACACACACACAAATATCTTGCCTTTTATATATATATATTATCAATTTTGTGCACTATTGTAAGAACTGCAATCTTGAAACTTCTGAACATCATTTCTTGTGTCTTTGTCTATGAATGTATCAAATTTGATTAAATCAGACCACTCCTTCTATAACCCGATTTTTTCGATTTTTGATATTTATCGAGAGTACCTCAACACAAAACCTAGCTAAGAACACTCGCAGATGCTTATAGTACAACTGTGTAAATTTTCAAGAAAATCGGTTCAGCCATTTCAGAGTCTATAGATAATGGACACACACACACACAGACAAAGTTCCATTTATAAATAAGTTTCGATAAATATAGTTTAGGGATGAAAAAAAGAAGTACGCACCAGTTTAAGCTGACATCAGGTATCTTAAGACTAGATGCCTGGTCAGGACTGATAACATTGCTGATTCTTTTTTTAATCTTTTAAACTGATTCCAGAAGTATATGGGTTTAAATTGTTCCTATTTTTTCATATATTGTAACATCTTTGCTTTATAGTATATAATTATAGTTTAGGTATGAAAAAAAAGTAGTAGGCACCAGTTTAAGTTGACATCAAGTGACTTAAGACTAGATGTCTTTTCAGGACTGATAAAATCGCTGATTCTTCTTTGAATTTATCAAGAATTTTAAAATATATTTGCAAGAACACTAAAACAGTTGTGGCAGTAATATTCAATGCATGGAAGAATGGTAGACCTATAAATATTTTGGAAATATAAATTGGTTTCTAGAAAAAAGTTTTTTTTCACAACACAGAAAAAACAAATTTCCTAGAAGCAGATTTTGCATTGGATTCAATATAATTTTTCCACTTCACTGGAAAACTTTGTCCAAAGAGTAGTACCCACCATTATTGACATACATGGAACAGTTCCCAAAATTCTTTGAAAATAAAACTGAGAAAACTTTGGAATTAGGAAAAAGAATTGAAATCATTCAGAAGATAATTTGATCAAATTTTAGAGTGATGCTGTCATGTTCTGGATTGACCAAGTCAAACTCCATTCTAATACCTTTTCGAAAATCTGTGACCACTGTCCACAGTCGTAATGCCTCACAGATCTACATCATATCTGGAAGAATTGGAACAGTTTTGCTCAAAAAGATGGCTTAGATTTGTTCCTGATTGAGGTGATGTCTCTGCAGTTATTAGTCAAGAATTGGTTAGGTTAGATAGTCTGAATTTATAACATATCAGCCCTTGTTGTATTACTTGATGTCAAATTTTGCATAGAGCAACCAGTTAGGATTGAACTAACTACATACTAGTAATGGGCAACCAGTCTCATGCTGAGTTGGTTTACAATATGGTAACCATTTTTTGCATTATTTAATATCAATTCTTGGTATAGTGGTACCCAGTGAGAATTAAAGTCACTACTCAGTAGTAATGGGAAACAAATCTCATGCTGAGTTAAGTTAGTTGATTTTTACAATATGGCAACCATTTTATCATTATTTAATATCAATTCTTGGTATAGGGATACCCAGTGAGCGTTAAAGTCACTACTCAGTAGAAATGGGCAATTGGACTAATCTTGCAAATCAATACCCTATGCCAAGTGAGGTTAGTTGATTTTATGTAATAGCAATTTAAATTGATGGTCACACTAACTGTTCAGTCAGTAAATGCTAAGTGTTTTCTGCAAAGAAGTTACTAATTCTACCAATGATATTACCATGTTGGCTATTACTATTTATGGCAATGCCATTTACCTGGATACAAATAGATAGATACAAAAATGGTAAGGATGCAATTTTGTTGCATAGTGAAATAAACTGGAATATTCCCAGTGTTTTTGTTAGAATTATCTTACTTCTTTCTGAAATATTGACTCTCTCATCATTTTCTATACATGTTCCCACTCTTGATGCCAACTGATTTTTGTGCATTCAATGACTTATCAGGTCAGCTTGAGACCTACGCAACATTTGTAAATTTTTTATTTGTTCCTTGAAGGCCTTTACCCCTTCAAATCTTTCCAAAACATCCTTATTTCTGTGCAAATATAAATGCTGAACTCAAATCAATAATTGTTTATCGACAAAACCTACCTTTTTTCAAGTTAATGACCAGAAAAATACTGAACTTCTTGTCGCTGTTTATCTCACCCCATAACCATGCTTCAAAAATGTTATTCACTGCAGAATGACTTCACGCATAGTTTGCTGATTTTTTGGCCTTTTTACTTCCTTTTTGCAATTACTACGTGGAAATTGAGTTCCGAAACCAAACAAATCATGGTGTAATTGCTCAAAGAAAGTAAATAGGCCAAAATAAGAATCCTACACCTCAAGTCATTCAGCAGTGCATCAGATATGAGAACAGTGGTAAGGGGTGAGATATAGTCTAATTTTTTTCTGGTCAATAACATGAAAAAAGGTAGGTTTCTTCAATAAACAATTATCGATTTGAGTTCAGCGTATACATTTGCATGGAATTAATGATGTTTTGGAAAGATTTGACGGGGGTAAAGGCCTCCGAGGAACAAATCAAATATTTATCCAACATTCTGCATATAGGATAAGGAACAGCACCTTTTAGGATGCTGCAGGAATGTTAGAGTAGTGTTTAGTGTTTTGTCATGATTATATTTTTTAATTATTTCATCCCAAGCAAGGCAACATGCTGGGGGTTACTAAACGTGAAAGAATATTTAAAAAAATGCAAAAACATTAAGAAACAAGGACAATAAAAAAGCAGAATTTAAGAGTGTAGCAAAAAAAGTACATCTTTTTAGAGTACCAGTTGTACCCTATCTTCTTTTCAATCAGAATCCGGTCCTGGGTATGATGGTAAAATGTATATGGCAGCAAGGCCTTTGACTGAGAGGTTGTAAGAAGTATGGAACCACCTCTTAATTGCTGTTGTTCCCAAGTCTAACCTGACCCAGAGTGGTAGCACCTTTCAGGGTCCCAGCTATGGGCAAATAGTCAACTTCAAACTGGAGGCAAAACACTATGAAAGCATAAAAGTAGACTTTTATAGAAACTATACATTTTTGCAAAACAATATTATCATAATACGTTTTTGAAAGAAAAAAAATTATTACCATTTTCAAATACAAAACTAGAAGACATCTTTTTCCAGTTTTCTAAAAACAAAAATATCCACTGCACCACAATGTGCATCTAATTTAGTATTGTGCTTAAATTCAAAGAGCCTAGTTGTATGAAACTGACCTAAGTAATTGCTTTTTTAATTAACAAAGTCTTTCTGTATACAACATTCACAAGTGGCTCTGCCTTTTGTACTCTTGTGTGGTGATTTTATGCTGAGTTGATCTCGGGAAAAATTTGCTAGTGACTAACCACTGTCACTAGTTCTTCTAGCTCTGAGACCATGTCTTTCTTAAATGAAGGTGTTAGGGCAGCCATATTTCTTTTTCCTTTTCTTTACTCATTTTGGATGCTAGGTATATACTTGCTCATTTGGCTACACCAGGTAAATCATCTTGTCTTCTATATGGGACTCCCTTCTATATACATACTTCCTTGATATCTACAATCTCCAAGAGATTAAGTGCAACATCAATTGCCATCTTTTATCCCCTTGATTACCATCATTCTTTTATCCTCTCATCAATCCCTCCTCCTGTATCATGTTCCTTTTTCTTTTCATTCTTCTCATTTGTAACTACCTGCACACCAATAGCAGGTACTGCTATGCTTGGGGTGAATCAATTAAAAAAACAAAAAAAATAGGTACCACAGAGAAGTGTTCATTAGAACTTTTGCTATGAAAGTATTTGTAGAAAAGGCACAGGAAAACCACTTTATGGCAGTGGGGAAGTGACTGATGTCAAGATATTAGGTCAGGATCAATAACATTGCAGATTATTTTTTAGATTATATCAAGGATCTTTAAGTATATAGCAGGAGTACCAGACCATGTGTGGTAGCAATATTCTAAGCATGGCGAAATTGTAGACTTGGAAATATGTAAAAGAGATTCTGGCAAGAAAAATTGTCTGGCACAGTGAATCAACATTCTAAGCTTTTGGGACTCCCTTCCATACACAATATCTACAATCTCCAAAAGACTAAGTGCAACATCATTTGCCATCTTTTCCCCTCCTTGATTCCCGTCTTTCTTTTATCCTTTCCTCGATTCCCTCCTCCTGTATCGTGTTCCTTTTTCTTTTTGCTCTTCTCACTTGTAACCACTTGCACACCAATAGCAGGTAATTCTTTGCTTGGGGTGAATCAATTAAAAAAAAAAAAAGAAAAAAAGCAAAGCAAAACAAAACAAAAAAAACAACTTTGTACCACAGAGAAATGTTTATCAGAACATTTACCATAAAAGTATTTGTAGAAAAGGCACAGGAAAGCCACTTTATGGCAGTGAGGAAGTAACTGACGTCAAAATATTAGGTCAGGATCAATAACACTGCAGATTATTTTTTTGGATTTTATCATGAAGGATCTCTAAATATATAGCAGGAGTACCAGACCATGTGTGGTAGCAATATTCTAAGCATGGCTAAATAGTAGACTTGGAAATATGTAAAAGGAATTCTGGCAAGAAAAATTGTCTGGTACAATAAATCAACATTCCAAGCAGCAGAGCTTTTTTTTATCGTTTCACCCTAAGCAAAGCTTTAATTAGATAGTAGGTGAGTAAAGAGAAAGATGAACCAGTTACAGGGGCTGTCAGAGAAAGGGCAAGAGAAGGACGTGAACAAAGGTGCAAAGATAGTTGTGAAAGTAGAGAGAAAGGAAAAGATATACAGGGTGATGTAGAAAGAAATAGAGTCAAGTGGATAAGAGATGCATATTGACATTGCATTCAAATTCCTGAAGGTTGTAGCCATCAGGAAAGCAAGAATATGGAAGAGAGTTCCACAGTTGGGAAGTGCAAGAAAAGAAGCTGCTGGAGTAGAATTGTTGGCTGCATTTGGTTGATCTAACTGTAAATGGGTGGCACCCAGTTGCCAGTCTGGTTGCAGGAGTAAACTCCTGTTGCAGAGGCACCAATGACTTAAGTTCATTGGAGCAGAAGCCATGAAAATATTTATCAAAGAGACAGAGAGAAGCCACGTCCCATCGGTAAGAAAGTGGCTGGAGTCAAGCCGTCAAGTAGGCACCTATCACATTACTGATTCTCCTTTGGAGCCTATCGAGAACACTGACACGAACAGTGGGGGTGCCTGACTATATATGACAGTAGTATTTCATGCACAGATGGATGGTTGATTTATATATGTGCAAGATGGATTCAGGTAGAAGAAACCTCCTGGCCCGACACAGTGACCTAACCTTCCTAGCAGTGGATTTATTTTAGCTATTGACTGAATGCAATGGTTCCACTTGAGATCGGAAGATAGGGTAAGGCCAAGGAGGCACAGTATATTGCTATCAGGGAGACTCACTTGGTCTATGCTTATGGGAGGCAGGAGAGGTTGCCTGTGATGATTGACAGACAGCAGCTTTGTCTTGAAATTTACAAGCCACTTCTTTCCCCATTCTACCACTGAGTGTAGATCCCTCTCAAGATCAGCAACGAGGTTGTTTGTCCACCTCGCCAAATTTCTCACAGATGCAAGAGTAAATTGTGGTGTTATTTGCATAGATGCTTACTTGGTACTTGATTTGAGTTCAGCGTATACATTTGCACGGAATTAATGATGTTACTTGATTTGATATGATCTTTCCCTTCATGTCAGTTGAAAATGTTAGGTGAAGAAGGCACAATGAGTCACCCTCCTGGAGGTTAGCATCAGCCATACTGATGGAAGGTAGAAAGGCTTTCCTCAGACCATATAATATGCAGATATTCAATGTCTAACCTCTCAAAAGTTTTAATCCCTTTTAGGCACACACTTGTCCACTTGAGATGAGAAGGAACCACTTTCTCAAATGAAAATGGAGGGTTTGCAATGGAATTTTAATTTTGCTGAAGTATCCTTGTATCTTTTTAAATATTGAGAGATTAAAAAATATTACAAGAACAGTCCTTTATTAAAAGTTTCAAAAACCACTAATAAAAAAAGATTTAAAAAATATTGTGCAAAAGTTAAAAAAGTATTATTTGAAGGACCAAGAAAGAAAACTCTCGCAAAAAAAGCATTTGAATGCTAAAAATGGGTGTTAAATAGAAATATTTGTAAATATGTATATTCATTCCTTTCAGTAAATATCATGAAATTCTATCTTCAGCTAAAGTTGTGTGTGGATTATAAAGATATTTTTAGGAATGATGGAGAAATATTTTTGTTCTGTGCCTGCTTTAAGGTTTTAAGTTTTTGTAAAACCTTTTCACCTCATTGGTTCCAATCATGTATGAAATGACCGCAAAATACTTTCCCCTCACGAATTTATTGGCAGAAGCAGACAAATGCATGCTGGGATGCCAATAAAATATGCCAGTTCTCAGTTTCATATGACTTACTCCCAGTCTGTCTTGACTTAAAGTCAGAATGCTATGTTCGATTATCTAAACTTCTTGTGTGAAAACCCTTTCTTAGTTTGCGAACATTTTGCAATATTATTCTTGCTTTGTTTTATTGCCTTGAACATTTTGTTTGCTTGCTTTATATTATTTTTACTCTATTTTTTCTTTTCTTTTTCTTGTTACTTTCTATTACACACTTTGTCATTTCTGTTTGTTGGACATTTCTGCCATTTCTTTTTCAAATTTACTCAAAATACCTCAAACAACTCAACAATACCACTAGAAAGCTAGGGGTTACTGGGAGTGAAAAATAATGAAAATACTTTAGTGAGGAGAAAGGACCATAAAAGAACAGGCTTCAGGATGACAGGAGATGGCAACTGGCATTATATTTCAATTTTCAAAGATTGTAGGTGGCAAAAATGTGAGAAATTGGAAAGGAATTCCACAGGCAAGAAAAGTTCTTTATTAGAGTAAAATGATGAGACCTAATTAGCAATCTAGTTTCACATTTAAATTCATGCAGTTGAAGCACTAAATGATTCTCAATCTCCATGATATGGCACACTAGTGTAACAATATACACATATATCTATTTATCTATTTTATATATATATATTTGAGTATTTAGGCATGTCAGATTAAATAAATGGCAAACATTGTGTCTGCTTATTTTTACTAAAATTCGTTCATACTCACAGATAATCTTTCACATATTATAATTGGAATATGTCAGAAATGAGCTGTAACATTGACAAATGTTATAATCATTCATTTCTCAATGTTCCCAAGTACTTTCAATCTCCTTCTGAGATTGTTATTTTCAAAGCCCATTTGATAATATTTTGACTACGCTTAATAAATTCACTTACTTCTCCCAACAAAAGCAATTCTGCACTCATTGAATCCAAGTCTGTATTTTCCACTTTTTTTTATCACTTTGGCTACTTTTCCTGACAAAAATAATTGTACTCTCCAACTTTTAAAGAAATCTCTTCTCATCTTGAAAATCACCTAAAATTAATACCAGCCATCTGAAAATAAGGTTACATATTTACTTGATTCCCATCCATCTCTTATCCGTTCTTCAACATTCTCTGTAACTTGTTTTTTCTCACACTGTAACCCCCTGCACACCAGTGGCAGTCCTGCCTTGCATGAGGGTAAGATGATTAAAAAGAAATTCCACTGATAGGCAGCTTGTTGCACAAGTTCCACTGCTGTCACAGGTCTTTGGATTTAGACTTGTCCTCCTCCTCCTTCACTGGTTACCAATTTAAGTATTTCACCCTTAGATTTGAAGAGATGTACTCTTACTTTTCTCAAGGCTATTTGTGTAAAACATAGTGACTTTTCCTGGAATTTCAACTCATCTTGCTGATTCAACCTTTTTTATGTTATCACCTACTTTCAGATTGAAAAAATTCTCACTTCTCACCTGCATAGCAGATATTGAAATGCATACTAAAATTGTTTGGTGAAAGTGTGTTACTAGTTCATAATTTGACTTTATGATATAAAAATATCGAAGGGAGGTAACAAATACTACAAACTTAAACAACTGTGGCTGCTGCTACCACTGTATTAAGATAAACTTGATCATTGAAAACATCATTATAATAATTATGCTTGTCCCTCCCTTCGTTAGTTCCTTATTTGGTAAATTTTTTATTTATTCCCCGAAGTCGAATCTTTCCAAAACATCGTTAATTCCTTTCCAATATATATGCTGAACTCAAATCGAAAATTGTTTATTGACGAAAACTACCTTTTTTCATGTTATTGAGCAGAAAAAAATCAGTCTATATCTCACCCCTTACCACCGTTCTCATATCTGATTCACCACTGAATGACTTGAGGTGTAGGATACTTATTTCGGCCTATTTACTTTCTTTGAGCAATTATTCCGCAATTTGTTTGGTTTCGGAACTCAATTTCTGCATAGTAATTGCAAAAAGGAAGTAAAATGGCCAAAAATCAGCAAAAATCAGCAAAAATCAGCAAACTACATGTGAAGTCATTCTGCAGTGAATAACATTTTTGAATCGTGGTTACAAGGTGAGATAAACAGCAACAAGATGTTCGATATTTTTTTGGTCGTTAACTTGAAAAAGAGGTAGGTTTGTCAATAAACAATTATCGATTGGAGTTCAGCATTTACATTTGCACGGAAATAAGGATGTTTTGGAAAGATTTGAAGGGATAAAGGCCTTCGAGGAACAAATAAAAACTTTATACCTTATTTTGCATGACTGTTATGCTCTCATAAATAATGAACTATTTCATTTTAATTGCATGGAAAGACAAAAGACATATCAGAGTCTCTAAGTGGTTTCAGTGAAAAAAAAAAAAAGAAAAATTGTTTAATGTCTCCTGCTAAAACCTCATAAATAATGGACTATTCCATCTTGATTGCATGGAAAGGCGAAAAACATATTAGAGATGCTACTCATTTTTTTCAGTGAAATCTGGTCAGGTGCCCCTGCTATTCTCCTCGGGATACTTGACAAAATACAACAGAGAATCTGTAATGTGATCAATACCGACTTGGCAGACCAGCTGCAGTCACACTCTCACCAGCGTGATGTGGCTTCCCTGTGCCTCTACTATAAATACTTTCACAGCTTATTGCGTTTACATCTTTCTACTCCAACAGCTTTTCTGGCACTTCTCCCCTGTGGAATTCCCTACCATACACTTGCTTACCCGACAGCTACAATCTCCAGGAGTTTAAATGTAAGGTCAATAGACACCTCCTAACACACTAACTTGCATCCATTCTCTCAAACACTCTTCCCATCTACCCAACCCCCATCCTCGCTATCTTTACCCATCTATCACCCTCCTTCTGACATTTCCTATATCTAACCACTCTTTCTCATCACTTTCCCCTATGTAACCCCCTGAGCAATAGTGGCAGTGGAATGCCTTGCATGGGGTGAAATGATTAAACAAAAAACAAAAAATAAATAAAAAGTCGTCTATTTCAAATCTTTTCATTTGTTTGTAAATCATGGATTATTCTATTTTGATTGCTGAGAAGAAAAGGCATATAAAAATCTCTACTTGGTTTCAGTGAGAAAAAAAAGAAAGAAATGAAGATAGAACATTTTAACGTCTGTTTCAGTGAAATGGAAAAAGTTGTCTATTTCAAATCTTTTCATTTGTACTTCTTTCTTAAAATAACAACCAATATTCATATTTCTGATACATTATTGCAATATTTTGTTAAAGTTGTTAAAAGCAAATATTTAGTGATGTGATTTTATTGTAGTTGAACTTATTGTGTTTTTATTCAGTCATTAACTGAAGAATTAAAATTCAACAAAATTTTAAAATATGAATGCTGTGCATTGTCATACATACTGGTACATACTAAATTTTCAGATAAATTATACAATTTTGCTAAATAGCTATACAGTGGTTGTTGATAAAATACAAAGTTCGAGAATTTTCTCTGACTGAATTTGTTGTTGCAGATTCATCGGTGTGAATGCAGAAGAAATTTTCTTGTAAAATGTCAGGAAGTTGATCTCCGCCAATCATAATTCTTGAACACTGTTATAATATCTTGAATATTTTTATGACATTCTGGTTGAACTTTCTTTTCTACTTCAGATTTCAACTGTGAAATGTCAAAAACACAAATTACTCAATCAATATTAGTGAGCACAGATGTTATGAGAAGAAGAGTTTTAAAGTAATTCCAGCTCATTAACTTCAACTTGGTCATCTTAGATTGAAATATTTTAAAAACAAAACCCAGTGTCTAGTCCTGTCCGATTGTATCTTTTTTTAATTGTATCACCCCGAGCAAGGCGGTAATGCCACTGATGTGCAGGGAGATACATAAGAGTAAAAAGATTAGGAGGCTACATAAGAGTAAAAAGGTTAGATAGGAGGAGAGTGATGAGAAAGATGAACCAGTTAGAAAGGAGCAAGAGAAGGATGGGGATACAGGTGTGATGACAGTTGCAAAGGTGGAGAGAAAGGAAAGGATATACAGGGTGTTGAAGAAAGAACTAGAGTCCAGTGGTTAAGAGATGAGTATTGACATTGCTGAAAGATAAAAAACAATCAAAATGTTTCTAAAATTACCTAGGCAAGGATATTAAAAAAAAAACAAACATATAAACAATTGCTCTCCTGAAGTTCTCTATGGTAATTAAATGAAAACAGTTGTGTTTTGGAAGTGAGTAAAATTACAAGCTATTCCTTGCTCCAGTTAATCACTGAAGATGTAGGGTGTGTCAGTGAACCTGTAAGGTGATAGTTAATGTTTATTTGATTCGGTCTTGTGTTATGCATAACTGAACTCCCTACAGCTTACAAGTTTTATGCAGATTTATCAGAAGGTTATTTTCATTATCATCAGAAGGTTGGTTGTTGGCATGTTGGAGTGTATGGAATTGTGTGGAATAGTATGGAATAGTGTAAGAATAAAAATATACATTTTGTATGTTACAATGGAAATTTATTAAAAGAAAGGAATAACAAGAATAGATAGTAGTTAAAAGTTCAATTAGAAAATTAAGGGTATCAAGAGTTGTAGAAAATGTTCGTAGAAGTAATTAGTTGGAATGAGTTTATGCGTATGTACGTATGTATGTATTAGCATTTGTTTGTTTAGTAGAAGTGTCTTTGGATGAAGAAGAAGAAGAAGAAGAAGTAAAATGAATCAGCATACGAGAAAGAAGGAGAAAGAGGACAGTGTGCAACACAACCTTTGTCTGGTCCATGATTGAAGTTTCTCCCATTACATTTTAGTTGTTTCGTCTTGCTGCTCCCATCTGACTGGCTGACGCTGAACAGGAGCCTTTTATAATATTTAGATTTTTCACACTAGATCGCTAAGTCCCTTTTGGTCTTGCAATTCACTTCCATTGGTTAGAAAATGAGTTTAACATCTACTTGTGAAATCCGGTTTCGACTTTTTCTTTAAGCACATGGTCAATTCTTTTTCTATTTGGGAAAACCGAGGATTTCACACATCATTGTGAAATTTTGTAAAAGTGAAGAAGGTTGATTTTAATTCCTAATTTCTTATCCCACAGCTCTGATAAGAAGTCCTTTTCAAGAGAAGTTGCCAGGTTTACTTTGTTGGGTCTGTTGGATTTGTCATCTGCGTTGTTGGGAACTGATGAGAAGGATCATCAAGATCAAAAACAGCATGGGTCTAAGGATAGATCCCTGGAGAACCCCACATTATTACGAAACGATCATTACACAATTTGCTGGGAATGATTGAATTAAGCCAAATATTATTCCCATGACACTGTAGCCCTTCAGCTTGCATAAAAAGCCGGCACGCTACACCCTGTTGAATGCCTTCAAGATATTGAGAGCCACTGTGACTTAACTTTCCTTGCAGAAGATGTAGCAATTGATTCAATATAATCACTCCACTTCATGTCAGTGGAAAACGTGAAGCCAAGAAGGCCTAATATTGCTCTTCTGAAGGTTAGCATCAACTAAGCAGAAAAGGTTTTATGTGGTGAGTAAATGTTAGTAGTTTTCTTTTAAAGGTGGTCAAATTTACAAGTCATTTATTGCCCCAGATAACCACTGATTGAAGTTCTTTTCATGCGCAGTTGGCAGTTTTAGTCTTATATTGTTATATTTGTCTGACTTGCTACTTACTAAGACAAGAATATAAATAGTTAGTTTGTTTCATTACTTTTGATGTAGGATATACATTGTGGGGCAGTAGATATCAGATCAGAACGGGAACTCAGGAAGCTTGGGAAAGGTATTAATCCATCTCTTACCTCTAGTTATGGGCTAAATAACACAATAGATTGGGTTCTGTAGCCTTGGCTGGCAACCAGTCTACTGCAGAAAGTAATGGCAACCTATTGCAGGAAAATCTTCTGCCCAGTCAGTCATGTCCCTTTCGAGACAGGATTGCCCAAGTGTGTATAACGTATGGCACTTAACTGACTGACTGATGGAGGAGTCAAAGTTTTCAAGGAGTCTGTAAATGCTTTATATTGACAGACTGTATTTGATATTTGTTTTGTCTTTAAGGACTGATCATGATCTCATGATATTTTGCAAGGTTCCATCGCTCAAATGGCATGTCTTTCTCTGAGACTGGTTGATTCTCTTGAGCAATGCCAAGTCCTGTTTAATTGTATGGCTCAGTCAGTTAAGTGCCATACATGATGCATGCTTGGGCAATCATGTCTCTTTGGAGACATGACTGACTGGGCAGAAGATTATCCCACAGTAGGTTGCCATTACTTTCTGCAGTAGGCTGGTTACCAACAAAGGCTATCAAACCTACTCTAGGTTGCGATTACTTTCTAGAACTTAAAAAGTATACTTGGTTGCATATTTTTGGTGACAGTTAGGATGTGCGTCGTGGTACAGTGGATATCGGCTCAGAACAAGAAATCAGGAAGCCAAGTTCGAATTTTAGTTGTATTCC
Source organism: Ascarosepion bandense (assembly GCA_037127315.1). Taxonomy (NCBI): domain Eukaryota; kingdom Metazoa; phylum Mollusca; class Cephalopoda; order Sepiida; family Sepiidae; genus Ascarosepion; species Ascarosepion bandense. The sequence continues at coordinate 1,045,111 of JBBBDQ010001942.1, read as the reverse complement.
TTGCATTCACTTATGTGCAAATACCCTAGGGAAAGGTATTAATCCATCTCTTCCCTCCAGTTATGGGTTAAATAACAGAACAGATTGGGTTCTGTAGCCTTGGTCAGCAACTAGTCTACCGCAGAAAGCAATGGCAACCTACTGCAGGATAATCTTCTGTCCAGTCAGTCATTTCTCTTTCGAGACATGATTGCCCAAGCGTGGCACTTAACTGACTGATAGGTTAATGATATATAAATTTTTGTATATATCGTTACTTCATTCCTAATAGATAGAAGAAAACACAAAAACATTTTTACTTTGTCATACACATACAATTATATATATATATATATATATATATATACTATGGAATTTAATGCAAATCTACAAAAGTGGCATTAGCCAAGATATTTTTTTATGTATACTCATATTTGAGTGGAAAGTCTGTTTTTACTTTTTATATATACATATATATAAAAAATAAAAACAGACATTCCACTAATATAATTAAGGCCAGTGGAAATTGTAATTTTTAACAAAAAATATTTTTAACTATATGTATTTTGATATAAAAGTTAAAAACAGACTTTCCACTCAACTATGAGTATCCATTGAAAAATAATAATGTTAAACAAATAAAAATTCATATATATATATATATATATATATATATATGCCATACATGATACACGCTTGGGCAATCATGTCTCTAAAGAGACATGACTGACTGGGCAGAAGATTATCCCACAGTAGGTTGCCATTACTTTCTGTGGTAGGCTGGTTACCAACAAAGCCTACTCTGTCTTGTTATTTGATCCATATCTGGAAGGAAAGTGTTGTATCCCAGGAAGGGATAAACAGAGAAAGAATAGTGCAAGAAATAACTCTTAACACTGAGGATATATAAATAGAGATTTATTATACCTCAGTACAATAAACCAAATACAAGTATACCAACGAACAGTTAACAAGAATTTAAGAAGGCAATGTCTCTGTATAGGACGTATGTGTCCGTCTTGAGAAGAAAGCTTCCATCTAGTGATTTCTAACTCTTGTCTAAGGCCGATGGCTCTTGACTCTCCCTCATATAATGACAAAGACTCTCGATCACTCCCGTGTAATGACGAAGACTCTCATATAGTCAGGAACACTCTTGTTCACTCTTGATCACTCTGTAGTTCGTTCTATTCTTGGTCTTTTATAACCCAGGCCATACCCATTCCTAGGTAAGACAGGATATTCCTCCACAACAGAAGGGATGGATTAATACTTATTTCAAGGGTATTTGCGCATAAGGGAATGCAATGAATTTAACTAGAATTCAAACTCAGCTCTCTGATTTCTCGTTTCAAGCCAATGTTCACTGCACTGCAATGCACATCCTGTATGGCTAAAAAAAAAATGCTTCTAAAAATATTTAGGCAAAGATATTTTTAAAGAATGATCAATGAAGTGTCGGTCATGATCAGACATTTTTTTTTTTTGCTTTATCTCATAGAAAATTGGTGTTCTTGGCACAAAACATTTTCTGTGTCATTTGGTGTGAATGTTTTTTATCTGAGCTTGCTAACAAGCAAAATAAGATTCCAAATGAAACAGCAAGCATTAATAAGCAAAGGTGATTGCGTAAACTGTCCATTTGAGATGTGGAAAAACTCTGAAAGCAAATGAGACTAGAGTTTCCAACTCTGCTTAGTCCTGGGTAGGATGATAAAATACGTCCAGCAGCAAAGCCTCTGATTAGGAGATTAAAGCTTTAGAAGAGTGTAGAATCACTTTTTAACTGTTGTTATTTTCAGCTCCCTCCCTGACCTACAGTGGTGGCACCTGTTTGGGTCCCAGCTATGGATAAATAGTGAATCCAAAAACAAAACACTATGAAAATATAAAAATACATTTTTATAGTAAAAATACCAACAATACAGTTTTATATAGTAAAATTGCCAACAAAACTGATTTTAAAAGATATAACTATATATATATATATATATTATTAATTCAAAATACAAACAACTATCAAATTTTACATTTTGTTTTGACATTGAAAGAACAATGTTTCATCAGGTAGTTAACAATGATCATGATAAACATTTTTACGATCATTGTTAACTACCTGATAAGACATTGTTTTTTCAATGTTGAAACAAAATGTACAATTTTGTAGTAGTTTGTTGTTTGCACATGCTCTAAAGTAATAATTAATAATAAATATTCATTGCTCTTTTTTTATATTGAGCATTGTTTTAAATTAATGTTTTGAATGCTGCAACTGTTTTCTTCATTCTTATTCATTTGGATGCATATATAATATATATATATATATATATATATATATATATATATATATAGTCATCCGCAGACAGATCTGTTTCACTGTATCACAGCTCATCAGTACGGTTAGACATCCGATTGCTTTTTACCCAGGATTGAAACCCGACCGAATTGGCATCATTTAGTGATTCTACCTCTGAGCTATGGGCACTTGGTAGAAGGAGGCAATCTTTTAGCATATGATGTATCATATGCCAATAGCTAGAGTTCTTTAATTCATTACTGAATGAGCAATATAAACCTGCTAAGAAATTTGGTTGTGCTGTGCAAGATGATTTTTCTTTCCAGAATCTATCTTACATTTCCATAACTCTACCATTCAAGAAATAAATAATGTCTTACACTTTTGAAGATAAATCAAGTTGAAATCATACAATCAATTGCTAACCTCTTGTCTTTTCATTAAATATATTTGGGCCATGAACGCCAAATGTTTCCTTATAAGAAAATGGCTAATATTACCATTACCATTTCAGATGAAGGATATTCTGCTTGAAAATCTTTTGTTCAAGTCTCATTGAAAACCTATTTTCAGAGAATAATGAAATAATCAGGATGTTAACATTCCACACTACTTCAAACAAAAGATTAGGAAGGCAACTCCCATCAATACTGGAAAGAGCAATTACAGATACGGAACTTTAGAAACCTATTTTCCTAAAAAATTTTTTTAAGAGAGAAACTTTATAAATTTAAACTGAAAACAAAGCCCCCCATCAATACTGGAAAGAGCAATAACAGCTACTGGACTTGAGAAACCTATTTTCCTGAGAGATTGTTTTAAGAGAGAAACTTTATAAATTGAAACTGAAAAAAAAGCCCCAATCAAAACTGGAAAAAGCAATAACAGCTACTGGACTTGAGAAACCTATTTTCCTGAAAAATTGTTTTAAGAGAGAGATTTTATAAATTTCAACTGAAAAGAGTACTGGTTGGAAGAAAATTTCTTAGACTTTGTGAATCAATTTAATGTCCAAGAATTATGAGGACTTTCTTTGTAATGAGATAAATCAGGTTTGTTGTAAAACTAATCATTTTTAGAATGTATTATATCCATTTTATCTTGTTTATTCTAATGAATAAATTTTGTCGTAACATTCTCAGGTGACATGAACTGGAAAGATTGTATTAAATCCATTGCTAGATCAGCTGCTAAGAAAATTGGTTCACTGTCGTGTGAGAGGGTTTTCTTTCTACAATTTCTTACATATCTATAAGTCTACCATTTGAGAAATAAGGAAAGATGTCTTATTCTTTTGAAGCTGCATATGAAAGTAACATTTAACAAGTTTTATAAACTCTGTAGTTAAATTTAATTTCTATTAATAATCAGATTATTTATCTTGATTATATGAGTTGTTAAGGAGGAATAATCATGAGATTAAATTAGTGATTATTCTTTTTCTAAGCTTTGTATGAATGTAGGAAACAACTTTTCTTTCTATTTTGTCAGTCTTATTTTCAATTCATATTGACTGTCATATGATAATGCTTTAATGTTGGAAATATACTTTGGCCACTGTAGTAATAATATATTTTATATAGAATGATAATCCAGACTTTTATCATATATCAGAACCAAAAGTAATACAGGTTAAAAGGAAAATTCTTAGACTATCTAAATACATTTATTGTCCAAGAATTGTGAGAATTTTCTTTGTAATAAGATAAATCAGGTTTGGTGAAAAATTATATCAAATCATAAAATCCAAAAATTAAAGTAAAACTAATCATTTTTAGAACGTCTTATAGATATTTACCCTGCTCCCTCACTGAAGCAAGATGTGACACAAGGTCTTTTTAAGGTAAGGACCTGACCGTGTACAAACAGGCAAAGGGACAAAAAATTTCCCAGTCCCCTCAATCATCGGTTGAGCTGGCCCTGGTGGTGAGCATCTGGTCCACCCCTCTGCTGCAATGGGGTGGCGCAGCCACAGAACACTGTTCCTCGGGACCAGGCATCTATTCAGTGTAATTTTTCTCAGTTGCAATCTTGTCCTCACAGACAGAACTACAACTCAGCCACACTCTGTCTTCAAGGACAGAGATGCAACTAAGAGATGATGTAGGTCTCTACCCAACACAAAAATGTGCAGGTAAGAATGTATTATATACATTTTTTTCTTGTTTATTCTAATTAATAAATTTTGTCTTAACATTCTCAGGTGACATGAAGTGGAAAGATTATATTGAATCCATTGCTAGGTCAGCTGCTAAGAAAACTGGTTCACTGTGTTGTGCGAGAGGAATTTTTTTCCAGAATTTATCTTACATATCTATAAGTTTACCATTCATCTATACTTAAAATATTGCTGATAATATGGTCCAGTTCCCTTCTATTTATCTTAGTTCCTTGATAAATTCCAAAGAAGAATCAGCAATTTTATCATTCCTTATCCGGCAGCTCAGCTTCATTCACTTTCCTACTTGTTGCAAAAAGAAAAAAAATATATATTGGTTGGAAGCAACCACAGGAAAGGTTTCCTAACAGGTCCATGGCAAACCGAATTCACAAGTCTTGTCTAGATCTCTGAAACATTATTCTTATGCAAATGACAGCTCAAATAACAATAACACCCCCTCAAATGAGCATACCACATTTTATGCACTCGACCTGGCTACCACTCAGCCAATGAACGCCTGGAACCAGTAAAATATAAACAGTTACAAGCAACTCCAATTTTACAACCATGAAGTGCTGTCAAATTCACCATACAACCAACGCTTGTCAATTCGCTGTCTCCACACTCCCTTGCAAAACATACACTTGACTTTGACTCTTTTGGGTTGCCAAACCAAGTCACTGCTACACGACCACCATATGTTTGCCTCTCAATCTCTTTTCTATAAATATGTTCATGTAATTAGACAGATGAGTTCTTTGCTATGGTACCTAGACTTTTTCAATTTAAGTGCAGTAAAAGAGCATAGATGTGACATGGCAGGAGAAAACAGGATGACACCAAACTTGAGTGCAAAAAAGAGAAAGAGGAAGAAAGAGAAGGAAGATACAAAATTAGGTTTAAGAAAATGGTTTCAAAAAACAGTGGTTTTTGCAAAAACTGGAATAAGTATAGGTCATTCTGTTTTTTTTTGTTTTTTTTAATCCTCTCACCCCAAGCAAGGCATTCCACTGCCACTATTGCGCATGGGGCTACATAGGGGAAGGTAAAGAGAAGGAGTGGTTAGACATAGGGAATGTCAGGAGGAAGGTGACAGATGAGTAAGGTTGGGCAGATGGGAAGAGTGTTTGATAGAATGGGAGCAGGTTAGTGTGTTAGGAGGTGTCTATTGACCTTACATTTAAACTCCTGGAGATTGTAGCCGTCGGGGAAGCAATCATTTGGAAGAGAATTCCACAGTCGGGAAGTGCGATGAAAGAAACTGTTGGAGTAGAAGTTACAGCTGCATTTTATCGGTTTCACTGTAAAAGGGTGGGATCTAGTTGCTAATCTAGTATCTTGTTCAAATACGTATTTAGGGGGCACTAGTGATCTAAGTTCATCGGAGCAGAAGCAGTGAAAGTATTTATAGAAGAGACACAGGGAAGACATGTCGCGCCGGTGGGAGAGAGACTGCAGGAGGTCTGCCAAGTCAGTATCTATCACATTACAGACCCTCCTCTGAACCTTATCGAGAAGCCTGAGGAGAACAGCAGGGGCACCCGACCAGATATGGCAGCAGTATTCAATGCACGGGCGGATGATAGATTTATAAATGTACAGGATAGATTCAGACGGAAAAAACTTCTGGGCCCTACACAGAGAACCGACTTTCATAGCAGCGTATTTAGCAATAGATTCGATATAGTCATTCCATTTGAGGTCCGCTGAAAGTGTGAGACCAAGGAGGTGCAGTGTTTTACTCTCTGGGAGGCAAGCCTGGACCATGCTAATGGGTGGTAGGTGAGATTGTCAATGATGGTTAATTGACAGTAGCTTCGTTTTAGAAGCATTAAAATTTATTAACCATTTCTTACCCCAGTCCAATATGGATTGGAGGTCTTTTTCAATCTCGGCTGCGAGGTTAGCTTTGACGCCTACACCAGATTTTTGTAGGAGGCAAGAGTAAACTGTGGTGTCATCGGCGTACAAACCTATTTGGGCTCTTATGGAATCAGGGAGATCATTAATGTATATCAGGAAGAGTGTAGGATCTCAGATGGAGCCTTGGGGGACACCTGCGTTTGTATGGTAGTTCTGAGAGGTATGTCCATTTAATACCACCTTCATTGTGCGGTTAGAGAGGAATGACTGGATTAGTTGAAACAAATGTCCAGTTATACCATAGCTCCGCAGTTTACATAGAAGGCCAGCATGCCAAACTCTGTCGAACGCCTTAGATATATCCAATGCAACGGTTCGGGCTTCGCCATTCCTGTCGAGTGCCTGGTATATGTACTCGGTGTTGGCCGTTAACATATCAGCAGTAGACCTGGTGAAGCGGAAACCATATTGCTTGTCCGAGAGGAGCCTGTGTGCTGTGAGATGCTGAAGCACCTCAGCGTTGATAATGGCTTAGAACCTTTTACCAAAGATCGGAAGAAGGCTGATAGGGCGGTAATTTGCAGGGTCAGAGGGTTCTCCAGTGTTTTTAAATATAGGAACTACGGAGGAAGATTTCCAACAGGCAGGAAAGCAGGAAGCAGATAGGCAGAGGTTGTAGAGCTTAGAAAGGACAGAGGAGATTTCAGGGGCACATTTCTTTAAGACTATGGTTGGGATTCCATCACCACCGCTTGCTTTGTGAGGGTCAAGTTTTAAGATTATCTTAGAGACAAGCGAAGGTGTAATGTGAAAATTTTTTAACAGTTTAATTTGTTAGCAGTTGTTCTTTTCTGTTGCAACATAAAATACATTCGTCTTCAAGTTGAAGAGAGATTCCATTTTCTGATGCTTTGCTGCAACTGTTGGTACATCCTCGAACCTATTTTTGGACCCCACGTGGCTGCTGATTGAGTTTCATGGAGCTAGAATTAGTCCGTGTTGACTCGACAAAGTCGCAGGAAGAAAGAGCAAGCGTTGGGCTGCTGTCAGCCCAAGCCAAGAGCTGGTAATCACAATCCCCTACAAAGGGAGACAATTCATTCATCTCTAAAATATTTCCAATAATAGTTAACTCCCAAATTAAAGTATAAAAAACTTATAGCAAAAATATCAGCAATAAATTTTCATAGTACAAAAATTTATGCAATACATTTCTGTCAGGGGGAAAAATATTAGCATTAATACATTTTTGTATAAAAAGAAAATATCAGCTGTACAATGTAACAAAAAAACATTACTAACAATACATTTTTTTGACTAAGAAATATTTTTACACAAACTAATAAAGGATTTAAAAAAAGAGAGAAAATATTTTAGTTCATTTGTTCTTTTTTATCAGGACTCAATAAACATTTTTCAGTACTTAAAGTCACTCTCATAACCTGCTGATCATAAAAGTTACATTTTTTGTTTCAGTGTATCTCAAAAAAGCCACATAATTTTTGCCATATAGACAATCGCATCTACCTCCCATTAGCATGGGACAGGCTAGCCTCCCAGAGAGTAAAATACTACGCCTCCTTGGCCTTACACTCTCGGCGGACCTCAAATGGAATGACTATATTGAATCCATTGCCAAATCTGCTGCTATGAAAGTCAGCTCCCTGTGCAGGGCCCGGAAATTTTTCCCACCTGAAACTATCCTGCACATATACAAATCTACCATCCGCCTGTGTATTGAATATTGCTGCCATATCTGGTCGGGTGCCCCTGCTGCTCTCCTTGGGCTTCTTGACAAAATACAAAGGAGGATCTGTAACGTGGTTGACTTGGCAGACCGGCTGCAGCCGCTCTCACACCGGCGTGATGTAGCTTCCCTGTGCCTCTTCTACAAGTACTTTCATGGCTTCTGCTCCGATGAGCTTAGATCACTGGTGCCGCCTAAGCACGAATTTACACGAGATACTAGATTAGCAACTAGGTCCCACCCTTTTACAGTTAAACAAATAAGATGTAACCGTAAATTCTACTCCAACAGCTTCTTTTCTCGAACTTCCCGCCTGTGGAACTCCCTTCCACAAGTCTGCTTTCCCGACAGTTACAATCTCCAGGTGTTTAAATGTAGGGTCAATAGACACCTCTTATTACACTAACTCCCAACTATTCTCACAACACTCTCATCTACCCAACCCTCATTCTCGGTATCCTCACCCGCCTATCACCCACCCTCTGTTATTTCCTATATTTAATCAGCCTTTCTCCACTCTACGTAGCCCCCTGCACAGTAGTGGCAGTGACATGCCTTGCTCGGGGTGAAACGCTTATAAAAAAAAAAAAAAAAAAAAATTTCTGAACTAAATCTAAATAATGATGAAAGTCTTAATTCAATGCTCATTCATAAAATTCTATTGGTTTTAGTGTCCTTGGCCAACAATTAGAAAATTCTATCCATTGCTTACATATTACAGTATTACGTATTACTGGATTAAATGATGTTTAATGAAATACACTGTATTGCTCTTGAATTTTTATTCAAACATTAACCTGCTTAGTTCTGTAACTGCAATTTAAAGCAATTTCTAAAAAATTAATGCATTTTATTTTTTTAATTCTACATATTTTTATTACATCAAACAGTATTTTTAGTGGTTACCTGTTTTTGAGTGGATGCTCTGTTTCTTATATTTTTATTCTTTTTCTTTGATGACATGGGGTTGAATAGAGGATTGGTCAGGCGTAAGCATGCATGCATACAAGGGAGTTGAGCAGCTCTGTTCATCTTTTACTCCTTTCTGTTTCTGATCTCTCTTCAATCCAATCTTTCTCTGTCTTTTTAAAGGCGAGATTTATTTGACATCATTCTCCCAACATGCATATTGCCTATCAAAACAAAATCTCGCCTGTCATTCATGTTTTTGCACTCCTGACCTTTCAAAACAATATTTATTTCTTTTAAATTTTGCCGGCCTTGCACCACTTCACCAAACATCTGGATTGGCTACACAAAAAAACTTAATAATTCTGAATAAATGAATGTCTTTAAAAGGTGATGTAATGAATATGCATACACCCTGGTTCCTCTCACAGTAATATGATTGGCTAGTGTCAGCCATAAATACAGACTAAGGATAAGTCTACAGATATAGGTCTATGTCTATTGGTCTATGTCTATTGGTCTGCATCTATTGATTACGCATGTTGCATAAATCTGTGTCTCAGCATACTGCATACAACTGTGACAAGTATCAGTCCATTACAGCTACTTGCTAGATTGTCCTATCCGGTTACATTTGCCAAAACCACTTAGCTACTTTGAATAATATATATATCCCTTTCTGGGACATATCAAAAGGTAAAAATAGAATCTTGCTTGATTGTGGTGCTCTTCATTACCGAGCCATCAAAGTATACCAGATCAGATGGTGGTTTCTTTTGCAAAGTGGAATCAGTCAGTCAGTTAAGTGCCATACATGATACATGCTTTGGGCAATCATGTCTCGGAAGTGACATGACTGACTGGGCAGAAGATTATCCCATAGTAGGTTGCCATTGCTTTCTATGGTAGACTGGTTGCTAACCAAGGCTATAGAACCCAATCTGCCCTAGTATTTAACCCATAACTGGAGGAAGTAACAGATTAATGCCTTTCCCAACAGTATTTGTGCATAAGTGAATGATTGAATTTAACTAGAATTTGAACTCGGCTCTTCGATTTGTCGTTCCAAGCCAATATCCACTGCACCACCCACGCACATACAGGTTTAAAATTCTGCCATCTGGCACATTTTCTTTTATTCAAATTTTCTCAAGGATGCTGGCTGAGAGATGAAGTAAATACATTTCAAAATAGAGAAATCTACTTAAATGCAGGTGTAAATATCCAAATAAGCAAAAACAAAAAATTGGTATACCAGGAGAATACATTTATTAGTCTGAGTCTTCCAGTATGTGGTAATCCTTACCCTAGGTACTCACTTCTGGCCTGCTTTATCCCTTATCCTCGAAGAGCATTCAAGGGGCTTAACTGGTGACTTAACAGTGGGTATCCATGAAAAACAATCTGTGAACTATTCAATTTATTTCTATATATTTCACTAAATATGGCTGACAAATAAGGTTTAGTTAATTTTTATTAATTTTTTCCAACATCCTAACATTTTTTCCTTTTGTCAGAGTTAAGGAATATAAAAATTGTCATAATTTTTATTGTCCCAAATGCTTTCGACCACTTCTATAGCCATTTTTAAAATGTTACAGTCAAAACATGAGGAAAAATAACAACACCAGAAACTAAAAACTATTGAAAATGGCTATAGAAGTGGCCAAAAATGATAAAAATTATGAACAATTTTTGTATTCCTTATCTCCTACAAAACAGAAAGATGTTAGGATGTTAGAAAAACTTAAAAAATTCATAAATTCTGTAATTTGCAAATATAATTGTGGCTGCAGTGCCAGTTACATAGGTAGAACAACTCAACAGCTTGACAGTAGAATCAAACAGCATGTTCCACTAAAAATCAGGAACCATACCTGACAAGAAAATGAAATTGTCTACAGCACATACTGTTCCTCGAAAATGTACCATGGAGTTTAATGTGGATTGGTTTTTCGTATTGGCCAATTCACATTCACTTTTTCATTTGAAAGTGCTAGACTCTGTTTACATCAGGTCTTGCAGACCCTCGCTGCGTAAACAGCAAGAGTGTTTGCTGGTCCTTGCTGTGATCAGGCTCAAGCAGTTCATTTCCTCTTTCCCATCACTGACCATTTTCATACATTTTACATTTTATATTAAGTTCTCCCAATTAAAAAAATAAGCGAAAACGTAACTTGTTTTTTTGTTTTTTTTTTCATATTTTATCCTAATTATACCCTCTAACATAAAAACATACAAATTATAACTCTTACAGTAATACTCAAGTTCTGTATCACAAACATCTGTTTAAATAAATATATATATATATATATATATATATATATATGTTTTAAAGTATTCTATGTGCATTGTGGTGCATTGGATATCGGCTTGAAACAAGAAATCGGGGAGCCGAGTTCGAATTCCAGTTGAATTCATTGCATTCACTTACACGCAAATACCCTTGGGAAAGGTATTAATCCACCTATTCCTTCCAGTTATGGGTTAAATAACAGGACAGATTGGGTTCTATAGCCTTGATGAGCAACCAGTCTACCGCAGAAAGCAATGGCAACCTACTGCGGGATAATCTTCTGCCCAGTCAGTCATGTCTCTTTCGAGACATGATCACCCAAGCGTGTATCACGTATGGCACTCAACTGACTGATATTTATGAGTTAAAGTGCATCAGGGATACAGTATATATAGATATAAAAAAAGTCCATTGATACATATAATTAATACAATTAAAGAGTTTGTCACTTTGCTAAATGATGTTACCTTTAACATTCTGACTCCAGAGTTTTGAAGACAGACCCTTCAAGAATCACTCCATCCACTTGTCAGAGAAATCAGTAATCGACTGCTTAATTTTGTTCTATATTCACTTTTCATTGGTTCAAGAGTTTTTTTTAGTTTATGGGTGCATGTAGAATGTCATGGTTACTCATCTTTTTCATTATTTTTTCAATATACACTCACCCTTAACCGTTTCTATATTTTTCTTCTTTTTCTTTTTTCTTTTAATTGTTGCCATTTTGAATTTCAGTTTTCTAGACACACACCCATGTGCATTTGTGTAAAATTTTACCTTATTCATGACGAGGCAAAACTCTTGTTAGGTTAATACATTCTTCTTTATTAATCTGATTTATTAAGTAGGTAACTCCAATGGAGACCTGAAAAGGTTTTGACCCTGGAACCCTTGGCTTTCATTGATGTTGCCTTAACTACCTTCATCAGGAAGGTCTATTTTAGTGGAACTTTGTGAATAATTTTGAAAAATTGGATTAACAAATTGTTTGAACACTTAAGTCCCCTTTTGTTGCATAACTACTTTGACAGAAATAAACTGGAACCAAAATAGCTATTGTCTTGATGTAATATAACAATCTAGGCCCACCCGAGGAAGTGAGGAAGCGGGGGCGTTTTCCGGCCGTTGAAAGGAACGGATGGTTGTTTGACCTTATTTCCGGCAGTAGCGGAAATGGCTACAAGAGGCAAACAGAACAGGTGTCTCTGAGAATTACGTGGGCGTGCGTAGGCGAGGCAAAAAATCGGAAGTACCGGTTTGGAGATAAAAAGACCTCAGGCACGGATTTCACGACAGACGAGTCTGGGCAGAGAGACAGTCCGGACAAGAGGAGCAACAGATACGACCCCCCCCCCGTCAACCCTTAGAGGCACGCTCTCACTCTCTGTTCACTAGGCTACATGGTTCATCGTCATTAATAAAAATATCACTTTATATTTTTATATATATGCGTGTTTGTGTTTTGTCGTCATACGGCGATAGATAGAAGACGCATAATTGGTGCCTAGTGACTTGCTGTTTTGAGACAACAAAACAGTTAGATGCGAGCTGGTTGCCACGGTGACGATTGAAATTCAACGGACTTAAAACTACCAGATAGAAAGAAAAAAGAAGACGAAAATAGAAGCAGCCGCACGACTATAGACATCAGCCAAGGTAGGTGACTCTTTGATTTGATAGTGTGTGTGTTCTGCTCTTGTTTATAATAAGTCTAGTTAGAAAAAAAATTGGAACAGCATACTTTTGCCGATCTGACCCTAGAATTGAGAAATGTGGATTGTTCGGTGTCGAACACATTAAGGGTAGAACGGAGGGGGTGCAGGATTACATGTAGAGAATAGCAGGGAACGCCGGTGAAGTAGAGAGAGTATTATGCCTAGTGCTTAGGTTTGGGGTTGACAGGGGTGTTAAAGTCGACAGGAGTGTTAAAATTGGCAGGGGTGTTAAAGTTGACGAGGGTGTTAAAGTTGACGGGGAGGAAGAAAGTTGAAATATTTGCCTGTCTGTAGGTGTAGGGCATCTGAGTTGGTGGTTTATTTTTTTTTTTGTTAATATTTTACCATATATGTGAAGTGAGTTTAAGTGGATAATTGGATTAACTTGTTGATAACAATGTTTTCTTTGGTTTGTGCAAGAAAATAGTTAATATTTCGTAGAATAAATATTTAATGAAATAATTTTGTTTTGTGTCTTAATTTTACTTAAAAAGCGGCATGAACTTTCCAGACAACCCAATAGAAATATTGACGAACAACTATTCTCAATGTGATTATGAAGGTCAGTTGTATGGTTGAAATAGTTGAGTTTTTCTGACCAGTACTCGAGCCGAATTAAAAAAAAAAAAAACAAAACAATCGATGTTCTACGTACACAAACTTTCCCCAATTGGAGTATTAGCGTAAAATGACCCTCTTCATTTTCTCCATTTGGCCTTGTATTGCATGAACTAAATCAAAATTGGTAAACATTAACAAATTATAAATGTAGCTGAATGCTACCACAATAGGAAAATCAGAGAAACGAAAGGGTTCTTTAATTTTGATCTCGTCAACAGAATTTGTTCGTAAACGTCAATTTGTAATCTTTACACAGATATTGTCAAAATTTAAAAATGTTTGTGTTTTGCGTGACATTTCTACAGCATAGAAATGACTTAAATGTTATCGAGAGTTTTAAAGTGTATTTTTAATTATGCAGTTAACAACAGCCAACAAAATCGCCAATTATAAATATATCTCAACATCGTTACTTGAAAACAACTGCATTGTTTGGTTATTTCTTTGCGAATACACCGATTATATATATTCTTAAAACATTCACCCACGTCTCAGTGTTTCGCGATATGAGTCAGATATTGAAAAGATATTTTGTTATCAATATGGTGGAATCGGATTATTTGGGGAGATTTGGGAAAATTAAATTAAAATCTAAAACTTATTTTTATTTACGTAAAAGTACTTCACTTTTATGCTTTTGTGCAGGTTCCCATCAATTCAACATCCTCTGTGAATTTTCATTTATGTGACTTGGGAAATATCTTTTGAAGATATATTAATTTCTGAAAACTAGTAAATATGGAGAGATTTAGTGAAGGATATGACGAACTCCCGAAGAAGTTGACGATAGGAGTCATTGCTGGCGTGGTCGGCGTAATAATAATCCTGGGAATAATAGCCAGGAAGCGGATTTTTAAGTGTAAAAGAAGCAACAGTGCTTCAGAAAAGGAAATTGAGTTATCCGCTGTGAATAGTACTCCGGGGTCAACGGGCGTTCAACACTCTGCGTTAAACAGAGAGATGTCAACAAATCAGATATGCTTGGTTTCGAATCCAGAGGAAGTAGTTCAGGGAATAGAAAGCATTGTACAAACTAAGGAACTACGAGTCACGGGTCCATTTTTTTAGACTAAATTAATATCCTCCACAAGTAAATTGCATGCGGATTAACGTTGGAATCAGGGTAATTTTCTTCATTTTCTATTGAACATTTCTCGGTCAGACTATGAATGATATGTACGGCAAATAATGACCATTTTTTTCTGTGTTCAAACATAGTATGTTTGAAATTAAATTAAATTAAATGAGGTTACATGTGTAACAATAAACTCGAGCAGGGGCACACATGGTGTTGGTCAAAGGTCATTTACTCGATGTTAGTTTAGAAACTGGGGCGCAATTACCGCCTATAATCATGTGGATTATGCATCGAAGTGTCTACGCTTATGGACAGAGTCGAGAAAGAAAATGAACATTTTTAAGAACTTTGCCCAATTCTGTGAAAATGGATATTAAAAAAAAAAAAAAAAAGAACAATGAAACATCGAGCTGGTAGAACAATTTTCAAGATGGACACTAGGCTCCCCTATTTTTTTTTTTTTTTTGTTGTTTTGTTTGTTTCGACACATGTTTTATACAATTGTAGGGCTTGTGTGGCATGGGGAGGAGAGTGAGGATGTTGCACTTAAAATGTTCTTCGGTGAACATTTTGGAAAATGGGTGGGCGAGGAATGTAATATAACAATCTAGGCTCACCCGAGGAAGTGAGGAAGCGGGGGCGTTTTCCGGCCGTTGAAAGGAACGGATGGTTGTTTGACCTTATTTCCGGCAGTAGCGGAAATGGCTACAAGAGGCAAACAGAACAGGTGTCTCTGAGAATTACGTGGGCGTGCGTAGGCGAGGCAAAAAATCGGAAGTACCGGTTTGGAGATAAAAAGACCTCGGGTACGGATTTCACGACAGACGAGTCTGGGCAGAGAGACAGAGTCTAGGCAGAGAGACAGTCCGGACAAGAGGAGCAACAGATACGACCCCCCCCCCGTCAACCCTTAGAGGCATGCTCTCACTCTCTGTTCACTAGGCTACACGGTTCATCGTCATTAATAAAAATATCACTTTATATATTTTTATATATATGCGTGTTTGTCGATATATAACATTGAAATTAATGATGAACAACGAACATGGATTTTTAAAATATACACTTACATTTTTATTCTTTTTCTTTGATGACATGGGGTGGAATAGAAGATTGGTAAGGGGTAGGCATGCATGCATATAAGGGAGTTGAGCAGCTCTGTTCATCTTTTACTCCTTTCTATTTCTGATCTCTCTTCAATCCAATCTTTCTCTGTCTTTTTAAAGGCGAGATTTATTTGACATCATTCTTCCATTATGCATATTGCCTATCAAAACAAAATCTCGCCTGTCATTCATGTTTTTGCACTCCTGACCTTTCAAAACAATATTTATTTCTTTTAAATTTTGCCGGCCTTGCACCACTTCACCTAACAATTATTTCATCAAAGTAAATACACTTCTGGGTGAAATTATACACCATAGTAAGAGAATATATAACACCTGTATATCCATTGTTGTTAACACTATAATTTTCAGAAGAATTATTAATGCATCCAATATTTTTGAACACACAAATATTTTTAGTCTTGTCATGCCTTCTTTGTTTTACAAGATAGAATTATTTATTTAGATTTCACAAAACCTATAAGAATATGGTGCCATATTAGTAATAAGATTAAATGAAAGGATATTTGACTAAAATATTCATAGATCAATTACTTATTCAGGAAAAGCACTTTACTGAAATATCTACAAATATTTAAGGTATCAGAAATTATGGTGAAATTTATGTATAGGTTTCTTTTTAACTTACCTTATTTGATTTACGGCATATCACGTTGAATATACTGGTTCTCGTTTGATCACAAAAATTAAGCAACGTTGAGCCTGGTCAGTACTTAGATGGGTGATCACTTGGGAATACCAGGCACTGTAAGCATTCAGTGACAGATGTGCATTGTGGTGCAGTGGATATTGACTTGGAAAGAGAAATCGGTGAGCTGAGTTCAAATTCCAGTTGAGTACCCTGCATTCACTTCAGCACTGGTACCCTTGGGAAAGGTAATAATCCATCACTTCCCTCCAATTATGGGTTAAATAACAGAATGGGACCTGGAGGCAACCCATCTAGTGTTGGTGTCACAATAAAAAAAATACCCTTGGTAGCCCTGGTGAAGCATCAAGTATTCAGCTATTTGAGAAGATTATGAATTTCACTGCAAACTGTGACAAGGGTTCCAAATGCATAGGAAATACTGGAGGGGTATAGTGAGTTCTATCTTGGCCAATGGCCGCAAGACGACGACAGTTTGCCTGTATATATGAGGTAGCTTGTATTACAAAATGTCTAAAAAATTGCCCTGTCTTAGATGAAAAATTGAGGCCTTCCATAGGCTATTATTTTACTTTGGACAGTCATTTCTAGCAGATCCTATTCCATAATTATTTAATCAGACATTATTCTGTTGAAGTTGCCTATTGACATACACGATAGAAATCCTGTTCTTGAGGCATAGTGTCAACAAGTTTCCTCATAAGAACTTTTCTGAATATCTGAAAAGTGTGATTAACTTATCCAATATAATTTGAACACTGAAATATCTTCTTTGTATATTTACTCTTGTTAATATTATAATTTGGAGAAGAGTCATCAACATATTCGATATTGTCTGGACACTCAAATCTCTTCTATTTAATGTTGTTAATGCTATAATTCTGAGAAGAGTCATTAACATATTCAATAATCTATGTATAGGTCAATAATGACAGTTCTTGAGGTCTGCAATCTCAATAAATAAAATGTTCAGTAGTATCAACATAACAAATTCACAGTATTTACATTATTTGAACTATTGTCCTCATCTTTGTTGTTATTTGTACAATGTTTCAGCCATTGTATGCTCCAGCAGGGTTAGAGGGAGATATTTCTTGACTT
Source organism: Ascarosepion bandense (assembly GCA_037127315.1). Taxonomy (NCBI): domain Eukaryota; kingdom Metazoa; phylum Mollusca; class Cephalopoda; order Sepiida; family Sepiidae; genus Ascarosepion; species Ascarosepion bandense. The sequence goes on along the minus strand of JBBBDQ010001942.1, from coordinate 1,027,569 downwards.
CCAATCAAAGCTTTACACAAGGAATGAGGATGATATACCTCAGTGATTGTAATAAAGGGCTCGGTCCAAAATTCTTAGCACCTGAAGAAGGCTAGAGCATACAACAGCTGAAACATCGTACAAATGGAAACAGAGATGAGGACAATAGTCTGAATAATGTAAATACTGTAAATACTACCACATCTCAGAAATATAGACATATAACAAATTCAGTCGAATGAAGGACGAAACGCCTTACATGTAAACTTTTCCACTTTGTCATGCAATTTCCTTAATCTTGTTCTTTATGTATAAAAAAATATATTGTCATGCAGTAAAAAACAAAGTTTAAAAAACACTGGTGTAAATCATATTTAGTCAAGCAGATGCATTACTACAGGAATGACTTCTACATTGTTCAGCTCCGAAGAAAGATCCTTGTATATTTTTTTATCTCTTTGGTTATTATTGTCCAGAAAGTCCTGACTCACTTAGGAAGCAGAAAGAAAACAGCAAATCTTGTGTTCATTGGAAGTTCCAAGGAGTACTGCATTTCAACCCTATTCCACATGGTTGCCAGCAGCTACACTATATCTATGGCAAAATAAAAGAGGAAATCCTGCTTTTGTAATTCAAGGTTAGGCATTGTTTCAGCAAGACAAAGTGAGGCCACACACTTGAGATTCAGCTGCATCCACAATTCTGTCCCAGGACTGCTTCAAGTGACTAATGGATGGTGTTGAGATTCATCTACATCCACGATTCTTTCCCAGGACTGCTCTAAGTGACTAATGGATGGTGTTGAGATTCATCTATATCCACGATTCTGTCCCAGGACTGCTTCAAGTGACTAATGGCTGGTGTTGAGATTCATCTACATTCACGATTCTGTCTCAGGACTGCTTCAAGTGACTAATGGATGGTGTTGAGATTCATCTACATCCACGATTCTGTCCCAGGACTGCTTCAAGTGACTAATGGATGGTGTTGAGATTCATCTACATCCATGATTCTGTCCCAGGACTGCTTCAAGTGACTAATGGATGGTGTTGAGATTCATCTACATCCACGATTCTGTCCCAGGACTGCTTCAAGTGACTAATGGCTGGTGTTGAGATTCATCTACATTCACAATTCTGTCTCAGGACTGCTTCAAGTGACTAATGGATGGTGTTGAGATTCATCTACATCCACGATTCTGTCCCAGGACTGCTCCAAGTGACTAATGGATGGTGTTGAGATTCATCTACATCCACGATTCTGTCCCAGGACTGCTTCAAGTGACTAATGGATGGTGTTGAGATTCATCTACATCCACGATTCTGTCCCAGGACTGCTTCAAGTGACTAATGGATGGTGTTGAGATTCATCTACATCCACGATTCTGTCCCAGGACTGCTTCAAGTGACTAATGGATGGTGTTGAGATTCATCTACATTCACGATTCTGTCTCAGGACTGCTTCAAGTGACTAATGGATGGTGTTGAGATTCATCTACATCCACGATTCTGTCCCAGGACTGCTTCAAGTGACTAATGGATGGTGTTGAGATTCATCTACATCCATGATTCTGTCCCAGGACTGCTTCAAGTGACTAATGGATGGTGTTGAGATTCATCTACATCCACGATTCTGTCCCAGGACTGCTTCAAGTGACTAATGGATGGTGTTGAGATTCATCTACATCCACGATTCTGTCCCAGGACTGCTTCAAGTGACTAATGGATGGTGTTGAGATTCATCTACATCCATGATTCTGTCCCAGGACTGCTTCAAGTGACTAATGGATGGTGTTGAGATTCATCTACATCCACGATTCTGTCCCAGGACTGCTTCAAGTGACTAATGGCTGGTGTTGAGATTCATCTACATTCACAATTCTGTCTCAGGACTGCTTCAAGTGACTAATGGATGGTGTTGAGATTCATCTACATTCACAATTCTGTCCCAATATTGTTCTAAGTGACTATAGACTATTTCACTGAATGGCATACTTCCTTCATGATCAGCAAAACAACACTTTTGATGAAGTGAAGGAAACTTGTTTATAGTTTTTTATTCAAAGATAGTAGACTGATATCTTGGACAGATTTGGATGTTGGCTGATCGTTGGCAGAAGATCATCAAGAATGATGGAATTTTCTGAAGAATAAATGTTGGTGCTGTTCTATAAAATTTTGTTTTCTTTCTGCTTGCTAAATGAGTAAGGGTTTTCTGGTCAGCCTAATGCATTCCAAACATTTTGTTCAGCACAATTCCTTTCCAGGTCATTACCCAAGACCTGCATTCTGTTTGAAGAAGTTCTGATGTTAAGTGATACTTACTATTTACAGTGTATGTATTTATATTGATAATATTCTTCTGAGATAAGCAGCAATTTCAAGCAGAACAATTTGTATTTTTTGAATCTCTTACAAACAAGGAATGTCAGTGATCTTATAAACATTCTTTTCAGTACCTTTTTTCTTTTTTATTGTACCCAAAGTTCTAATTACTATAGGTATATTAATTCATTTATCTAAACTTATTTATAAATGGAACTTTGTCTGTGTGCATGTGTGTCTCTGTGTGTGTCTGTGTGTGTGTGTGTGTGTGTGTGTGTGTGTGTGTGTCTGTGTGTGTGTTTGTGTGTGTTGGTATGTCTGTGTGTGTGTGTGTTTGTGTTGGTATGTCTGTGTGTGTGTGTGTGTCTGTGTGTGTGTCTGTGTGTGTGTGTGTATCCGTTACCTATAGACTCTGAAATGGCTGAACCGATTTTCTTGAAAATTTACACAGTTGTACTATAAGGGTCTGTGAGTGTTCTTAACTAGGTTTTGTGTCCAGGTATCCCCAATAAATCTTGAAAATCGATAATTGAAAAAATCAGGTTATAGAAGGAGTGGTCCGATTTTAATCAAATTTGATGCACTCATAGACAAAGACATAAGAAATGATATTCAGAAGTTTCAAGGTTGCAGTTCTTACAATAGTGCAGAAAATTTGATATCGATACCAGGAAATCAAAATTTGACTTACATCCATTCATTTTTCTTTCAGTCTACAGTTTCGCTTTAACTGGAAACAACTATTGCTTTTTAGTCCTTCGTAGCAATGTCCAAAGTGTCTGAGCTCCAGGACCATGGATTAGTTTTAAAGCTTTCATTACACCCAGGCAACGCCGGGCTATACAGCTAGTTTTTTTATAGAGAGAAGAGATTGATTCATCCTTTTCCCAAGTGCGTGTAAATGAATGTAATAAACTTGACTGGAATTCATACAGCTCTCCTATTTCTCATTCTGAGTAGCTATTCACTACACCACCCACACATCCAACTAATCTAGATTTATCAGTCAGATATTATTATTATTATTAGTAGTAGTAGTAGTAGTAATAGTAGTGGTACTGAAAAAGGAATTTCTATAGTAAAGAACTGGTAACATTCTCCTCTATTCACTTTTTTTTTTATTAATCATATCACCCCGAGCAAGGTGGTAACGCCACTGATGCACAGGGGGCTACGTAAGAGTGAAAAGATTGGAAAAGAGAAAGCCGGAAACCACATCCTAAACAGGGAACAAGTGATGAGCCTCTTCACCTGTTCAATAGACGTGGGTGGAGTGTGAACCGGGCAATAGATTAGTCTACTCCAATTGAAAAAAAAATAAGAAAGAAAAGAAAAGTGAAAAGATTGGAAAAGAGAAAGCCGGAAACCACATCCTAAACACAGGACAAGGGATGAGCCTCTACACCTGTTCAATAGACGTGGGTGGAGTGTGAACCGAGCAATAGTTTAGTCTAGTGCCATACGTGATACACGCTTTGGGCGATCATGTCTGGAAAAAGACATGACTAACTGGGCAAAAGATTATCCCACAGTAGGTTGCCATTGCTTTCTGCCATAGACTGGCTACCAGCCAAGGCTATAGAACCCAGTCTATCCTATTATTCAACCCATAACTAGAGGGAAGAGATGGATTAATACCTTTCCAAAGGGTATTTGTATGTAAGTGAATGCAAGGAATTTAACTGGTATTCAAACTCGGCAATTTTTTTGTTCCAAGTCAATATCCACTGCACCACAAAGCACATCTCTTCTAATCAGTCAGTTAAGTACCATACGTGAAACAAGCTTGGGCAATCATGTCTCGAAAGAGACATGACTGACTGGGCAGAAGTTTATCCTGCAGTAGGTTGCCATTGCTTTCTGCAGTAGATTGGTTGCCAGCCAAGGCTATAGAACCCAATCTGTCCTGTTATTTAACCCATAACTGGAAGGAAGAGACGGATTAATACCTTTCCTAAGTTTATTTGCGTGTAAGTGAATGCAATGAATTCAGCTGGAATTCAAACTTGGCTCTCCGATTTCTTGTTCTGAGCCGATATCCACTGGACCACAACGCACATTCTATTACTACAGTAATAAAACCAAAATTCACCAGTTCTTTGTTATGAAGATTTATATAGTTGTTTTTTCATGCTTCATTTGTACTGCTTGTTTACCTTTTATAATCTCTTCTTCTGTGTGCTGTGTCTGAGAAATTTGTGGCGTTTAAAGCTTGTTAATTCTATATCCTGAATTTCTATGATGGATCCCGAGTATGCACCATCATTGCTTTCATTCCAAAGAAGTTTCGAAATGTATAAATTTGTAAGACCTCATTTCTGTTAATATTTGAAATTATATTTCTAAAAATCTCTTTTGCATATTGTCTGCAGCATTGTTTATGCTAATGAGGATTCCATTATCTAGAATACATTATAACAATTGTATGAATTGGTGTTTATTGATAATATATGAACCAGTTGCATTCTCATGTCATTTCATGATGAAAGAAGAAAAGTGGAATCCATTTTCCCATTTCAAGAAGCATAATTAATTCAAGAGTTTTTTAGGGTTTTTTTTTTTTTGCATAAAGCTGTAGCAATTAAAAGATATTTTTACTGAGAAAACTGTGTAAAACTGACAACAATATATGGAAAAAAACCAACCTAAAACTCTCTCTATCTTTCTCTCTCTATATATATAAATATATTCTCCATATATATATATATATATATATATATATATATAAATGTGATTATATATAGTTATACTCATTTTGAAAACCTTCCTCGAAAAGTAAACAAAGAGCTTAAAACATGAAAGTCTGTCAAAAGTGTTTGGACAGAAATCAGCACGAAGCAGAAAGAAAAGAAAAAAGAAAAACCCAACACGAGTAAACATCTAACAAAAAGTGCTCAATACAAAGGTAGAGCAAACTTAATAGAACCTAATGAGCCAGACGACTCTACCTAGGTTTCACCTAAACGGATCGTCAGGGAAAGATGGCTAGGTAGGTTTATCTGGCTCATTAGCTTCTCTCTCTCTCTCTCTCTCTCTATATATATATATATATATATATATATATATATATTGCATATATAATTAGATAATTAGTTAGTTGTTAGTCATAATTAAATTAGACCAGTACACGGCTGTATTAAAAAGTCTTATATTGTAGAACTTTTAGAATATTTTTCATTTGGAAATGATTTATTTCACAACCGCAGTTTCTACCTTTCGGTGTTGTCAACCTATATACAGTAACTGATTTTACCGTTTTTCAAGCGCTCATGTAACAGGAATCTTTTATGAACATGCAATTTTCAATACTAGAAGTTGCTTAAAGATTTTAGAACACTTTCATCCATGATTGCAGGATTTTAGTAGGTATTTCTTAATATAGTTATATATCAATAGCCAAACAGAAGTATATCCAAGATATATGTAAGACCTTTCCTTTTGTTCCTCCTGATACTTTGCTTTGTGTTAAATAAAAAAGATATGTATTTCTTCACATGTAGACACTTGTTTGCATATATCTATTGTTTGTGTATGTCATAATATATAAAAGTCTCTTTAAGAACAAGTGTTTATTCATTCATTCATTTCTCTGTTCTGCCTTACCCTGACATGGTGACCCATCTTAATATTATTAACTGACCTATGTGGAAAAGGAAATAGATATATTCCTTCACGTGAAAAGAATATGCTGTAATCCCTTCACTATGAATTGTGAATTCTTATTCCATGAATTCTTACCCTTACTTCAGTTAGTTAAGTGCCATACGTGATACATGCTTTGGGTGATCATGTTTCAAAAGAGACATGACTGACTGGGCAGAAGATTATCCCGCAGTAGGTTGCCATTGCTTTCTGTGGTAGACTGGTTGCCTGCCTGCAAAGGCTATAGAACCAATCTGTCCTGTTTTTTAACCCATAACTGTAGTAAAGAGACGGATTAATACCTTTCCCAAGGGTGTTTGTGTGTAAGTGAATGTCATGAATTCAACTGGAATTTGAACTTGGCTCCCCGGTTTCTCGTTCTAAGTCTATATCCAATGCACCACAATGCACATGCATTACCGTTACTTATGGGTTCTACTTAAATATTTTTAATGGGTTGCTTTGCTCATCTATCTGTGCACAGTGCAAGTTTTCTTCATGATTTGCTTGATCTGCTTTAATTAATTTAATTATTTTTAATCTTTTACCTGATTACGGATGCTGCAAAACATGCCAACCATATCACAACAGTTACTCTATCAGGTTTGCCAGGTTACACAGAAGGACAACACTCATGCAGAAACATCCCTGTCTCTTTTTCAGTTCATGCATTGTTTCAGAGTATCTGTGTTATATGACTGGTCCTCCAGTATGCTTGAACACAAGGAGCATGCCTTTTACATCCCAGAATTTTTGTGGGATCAGTGAATGAAAGCTTGTAGATTCTGGAATCAAACTTTGTCTTCAAGATAATGTAATATGCCAAAATCTCATCACCTATGATCATGTGTTCCAGAAAGCCACTATTAGCTGGTTTATATAATCCTTAAAGCAAAATCATCAACACTAAGCAGAGCATAAATTTGCTTCACTCCTGATAAGTAGGTAACAGTCAAGCTGGATGTAGTTGCTCATTATCTACTGAGACTAAAGCTCAATCCAGTCCTCAACTGAAACTTATATATATATATATATATATATATATATATATATATATATACACACACACACACACACATGCATACATACATTTATATATATATATATATATATACACACACACACACACAGCAAACCAAAGGTTTTTGTTATTTAAATGTAAATCATTTGTAAAACCAACATCAAACATTGCCTGATGATAAAAATCTATCTTGAAACATAGAAATTTCCATGTCTCAATGTACAATTAATTCATATATATATATATATATATATATATATATATATATATGAAATGAATTGTTTGAACATTATTTTTTATCAGTACTCATATTTAAGTAGATATTCTGTTTTTAATTTAAACACTATTATATATTTATATCTACTGGCCTGATTATTTACGATAAATTTTTATTACGAAAATGTGTGTCATTCAGCAGGATTTGAACCTGTGACCCCTATCTACATAGGGGTCGCAGGTTTTAATATATATATATATATATATATATAATGTATGTACATATATATCTATCCCATTTGTAGAACTCTCCTAAGTTTGCTTGGTTTCCTGCTAGCTAAAAGTGTTATATAGCGACAAATAACAAACACGGGTGTATATAAAAATATGACTTGTGTTTTTATTAATGACGATGGACCGTGTGGCACAAGGGCAGAGAATTGAGAGCGCGCTTCTAATGGGGGTTCTACGGGAGTGTGGCCTCTCTGCTTAGCTCGTCTAGCTTCTTCTTCGACTTCTGGTCTTGTCTGGCTCTCTGCCCAGACTGCCTGTCGAGCCTGACTCCTGTCGAGGCTGACTGGGACTCTTCTCTTCTCTTCTACTGTCAACTTCTGGAGACTGGTCTGGTTCCTTGACTCTGACTGGACTGTGACTCCGACTGGCCTCTGACTCGGATTGGCGAATCCGTGTTTTTCGCAGTCTTTATATATCTTCCAAAAACGGGACTCGTTTCTTCCGGCTTTGCCTTGATCACGCGACGCCTACACGACGCCTACGTAAATTCTCAGAGACACCTGTCTGTTTGCTCTGAGCTATTTCCGCTCTGTCGGAAATAGGGTCAAAATGACATCCGCTGCTTTCAATGACCGAAAACACCCACGCTTCATCAGCCTTCTTGGGTGGGGCCAGATTATTATATTACAAAAGTCTACAAAAGTTTAAATGCAACATCAATTGCCATCTTCTATCTCCTTGATTCTGATCCTTTTCTTATCCTTTCTTCAGCATCACCCAAACCTTGTTTTTTCTCTCACTGTAATTTTCTGCGCACCAGTGGCATTCATGTCTTACTTGGGGTCAAATGATTATATATATATATATATATATATATATATATATATATATATATATATATATAATTATTATTATTATAGCATATTGCAATTTAATAAGGCAGTGAAATGTGGTTTTATCTATGTTCTATTGTTGTCTTGAGCACTAATAAACTAGCAAATATCTGACTGTGCAAGATGCTTCTTTAGTATTAATCACATATATGTATATATAAAACTTAATGATCCAGATGAACCTACCTAGGTTTCACCTAAAAAAAAAGCTTTCCGTGACAATCTGTTTAGGTGAAACCCAGTTAGGTTCATTTGGCTCATTAGGTGCAGTTTAGTTAGCTCTACTTTTGTATTGACTGCTTTCTGTTAGATGATTACTCGTGTTTGGTTTTTTCTTTGTGCTTTGTGCTGATTTCAGTCTGAACACTTTTGACTGACTTTCATGCCCTAAGCTGTTTCTTTTTTTTACAACCATTTTTCCCTTCATTCGATAGTTTTTGAGGAAGGTTTTGAGACAAGTATAATCATTATCTAGTTTATATATATATATATATATATATATATATGTATGTATGTATAGTCATCCGTAGACACACCTATTTTACTGTATCACAGTTCATCAGTACGGTTAGACATCTGACTGCTTCTAGCCAGAATTGAAACCAGACCAAAATGACATCAGTCGGCAATTCAACCACTAAACTACGGTTACTCAGTGGAGTGCGGCAAACTTTAACATGTTATATACAGAATGTAAACACATGCCAGCAGCCGAGTGTGTTCAAATTCATAATATATATATATATATACTTATATATGAGTTGAATATATGGATCAGAATCTGACAAGATAAATAGAATAAATAAAGAACAAGTAGAAAAGATATCTTTAATTTAACATGTTTCCTTTATAACAAGCTTCTTCAGAGATTTAATAACAAAGAATGATTTAAAAATATGAGAGAGTATTTTTAAATGAGGTATAGTTTCAAAGGTATTTTAAATGAGGTATATGTGTCATGTGTAAAAAAGAAATGGATGAATATTAAAATGTAAAAGATAAAACTTGTATTTGTTTAACTGTATGTGTCAATGCATTCTTTTTAAATAAAATACAAGAAAACAGTTATGAATGTGTGCGTTGAGAGAAATCAAATGACGGAACAATCTTCATTCCATATAATGTGAGAATCACATATGAATAATAAACAAAATATATTTCTGTTTAAATTCTAGTGAAAATAATGTTAACAGAATCTTTTAATGAAATAATAAATTGCTAAATAATGTCAATGCTTAGTATCTTTCAATGAAATAGAATGTAACTATATATTAAAATTATTAATAATAACATAATTAAGTAATAATATAAATAAGAACCATATATATGTTATCATAAAATATTAACAGTTAGAATCTTTCAATGAAATAATAAATTACTAAATAAAATGTAACATTAATAATAATAATAATAATAATAATAATAATAATAATAATAATAATAATAATAATGAGAAAGAAAGAATGATAATAATGAACAATTCTAAATACATATAATGACAGTAAGTAAGAAAACTATTACATTGTTAAGAATATAAGGAACTCTAAATTATGATGATAATAAGTAAGAAAACTATTACATTGTTAAGAATATAAGGAACTCTAAATTATATATGATGATAATAAGTAAGAAAACTATTACATTGTTAAGAATATAAGGAACTCTAAATTATATATAATGATAATAAGTAAGAAAACTATTACATTGTTAAGAATATAAGGAACTCTAAATTATATATAATGATAATAAGTAAGAAAACTATTACATTGTTAAGAATATAAGGAACTCTAAATTATATATAATGATAATAAGTAAGAAAACTATTACATTGTTAAGAATATAAGGAACTCTAAATTATATATGATGATAGTAAGTAAGAAAACTATTACATTGTTAAGAATATAAGGAACTCTAAATTATATATAATGATAATAAGTAAGAAAACTATTACATTGTTAAGCATATAAGGAACTCTAAATTATATATGATGATAATAAGTAAGAAAACTATTACATTGTTAGAATATAAGGAACTCTAAATTATATATAATGATAATAAGTAAGAAAACTATTACATTATTAAGAATATAAGGAACTCTAAATTATATATAATGATAATAAGTAAGAAAACTATTACATTGTTAAGAATATAAGAAACTCTAAATTATATATTATGATAATAAGTAAGAAAACTATTACATTAAGAATATAAGGATCTCTAAATTATATATAATTATAATAAGTAAGAAAACTATTACATTGTTAAGAATGTAAAGAACTCTAAATTATATATAATTATAATAAGTAAGAAAACTATTACATTGTTAAGAATATAAGGATCTCTAAATTATATATGATGATGATAATATTAAGAAAACTATTACATTGTTAAGAATATAAGGAACTCTAAATTATATATAATGATAATAAGTAAGAAAACAATTACATTGTTAAGAATATAAGGATCTCTAAATTATATATAATGATAATAAGTAAGAAAACTATTACATTGTTAAGAATATAAGGAACTCTAAATTATATATAATGATAATAAGTAAGAAAACTATTACATTGTCAAGAATATAAGGAACTCTAAATTATATGATGATAATAAGTAAGAAAGCTATTACATTGTTAAGAATATAAGGAACTCTAAATTATATATAATGATAATAAGTAAGAAAACAATTACATTGTTAAGAATATAAGGATCTCTAAATTATATATAATGATAATAAGTAAGAAAACTATTACATTGTTAAGAATATAAGGATCTCTAAATTATATATGATGATAATAAGTAAGAAAACTATTACATTGTTAAGAATATAAGGAACTCTAAATTATATATGATGATAATAAAGTAAAGCTATTACATTGTTAAGAATATAAGGAATAAATTATATATGATAATAAGTAAGAAAACTATTACATTGTTAAGAATATAAGGAACTCTAAATTATATATGATGATAATAAGTAAGAAAACTATTACATTGTTAAGAATATAAGGAACTCTAAATTATATATGATGATAATAAGTAAGAAAACTATTACATTGTTAAGAATATAAGGATCTCTAAATTATATATAATTATAAGTAAAAGAAAAACTATTACATTGTTAAGAATATAAGGATCTCTAAATTATATATATGGATAATAAGTAAGAAAACTATTACATTGTTAAGAATATAAGGAACTCTAAATTATATATGGATAATAAGTAAAAAAAGAGAAAACTATTACATTGTTAAGAATATAAGGAACTCTAAATTATATATAATGATAGTAAGTAAGAAAACTATTACATTGTTAAGAATATAAGGAACTCTAAATTATATATAATGATAGTAAGTAAGAAAACTATTACATTGTTAAGAATATAAGGAACTCTAAATTATATATAATGATAGTAAGTAAGAAAACTATTACATTGTTAAGAATATAAGGAACTCTAAATTATATACGATGATAATAAGTAAGAAAACTATTATATTGTTAAGAATATAAGGAACTCTAAATTATATACGATGATAGTAAGTAAGAAAACTATTACATTGTTAAGAATATAAGGAACTCTAAATTATATACGATGATAATAAGTAAGAAAACTATTACATTGTTAAGAATATAAGGAACTCTAAATTATATATGATGATAATAAGTAAGAAAACTATTACATTGTCAAGAATATAAGGAACTCTAAATTATATACGATGATAATAAGTAAGAAAACTATTACATTGTTAAGAATATAAGGAACTCTAAATTATATATGATGATAATAAGTAAGAAAACTATTACATTGTTAAGAATATAAGGAACTCTAAATTATATATGATGATAATAAGTAAGAAAACTATTACATTGTTAAGAATATAAGGAACTCTAAATTATATATATGGATAATAAGTAAGAAAACTATTACATTGTTAAGCATATAAGGAACTCTAAATTATATATAATGATAATAAGTAAGAAAACTATTACATTGTTAAGAATATAAGGAACTCTAAATTATATATGATGATAATAAGTAAGAAAAACTATTAGCATTAAGAATATAAGGAACTCTAAATTATATATGATGATAATAAGTAAGAAAACTATTACATTGTTAAGAATATAAGGAACTCTAAATTATATATAATGATAATAAGTAAGAAAACTATTACATTGTTAAGAATATAAGGATCTCTAAATTATATATGATGATAATAAGTAAGAAAACTATTACATTGTTAAGAATATAAGGAACTCTAAATTATATATAATGATAATAAGTAAGAAAACTATTACATTGTTAAGAATATAAGGAACTCTAAATTATATATGATGATAATAAGTAAGAAAACTATTACATTGTTAAGAATATAGAACTTAAATTATATATAATGATAATAAGTAAGAAAACTATTACATTGTTAAGAATATAAGGAACTCTAAATTATATATAATGATAATAAGTAAGAAAACTATTACATTGTTAAGAATATAAGGAACTCTAAATTATATATGATGATAATAAGTAAGAAAACTATTACATTGTTAAGAATATAAGGAACTCTAAATTATATATGATGATAATAAGTAAGAAAACTATTACATTGTTAAGAATATAAGGAACTCTAAATTATATATGATGATAATAAGTAAGAAAACTATTACATTGTTAAGAATATAAGGAACTCTAAATTATATATAATGATAATAAGTAAGAAAATAGCATTGTTAAGAATATATGATTCTAAATTATATATGATGATAATAAGTAAGAAAACTATTACATTGTTATAAGGAACTCTAAATTATATATAATGATAATAAGTAAGAAAACTATTACATTGTTAAGAATATAAGGATCTCTAAATTATATATAATGATAATAAGTAAGAAAACTATTACATTGTTAAGAATATAAGGAACTCTAAATTATATATAATGATAATAAGTAAGAAAACTATTACATTGTCAAGAATATAAGGAACTCTAAATTATATATGATGATAATAAGTGAAGAAAACTATTACATTGTTAAGAATATAAGGAACTCTAAATTATATATGATGATAATAAGTAAGAAAACTATTGGCATTGTTAAGAATATAAGGAACTCTAAATTATATATATGGATAATAAGTAAGAAAACTATTACATTGTTAAGCATATAAGGAACTCTAAATTATATATAATGATAATAAGTAAGAAACTATTACATTGTTAAGAATATAAGGAACTCTAAATTATATATGATGATAATAAGTAAGAAAAACTATTACATTGTTAAGAATATAAGGAACTCTAAATTATATATGATGATAATAAGTAAGAAAACTATTACATTGTTAAGAATATAAGGAACTCTAAATTATATATAATGATAATAAGTAAGAAAACTATTACATTGTTAAGAATATAAGGATCTCTAAATTATATATGATGATAATAAGTAAGAAAAAACTATTACATTGTTAAGAATATAAGGAACTTAAATTATATATAATGATAATAAGTAAGAAAACTATTACATTGTTAAGAATATAAGGAACTCTAAATTATATATGATGATAATAAGTAAGAAAACTATTACATTGTTAAGAATATAAGGAACTCTAAAATTATATATAATGATAATAAGTAAGAAAACTATTACATTGTTAAGAATATAAGGAACTCTAAATTATATATAATGATAATAAGTAAGAAAACTATTACATTGTTAAGAATATAAGGAACTCTAAATTATATATGATGATAATAAGTAAGAAAACTATTACATTGTTAAGAATATAAGGAAACTCTAAATTATATATGATGATAATAAGTAAGAAAACTATTACATTGTTAAGAATATAAGGAACTCTAAATTATATATGATGATAATAAGTAAGAAAACTATTACATTGTTAAGAATATAAGGAACTCTAAATTATATATAATGATAATAAGTAAGAAAACTATTACATTGTTAAGAATATAAGGATCTCTAAATTATATATGATGATAATAAGTAAGAAAACTATTACATTGTTAAGAATATAAGGAACTCTAAATTATATATAATGATAATAAGTAAGAAAACTATTACATTGTTAAGAATATAAGGATTCTAAATTATATATAATGATAATAAGTAAGAAAACTATTACATTGTTAAGAATATAAGGAACTCTAAATTATATATAATGATAATAAGTAAGAAAACTATTACATTGTCAAGAATATAAGGAACTCTAAATTATATATGATGATAATAAGTAAGAAAACTATTACATTGTTAAGAATATAAGGAACTCTAAATTATATATAATGATAATAAGTAAGAAAACAATTACATTGTTAAGAATATAAGGGATCTCTAAATTATATATAATGATAATAAGTAAGAAAACTATTACATTGTTAAGAATATAAGGATCTCTAAATTATATATGATGATAATAAGTAAGAAAACTATTACATTGTTAAGAATATAAGGAACTCTAAATTATATATGATGATAATAAGTAAGAAAACTATTACATTGTTAAGAATATAAGGAACTCTAAATTATATATGATGATAATAAGTAAGAAAACTATTACATTGTTAAGAATATAAGGAACTCTAAATTATATATGATGATAATAAGTAAGAAAACTATTACATTGTTAAGAATATAAGGAACTCTAAATTATATATGATGATAATAAGTAAGAAAACTATTACATTGTTAAGAATATAAGGATCTCTAAATTATATATAATTATAAGTAAGAAAACTATTACATTGTTAAGAATATAAGGATCTCTAAATTATATATAATTATAATAAGTAAGAAAACTATTACATTGTTAAGAATATAAGGATCTCTAAATTATATGGATAATAAGTAAGAAAACTATTACATTGTTAAGAATATAAGGAACTCTAAATTATATATAATGATAGTAAGTAAGAAAAAAACTATTACATTGTTAAGAATATAAGGAACTCTAAATTATATATAATTATAAGTAAGAAAACTATTACATTGTTAAGAATATAAGGATCTCTAAATTATATATAATTATAATAAGTAAGAAAACTATTACATTGTTAAGAATATAAGGATCTCTAAATTATATATATGGATAATAAGTAAGAAAACTATTACATTGTTAAGAATATAAGGAACTCTAAATTATATATAATGATAGTAAGTAAGAAAACTATTACATTGTTAAGAATATAAGGAACTCTAAATTATATATAATGATAGTAAGTAAGAAAACTATTACATTGTTAAGAATATAAGGAACTCTAAATTATATAATGATGATAATAAGTAAGAAAACTATTATATTGTTAAGAATATAAGGAACTCTAAATTATATACGATGATAGTAAGTAAGAAAACTATTACATTGTTAAGAATATATGAACTCTAAATTATATACGATGATAATAAGTAAGAAAACTATTACATTGTTAAGAATATAAGGAACTCTAAATTATATATGATGATAATAAGTAAGAAAACTATTACATTGTCAAGAATATAAGGAACTCTAAATTATATACGATGATAATAAGTAAGAAAACTATTACATTGTTAAGAATATAAGGAACTCTAAATTATATATGATGATAATAAGTAAGAAAACTATTACATTGTTAAGAATATAAGGAACTCTAAATTATATATGATGATAATAAGTAAGAAAACTATTACATTGTTAAGAATATAAGGAACTCTAAATTATATATATGGATAATAAGTAAGAAAACTATTACATTGTTAAGCATATAAGGAACTCTTAAATTATATATAATGATAATAAGTAAGAAAACTATTACATTGTTAAGAATATAAGGAACTCTAAATTATATATGATGATAATAAGTAAGAAAACTATTACATTGTTAAGAATATAAGGAACTCTCTAAAATATATATGATGATAATAAGTAAGAAAACTATTACATTGTTAAGAATATAAGGAACTCTAAATTATATATAATGATAATAAGTAAGAAAACTATTACATTGTTAAGAATATAAGGATCTCTAAATTATATATGATGATAATAAGTAAGAAAACTATTACATTGTTAAGAATATAAGGAACTCTAGAATTATATATAATGATAATAAGTAAGAAACTATTACATTGTTAAGAATATACAAGGAACTCTAAATTATATATGATGATAATAAAGGTAAGAAAACTATTACATTGTTAAGAATATAAGGAACTCTAAATTATATATAATGATAATAAGTAAGAAAACTATTACATTGTTAAGAATATAAGGAACTCTAAATTATATATAATGATAATAAGTAAGAAAACTATTACATTGTTAAGAATATAAGGAACTCTAAATTATATATGATGATAATAAGTAAGAAAACTATTACATTGTTAAGAATATAAGGAACTTAAATTATATATGATGATAATAAGTAAGAAAACTATTACATTGTTAAGAATATAAGGAACTCTAAATTATATATGATGATAATAAGTAAGAAAACTATTACATTGTTAAGAATATAAGGAACTCTAAATTATATATAATGATAATAAGTAAGAAAACTATTACATTGTTAAGAATATAAGGATCTCTAAATTATATAAGATGATAATAAGTAAGAAAACTATTACATTGTTAAGAATATAAGGAACTCTAAATTATATATAATGATAATAAGTAAGAAAACTATTACATTGTTAAGAATATAAGGAACTCTAAATTATATATGATGATAATAAGTAAGAAAACTATTACATTGTTAAGAATATAAGGAACTCTGAATTATATATAATGATAATAAGTAAGAAAACTATTACATTGTTAAGAATATAAGGAACTCTAAATTATATATAATGATAATAAGTAAGAAAACTATTACATTGTTAAGAATATAAGGAACTCTAAATTATATATAATGATAATAAGTAAGAAAACTATTACATTGTTAAGAATATAAGGAACTCTTAAATTATATATGATGATAATAAGTAAGAAAACTATTACATTGTTAAGAATATAAGGATCTCTAAATTATATATGATGATAATAAGTAAGAAAACTATTACATTGTTAAGAATATAAGGAACTCTAAATTATACATAATGATAATAAGTAAGAAAACTATTACATTGTTAAGCATATAAGGAACTCTAAATTATATATAATGATAATAAGTAAGAAAACTATTACATTGTTAAGAATATAAGGAACTCTAAATTATATATGATGATAATAAGTAAGAAAACTATTACATTGTTAAGAATATAAGGAACTCTAAATTATATATGATGATAATAAGTAAGAAAACTATTACATTGTTAAGAATATAAGGAACTCTAAATTATATATAATGATAATAAGTAAGAAAACTATTACATTGTTAAGAATATAAGGAACTCTAAATTATATATAATGATAGTAAGTAAGAAAACTATTATATTGTTAAGAATATAAGGAACTCTAAATTATATACGATGATAGTAAGTAAGAAAACTATTACATTGTTAAGAATATAAGGAACTCTAAATTATATACGATGATAATAAGTAAGAAAACTATTACATTGTTAAGAATATAAGGAACTCTAAATTATATATGATGATAATAAGTAAGAAAACTATTACATTGTCAAGAATATAAGGAACTCTAAATTATATACGATGATAATAAGTAAGAAAACTATTACATTGTTAAGAATATAAGGAACTCTAAATTATATATGATGATAATAAGTAAGAAAACTATTACATTGTTAAGAATATAAGGAACTCTAACTTATATATGATGATAATAAGTAAGAAAACTATTACATTGTTAAGAATATAAGGAACTCTAAATTACATATAATGATAATAAGTAAGAAAACTATTACATTGTTAAGAATATAAGGAACTCTAAATTATTTATGATGATAATAAGTAAGAAAACTATTACATTGTTAAGAATATAAGGAACTCTAAATTATATATGATGATAATAAGTAAGAAAACTATTACATTGTTAAGAATATAAGGAACTCTAAATTATATATAATGATAATAAGTAAGAAAACTATTACATTGTTAAGAATATAAGGAACTCTAAATTATTTATGATGATAATAAGTAAGAAAACTATTACATTGTTAAGAATATAAGGAACTCTAAATTATATATAATGATAATAAGTAAGAAAACTATTACATTGTTAAGAATATAAGGAACTCTAAATTACATATAATGATAATAAGTAAGAAAACTATTACATTGTTAAGAATATAAGGAACTCTAAATTATTTATGATCATAATAAGTAAGAAAACTATTACATTGTTAAGAATATAAGGAACTCTAAATTATATATGATGATAATAAGTAAGAAAACTATTACATTGTTAAGAATATAAGGAACTCTAAATTATATATGATGATAATAAGTAAGAAAACAATTACATTGTTAAGAATAGAAGGAACTATCTATAACTTATTTAATAATATTTACTGGTATTTTGGATTCATTAATTATTATTTTGTGAAAAAATTTGAAAGTAATGTAATGTTTTAATTGTATGTTTATAGTTGTTAGTAATGTTAATATTTTCTTAAAGTAATTCTTAAAGGGTTATGTTTGTTTTCAGTTATACTGGCATTTGAGAAATCAAAATGGCGACCTGTGCTATTTCGATGTAATACAAGAGAGTTGGAACGTATATACAAGCATAAATCTCTTATGTTCATAAATCCGCGCTTTTAGATTTCGTGATGTTTCCCCCAATGTATAAATTATTGCACTGTAGACACTGTATTTTGTAAATCCCATCATTCAAATTGATGTTTGGTGTCTTTTTAAATCTGACAATATCACCAATAGTTTTGGAGGTGGTGGCAACAATTCTGGTATTTAGGATTAGTTAATTTGTTGGAAAGTTCATATGAAAAGTTGTTGGAAGTTAGTATTTTGAAATCTGTGTGATTTTTGGTGGTATATATAAAGTATATATATATTAAAGTATATATATAAATATATATCTATATACTTATATATATTTATTTATATCATGTCCCAGAATTAAGTATCTATTTTAATGATATCAGACAATTTTTTTAAAAACTGACACAATTTTATATTTATTACTAATTATGAAATAAAGATCACAAATTTATAAATCTTACATGAAAACTTTCTGGAAAATTTTAAACTTGTGCTCAGTCGATATCCCAGCTAATTTCAAATTTATTGATAGCTTTGCAAAACGCTTTTGGAAGCATATCGGAAATTATCTCCTGCACTGCTAACTGAATCAATTCTTTAAGCTCAGCTAAACTATTGATTTTTGGTGGAAAACCTTTGTTTTTATGAAAAACCATGCAAAGAAACACAGAGAGGTGTATTCAATATTATTAGGGTTCTGAAAGGGTTTTTTCTGTCAGCTCCCACTGTCTATATATATATATATATATATATATTGATTGTTTAATATTTACTTTTTGGTCCTAATAGGGTTAGACCAATACACATTTGTATTAAAAAGTGTTCTATACAATTTTATTGTAGAACTTTTGAATATTTTCCATTTTTAAACGAGTTATTTTGGTACCCAGTTTTTTACCATGAGTAGTGTCTTCAGGCGATTTTTAATAACTGATTTTACCTTTTACCATTTTTCTTTTTAAGAATGCTCTTTTAACGGTATTTTATTTGAACGTTCATGTGGCAGAGAATTTATGAATGTGCATTGTTTAAATTCAAACGAATTATGACTAAATGCATCCACACTAAGAAATACCTCTTAGTTTCATACAACCATGGATGAAAATGTCATAATTTATTAAAAATTGCCTGAAGAAACCACTCATGGTAGAAACCAAGTTAGCGAAACAACAACAACTCATTTAAAAATGGAAAATATATATATATATATATATATATATATATATATAACAACTCATTTAAAAATGGAAAATATATATATATATATATACACACACATATATATATATATATATATATATATATATCCAGGTGAAGAGAGCCAACAGTTTTAGAATTCTGAGTTCTCTTTGCATTTACTTTTTAAAAATGTGCTCAATATAACATATACTATAGAGTATAATATAATTAAATTTATTTTTTCATCTAAAATTAATATAATTTACATTTATGATATATATAAGGGGGATTTCTATGTTTTGAATGAGCTAACATTCCTGAAATCTCGAAACACTAATTTTCATGTCACACTGTAAACTATATTAATCTTAAATAAAAAACAAATTTAATTAAAATATATATATAGTCATTTGCTGTATCACAGCTCATCAGTATGGTCAGATATCCAATTGCTTTTACCCATGATTGAAACCTGACCAAATTGGCGTCAGTCAGCAATTCTACCCCTGAGCTATGGGTGCTCGGTAGAAGGAGGCAGACTTTTAGCATATATATGTATATATATATATATATATATAGAGAGAGAGAGAGAGAGAAAGAGAGAGAGAGAGAGATTTATATATTTATATACGAAAACTCAATGCATGTGTTGAGTTTTCCTTTATAAATGTCATGTTGCTCTGGATACAGATATTACACTTAATATTTTATATTAAGCAGATTTTGTTGGATTATCCTCGCCCTTCACAGACTTGACAACTATACCTAAATATATATATATATATATATATATATATATATATATATTCATGTAGATAGGTGTGAGTTCGTAACCATGGGTTTCACGCTCTTGCGATCGTTTATCTGATGATCGCAAGAACGTGAAACCCAGGGTTACAAACTCACACCTATCTATATGAATATGTCAGCTCTATCACTGATATTGAGCGCTTTTAAATAAGTAGCACACATATATAATATATAAATAATATATATAACAAATTGCATATATATATATCTATATATATTGATATTTATAATTATATACAAACACTTTTCACACATACATATATATATATATATATATATATATATATATATATATAAAACTGTATATCAGTTAGTGAAGTGCTATTTTTTTTTTTTTAATCGTTTCACCCCAAGCAAGGCATTCCACTGCCGCTATTGCGCTTGGGGCTACATAGGGGAAGGTAAATAGAAAGAGTGGTTAGATATAGGAAATGTCAGAAGGGGGGTGATAGGTAGTTGGGAGGATGGGAAGAGTGTTTGAAAGAATGGAAGTGAGTTATTGTGTTAGGAGGTGTCTATTGACCTTACATTTAAACTCCTGGAGATTGTAGCTGTCAGGGAAGCAGTCATGTGGAAGGGAATTCCACAGTCGGGAAGTACAAGAAATGAAACTGTTGGAGTAGATGTGATACACATTTGGGTGATCATGTCTTTTTTGAGACATGAATGACTAGGCAGAATATTTTTACACAGTAGTTTGCCATTTCTTTTTGTGGTAGACTGGTTACCAACTAAGGCTAGAGAATCCAGTCTATCCTGTTATTCAATGCACAACTGGATGGAAAAGAGATGGATGAATACCTTTTCCAAATGTATTTGCATGTAAGTAAACAAAACAAGTAAATATTTCTAATGCATTTCTATAAGGCATTTCTATAGTAATTTATATTACACAATTCTATAGTAATTTATAAACGCAATATTACAGTAATTAATATTGTAACTCATTTCTATAGTAATTACTATTGTGACACATTTCTATATTAATTACTAGTATAAGACATCAGTCAGTTAAGTGCCATACATGATACACGTTTGGGCAATCATGTCTCGAAAGGGACATGACTGACTGGGCAGAAGATTATCCCGCAGTATGTTGCCATTGCTTTCTGCGGTAGACTGGTTGCCGACCAAGGCTACAGAACCCAATTTGTCCTATTATTTAACCCATAACAGGAAGGAATAGACAGATTAATACCTTTTCCAAGGGTATTTACGTCTAAGTGAAGGCAATGAATTCAGCTGGAATTTGAACTCGGCTCCCCGATTTCTCGTTCCGAGCCGATATACCTATAGTAAAATAATTTCTGTTTATGCTTTTAGGATTTTCTTTGCTCCTCTCTATATATTCAGAAAAATGAGGCAATTTCATAAATAATTCTAATGAATCCTATAAATAATTTGTAAAGCGTTTTTACAATAGAATAATTTCTGTATAATTGTTAGATATTTACAGTATTGTTTTATATGACTTACATATTACACTGATTTGGAGTTTTAATGTATTTAATACATGCAATCTTAATGTACAAATTAAGAGAAAAAGTACTTTCCCACTGATGCCTCTACAATCTGTCATGTTGCTATATGTAGATAAATATTAAATATAAGTAAAAAAACTTGTTCAATTTGTTTTGCTTGACATGAATGAATAAGAATTCACAGAAAAGCAGTTGGTATTTATTGATCTGCTTAAATAAACTCATTCAGCTTAATCTGGGAATGGTTTACTAGTCAGACTGGTTTGTGAGAATTGTTTAAAAAAAAATATTGTTAAACTGTTTAAAAAATTGCTTTGAAAAAAAATTACTTTCTTTCCTAACATTTAAAAAAAATGTGTATATATTTCTAGTTACAAAGAAGTTTTTGACTACTGATGTGCGATCAATAAAACTTAATAAAAAGTCAAATGTAAATTGTGTAATAGCAGTAAAACATTAATATTCTATACAAGTGTACCCTTCTGTCATAAATGGCAGCAAAATATTTGAGATGAACATATATATATATATATATATGTATAATGGTCTTTATTATGATAGAGAGGATATATATATATATATATATATATATATATATATATATATACTGCCAGCCATAATTATTTGGTCACCGCAGTTTTTTAATAGAAATGATCTATTTCCTACTATTTTTAAGTGGATAATTCTATATGAAAATAGAATGGTTTTTATGCTATTATTACTTTGCAAAATTTTACAAGGCATAGAAGCTAAGTTGAACTCATCCAAATCACCCTAAATTTTCTTCATTCTTTCATTGATGAAACTGCAAGATAGATAATTATTAAATATTTATAAATTCATTTGATGCACATGTCATTGTGCAATATTAACAAAAGAACCCTTCTATTTTCATTTACAATTATTCACTTGACAATAATTACTAAAAAATAGTATGAAATACATCATTTTTTTTAAAACACTGGGGTGGCCTAATAATTATGGCCAGTAGTGTAGCAAAAAAAAAAAATAAGGCACTGTTAAAGAGCAAGCACATGGCAAGAGCTTTCATAACTGATAGTAAAGTTTAATAACTGGTAGTAAAGAGAATGAACTGAGTCGACGCTGCCTCACTATTGTCTCTCTCTCCATGAGTTTGACAGGAGAAAAACAAAAAATATATATATGCAAAAAAAAATGCATATATACAAAAAATATAAGTGGTATTAAACGGACATGCCTCCCAGAACTACCATACGAACACGGGTGCCCCTCAAGGCTCTATCCTAGGTCCTACACTCTTTCTGATCTACATTAATGATCTCCCTGATACCATAAGATCCCAAGTAGGTATGTACGCCGATGACACCACAGTTTATTCTCGCCTCGATCAAAAATCTGGTGTGGGCAACAAAGCTAAGCTTGCAGCCAAGCTTGGAAAGGATCTCCAGTCTGTAGTGGACTGGGGTAAGAAATGGCTCATAAATTTTAATGCTTCCAAAACGAAGCTACTATCAATTAATCATCATAGATAATTGCACCTACCTCCTATTAGCATGGACCAGGCTTGCCTCCCAGAGAGTAAAAACACTACGCCTCCTTGGTCTCACACTTTCAGCGGACCTCAAGTGGAATGACTCTATCGAATCCATTGCTAAATCCGCTGCTATGAAAGTCAGTTCTCTGTGCAGAGCCTGGAGGTTTTTTCCATCTGAATCTATCCTGCACATATATAAATCTACCATCCGCCCATGCATTGAATACTGTTGCCATATCTGGTCGGGTGCCCCCGCTATTCTCCTTAAATATAAGGTCAATAGACACCTCCTAACAAACTAACTTGCTTCCATTCTTTCAAACACTCTTCCCACCCACCCAACTATCTATCACCCCCCTTCTGACATTTCCTATATCTAACCACTCTTTCTATTTACCTTCCCCCATGTAGCCCCAAGTGCAATAGTGGCAGTGGAATGCCTTGCTTGGGGTGAAATGATTAAAAAAAAATACAAATAAATACACAAAAGTCTTTATTAAAGTTAGGGAGGATAACTGTCTCTCTCTCTCCTTTATATATGTATATATATATTTATGTCCCATCCGCCCGTGCATTGAATATTGCTGCCATATCTGGTTGAGTGCCCCTGCTATCCACTTAGGTGTCCTCGAACAAATCCAACAAAGAATCTGTAATGTGATCAATCCCGACTTTACAGTCACTTTCTCACTGACGCAGTGTGGCTTCCCTGTGCCTCTTCTACAAATACTTTCACGGCTTCTGCTCCAATGAACTTAACTCACTGGTACCCCCTAATTATGAATTTCCTTGAGCCACAAGATTAGCAACTAGGTCCCACCCTTTTACTGTGGAACCAATAAATTGTAAATGAAAATTCTACTCCATCAGCTTCTTTTCTCACACTTCCCACCTGTGGAATTCCCTTCCATTTACTTGCTTTCCTGACAGCTATAATCTCTGAGAATTTAAAAGTAAAGTCAATAGTCATCTTCTGTCTCACTAACTTACATCCTCTCTCACATGTATTTTTCTCCGTCCACCCCACTCTCATCAGTATTCTCTTCCTTCACCTACTCTCTTTCTGACACCCCCTGCAACCTCTCACTCCTTCTCATAACATTCCTCCTATGTAACCCCCTGCACAACAGTGGCAGTAAAATGCGTTGCTCAGGGCAACATGATTATAAAAAAAAAATATATATATATATAGAAGAATCCTTGGGAAGGTAAATTCCGCAGGAGATTAAATTCAATGAAAACTCAATATTAAGATTTAGTAGAGTATTATAAGAAAGAACATAAGTTGGATGTTTTTATAAACCCATTGGTAATATCATATTTCTCGGCTCTTATAGACCACTCCTCAGACCAAATTTATACAACAATTAATATATATATGTATAAATGTACATGCTCATATACAAACATTTTTCTGGTGTTAATAAAACAGTGCTTGCTGTTATATAACAAAGCTGTAAAGTATATATTAATGCACATATTATATATATATATATATATATATATATATATATATATATATATATTTATGAATATACATATTATACTATGTCTAAATCATAGTTTCATGCACTCCCCATAGCTAGGGTGACTTCACTCGAATCTACTGACCACCAGTACATATGTCTCCGCCTGTCTCTCCTCAGTTCGGTTAGTTACCTATTCTTTTTTTACCATTCTCCCTCCTCTCCTGACTGCTCCCTACTAGATAGCATTGCTGACGACATAGATAAGGCTATTTCCTATCACCCATTCGCTCACATATTTGTATTTGGAGACCTCATCACTCTGAGTGGCTTGAAAACACCGTTACTGATCCAGTGGGCATTCACGCCATGAACTTCACTATTTCCCAATCCCTTACGCAAGTGGTGGACTCCCCACTCGCTTCCCAAGCACTCCATCGGGTCATTCCTCACTACTAGATATATGTTTCACCTCTGCGCCTGATGCCTGTCAAGTCTCGCAGCTTTGCCCTCTCGGCAACTCCGACCACGCTGTAGTCTCTCTCAGTATCTCTTTCCAATCTCACTCCCCCCAGGAGCGATTTCCTCTGTGACGTCCCTTGGGGAAAAGTGTTCAACCTATCAGTTGATGATTGTGCCTCTGAGGTCTCGTCATGGGTGAAAGCTGGCATTGATGCCTTCATACCCACCAGAAAGTATTGCTTAAAACCTCATTCTCTCCGGCCTGCTCAGCTGCCATTGCCCACAGGAACCATTACTTCCATCTATTCCAGAGACAGTCATCTGATCACAATAGGCGCCTGTTCATATATTCAATATATATATATATCCTTTCTATTATAATAAAGACTGTTGTTTATTTATGAGTGTGCTTCAGTCAGTCACAATACTGAATGAATAAATATTAGTATTTTTTTTAAATCAGCAGAATTTTATTTTTGTAATTCTTCAATAACTTTAGAACAGAATTTTTTCTTATTTCAGTCAAAATTAAATTTATATATGAAATGATTTTAGAAATGTCAAATTTACAAATAAATCCTTCAGGTTAGTTTCAATATTAACATTCAGTTAGCAGTAAGAGGGGGATAATGGTGAAGAAACAGCTAATAATCCTCTCAAATATTTTGCCATCATTTTTGACAGCCGGGCTACACTTATATGTATAATGCTGTACTTTAAAATTTGATATAGTGAGGAATATTGATGAATATTGGGGATACAGAATGTGTAGATATATACAGTGCAGACAGAAAAAGCAGTTTTAACAGCTTATCTGATTGTCAGATGATGACTTAAAGCCTGAAACTGTTAGTTAACTGGCAGTATTGATTTTTATGCCCTAACTGTTCTATCAAAATAGATATGGGAAACAATGTATAGATTTTTGTATATCAGATCAATTTTATGAAAATCTATGACAAAGTAGAAAAACATTTGTATAAAAAATTGTTAAAATTCTGCAACTTTTATGTGGTAAAAGCATTCAATATCAAGAATAATGCACTTTTAGATGCAAACAGATTGAATATATTGTAAATTGCAGAATAGCAGATAAACATTTGTCTGTCTCTCCCATATATATATATATATATATATATATATATATATTATAAATTATGTTTTAGAACATATTCACTGCTCTATACACCATATATCGAGCACTTTTTTAAATTAATGTTTTGGACGGAAAAATTTTTCTTTTTCTCTCCTCATTCTATACTCACTCGGATATATATATATATATATATATACACGCATTGCTCATTCAATAATGAATTGGAGCACCCTGGCTATTGGGCATGTATACTGATAATATACACGCTAAAAAGTCTGCCTTCTTCTACCAAGCGACCATAGCCCAGAGGTAGAATCGCCGACTGACGCTAATTCGGTCGGGTTTCAATCCTGGGTTAAAAGCATTCGGAGTCTAACCGTACTGATGAGCTGTGATACAGCGAAACAGATCTTTCTGCGGATGACTTTATATATATATATTAGTCATCCACATACAAGCCTGTTTTGCTGTATCACATCTTATCAGTGTGGCTAGACACTTGCTTCTGGCCGGGATCGAAACTCGACCGATTTAGTGTCAGTCAGTCACTACCCAATAAGCCATAGGCACATGGAATCAGAGAAGGGAAATTTTAATGTGTTGTATATAAGCAGTGTATACACATGCGAGTCACCAAAAGAACTCAATTCATTCCTGTAGAGTAATGCATATATCACAGAAGTGGAAACTGTTTTTAAAATTTTTTTCTCTAGAGAGCTCAATCGTAATGAGAGCATAGAATTTATAACATAAGTATGTTATAATATCACTACAAAAGTAGCCATTTTGTTTCGACAATATCTGTGTCATATCAAGTGATGAATTCTATTTCAAGTTGGAGGGTTTTAAAAGGTTCAAGACTTGCCATACGCCCTTAATCAGGGAGACGTTGCTACATAGAGTGAACCAATCAAAACAAAGCAATTTCTAATATGAAGAATCAAAACAAAGTAATTTCTTGTCTGAAGAATGTACTTGGGATAATATAGTACAATTTATGAGATATGCAAATAACGATCTTTCTATTTGCAAGGTACTGGAATATCACCTCATAATAATAACTATTATTACAAATCCTCATGTAACTGAAGTAATATACCAAGACTCAAGACAATGCATCTGTGTGATACCACAACACATCAGTAAGCTTTTAAGTCACAACAATAACCAATAAGGTTACAACACCAATAAAATACAAAAGAATTGAAGAACCGACCTTGTTTACATAGCATTGCCAGTCCTGGGTGTGAATGTTTGAATTTGTGATATTAGCCCAATATAGAAGAAACCTTTAAATTTTTTCACAGTTTCTGGTCTGCTCTGACAAGTTTTTTTTTTTTTTTTTTTCTGGTGCCTCAAGGACATGAATTTACTTGTGCTACTAGATTGGCATCTAGGTCCCATCCTTTTGCCGTCAAAATAGTTAAATTTGACCACTACTTCCACTCCAGCAGTTTGTTTACATGCGCTTCCCACCTGTGGAACTTCCTTCCCATATACTTGCATCCCTGATAATTAGAATCTCCAAAGGTGCAATGTCAGTCACCATCTTCTACCTCCCTAATTCTCATCCACCTTTTATCCTTTCTTTGGCACCCCCCTCTACCCAGTTTTTTCTCTCACTGTAAACCCCCCCCTCCCACTGCTCATCTGTGACAATCCTGTTTTGGCCAGGGTGAAATGATTAAAAAAAAATAATAATAAAGATCCAGTTTGGCAAATAGTCAACTCTATCCATGTCACAGCAAGATTCAACTTTCATGTTCTAACCTCTTTCAATAAGTTTTGGTTGATAAAAAATTGATTTTTCATGCAAAAGAAACAACCCAAAATGCCCAAATAGAGGTGGGGGATAACAGAATCAAACAAGTCCAAGAATTTAAGTACCTAGGAAGTGTTCTAACAGGAGATGGAAAGTGCGACACGGAGATCCGAAGGCGAATTGGCATGGCAAAGGACGCGTTCCAGAAGATGAGCAAAATACTAACACACAGGAAGATCTCAATAGAAACGAAGAAAAGAGTGCTAGACTGCTACGTGATGTCAGTTCTTCAATACGGCTGTGAATGCTGGACAATATCATCGAAAATGAGGACAAAACTGGAAGCGGCCGAAATGTGGTTCTACAGAAGGATGCTACGGATATTGTGGACTGAGCATACAAGCAACGACGAAGTGTTAGAAAGAATGTCAACAAAAAGAAAATTGATGCTGAGCATCAGGAAGAGACAACTGAAGTTCCTGGGACATGCAATGAGGAAGGAGAGCCTGGAGAACCTGATACTGACTGGACAGATAGAAGGAAGGAGAGACAGAAGAAGGCAGCGGATAACATATTTGCAGGGTCTGATCAGGTGGATGACGGAACGGGGGTTGTCAGGAGCAACAGGAGCAAACATACTAAGAGCCACAAGGGATAGGGAGACATGGAGATCCATGATCGCCTACGTCCTGAAGGGACAGGGCACATAGAAGAAAGAAAGAAGATGTCTTTAAACAACTTAGATGTTAGTTTTTAAGTAAGTTGTAGATTTAGTTGTTTTTTAAGTTTTTTTTGGTTCGATTTGCTTTGTTTTGTTTTACAGCATATCAACACCTCAGTGGGTTATTTAATGCCGACAACATTTTTACAATAGATTTGTATGAACAAAATATACAGTCTTTCTAAGAAATAAGTTTGTAGATCAGCTTTCTTTGACATATTTTTGTAAAATGTTTTTTGTTGTTAGTCAGATGTATTGCTGGCATGTTTTTTACATTTCTTTCACAAAAATGTATTGCTGGTAATATTTTATTTTCCTTCAAAAATGTATTGATGGTAATACATTTTTTCCTTCAAAAATTTATTGCTAGTAATATTTTATAATACATATATATATATATATATATATGTGTGTGTGTGTGTGTATATATATATATGTATACTTGATGAACTTAAACAAAAATAGATGGCAGAGTCGGATTTTGATAGAAATAACAAGACAAAAAGCATTAAAAGTTACAATCATTATTGTCATCCCACCTCACAAAATTTTACAATTTAAAAACTAATATTTCTTGGCTTTAAATAACCTCAAAATAATTAATGAGTCATTGAAAACGATTCAACCAAAAACTGAGATTCTGATTAGCTACACAGGCATGACTTTTAGATTTATTTACATTTTCTGGAATATGAATGTATAGAAACTAATGTGGCCATAAAGTGAGGAATCAGTTTTTGTATTGATGGTAATACAGAATTGATCCCCCTCTTTATATACACATTATAATTTCTTATCTGTTGATAAACCATAGAAACCAATAAATCAACCAAATACTGATTAGATACACAGGCAGGTCTTTTAGATTTATTTACATTCTCTGGATTTGGTTTGGTTTGGTGTGTTTTATGGTATATCAACACCTCAATGGGTTATTTAATGATGACAAGATTTTTACAATAGATTTGTATGAATAGAATATATATTCTTTGTAAGAAATAAGTTTGTAGATCTGGTTTCATTGACATATTTTTGTTAAGTGGTTTTTGTTGAGAGTCAGATATATTGCTTGTGTGTATTTTTTTAACAAAAATGTATTACTGGTAATAATTATATTTTCTTCAAAAATCTCTTGCTGGTAATTTTTTTCCCCTTCAAAAATCTCTTGCTGGTAATATATTTTTTCTTCAAAAATGTATTCCTGAAAGTAAGTGTTTTAACATCATTAGCAAGCATATTATTGGTCAGTGGTTGTTTGAATTATTCGTTTATTAATTTTGTGCATTGGGGTGCAATGGATATTGGCACGGGATGAAAAATTGGAGAGTCGAGTTCAAATTTAAATTGAATTCATTGCATTCATTTACATTCAAATATTATTGAGAAAGGTTTTAATCCAGCTCTTCTCTCACCAACTGTGAGTTAAATAGCAAGATAAATTGGGTTCTGTAGCCTTGGTTATCAACCAGTCTATTGCAGAAAGAAATGGCAACCCACTGCGAGAAAATCAGTCATGCATCAAAAGAGACATGTATCATGTATGGCATGATCATTTTTCTGTGTCAATATAGATTTTCTGCCAAAATTTGGGCACCTAATTGATCTTGGGATATTCTCCCTCACTCCATATCAATCTCTTCCCCTGGTACCCGCTCTGCGAAACTCAGTTGACTGCAACAAGACAAATGCAAATTTATGATCTTATTTTTATGGTAGTAATGTATTGTTTGACACAACAGTTTTTTTCTATATAAAACTTGGCATTAGATTCTCTTGGGTCATAGATAAATCTAACCCCTTTAGCTGTTGTTCATTTACTAACTTTATCGCATTGAAATGACTCAGACTATAGAAGCCTATCAATAATAAGAAATACTGAACATCACTTAAATATGAAGAGGGTTTTGATAGTTTAGAAAATGTAGAAATTATATAGATATATACACACACTACTGACCATAATTATTAGGCCACCCCAGTTTTTTAAAAGAAATGATGTATTTCATACTATTTTTTAGTATTTATTGCCAAGTGAATAATAAATAGTAAATGAAAACAGAATGGTATTTTAGTTAATACTGTACAATAACATGTGCATCAAGTGAATTTACAAATATTTAATAATTACCTATATTGCAGTTTAATCAATGAAAGAATGAAGAAAATTTAGGGTGATTCAGATGAGTTCATCTTTGCTTCGTTGCCTTGGAAAATTTTGCAAAGTAATAAAAGAACCATTCTATTTTGATTTAAAATTATCCACTTGGCAACAAATACTAAAAATAGTATAAAATACATCATTTCTTTTAAAAAACTGAGGTGGTATAATAATTATGGCTGGTAGTGTATATATATATATATATATATATATATATATATATCCTAGGTAAAAAGCAATCAGCTGTCTAACTATACTGATGAGCTGTGATACAGCAAAACAGATTTGTCTGTGGATGACTATATATATATATTGTATATTTGTTCAGCAATCTCTCTTTTATGCAGGTTTCATTAAAAATGACCGACAAGGTATTATGGTTAATTTTTTATGTAATTTTCCATGTGATCTTATGATTTTTTTTTTTGAGGACATAAATTATATAAAAATTGTTCAAATGTTTTGTTAATACAAGTGCTTTCAGCTACACTTTTAGCCATCATCCACATGCAAAAAAAGGTTAAAAATAATGGAAGCATTATTAATTAAAAACAAAAACCGAACACTCAATAATATCAACTGCGAGCATGCTAACAACATGCTTATCATGTTTGAAATATAAAGCATACACACTAATCTACAAACATACATAACAATACATATATTTTGTTACATGTAATATATAATCCATTCCCAATAATGGCTAAAAGTATAGCCGATAACTATCCAATAAACAATTTTTATATAATTTATGTCATCAAAGGAAAAAATAAGATCCCATGAAAAATTACATAAAAAACTTAACCATAATAATTTGTCTGTCATTTTTAATAAAATATATATAGATATATATATATATTTATGATTTAATTACTTAGTTTTTGGTCATTACAAAACAAATGTTATGATTTCTTATAATTTTGAAAATTGCACATTCAAAAAATCCCCATTACATGAGAGCTGAAAAAAATCTTTGCTATGTGCGCATTTTTAAAAAAAACTGTAAAATCAGTTATTGCAAATTGCCTGAAGACACATAATGGTAGAAACCTAGGTCATGTAATAACTTGTTTACAAGTTAAATATATATATATATATATAGGTTTCTACCATTATGTGTCTTCAGGCAATTTGCAATAACTGATTTTACAGTTTTTTTTAAAAATGCGCACATAACAAAGATTTTTTTCAGCTCTCATGTAATGGGGATTTTTTGAATGTGCAATTTTCAAAATTATAAGAAATCATAACATATATATATATATATATATATCAGTTAAGTGTCATATATGATACACCCTTGAACAATCATGTCTCTTTTGATACACTAAGCAGAAGATTATTCTGCAGTAGACTGGTTGCCAACCAAGGCTATAGAACCCAATCTATCATGCTATTCAATTCATAGGTGGAGAGAGTAGAAAGGGATTCATACCTTTTCATATTTCACTGAATGCAACAAATTCTGCTAAATTCGAAAATCAGCTCTCCAATTTCTCATTCTGAACTGATACCCATTGTGCCACAAAGCACATCTATACATTTTTTTTATAATTGTTTCACCCCAAGCAGGGCAGTCCTGCCACTGTTGTGCAGAGGACTACATAAGAGGAGAGTAAAAGGTAACATAAAAGGAGAGTGAAGAGGAAGAAGAACCACTTACAGGGGATGTCAGAATGGGTAACAAAAGGATGGGTCTTCTGATGTAATGAGAGTTATGTGTGGGTAGAGTAAAAAGGGAGAAGAACAAGATACAGTGGGTGTCGGGGAAAGGATAAGAGAAGAATGGGAGCCAAGGGAATAAGAGATTGCAATTGATGTTGCACTTAAACTCATGGAGATTGTAGCTGTCAGATAAGCAAGTATACGGAAGGGAGTTCCACAAGTGAGAAGTGTGAGAAAAGAAGCTGAAAGAGTAGAAGAGGAAGCTGCATTTGGTTCTTGTGACTGTAAAAAAGGTAGGATCTTGTTGCCAGTCAAGTTGCTTGATTAAATTTATGTAAAGGGGACACCAGTATGCTAAGCTCATTGGAGCGGAGACCATAAAAATATTTATAGAAGAGACAGAGGGAAGCTACATCCTGTCGGTGAGAAAGTGTCTGGAATCAAGCTGCCAGGTTGGGACTGACTACATTGCAGATTCTCTGCTGGGTCCTGTCAAGAACCTCAGGATGAATAACAGGGGTACCCAACAGGGGTATTACAACAGTATTTAATGCACAGGTGGATGGTTGATTTTTAAATGAAAGAGGGATTCAGGCGAGAAAAATTTCCTGGCCTGACACAGTGACCCAGCCTTCTTAGCAGTAGATTTAGCTATTGATTCAATGTAGTCGTTCGGCTGAGAAGTGAAGCTGAGGAGAAAACCGGCTGAGAAGTGAAGCTGAGGAGACACAGCGTATTGCTTTTTGGGAGACTAGCTTGATTCATGCTGATGGGGGTGGGGTAAGAGGGACTGTCTAGGGTGGTTATAGAAGAGCAGCTTTGTTTTGAAAGCTTTAAAATTTACAAGCGATTTTTTACTTCAGTCCACTACAGGTTGGAGGTTCGTTTCTAGATCAGCAGTGAGGTTATCATGGTCAACTTTGACAGATTTTTACTAAGGGGCTAGTAAATGGTAAGGTCATCAGTATAAATGCCTACTTGGGATTTGACCACATCAGGGAGATCATTGATGAAGATCAGAAAGAGCATTAGACCTAGGTTAGAGCCCTGGAGGACACCCATGTTCATTTGATAGGATCTGGGGGAATGTCCATTCAAAACAACTTTCATTACATGTTTTGATAGGAATGATTGGATCAAATCAAACAATCATCCAGTTATACTATAGTCTTGTAGCTTGTGCAGAAGGCCAGTGTGCAAACGCTTTAGAGATATCCAGGACAACAGCTCTTGCTTTGCCATTCTTATTGAGAGCTCAGTATATGTACTGGATGAAGGTCATTAGCATATCAACAGTAGACCTGGTAAAGCAGGAGCTGTACTGCCCATCATAGGTTTTGAGCTGTGAGATGTTGAACCACTTCAGCACTGATGATAGCCTTGAATTTCGTCTTCTTCTAAGTGCTTAGTACATGAACGTCAGTCAAAAGTGTTCAGACCAAGATCAGCACAAAGCCCAAAGAAAAAACCCTGATATGAGTAATCATCTAACAGAAAGTGCTCAATACAGAGGTAGAGTGAAATAAATAGATAACACCTAATGAACCAGATGAACCTACCTCGGTTTCACCTAAACGGATCATCAGGGAAAACTTTCCCTGACAATCCATTTCGGTGAAACCTAGGTAGGTCCGTCTGGCTCATTATGTGTTTTATATATATATATATAATGTTTTATTAAAAATGATTAACAAGGTACTGAGGTTATGTTTTTAATAAAATAAAAACATGACCTTGGCTCTTGGTAGAAGGAGGCAGATTTTTAGCATGTATGTTATCATTATACACGTCCAATAGCTGAGAGTGTTCTAATTGCTGAATAAATGAATGGGTTTGAGCAGGATGACAGGAGAAGGGGTGTTAAGAGCTGCCAGAGATAGGGAGATGTGTAGGGCAATGATTGCCTATGTCCTGAAGGGACATGGCACATAGAAGCAATATTATTTCTAGTCGCTACTCAAATTTGAGTAGATGCTCTATTTATTTATTAAACAATATTTATTTTTATCTACCAATCTGAATATTCAAGAAATCTTATAAAAGAAAATATGAATGTTCACAGAAACAACATTTAAAGTGATAAAAAAACTGTTTAAAAACATTTAACACTCTAAAAGTAACTTTGTTTGCTGAGCAATGATTTTACCCTGTGATTACAAACAACTCAAGGCAGGTTTGAATTTTGTAGTGGTGTTGTCATATCCTGCTACAGCAACTTTAATCGAAAATGGAGTCACTGCTGTTATAGAGCTTAAATAAGAATTCCCTGAAAGTAATTAGTCAGTTAAGTGGCATACATGATACTCGCTTGGGCGATCATGTCTCAAAAGATACATGCCTGACTGGGAATTAGATTTTCCCACAGTAGGATGCCATTACTTTTGGTGGCAGACTGGTTGCCAACCAAGGCTATAGAACTCAGTCTGTCCTGCTATTTAACCCATAGCTGGAGGGAAAAGAGACAGAGTAATATTTTTCTCAAGGGTACTTGTGCGTAAGTGAATGCAACGAATTCAATTGGAATTTGAACCCGGCTCTCTGAGCCAATATCTACTGCATCACAATGCACATACTTGTCCATAATGCAGAGTGTTAAAGGTTAATAATTAAAATAATTGGGCAACTATTTGAAATACAGTGTATTCACTATAATAACATGTATATATATATATATATATATATATATATATATATATATATATATGTATGTATAAAACTAATGTTCACCCAATACAATGCACAAGAGCCACTCAAGGTAGTATGTTACTTTGTGGTATTGTATGAATGTAAGAAAGAACAAGAAATGAAGTTCTTAAGTCTATGCATGAAAGGTGTGGCTAACTTTAGGCTCAAATATGTCAAGATTTAATTAATGAATAACATTTCCGAGTTCAGTCAGAGATGTTAGAACTATATTGTGGAAGTAGACTTAAGAAATTGAAAGCCAAATCCTAAACAGGAGAAAAGCATAAACCTGTAAAAAAACTGAAGAGAAGTGTGAATCAGACAATATTCAAACTAATCTTCTCCTATTGGAAGGGAAGAAGAAAAGTAATTAGTGAGTAACTTTTCAGAGTTCAGTTGGAGATGTTAGAAGTATAGCAGTGAAGAAGACTTTAGAAGGAACCAGGAACCCATTTCTAAACAAGAAACTAGGGACAAATATATGTTTCTGTAAATTAGCCACACATTTAATACTAGCACAAAAAATCACCGACTTAGGTAGGTGACAACATTCAAAGTCCTTTTATTAGAATATTATCCACTTATCCCAGAGAGCCTTTAAGAGCTTCTTTCTGGATCAAATGAAAACTGGTGTATTCAACATGATATGCTGTAAGCATATCACATTTTTTACATATAAAGTGGGAATATATTTTACTTCCATAAAGGTAGGTTCGTCTGGTTCATTAGGTGTTATCTATTTATTTCGCTCTACCTCTGTATTGAGCACTTTCTGTTAGATGATTACTCATATCAGGGTTTTTTCTTTGGGCTTTGTGCTGATCTTTGTTTTGACTGACGTTCATGTACTAAGCGCTTAGAAGAAGACGAAGTTCAAGGCTATCATCAGTTTCCTCATTGTATTCTCCTTAATATCATTCCATCATTAATAACCAAAGGCAACAGGGAGTTACATCTGGACTATAAAACGGTTGCCAGACCCAGATGATGTAATGTGTTGTCTAAAAGATCCAGCACAGAAGAATTGCAATAAGATCCCTTCTGATTGGCTGCCGAGTTACGTCAAAGCTATATGGTTAGTTTTCGATATATATCTCAAAATGGACACAGTATAGATAGACTTTGTGTGTGTGTGAGAGAGAGATATTTTAATGATGTTGTTAGGAGAGATTGATTGGCAGTGTTAATTTATTTCTCATAAATGGTCACTCAGTGTATACAGGAAGCAAATCATTTTATTTCATCTTTTTGGCAGAAAACATTGTTTTTGCTTGTTTTGAAGCTGTGAAATGTAACCAAGTTCAATGTTTACACAAGCTTCAAAAACTGATTTTTAAAGTCAGATGATAAATCCGACAAACTGACTGCTTTAAATTCTTTATGCTGATTTAAATAAGGATGTTGCCTTATATGTGAAAGTAAGCTACAGTTTTCATATTCAAAATAGTAGATTATATTATACATGGAAATAAAATATATTCACTTTTTTTTTCCATAGAAATATAGAATATTGCTTTATGGGTGAAAATAAAATACATTCCTTCTTTATACATAGAAAAATAGTTCTATTATACATGAAAGTAAAATATATTCCCACTTTATATGTAAAAAATATGATATGCTTACGGTATATCACGTTGAATACATCGGTTCTCATTTGATCACCGAAGTTAAGCAACGTGAGCCTGGTCAGTACTTAGATGGGTGACCACTTAGGAATACCAGGCACTGTAAGCATTCCGTGACGGATGTGTGTTGTGGTGCAGTGGATGCCAGCTTGGAAAGAGAAATCGGTGAGCCAAGTTCAAACTCCATTTGAGTACTCTGCATTCACTTAAGCACTGGTACCCTTGGGAAAGGTATTAATCTGTCACTTCCCTCCAGTTATGGGTTAAATAACAGGATGAGGCCTGGAAGGCAACCCATTCAGTGTTGGTATTACAATAAAAACATCCTTGGTAGCCCTGGCAAAGCATCAAGTATTCAGCTATTTGACAAGATTATGAATTTCACTATAAACTGCGCCAGGGTTCCAAATGCACAGGGAATACTGGAGGGGTGTAGTGAGTTCTATCTCAGCCAAGGCTGCAGGATGACGATATGTAAAAATAAGATATATTCCCACTTTATACATGAAAATAAGATATATTCTTCCTTCATACCTGAAAATAAGTTATGGTCCTGCTTTAAATATGAAGAGATTATGTCTTGTTTTCAAAAGTGAAGGAATATATCTTTTTCCTGTTCCCATATGGCGCAGTAAATAACGTTAAAACAGGTCACCATGTCACAGTAAGGAGGAACAGAGAATTAAAATGAATGAATGAATGAATGCACGTTCTCAAAGAGACTTTTAAATATTATGACATACACAAATCTATCTATCTAAACTTATTTATAAATGGAACTTTCTGTGTGTGTGTGTGTGTGTGTGTGTGCGTGCGTGTCTGTTATCTATAGTCTTCAAAACGACTGAACCAATTTTCTAGAAAATTTACTCAGTTGTACTATAAGCATCTGCGAGTGTTCTCAGCTAGATTTTGTGTCAAGGTACCCCTGATAAATATCAAAAATCGATAATTGAAATAATTAGGTTATGGAAGGAGTGGTCTGATTTTAATCAAATTTGATACACTCATAGACAAAGACAAGAAACAATATTCAGAAGTTTCAAGGTTGCAGTTCTTACAATAGTGCAGAAAATCGATAATATATATATAAAAGGCAAGATGTTTGTGTGTGTGTCTGTTTATCTGCTTGTATGTCTGTATTTTTTCAGCCTTTTTATTTTAGTTTTTGCTTCGGGTTTGGCTCTTAGTAGGTATAATTGTAGTTCTTAGTCTCAGCCATTATACCATTTACACAGAGGACTTATTTAGCCTTCAAAATTCAGTTTACAATGAAAAAACTTATTTGGTACCGATACCAGGAAATCAAAATTTGACTTACATCCATTCATTTTTCTTTCAGTCTACGGTTTCGCTTTAACTGGAGACAACTATATTTCACTTATATTTTCCTCCTTACAATTTTGTCATTCTGCTAATAAATCTTTACTTTAATGAACACATGAAATATTTTATCCTTCCACATTTCAACATCCAATCTTTAACCTTCTGATATTTAAATTGTGGAAACTTTAGACGTGTTTGGCACAAGGCCAATATACCAAGCATCATCAAGGCCCCTACACCTTCCCAAATATGCCAAGGTTAATAAGTAGTTCCAACAGTACTTTGTGATCTACTTTATCAACACTTCTGCATCTTTTTCATTGTAAAAACAAGATGAAATTGTATAATAATTCTTTTCTTTTACACTTTCTTTCTTTCAACTCCTATTTCAAAACTGTTCAGTCCCTTATTGAAGCTTCAGCTAGTTCAGTGGTTAACTGCATATAGAATGGAATCTTGAAACTCAGTTCAAACTCTGGCTCAAACAGTCTGAATTCATTTTATACTAATACACTTAGTTAAAACCTGTCGCCTGAACCTTTAATGTTCTTTTAGCACTAATGCTCTCTGGAAACCATTTTTCCCTATATTATGTCCCGCAACCTGTCACCTGGGTTGCTGGTATTTGTATAACACTAATGCTCTTGGGAAAGGCATGAACCCCCTTCTCATATTATGTCCCACTACTTGTTATCTGAGCTGCTGGTGTTCACCTAACAGTAAGTTTATCCCACATCCAAACATTTAATTTCTTCTTTGCTGATCGTTTTTTTATGAGGATGATATTGATGACTAAATTCACCACCAACATGCAGGTTCAGAACTGGAAGCTTTTTCCCTATCAAAGTATGGCTTTGCAAGGGTTGGTGAGTTGAAAGGTGAAAAGGAAATCAGGGTAGGAGAAAATTCCAGTGTAGTGAGTTTGTTTAAAGTAGACCTCAATTTGCCAGGCATTGACCCACAAACTCAATTTCATGACCTTCCACAGCAACACATATGGAATGAGATGTGCAGAATCCAGTGATGAAACTGTAACAGACTGCCACCAACTCCATCATGCATAATTCACTTCATCTGCTCATTCAGTTATTGAGATATGTTATAATCAGCATCTGCTTGTTCCATCATCAGAGTATTTGCGTCTGGTTATGTTTAGTTTGGGTCCTTATCTTTGACCTTACAACCAAAGGGTGGTCTTACCAGGAGTTTAGAACTTTGCTGCCTTCAGTCTGGAAATGCAGTCAGATACTCTCTGGAAAGGCATGGAACCATTTTTCCCCATATTATGTTCCACGATCTGTCACCTGGGTTGCTGATATATGCGTAACACTAATGCTCTTAGAAAAGGCATGAAACCCCTTCTACTTATATTATGATCCACAGCCTTGTATCCATTACCATTTCTTCTGCCTTGTAAAAAAATCATATGTGCCTGTTCATAATATAAATATCCTGCGATTGTTAAATGGAACAGTTATTAGTTACCTCACTACTACACACATTAAATGTTACAGACAGACTAGCCACAAGTGTACATGAATGACAAATGTAACCTAGTCTATATGGGAACACAGCATCATCTACATTTTCCCTTGTCACCACAGATGATCATACCAGGAGTTTAAAGCTCCTGATAGCATTGTTCTCAGCGTCATTGAACAGCGCAAGTTTCTCCACCGCAACAAGGAGAGACCATCAGAAGATAGAAGTAATACTGTCTGGAAAAGCATCTAACCACATTTCCCAGAGAGCTAGGAAGAAGGTCTGCTAATTCTATCATTCCAAAAATTATCTAATTCGTTTTGTTCTTTATCTTAAGAAACAGATTAGACCAAAACTGTATTGCTGCCATGCCTGAGAAGGAGCTGCTCAGTTCTCCCTTCCGAACCTTGTCAGAATTCAAAATCATTTATGCAGTTTTGTTAGAGAAGAAATATTCTTCACTCTACAGCTCACAGAAATGGTACAAGCCTATCAATTCTCTATCACTATTTCCATGACAAAACTTTAGGTCCACCATTTCAGTCATCTACCGCCAGGAACCACCAGTCTACATTCATCATGTAAAATCACCCATATTTCTTCCATATTCTATTCATAAGAAGAAAGTTCTAATCAGACAGCTTTTTTCATAATCTGTTACTCTTTGTGGGAGGAGGAATGTTGATGCTTCCTTGAATATTACAATCTTAACCTGTTCATGTTAAACTTTAGTTGCTATCTGTTCTTATTTTTATAATCTTCTCTTCTTTCTAACTCTCAGCAGAGTCAGTGCAAGGTTCTCATGCATCCCACCCTTAATTTATGATATGCTCCCCCCACTCGACTACATTTCAATTTACATTAGGTGGTATTCATATTGTTATGGTGCCCTATATATATTGGAATGAACTCTTCCTCCTTCAAAATACTAACCTGTGAGACTTCCCGATGAAGCAGTCAAGACAGTGTAACTTGGCAGTTCAGACAAACACTTTCATCTGCTGACTAATAACACTCTTATTTTGTATATATTTTCTGTTATTTCAATACACTGGTTCAACCTACCTTCTTCTTTTTGTGTGTTTCTTCTTGCTCCTAACAGGCCACAACACATATAAAATACAAACTTTATTGTAACCTCACACTAATAGATCATATGTAGTATAAGTGAACAGTTCAACGAGAAAAACTGAAAACAAATACAATATTCTGAATAAAAATTAGTGACATAATAGATCATACCATCTTAAATAAATCTATCTAAGCTTATTTATAAATGGAACTTTGTCTGTGTGTGTGTGTGTGTATGTATCTGTGTGTGTGTGTGTGTGTGTGTCCTTTACCTATAGACTTCGAAACAGCTGAACCAATTTTCTTGAAAATTTACACAGTTGTACTATAAGCATCTGCAAGTGTTCTTAGTTAGGTTTTGTTGTCGAGGTACCCCCGATAAATATTGAAAATCGATAATCAAAAAACCAGGTCATAGAAGGAGTGGTCCGATTTTAATCAAATTTGATACACTCATAGACAAAGACATAAGAAACGATATTCAGAAGTTTCAAGGTTGCAGTTCTTACAATAGTGCAGAAAATCGATAATATATACATATAAAAGGCAAGATGTTTGTGTGTGTGTCTGTTTATCTGTCTGTAGTCCTTTATACAAATCCACAATTTTTATCCAATTCTCACCAAACTTCACACAAATATTCTTTAGGCTGAGTCTGAGCTCCAGGACCATGGATTAGTTTTAAAGCTTTCATTACACTTGAGCTATACTGCTAGTCAACAATGTTTTGCACAATTTTTAGCATCAACTTGAGATTTTTCTTGCTGAAAAGTTCAATAATTTTAACACATTTAACATTATGGATACTATCATATCAAATATTATGATTTTTTTGAGATTTTGTTGGTGAAAAACAAATTCATAGATATGGACAAAAAAAGTGACATAAAAACCCACAAAAATTTCTCATCCTTTAATAGTCACATATCATGGACTGGGCATGTGAGCAATGATGAGGTGTTGGAAAGGATGGAAATGAAAACAAATTAATATTGAGCATTAGGAAGGGACAACTGAAGTTCCTGAAAAATGCAATGAGGATGAAGGGCTTAGAGAAACTGATACTAACAGGCCAGATAAAGGGAAAAAAAGACAGGCGAAAGCAGTGGATAACATATTTGAGGGGCCTGAGAAGATGGATAACAGAATAGGAGTTGCAAGATGTTACAGGCGAAAGCATGCTAAGAGCCACCAGGAATAGGGAGACATAGAAGGCAATGATCACCTATGTTCTGAAACAACAAAACACATGGAAGAAGAAGATATAAATGTAAGTAAAAAGGATAGCAGATGTTAATAAGATAGTGAGGTTCACAAAGCACTGCCTGGGGCCCTCAATCAGTCTTGTCCCTCTCTGGCCAAGGGGTTTGAGAGTAGTATGCACTGGTCCTGACACTCAGTAACCCTTTACCACAAGGGACTCTTGAGCCTTGTATTGTGTGATCTTAATATATAAATAAATAGTTTTACTTTGAATTAGCACAAA
Source organism: Ascarosepion bandense (assembly GCA_037127315.1). Classification (NCBI taxonomy): domain Eukaryota; kingdom Metazoa; phylum Mollusca; class Cephalopoda; order Sepiida; family Sepiidae; genus Ascarosepion; species Ascarosepion bandense. Next base: position 984,579 of record JBBBDQ010001942.1, on the reverse strand, counting down.
CCTCTTTCACTTTAAAGTGAATTTTGAAGCTAATTTTGTTTTTTATTATTTTTTTAACTCTTTATTGCTTCAATCATTAAGGGTATCTTAGGGGGTAGTAGAAACAGAATTTGATTCTTCTTTCTCATGATGCTTTCTTTGATTCTTTATTGCTTCAATCATTAAGGGTATCTTAGGGGGTAGTAGAAACAGAATTTGATTCTTCTTTCTCATGATGCTTTCTTTGATTCTTTATTGCTTCAATCATTAAGGGTATCTTAGGGGGTAGTAGAAACAGAATTTGATTCTTCTTTCTCATGATGCTTTCAGTGGACTTTCAAATAGCTTGGTGGCGCCCATTTCCTCTTTAAACTCTTGACTGATGGGGGTGACTCACTCTCAGTCTGTACACTAGGCCCTCATGTTTTGAATTCAGAGTAGTCCATCTCCTAGACCGGTTGCTATACAATCCAGTCTGGCTTGCTATTTACACATAGCTTGAGGGAGAGGAGATGGATTCATACATTTCCCAAGGATGTTAGCATATAAATAAATGAATTCAATGAACTTGACTGGAATTTAAACTCGGCTCTTCAATTCCTCAATCCAAACTTTTAACCATTATTCCATCATGCCTCCAACTTGGTTTAGAAAATGTTAATTCTGACACTGTTTTGTTTTGTTAGCTCGAAAAGGTCATTTGGGAATTCACTCCCAGATATGATTCTGGCCTTTCCATAGGACAATGAACAAACCTCATGTCAGCTCGCGAAAAGGGTCCTTATAATAATTTTTGTTTCTGATAATTGAAGATTATTTGAAATTTTGTTTTTAGATGTTTCCTAGTTTTCTATTGGCTGAAAAACATTTTGCATCGCGGTATGAAATTTAACAAGTTTTGTTTTGGATTCAACTTTTGCATGTATGCTAAGCAAAGTTTTGTAAATTCAAGTTAATTTCTAACAAAATCAATGAGTCAGTGCTTAGAATTTGAATTTTTAAATCTAGAACTTGTTTTGTTCATTACAATAAATATGCAATATAGATTTTGGAGAGAAAAATTATCTAGCAAGATTCAGTGAATAGAATTTTTTATCAACTGATCTGACAATTGATTCTATATAAGCAATAGAATTTCAATAACAAAGTAAAACAAAAATGTAAAATTAGAAAAATTTGAGTCAAACGCAGATAGCATAAGTAGCAATTTTGAAAGCCAAGGAATCATTTCAATGGATCACTGCTTAATTATTATCATTTAAAAACAGAGAAATCTTTTGTAGTGACAGATATCTCTCTATAATTAATGAGAAATGTATTTCTTTTCTTAGTGTTGTTTTTTCTATGAGATTTGTTTGAATGATGGCAAAATAACCTAGAAGCAAAATTCTGAAGTGATGCTCTCACCCACATACACAGGCTTGCACCATCCTCATCGATATTATGAAACAATTATTCCTTCAGAATTAAGAGTTTCAAAATTGAAAATGTCCTGAAGTTGTTAGCGCAGAAATATTATAATAAAAGAAACAATTACTATTTGTCTATACTTCTGAGATGACATAGTATTTATGTCATTTATGTTGTTTAAACTGTTGTCCTCATCTTTATTGAAATGTTTATGATGTTTTGGCCACTGTACGCTCCAGCTTTCTTCATGTGTGAAGAATTTTTATTTTGATCACTGGGGTAGATTGTTCTCGTTCCATGTGCAGTACCACTTCCTGATGAAAGTATTTATAGAAAAGGCGCAGGAAAGCTACATGATGGTTTTGGAAAAGGCTCTGAAGGTGAGATGCCAGGTCAGGTCCAATCATATTGCAGATTCTTCTTTAGATTTCATTAAGAATCTATTAATTTATAGCAGAAACACCAAACCAGATGTGGCAGCAATATTCAATGCTACATTATTGTGGTGGAAAAGGGACTGAAGGTGAAATGCCAGGTCAGGACCAATAACACTGCAGATTCTTCTTTGGATTTCGTCGAAAATCTCTAAATTCATAACAGAAACACCAAACCAGATGTGGTAGAGTATCTAGGGCACAATATCCATACTAAGGGTTATTAATACAAATAAGTCAAACACCATAAGACAGAACAACAAATAGTAGAAGTTATCTGTTTACCACTGATGTAGCCAGGTATTGAACTCACAACTTTTTGGGTCAAGTCACTGGAACACCTATATCCACTGGGACATACCTGGCTACATCAGTGGTGAACAAATGACATAGAGCTGAATTAAAGTGAGATAACTACAAGGCATCTTCAAATATCAATGGCAGCAGGACATTAATAATGTTTCATCAATGGGTCATAGGGACCAGTGAGACCATTTAACACTGTATGGAAATATTTGAAAGGGCTTATCAGTCAATGATCTGACACGCTCATGTGTGCGTAGAAGCAAGCACAGAACATTTTCATCATTTGTTATGAGTTGCTGTGTTGAGCTACAACAATGACCTTGCAAGCCCCCATGACCCGTTGCTGAATTGTAACTGCATTATTAATGTCTGCAGCATAAACTAATTGTTTTAGTTAGCCCTGCAGATGAAATCCAAATGATTGTTGTCAGGTGAACATGCAGGCCTTGAAACCATTCCTCCTATACCTATCCATCTTGTATGGAAGATGTCAGCTAATACATCATGAACAATGTGGCTAAAATGAACTGGAGCCCCATCAGCATGAACTACATGTGTCTTTGTATTAGCACGAATACAACCTGTTGCAGGGATGAAAATTTTGTTGGAAATAAAATCTATGTAAACAGCTCCTGTAAGCATACTGGCAGATTATATAGACCTACCAGACAGTCACCTCCAATTCCAGCCCATGCATTAATCGCAAACTGATGCTGATGTTGTTATGGTGCCCTTCTACAAGGAATGAACTCTTTCTCTTACTATATATAATTACCTGCGTGATTTTCAGAAGCAGTTAATGGCAGTAAAGTATGACAACTAGTAGACAGTTAAAGCCAGCTACTAGTCAGTGTAACTATACCATTCAGACTTACTTATATCTATTTACTTGATTATTAACACTTACTTTGTAAATATTGTTTTGGTTTACACTAATACAACTGTTTTGAACCTACCTCCTGTGTTCCATGTCTTACTCCTGGCGAAAACTGGTTACTCACACTTTGCAGTGAATTTTCGCCACAACAACTCCACACCAATTTGCAACAAAGATCCACGACAAGTGTCTAGTCTATATTGTACTATGGGCATTCTGATTCACCCACAAATATTTGTTGTATAAATTTGTTATTCAATCTTTTCAAAATGTTGTCTTATCCATAAACAAGACTGAAGAGACAAACAAATCAACAATTTGTGCTATAAACCATAGGCAAAAGTATTTTTTATGAGTGATCAGAGAGTAAAAGAGCCTGCACATTTTTCAAAGGATATAGATACAGGAGCTGCTCTTGAAGTACTCTCCATATGTTACTACGAGATGAAGGTCATGCTAGAGACACTTGATGTGTGCTGATATCTGGATCAGCTCCAACAGCCTGAAAGAATATGTTCTTCATGGTTAGGCGTATGAGCAGATCTCAGTCTTTCTCAATCCATAGTTAGTGGTGCCCCAGATCCTGTCTAAGCAACCTGATGATAAACAGCAACAAAGATTGGATAACTCTGCTTGTTTCAGTCTGGAAACACAATCTGATACATCTGTGCAACCTCATATCCATTACCATTTGTGCTGCCATATGCAAAAATCCATGTGCCTGATCACAATATGGATATCCTGCTATTGTGATGTAGAGTGACTGACAACCCTGCAGCACTCTCAATAATGGAATGGTTTGAAACGGTCTTTTTCAGTAAAAATAGAATTCAAGGAGTAATATTTGATTACTTTGGTGACTATTGTGATCTAAACCCTTCCTCTCTGTGTTGTAAATTCTGTCTTGTCTGTTATTGTAACTACTGTACTGTTCTGTGTATATCCATTTGGCACCAGATATTATACTGAATAATACTGTGTTCACTTTATCTGTGTATCGTATCCACATTGGCAATACAACATATTGTTAAATGGAACACTTCTTTGTTAACTCACTGCTACATATGTTAAACACTAAAAACAGACTAGCCCTAAATCTATGAATAACCAATGTAACCTTGCCTAAAAGCAACAAAATACCATTTACCCTAAACTTTCTTTAAATTTAATGACTCAAAAATGAAGGATTTGCAAACATATGTTTATATTGTCCTTGTTTTGCTGTGAGAAAACAACACCAAAAATTTGTAAAAGTATTTTTGATACACCCTAGGACTTTGTAATACAAAAGAAGTCATTTACAAAGCAAAAGTACATGACTTAAATGGCAAAATAAAATATATTTGGGATCAACCAAAGACACCTTTAAGACCAGGTGGTTCAATTACAAGTCTACATTCAAAATAAAAAACTTAAAAAACTGTACACAATTGGCTGGCCACATGTGGAAATTGAAATTAAAATATGGAAAAGACCCAGACATAATGTGGAGTATAGTGAAAACAGCCAAGCCTTACAACGATGGCAAAATATGTAGACTGTGTCAGGAAGAAAAGTTTGCGATTATGCTATTCCCAAAGAAAAATGAACTGTTGAATGAAAGAACAGAAATTAAGACTAAGTGTAACCATACTAAAAAATACCTCTTAGATTCATACAACCAAGGATGAAAACAATATAATTTCTTGTAATTTTTAAAAATTGTGCATTCAAATATACCCTATCACGTGAGCATTCAAAAAAATCACCACCACATGCACATTAAAAAAAATCACCATTACGTGAACATTCTTAAAAAAATGGTACATGGTAAAATCAGTTATTGCAAATCGTCTGAAGACACCAAATGGAAAAAACCTATATATATATATATATATGTATGTATATATATATATATATATATATATATATATATATATATATATATAATATACTAGCAGTATAGCCTGGCATTGCTTGGGTGTAATGAAAGCTTTAAAACTAATCCATGGTTCTGGAGTACAGACTCTTTGGACGTTGGCACGAAAGACTAAAAAGCTATAGTTGTTTCCAGTTAAAGCAAAACTGTAGACTAAAAGAAAAATGAATGGATGTAAGTCAAATTTTGATTTCCTGGTATCGATATCAAAGAAGTTTTTTCATTGTAAACTGAATTTTGAAGGCTAAATAAGTCCTCTGAGTAAATGGTAATATGGCTGAGACTAAGAACGACAATGATACCTACTTAGAGCTAAACCCAAAGCAAAAACTAAAATAAAAGGGCTGAAAAAAATACAGACATATAAACAGACACACACACAAACATCTTGCTTTTATATATATATATATTATCAATTTTCTGCACTATTGTAAGAACTGCAACCTTGAAACTTCTGAATATCGTTTCTTATGTCTTTGTCTATGAGTGTATCAAATTTGATTAAAATCGGACCATTCCTTCTATAACCCAATTTTTTTTATTATCAATTTTTGATATTTATCATGGGTACCTCAACACAAAACCTAGCTAAGAACACTTGCAGATGCTTGTAGTACAACTGTGTAAATTTTCAAGAAAATCGGTTCAGCCGTTTCTGAGTCTATAGGTAACAGACATACACACACACAGTCAAAGTTCCATTTATAAATAAGTTTAGATACTTAAGAACAAATAGAAAATTTTATCAATCTAACATTTTTCCCATTTATTAAACTTCCTCAGAGAATGAGACATGGAGAAAGAAAGAAATTCTGCGATTTTTATTTCTGTGTTGTTTGATTTTCAAAGTCTTCACATGTATTTGACTTTTTGAATATATTGTTGTGGCATTCTGAATTCAAGAAAAGTTGACGTCTTCTTTTAGAAGCTTCTAAAAATAACAGATTCCAAATCTAACTGTGAAAACATGAATATTGCTTTATGTAAGTAATTTTAAAAATTTGATAAAAGTTCCAGAAATTCTTTCTTTATTTTCCCCTTCTTTTGTTCTTTCATGAAGCGTTAATAAAAGTCAAACCTGTTAGATTTATAAACATTTCCTATTTTTTCTTTTCACTATCATTGTTTGATTCCAATCCATATTTGATCATAATTCACACACACACACACACACACACATACAAAATCGAAATACTCTACCAATCTAATCAACAGTTAAATCAAAAATTAATAAAATTTCTCTTGTTGGTTATTTTTAATGAAACGTTTAAATCAAAGATTGCTGCACAAATATACGTTAATTAAATTACAAGGCCTGGCAGCCAGCAAGCTGAAAATAATAAATGAACAGGATTCAATGGATTTGACAGATATTTATTTGTAAAAGGGATCACCTTGCCTCACGTGTCAATCTGCCCATAATGGCTGTTCGCCTACTGTCGGTCACGTGCAACCCACAGATAATAACATGAACCCTCGCACACTGGGTACAATCACAACACAGGAAAAGGTCTTACTACAGTGTAACAATCTCATAAGAATTTTTTTTTTTTAGTGTGTATATCACAGTAAATGAAACAAAATAAACACAACACTAGCACATTCTGGAGAAAACTCATGGAACAACAACTGACAATAGCAAGAGAAAAGATTTGCAATGTTAAAACAGAAATTCAAAGACACAAGGATGCCAAACGTCATCTCAACCACCTGAATAGCACATTAGAACTAAACAAAAACACAATGCTACTAAAATACTTTGCAATCTATATAAAGGAAACATTCTATTACCTAATGGTAATTGTAACTTTATAAACTTGCCAGCTTCAGCCTCGTCATGACTCCATTCAAAAGAAAACTTAAATCAAAATACTCTGTTAATTTATCCAACAGTTAAATCAAAAATTAATAAAATCTTCCTTGTTGGTCATTTTTAACAAAAGATGTTTAAATGAAGGATTGCTACCCAAATATATATTTATAAATATATATATATATATATGTCATCCACATACAAGCCTGTTTTGCTGTATTGCAGCTCATCAGTGTGGCTAAACACATCCACTTGGTTCTGGCCAGGATCGAAACTCAACCTATTGGTGTCAGTCGGAGTCACTATTCCTAAGTCCTAGGTGCATGGAATCAGAGAAAATATATATATATTTATATTTTTCCCTCAGCACTGGTAACAAAACTGAGTTTCATGCACAATGCAATCATGAGGTGCTGATTAAAAACTGATGATTAAATTATACCTGAAACTCAAGGTTATGCTGTTGTGGAAGAAAAAATGAATATTCATTATATATATATATATATATATATATATATATGGTGTATTGAGACAGCAAATAATTTTCTAAACATATACTTTTAAATATAAGAGACAATGAATGTCTATTATGTTTAATCATGAGCCATTCTAAACATCGTATTTTGGCTTTAATTTCAGTTGAAAATAAAGACAAAAATTTTCCAACATTTGGATAATTGTTCATTAATTTTGTTCTAATTTTGGAGAAATTTTGTCTTTATTTTCAACTGAAATTAAAGCTAAAATACGATGTTTAGAATGGCTCATGATTAAACATAATAGACATTCATTGTCTTTTATATTTAACAGTATATGTTTAGAAAAAATACACATATATATATATATATATATATATATATATATATCCAAATGAATAAGAATGAAGAAAATAATTGCAATATTCAAAACATTAATTTAAAACAGTGCTCAATATAAAAAATAGACCAATGGATATTTATTATTAATTATTCCATTAAAACATGTGCAAACTACAAACTACTACAAAACTGTACATTTTATTTTGACATTGAAAGAACAATGTTTCATCAAGGAGGAATGGTTCTATCTTCTGTCTCTTTAGTCCTTTCTTTCTTGTTTTCCTTTTTTTTTATTTCCTCTGAGTCCTTCCCCTTTTTTTGATTCCCCCCTCTAGTTTCTCATTTTTCTTATCCCCTTTACCTCGTACACACAAACAAAATATTTCGCCAATAAAAGGAAGTGAATTTTTATCTCTTTTCAAAAATAACATTTACTACCTGATGAGACATTGCTCCTTTCAATATTAAAACAAAATGTACACTTATGTTGCAGATTGTTGTTTTGATATATTCTAATATATAATTTATAATAAATATTCATTGGTCAATTTCTATATTGAGCACTGTTTTAAATTTAAAATATTTTCTTCACTCCTTATTATATTTGGATATATATATATATATATATATATATATATATACTACCGTCCATCATTATTACACCAACCCAGTGTTTTAAAAAAATGATGTATTTCATACTAAATTTTGGTATTTATTACCAAGTGAATAATAGTAAATGAAAATAGAATGGTTCTTTGGTTAATACTGCACAATAACATGTGCATCAAATGAATTTATAAATATTTAATAATTACCTATATTGCAGTTTCATCCATGAAAGAATGAAGAAAATTTATTGTGATTTGGACGAGTTCATCTTTGCTTCCTTGCCTTGTAAAATTTTGCAAAGTAATAATAACAAAAGAAGCATTCTATTTTCATTTGGCAATAAATACTAAAAAATAGTACGATATACATCATTTCTTTTAAAAAACTGGGGTGGCCTAATAATTATGGCTGGCAGTGTATATATATATATATATATATATATATATATAATAATTATAAATCAAGCGCTATTTTATTAACATCTGCACTGTTTGAATGCATGCTCTATCACTTTTCTTTTGAGTAAAAATCATCAATAACAAAATGTAAGCTCTGAGTTCAAACAAAATATTAATTCCTAATTCAGACATGAAAAAAAAATCAGCCTTGAAACAACTTTCTACATGTCTCCACTGAAACTTCTAACATGAATAAGTATCCTTGAGTTCAGTTTTTTTGTTTTTTTACTAGATTTTTGCGCACAAAAAGAGAAAACTCTATCTTTGGATAATGATAGGATTCAATCTCAAATTCCCACCTCCTATCACAAAATTATTTTATTTGCCAAAGCAAGGTCATTCTGTAATATGCTAGATTTTACATAATGGCATCGATTAGAAACATGAAGAAAAGTGTCGGATAGTTTGTTCAGTATCAAAATTCACTGCTTACTTGCTTGAAGTTATGACTCTGACTTAACTGTCTATATCCTTGTATCACATTTATCAACTGCTTACAGCAGTTGATATGATACAGCTAAAGATTTAAGGAAGAAATGCTTTGACTAATGCTGATCTCAGCAAATAATAATAAGTTCCTGCAAGGAATGCCGCCAGCCTAAATTTCTGAGACTTTTCCTACAACAAATACATTATTCAACAATGTATCAGAATTTTCACCTTTCAGGGAGTCTCATTTTCTAATAGAATTTCCACAATCTATACAACCAGTTCATTTGTCTACAAAGTTTCAAAGCTGTCTAGCTGTGGTTGGATACCAGTCTGCAAGAAGGGTAATTCTTATTGGTTGATTTTGTTTAACAGCAAGTCAACCTCTATGCACTATTTAATGTTGAAATCCATATATTTTGAATGCATTTGTATGGCTTCAATTACAGATAAAGTTTATTGCTGATAATTTTACTATCAATACATCCGGTTGGTAATTTTTTTATGTGAAAATGTATTGCTAGTATTTTTAATATAAAATGTAATTTTATACTGTCATAGTATTTTTTGTTTGTGTTCATAGCTGGAAGCCTAACAGGTGCTACCATCCGGGGTTAGGCTGAACCTGGGAATATCAGTAATTAAGATGTGGTTCCATGCTCCTCAAACCCTCCAATCTCCCAATCTTGCTGCCTTAAGGGTGGACCTGGGAACAATAGCAATGTGGTTCCATGCCCCTCAAAACCTCTAATCTCCCGATGAGAGACCTTGCTGCCAGAAGGATGGGCCTGGGAGCAACAGCAATTAAGAGGTGGTTCCATGCTCCACAAAATCTCTAATATCCTGATCAGAGGCCTTGTTGCCAGAAGGGTGGACCTAAGAACAGGAACAACAGCAACTAAGAGGTGGCTCCACGCTCTTTGAAACCTCCAATCTACCAATCAGATACCTTGCTGCTGAATTTAATTTATCATCATACCCAGGACTTGACAACTCTGAATTCAGAGCCCAAATACCTGAAGTTATACAAAGATGGCTAGGCACAAGGTTTAGATACTGTCCATAAAATATAAACAAAATAGATTTCAACAAGTCTGAATGATTCCAATTTTTGAACACCTAACCCTAATGCCAAAATGACTAGGAAAACACGACTCGCAATAACTGAACAATTAGCCAAGATTAGATGTCCCTAGGCAAAGACAGCAGAATATATGCAGTCTACTCCCATGATGTGCATTGTGGTCCAGTGGATATCGACTCGGAACGAGAAATCGGAGAGCCGAGTTCAAATTCCAGTTGAATTCGTTGCAATCATATACACGCAAATACCCTTAGAAAAGGCATTAATCTGTCTCTTCCTTCCAGTTATGGGTCAAATAACAGGACAGATTGGGTTCTTTAGCCTTGGTTGGCAACCAGTCTACTGCAGAAAGCAATGGCAACCTACTGCAGGATAATCTTCTGCCCAGTCAGTTATCTCTCTTTCGAGACATGATCGCCCAAGCATCTATCATGTATGGCACTTAACTGACATGACTGACTCCCATGATATTCCTATAAATTAGATATCCCTAGACAAGGCTATCAGAAGGTATCCAGTCCACTCCCATGGATTAAATAAAAATATGCTTTCCAAATAATATGCATATATTATTGAGAATCTCTATTTTTTTGCCATATTAGTGCATATCAGTCAGTTAAGTTTCATACCTGATGCACGCTTAGCTGATCATGTCTCTTTTAATGCACAACTGACAAGGCAGAAGATTTTCCCGCAATAGGTTGTCATTTATTTCTGCAGTAGACTGGTTTTCAACAAATGCTATAAAACCCAATGTGTTCCGCTATTCAACCCACAGCTGGAGGGTTAAGATATGGATTAATAACTTTCCCAATGATATTACAAAAAATGAAAGTGAATACAACAGACTCAACAGGAATTGAAACCCTGCTCTCCAATTTCTTCTTCTGAGTCAATATCCATTACACCACAATGCCTATACATGAATTATTTTCATAGAGGAATTTTAAAAATTTAATAGTAATAGAATATGTTTGATGGATTTTTAAACTTTAAACGTATACGGTAATTTGTTTTAATTCATAACAAACTATTAAGTAAATAAACAGAATTTACAATATTTAAACTATAGTCCTCATCTTTGTAGTCATGTGGTTCCATGCTCCTCAAAACCTCTACACTCCGACCTTTTTCAAGTGCGAGGAATTTTGAACTGAACCCTCTATTACAATCACTATTCTCATTCCTTGTTTGAAGCCACTTCTGGTAGAGTTATCACCCTTTAACCTAACTATCTAAGTTATTCATTCATCAATGCTGTAGCATGGTGTTGAACTCACAACTTTTTGGGTCAAGTCACTGGAATTAACCAATGTCTGTATCCACTGGGTAATGTGTCCTTGAGTACAATAGTCCGAATATGTAAATACTACCTCATCTCAGAAGTATAGACAAATAAGCAGAAGCATACTTCAATAAACAAAAAGTTTGATAAAATGCCAGGATATTGTAATTTAATAAGCAAAAGTTCAATAAATGGTTAGGGAATTTAAATTGGGTTTATTCTGATGTAGATTACAGTTAATAAGAAACAAATGAAAAAGTAAAAGATTTTTCTCAACACCCCTGAAATCTTGAAATATATTCCCCTGTGAAAATCCCACCCTGGTTGAGGTCCCCTGTTTCAGGGTTTACTTCTTGGGATATTTTTTTCTCTCTTTTGGTTATTACAGTTGAACTTCAATCTCCATAAGATTTTTAAAACCTCATCTACTTTGTACCCAGAAATATCTCATCTGTTATCATGGATTGATGAGGTGAGTGCAAGATTAGCTCAGCATATTTCAATTGGTGTAAGAAGCTGTTAATTTTCTACTAATCTACACATTGTATTTGCTGTGTGACCTATCCTACCATTGTTAAACAGAACACTTCTCACTTAACTCACAACTACACATGTTAAATGTTGAAGAGAGACAAGTCACAAATGTACATGACTGACAAATGTAACCTAGTCTTTATGACAACACAGTCCCAGCTACTGTAAACTTTCTTTACTCTTAATAACTCAAAAGTAAGGATTTGCAAAAATATGTTTACATGGACTTTTGTCATTGTTTCAGTATGATGAACCCACCCCCAAATTTGCATATATATATATATATATATATATATATTGAGTATATCGAGGCAGCAAGTAATTTTCTAAACATATGCTATTAAATATAAGAGACAATGAATGTCTTTTATGTTTAATCATGAGCCGTTCTAAACATCGTATTTTTGCTTTAATTTCAGTTGAAAATAAAGAGAAAAATTCTCCAACATTTGGATAATTATTTATTGGTTTTCTTCTAAGCTTTCAGCTCACATGAGCCATCTTCAGAGAGGTTGTTTGAACTGAAATATTATAAAATTCACCATCACCGACGATTTTATTTTGTGTTGACATAAAACTCCGCTTGGCAACGGCAATAGTTACCAAAAATAATAAACGCAGTTCTTAAGGTTGCGATGCAGTTTTATGACGTCACACCGTGGGATAGCGCGAAATGACAACAAAACCATGTAGTCAAATGCAATGTAATATGTTATTTCCTATTTTAAATATATATATATATATATATATATATATATATATTATGGTCATATCACATTGAATACACCAGTTCTCGCTCAATCACTGAAGTTAAGCAATGTTGAGCCTGGTCAGTACTTAGATTGGTGACCACTTGGGAATGCCAGGTGCTGTAAGCGTATTTGATGGATGTACGTTGTGGTGCGGTGGATGTCAGCTCAGAGGAGGAAATTGGTGAGCCGAGTTCCAAGTCCAGTCAAACAATTTGCATTCACTTACACACTGGTAAACTTGGGAAAGGTATTAATCTGTCCCTTCCCTCCAGTTATGGGTTAAATAACTGAGGTCTGTTGTTCATGCAATCTGTGGCAGATGTCTGCACCGATTGTTTGTTATCAGCAGTTCCAAAAAGTGTGGATGGGGCTACACAATCCTTCACCACTTTAAACAATTCTTTGTGTGGTAGTCTAAATGAGTTAAATGTTTATATGTCAAACGGGAGAGTCCATAATATATATATATATATATATATATATATATATATATATATATATAATTGTATAATTGGGAAGCAATTTCTTTTATAAAAGTTTTTATTGAAGATGAGTGATAATGCCAATGCAATTAAGCCTTTTACACAATTTTTCTTGCATTCATACAAGTATTTTCTTTTCTTGATATAAAGTGTATAAAAACTGTTCAAATGTTTTATATATCTGAATATGTTCAGCTATTCTATTAGCCATTATTAAGGATATTTTTAACTGAATAGATTTTCATATATGTTTATCTATAGAGATGGCTATATCTTTTTGTATTTTCCAAGCATGGTCAGCATATGATGGCCATGTTCGTAGCTGATATCATTGCATATTGGCTTTTTCTTTTTATTATTAATGCTTCCATTAATTTTTTTATGTCTATGAGGTTATTATAGTCATATTTTCTATGAGTAGTTAAAGGAGTTTGGTAGGTTTTTGTGTGTGTTTAAATGTGTCCCAAATGAGCTATGGTCAAAGTTAAACAGTAACAAGGAATAAATGATAGGAGAAGATTTGCTGAAAATGTAAGTTTCTAGTCTGAACCTGCATGTTGGTGAAAAATTCAGTTACCAACACCATCTGCATAAAGGAGATGACAGACAAAGAAGAGATCAAATTCAGTTATCAAAACCATCATCAGAAAAGAGACGATTAGCAAAGACGACATCAAATTCGGTCAACACATTGTCATAAAAGATATGTCTGGCAAAGAAGAAATGAAATTCAGTCATTAACACCATAGTCATCAGAGAGACGATTGGCAAAGAAGACATCAAATTCAGTTATCAATACCATCATCGTAAAGAAGATGACCGACAAAGAAGACATCAAATTCGGTCCTCAACATCATTGTCATAAAAGAGACGATCAGCAAAGAAGAAATCAAATTCAGTTATCAACACCATCATCATATAAGAGACAATGGCAGAGAAGAGATAAAATTCAGTTATCAACACCATCATCATAAAAGAGATGATTGGCAAAGAAGAAATCAAATTTAGTTATCAACATCATCATCATAAAAGAAACGATCGGCAAAGAAGAAATCAAATTCCATCATCAACACCATCGTCATAAAAGTGCATGATATATATATATATAAGTTTTATTATAGATAACTGACATGATATTGTGATGTTTTTATTTCACCATTCTTGTGTTTGTAAAAATGTCTTCTTTTTCGACATAAAGTGTTGTAAAAGCTATTCAAGCTATCCTATTAGCCATTAACAAAGATTTTTTTAAAACTGAATATGTAGATTTTTATATATAAGTATCTATAGAGATGGAAATGATATTGTATATATAAATTTGTACACAACCTTTTTATAATAAAATGCATTATAATATGTAAAAGTATTTTTGATACACCCGGTATATATATATATATATATATATATATAATTGTGTATTTGGGAAGGAATCCCTCTTGATTTATACAAGTTTTTATTGAAGATGACTGTTGATGTGATTAAGCAATTTTACTAAATTTTTCGTGCATTTATACAAGTATTTTCTTTTCTTGATATAAAGGGTATAAAATCTGTCCAAATGTTTTATATATCTGAATACGTTTAGCTATTCTATTAGCCATTATTAGAAATATTTTTTAGCTGAATAGTTTTTTATATATATGTATCTATAATGAAGGGAATAATATTGTATGCATGTATATTTGTACCTCACTTTTTTTTATTATGAAATGCATTTTAATATGCCTGCGTTTTCTGTTTTAATATCTACTTAACCTAACTTAGACCTTCCTTAGTCCTATGAGTTCAGACCTTCACAGCTTTGACCTACCATACCTCATTTCTTTAGTATTCCTTACAAAAAAAATTCCACTCAGACATCTTTCACAGAACTGTAACTTTGCTGAACAGAGTCCCAAAAAGAATCCTTTTTGATCACTACAACCATAAACTCTTCAAGTCTTAGATTAAATTTTATCTATCCTACATATAATCACAATATCCATTGCTGATTTAATTCTTTTACTCTTTCCAACAACCTCATTCAATAACATACTCTTGGGCTTTGTATTGGATAAATAATATAATAAAAAATGAAGAACTGAGAATTTAAAGTCGATATTTTTCACTATATTTTCTCTTCTGTTATTTGGTTGGTTGTTTTCATTTAGCAGCATATATAGTTTATTTAATGCTGAAATCTAATTATTTTGGTTTATTTAATGCTGAAATCTAAGTATTTTAAAGCTGAATCTAAGTATTTTGGTTTATTTAATGCTGAGAAAGCATTAAAATACTCAGATTTTAGCATTAAAGAAACCAAAATACTTAGATTTCAGCATTAAAATGCTTAGATTTCATTATTAAATATACCAAATACTTACATTTCAGCATTAAATAAACCAAAATACTTAGATTTCAGCATTAAAATACTTAGATTTTAATATTAAATCTTAGTATTTTAGTTTGTTTAATGCTGGAATGTAAGTATTTTGGTTTAGTTAATGCTGAAAGTTAAGTATTTTAATGCTGAAATCATTTTGTTTTATTTAATGCTGAAATCTAAGTATTTTCATTTATTTAATGCTGAAATCTAAGTATTTTATGTACAATTTTGTTTTATTTTAGATGATAATAATTGTTTAGTGATACCAGTTTCTAGTTGTACATTGATAGTAGAAATATTTTTTAGAGAAGGGATTATTACTAATAATAATTGCATTTGATAACATTAAATGTAGCCATAAAATATTCTGATTAGACTAGGTGGATGGCATATTTTGTTTAATTTATTTTTCCTTTTGTAGTAGATATTCTCTGATATTTGTCTCCCAAGAAAAAGTGCATAATTTGAAAGAATAAGGGTCTAATTTAATGATTTTAGTACAATTAATATATTCAGTTTGCTTGGAACATTTTGAAGCTGAAGAAAAGAGACCAAGATAATAACAATAAAGTAGAATAGAAATTGAAAATAAAATCTTAAGACTTTATCAGGGTAAAAACTGGTCCTAGTCAGTTTAGGTAGCCATGAAAATGAGATGATGCATTCATAATATTAAAAAAAAATGGTAGGCTTTAAAGAAAAATACAAAACAGTTTTAAAAACATTTAAAGTAAAAAAATGTGATTTGCTTTGGGTAAGGCAAAGATGTGACAGAATATTATTTACACCGTTTGGACTGTTTTCCTCCCTCTTTATTGCCATGTTTACTATGTCTTAGCCGTTATACACTCCCACCTTCTTCAGGTGCTTAGAATTTTGAACCAAATCCTTTATTTTGATCACTGGGATGTATCATTCTTGTTCCATGTGCAGTGCAACTTCCGGATGAGATGTAGTTATCTCCCTTTAGTTCAACCCCCTAAGTTATTTGTTCACCACTGTTGTAGTCAGGTATTTAGCTCACAACTCTTTGGAGTCTAATCACTGGAACTAACCAATGCCTACATCAACTGAGCCTTGTGTCCTATAACCCAGTTATTGAAATAAAGGGTTTGGTTCAAAATTCTTAACACCTGAAGAAGGCCAAAGGATGCAATGGCTGAAACGTTGTAAACATGGCAGTAAAGATAAAGATAAGTCCAAATAGTGTAAATAATGTAAATACTAACTCATCTCAAAAGTATTGACAATCACACAATAATGTTCTTTTGGAATATGCTAATGGGCTGCACAGCACAAACCTATTTTTTTTTACTTTTTCAATTTTAGGGAAAGGAATAATAAAAGGAAGAATCTTTTGAGAACGTTCTTCTCTGTAAATTGCAACTTCTGTAGAATTAGCCCATAACTGGGAGTGGGGAAGAAGAGGTAGATTAATACCTTTCTCAAGGTTATTTGCTAGCAACTGAATACAACGAACCTAACTGGAATTGGAACTTCACTCTCTGATTAAAGATTACAAGCTATTATCAGTTAAACCATCCACAAATCCAAGTTCATGAAACCTGCTATTCTAAAGCGATCACCAAAGTACTAACCAGGCTTAGTGTCGCTTAACTTTGCTAATTGAATAAGAACCAGTATCTTAAAATGTTGAGGCTATAAGCCATCAAATTTTATCTATCCTACATATCCTCATAACATATACTTCTTATTTCTTCCTTTTATTCATTTGCAACAAACACATTTATTAACCCTATTTTGAGAGACTTTTTGGCCTGGTATAAGGTCAACAATAGTATTAAAAAGAGAAAGAGCTACTGGTATCATCAGAAAACTAACCTCCTGATCATTTTACCTTGTATGGTTGACTTCTTCCAATTTTATAGGCAATGTACTGATGCAAGATAATAGACGGCCGACTATCAATAAACTCAAATCAAAGCAGAACTTTGATTTATGCAATCATAAAGAAAAGCTAAAATAGTAAGTATTAGTATAAAAATACATCAACTACTCAGACATTCACATTTTTTAAACTAATGACTGATCTTTTCATCATTGTTGGAAAGAATATAAAAGTTCTCAGTAATGAAAATTTTAAAGATATGTGTGTGTAACGGGTCAACAGAGTTTGTAAAGATATTGGCAAACTTGGATTTGAAAGAAACAGGGTAAAAAATTTTGGCAAACTGTTGCTTGAATGGCTGCTGTTAATGATCTTTTACAGCCACTTTCTAAGATCAGTGCTTAAAAACGGTTCCGAGACAGTGAAGCCTATGAGTCTTGAAGAGAGTCCTTCCATTGTAAACTGGCACTTCTTGCACTGTGTCCCTTCAGGACATAGATGAGCATAGACATATTTTACTAAAAAATGTTTTAAGAGAAAGATTTTATAAATTTTGACTAAAAGCTGTACTGGCTTTTTGGTCAATGAATATTAAATGTTTCCTTATAGGGAAACAGCTAACAGTACCATTGATGATTCCAATAGAAGGAAAGGAATTCTAGAAAGATTCAAGTAAGATTTTTTTTATCAAGTATTTATTATATGTCTTTTTGTCTTTAACAGGTTTTCTTTAGTCCTGATTATGTTGACATATTTTTTGTTTTGTTTTTTTAATCATATCACCCCGAGCAAGGCAGTAAGTCACTCATGTGCAGGGGGCTACATAGGAGTGA
The DNA here is from genome assembly GCA_037127315.1 of Ascarosepion bandense. Taxonomy (NCBI): domain Eukaryota; kingdom Metazoa; phylum Mollusca; class Cephalopoda; order Sepiida; family Sepiidae; genus Ascarosepion; species Ascarosepion bandense. Next base: position 966,344 of record JBBBDQ010001942.1, on the reverse strand, counting down.
AAAGATTGGAAAAGAGAAAATCGGAAACCGCACCCTAAACAGGAAACAAGGGATGAGCCTCTTCACCTGTTCAATAGATGTGGGTGGAGTGTGAACCGGGCGATAGATAGATATATCTACTCCAATTGGAAAGTAAAAAAAAAAAGTGAAAAGATTGGAAAAGAGAAAACTGGAAACCGCATCCTAAACAGGAAACAAGGGATGAGCCTCTTCACCTGTTCAATAGATGTGGGTGGAGTGTGAACCGGGCGATAGATAGATCTATCTACTCCAATTGGAAAGTAAAAAAAAAAGTGAAAAGATTGGAAAAGAGAAAACCGGAAACCGCATCCTAAACAGGAAACAAGGGATGAGCCTCTTAAACTGTTCAATAGATGTGGATGGAGTGTCAACCGGGCGATAGATAGATCTATCTACTCCAATTGGAAAGTAAAAAAAAAAAGTGAAAAGATTGGAAAAGAGAAAACCAGAAACCGCATCCTAAACAGGAAACAAGGGATGAGCCTCTTAACCTGTTCAATAGATGTGGGTGGAGTGTGAACCGGGCGATAGATAGATCTATCTACTCCAATATGTCACAGAAATGTGTTATTATGTCCTAGATTATTATTTCACTATTGTGTTAGCATTGGTGAGTGACATAAGTTTCTATTCACAAGAAAGTCGTGGGTACATTCTGACTTACACAGAAAATTGTCTTATGGCACATCATAGGAACAGAACTCTGTTGTCAATTGAAAAACCCTGCATTAATATCATTGCTGACCTTCATTTGAGATCTATTATCTATTGATAGGCTATAAGAAATATTTAAACAGGGTAAAACAAGAACTTATGGTTACATCTAACCATTTGAACTGTGAAATGATGAGATCTTTCTGCCAATTTAGTCAGTCAGTCAAGTGCCATACATGATACACGCTTGGGTGATCATGTCTCTTTCAAGACACGACTGACTGGGCAGAAGATTATCCCACAGTATGTTGCCATTACTTTTTGTTGTAGACTGGTTACCAGCTAAGGCTATAGAACCCAATCTGTCCTGTTATTTAACCAATAACTGGAGGGAAGAGACGGATTAATACCTTTCCCAAGGATATTTGTGCATAAGTGAATGCCATGAATTCAACTGGAATTCAAACTCGGCTCCAATTTTGTACTATGTTTAAATTGATAAAATCTAGTTCCTAAAGAGGAAAGAACAATTACCATGGAAGTATTAATAGAAAAGGCACAGGGGAACTATATTATGGCGGTTGACCAGAAGAGAAGTTCAAAAGAGAAACTTTTACCATAGAACTTAAATTTACAACTGGCTATTTTAGCTTTAAAATTATGAAACATAACTGCCAATCTAGTCAGTTAATTAAGGGCTACATGTGATACATGCTTAGACAATCATGTCTTGAAAGTAATATGACTGACTGGGCAGAATATTTTCCCGCACTAAGTTGCTATTACTTTCAGTGGTAGATTGGTTAGCAGCCAAGGCTATAGAACCTAATTTGTTCTGCTATTTAACCCATAGCTGGAGAGAGAAGCAGCAGATTAATACCTTTCCCAAGGGTATTTGTGTGTAAGTGAATGCAAAGAATTTAACTTGAATTCAAACACTGCACTCCGATTTCTTGTTCTGAGCTGATATCCACTACACCCCAATGCATATATAATCTGGGATTGCACTTGAATTTGTAAACATGAGCTAAAGACATGTAAGCAATGAAACTCTGATTTTTATCTGGACAGGCTTCAAAGGAGAATCTGTAATGTGATAGGTTCCGACCTGGCAGCTCAACTCCAGCTACTTTCTCACCAGCAGGATGGGGCTTCCTTCTGTCTATTCTACAAATATTTTTAATGGCTTTTGCTCCAACAAACTTAGGTCACTGGTGCCCCCACCAGAAGAATTTATTTGTACAACCAGACTGGCAACAAGGTCCCACCCATTTACAGTTAGATCAACCAAATGCAGCTGACAATTCTACTCCAGCAGCATCTTTTCTCACACTTCCCACCTGTGGAACTCCCTTCCATATACTTGCTTTCCTAATGGCTACAACCTCCAGGAATTTAAATGCAATGTCAATTCCCATCTCTTATCTACTTGACTCCAGGCCTTTCTACATCACCTTGTATATCTTGTTTTTTTCCTTTCTCTCTACCTTCACAACTGTCTTCATGCCTGTGTTCCCATCCTTCTCTTGCCCTTTCTCTGACACTCTGTGTAACTGGCTCGTCTTTCTCTTCACTCTCCTCCTGCTTAAACTTTTACTCTCTTATGTAGGCCCCTGCACATCAGTGGCAGTTCCACTTTGCTTGGGGTGAAATGATTAAAAAATAAAAAATTGCAAAAGGCAATGTGTTAGTTTGGTTAAAGAAGTACATGGAAATTGATTTCTTAAAAATAATTTGCAGTGGGGAATGTTTAGTAACATTTAATGGACCTCATAACTAGGTTGGATTCTTTGTGGCAATAGATACCCAGTATAACTTAGAAGACAACAGGGAAGAGATGGAGAAAGATTTTGGGCTGATATTGTAAACAGTAAAATTGTAGGTCCTTTCAAATGTGACCATAATATTAAGATAAATGGAAGGAATGACGCAAGAAACTTTAAATGGAAATTGCAGCAAGTAATATGAAAATCAGGATGTGCATTGTGGCGCAATGGATATCATCACAGAACGAAAAATTGGGGAGCCAAGTTTGAATTCCAGTTGAATTCGTATTCACTTACGCGCAAATACCCTTGGGAAATCCATTCCTCCTTCTAGTTATGAGTTAGATAATGAAACAGACTGGGTTTTATAGCCTTGGTATGCAACCAGTCTACTGCAGAAAGTAATGGCAACCTACTGCGAGATAATGTACTGCACAGTCTGTCATGTCTCTTTCGAGACATGATGGTCCAAGCGTGTATCCCATATGACACTTAATTGACTAATTTGAAAATCAAAAACCGTACAAGCATTATAGTAAATTATGAATAAAAGATCAAGGGTTATAGAATGTCACTGAATGATTAAATGAAGATTGTAGGCTGTCAGTTAATGAATAAATGAAGTTTTTTAGAATGTCAGTGAATGAATAAATGAAGGTTTTTTTAAAATGTCAGTGAATGAATAAATGAAGGTTTTTAGAATGTCAGTGAATGAATAAATGAAGGTTTTTAGAATGTCAGTGAATGAATAAATGAAGGTTTTTAGAATGTCAGTGAATGAATGAATGAAGGTTTTTAAACTGTCTGAATGAATGAATGAAGGTTTTAAAATGTCAGTGAATGAATAAATGAAGGTTTTTAGAATGTCAGTGAATGAATGAATGAAGGTTTTTAAACTGTCTGAATGAATAAATGAAGGTTTTAGAATGTCAGTGAATGAATAAATGAAGGTTTTTTAAAATGTCAGTGAATGAATAAATGAAGGTTTTTTTAAAATGTCAGTGAATGAATAAATGAAGGTTTTTTAAAATGTCAGTGAATGAATCAATGAAGGTTTTTTAAAATATCAGTAAATGAATAAATGAAGGTTTTTAGAATGTCAGTGAATGAATAAATGGAGATTTTTTAAGGTCTTTGAATTCACAAATGACAGTAATACTTACATTGTAAACAAGTAATTGAACATTAAACATTACGACATAATCAAGTTTCTATGAAAAATGTTAAAAAGATCTTAATAAATAAGAAAATAAGTAGAGTGAAGTAGAGTGAAAACAATAATTAATATAGGCCCGTTTCTAATATAAATCATGAGCCTACTTCTTTGCCACCCAATCAAAAAACAGTTCCACATGCAACTAAGAATGAATATGCATGTATTTCTGTTTTTTTTTATTTGAATGACTCTTCTGCCTTGAAGCCAGTCTTGCAGAAGCATGCTGAAAGAAATGGTAGAAGTGCTTTCAAAACAATTTTAATGACCTCAAGATATTCTGCTTTTACTTCTTCTATCAAAAAAGAAGCAGATAGTGCTATAGTTTTAAGAATCAGTTTTTATAGCAGAGTTTGGTTAATTTTAAGAATTAAAGCACGTCTCTCGTTGAGAATTTTTATTTCAAAGATGGTCTGTGCTATCTTCTAATTTTGTATATGCAGCGCGAACAGAGTAATTTCCAAGGAAGTAAGGGAATTTTATTTATAATCCAATGTTATTTCTTATTTCTGCACAGCATTATACTGAGTGCGATGGATAAATTGTCATCTAAATTATACGAAAATGAAAATAACACTGACATCTTGTTTTAAGATATAATCACCAAAATTGTACTAAAATATCTTGAAATACTAAAGTGTAAATTTATTTAAAAAAAGATCACTATTGGCTTGAACTGTGGCTTGGCAAACACTTTCCCAAACATATATTATTATTGTAATATTTTTATTATGAGTGGTTATAAGAAAAATATTTTACATCACCACACAAAAGATTTCATGTTTCAGGACTATGAATTGTACTTTGTCAGGCGCCTGACAAAGTACATTTCATATATATATATATATATATATATATATATATGTCAGATGAAATAAATTGTAAACATTGTGTCTGCTTATTTTTAATAAAACCCATCCATACTCATGGAAAATCTTTCCCGTATTATAATTGAAAGATGTCAGAAATGAAGCAGAAAAAAATTTACAGTAATTTTTAGCAACACAGTTTTGCAGTTATTTTTTGTTACCATAACTCACACCCCTGAAGATGATCTCAGAAAAGGATTTAAAATATTTGAGTACCTTCAGAAATGGATGATAATAACATCTGTCAATGTTACAACTCATTTCTGACATCTTTCAATTAAATTATGCGAAAGATTATCCGTGAGTATGAATGGATTTTATTAAAAATAAGCAAAGACAATGTTTGCAATTTATTTAATCTGACATGTCAAAAAGAAAGTTTGCGGTTTAAATACACAAATATATATATATATATATATATATATATATAAAGAGAGTTTATCTCTTTAACTGAGCAGATTCATGTCTGAGTTCAGGCATCAATCTGCTCAGTTAAAGAGACAAACACTTTGTACTTATCAACACTCTATCTACACTTTTATATCGATCACTTTATGATTAAAAAACCTGTTTACCAAAATACATTTTATCAGTAAAACCAATGAAAACAACCTTGGTGCTAAACATTATCACAGTAAACAAAAATTTTTTCTTGTTTTTTTTTAATCGTCTCACTGCAAGCAAGGCAGAAATGCCACTGGTGTACAGAGGGATACATAATAGAAGAGTGAAAAGAGAAAAGAACTGGTCACAGTACGTGTTGGAGAATGTGTAGCAGAAGGATCAACATTGGTGTAAAGAGAGCTGCATGAGAGGAAAGTGGAAAGTGAGAAGAAGGATGGAAGTCAAGGAGATAAGAGATGACAGTTGATGTTGCATTTAAACTCTTATATATATATATATATATATATATATATATATATAGTATTTATGCTCTCACACTCTGATGGAGCACTCTGGAAGAATGGGAGACTTTGAAAAACAGTAGCTGCTCTGGCATATGCACATCGCTCATACAATAATGAAATTGAGCACTCTGGCTATTGGCCGTGTATAATGATAATATACACGCTCTTCAACCGAACGCCCATAGCCCAGAGATAGAATTGCCGACCGACGCCAATTCTATCGAGTTTCAATCCTGGGTTAAAAAAGCAATCGGAGTCTAACCATACTGATAAGCTGTGATACAGCGAAACAGATCTGTCTGTGGATGACTATAGTATATATATATTATTGCAAGTATATTATTATATATATATATATATATAAATTATTACAAATACATCATTATATATATATTAATTGGAGTAGATAGATCAAACTATCGATCGGTTCACACTCCACCCACATCTATGGAACAGGTGAAGAGGCTCATCCCTTGTTCCCTATTTAGGATGTGGTTTCCGGCTTTCTCTTTTTCAATCTTTTCACTCTTTTCTTTATTTATTTATTTATTTTTTTCTTCAATTGGAGTAGATAGACTAATCTATCGCCCGGTTCACACTCCACCCACGTCTATTGAACAGGTGTAGAGGCTCATCCCTTGTTCCCTGTTTAGGATGTGTTTCCCGGCTTTCTCTTTTCCAATCTTTTCACTCTTACGTAGCCCCCTGCGCTTCAGTGGCGCTACTGCCTTGTTCGGGGTGATACGATTAAAAAAAAAGAAAATATATATATATATATATATATATATATATACATATATATATATATATACTAATAGTATAGCCCGGTGTTGCTCGGGTGTAATGAAAACTTTTAAACTAATCCATGGTCCTGGAGCTCAGACTCTTTGGACGTTGGCACCAAAGACTAAAAAGCAATAGTTGTTTCTAGTTAAAGCGAAACCGTAGACTGAAAGAAAAATGAATGGGTGTAAATCAAATTTTGGTTTCCTGGTATCAATATCAAATTTTCTGCACTACTGTAAGAACTACAACCTTGAAACTTCTGAATTTCGTTTCTCATGTCTTTGTCTATGAGTGTATCAAATTTGATTAAAATCGGACCACTCCATCTATAACCCAATTTTTTTCGATTATCGATTTTCGATATTTATCGAGGGTACCTCGACACAAAACCTAGCTAAGAACACTCGCAGATGCTTATAGTACAACTGTGTAAATTTTCAAGAAAATCGGTTCAGCAGTTTCGGAGTCTATAGGTAACGGATACACACACACACACACACAGACAAAGTTCCATTTATAAATAAGTTTAGATATATATATAGTTATTGCAAATCATCTGAAGACACAGCTCATGGTAGAAACCTAGGTCACATAATAACTCGTTTACAAACGAAAAATATTCAAAAGTTCTACAATATAATTGTATTGAACACTTTTTAATACAAATGTACACTGGTTTAATTTTTTTTTTTACCAAAAACTAAGTAGTTAAACAATCACTATATATATATATATATATATATATATATATATATATATATATATATAAGAAAAACTAAGGCAGGCACGTTATTTCATGGCAAATTGGAAGTATAGGCCTATTTCAGGCAAACCATCATCAGCTTCCGTGTTTATTGTACAAAGGATTTTACACAAATCGTGTACAATAAAATCATGTAAAAATCATGTAACATCCTTTGTACAATAAAGACAGAAGATGACGATGGTTCGCCTGAAATAGACCCATACTTTACTTCCAATTCACCATGGAATAACGTGTCTGCCTTAATTTTTCTTATATTTGCTCTATATGTATTTATATGCATATATATTTAGAGCTCTCTTAGAGAGTTATCCTACTACAGTATGTACAGGATACTCCTTTGGATTCTTCTATACCCACACTGCATGCTGATATATATCTATATATATATATATATGTGTGTGTGTGTGTGTGTGTGTGTGTTTGTACAACAAAATGCTAATACACACTTAAAAAGGAGGACCATGGTGAGAAATGACAGCCTATAAAAACAAAATAGTTTTAATAATATTACTTAAAAAAACAAAAGACAGGATATAAAAAAAAGGTCAAAATAATAAAAAAAAAGTAAAACCCAAGTCTTTTGTCCAACAAAACTAGTCATGGTTTTTTACTAGTCAGTAATTTAAATCTTCTTTTTTCGACATATACCCATGACTTGTTTTGTCGGACAAAAGGCTAGACTCGAGTTTTTCTCTTTTTTTTTAAGTGGATCTTTTGATCGTTTTTGATATCCCCTCAATCTGTTTTTTTAAGCGATATTATTAAAACTATTTTTTTTCATAGTTTGTCATTTCTCAACATGATCCTCCTCCTTAAGTGTATATATATGTATATATATATAAATGTAAACTTATCGCTATACTCGTTTCAGAAAACCCTCCGATTATATACGCGGAAGGAAAAAATGGTAATAAAAAAGAAAGAGCTAAGCACTTGGATATTAGTCAAAGTACATAGCCCAAAGGAAAAAACCCGAGACGAGTAACCTAAAACAAAATGCGCTCAATACACAAGTAGAGAAAACAAAGAAAGTAACTAACGTAAAGAGCCAATGAACCTACCAAGGTTTCACCTAACCGGATCTTCAAGCCAACCTTCCCTGAAGATCCGGTTAGGTGAAACCTTGGTAGGTTCATTGGCTCTTTAGGTTAGTTACTTTCTTCATATATATATATATATATATATATCAGCATGCAGTGTGGGTATAGAAGAATCCAATGGAGTATCCTGTACATACAGTGGTAGGATAACTCTCTAAGAGAGCTCTAAGCATATATGCATATAAATACATATAGAGCAAATATAAGAAAAATTAAGACAGACATGTTATTTCATGGTGAATCGGAAGTATAGGCCTATTTCAAGGTGAACCATCATGGTGAATCCATGTTTCATCCATTGTCACATATTTATGCAAAAACTTCATTGAAACAGCTGAAACTTCACTCTGAATCATCAACGTGTTGTTGTTTTTGATTGACTGATCGACTGATCCCCCACTTTAAACACAACTTTCTCATTGACAAATGTTCATTCAAAATGATGATTACACTGGCTTCTGATATGTTTAACTCCTCTGTATTATTTTATATATATATATATATATATATATATATATATATATATATATATATAATACTAATCACAGTGAGACTAACACCAATTATAAGAAACTAAATTGCTAGAACTGGTGCTAACTTAACTATAATTTAATCATCTTGAACACCCAGAAGAGAACCTCTTCTTAGGGCAAAGATGGGGGATAAAAAAAGAAACAAACAGCGTACAAGCACAAAACGTCGAGTACCCATTAGAAAGAAAAAAACCCTTTTGTTCCACCCCTCGTTTGTGTTGGTTTCTTCCGTGTCCGAGTAACTATATATTTACTTTTTTAATCTGGGTCGTTAGCCATATGCTCTGAAGAACCCTAGTGTGAAACCACAGTAGGTTTTGGCTCACATTTAGATTTTTTGTATATATAAATATATATATATATATATACATGCACTTTAAATATATCATATACACTTCAAGATACCATCTTCTTCGGTGATTGATATTTCCGTCAATGAAGACTGTTTATTTTGTAGAGTTTTGAGTAAATGCATCTGATTTTCTCTTATTCTCATCATTTTTTTTACTAACGTATTTCATACCTTCAGTTCCCCAAACATTTGGTATAACCTTGTGCAACAACACCAATGGCGAATGTAATACAGAAATTTAATCCTTTACTATAACCATTGAGCTGAGTCAGTGGCAGAAATTCTCAAAAATTATTTAAAACTTCATAGTTAAATGCCTATTCTCCTGAGTGTTAAAATTAAGTAGGTTTCAAATAGAAGTTGCAATCTGTCACTGACTCCTTCCCACCACCGACGTTGCTATGTTATTTTTCAGTTTTTTGTTTACTTGCTGATGTTCTTCTTACTTTGTTGGTAATTACTGTCAAAAAGAAATCATTATAAATTCATTTATCTGTTTTTGTTACTGCTTAATAACCAATATTTTGTCTGTTCTTCACAGCTTACAAAGACAGATGTGTACAAGGGAATAGTCGGGCCTTGATTGATTGCTTGGTTGTTTCTTTGGTAATAATTTAAAAAACTAATTGTTCCCAATGCAGCAGCATTTTGGTAAAAAGTGATATTCTTTGCCAGTGGATATATATTTTTTTTTTTAATAATATCATGATGTGCAGGGGGATACGTAATAGTGAAAAGATTGAAAAACAGAAAGCCGGAAAACACATTCTAAACAGGGAACAAGGGATGAGCCTTTACACCTGTTCAATAGATGTGGGTGGAGTGTGAACCGGGCGATAGTTTAGTCTATCTACTCCAATTGCAAAAAAAAAGAAAAGTGAAAAGATTGGAAAAGAGAAAGCCAGAAACCACATCCTAAACAGGGAACAAGGGATGAGCCTCTACACCTGTTCAATAGATGTGGGTGGAGTGTGAACCGGGTGATAGTTTAGTCTATCTACTTCAATTGAGAAAAACAAAGAAAAGTGAAAAGATTGGAAAAGAGAAAGCCGGAAACCACATCCTAAACAGGGAACAAGGGATGAGCCTCTACACCTGTTCAATAGACATGGGTGGAGTGTGAACCGAGTGATAGTTTAGTCTATCTATTCCAATTGAAAAAAAAAAAAGAAAAGTGAAAAGATTGGAAAAGAGAAAACCGGAAACCACATCCTAAACAGGGAACAAGGGATGAGCCTCTTCACCTGTTCAATAGATGTGGTTGGAGTGTGAACTAGGCAATACTTTAGTCTATCTAGTCCAATTGAAAAAAAAAAAAGAATACACATATGTATGCATACACACACATATTTATTGAAATTTATTTGTTGGGTCTTGAGAGATTGCTTGGTTGTTTTTTGGCAATAATTTAAAAATTAATTGTTCCCATTGCAGCAGCAGTTTGGGAAAAAAAGTGATGTGTTCTTAGTCAGTGCATATGCACATATGTCTGCAGTTGCACACACATGTTTGTTTAAGTTTATTTGTTTGAACATTATTTTTAATGGATACTTGTATTTGAGTAGATACCTTGACTTTTTTTATAAATTAAACAGTATATTTATTTATATTATTTTATCTACCGGTGTGAATAATATGGATATTTTGTTTATTTTGTTTCAAATGTATATTCTCATCAATTCTGAGATTTCTGCTCTATCATACGATCATTGTGATAAATCAAATGCTCTGTTGTTGGATTTCTTGATCCATGCTATACCTTTGTGGTATACCTTTGTCTAACCCTATTAGGACCAAAAACTAAGTATTAAACAATCAATCAATCAACATATATATAAATATATATATATATATATGTGAATTTATTTGTTTGAACATTATTTTTAATGGATACTTGTATTTGAGTAGATAGTCAGTTTTTCTATAATTAAGCAGTATATTTATATATATATATCTACCAGCTTGAATTATTTTTAACAATTCTTTTGGCTTATGACCTATCATGTTGAATATTCCAGTTCTCGCTCGATCACTGAATTTAAGCAACGTTGAGCCTGGTCAGTACTGAGATGGGTGACCACTTGGGAATACCAGGTGCTGTAAGCATTCACTGACGGATGTGCATTGTGGTGCAGTGGATATCGGCTCGGAAAGAGAAATCGGTGAGCCGAGTTCGAATTCCAGTTGAATACCCTGCATTCACTTAAGCACTGGTACCCTTGGGAAAGGTATTAATCCGTCTCTTCACTCCAGTTAAGAGAAGGAAAACATATCACTCAATAAGTCCCCTGACATGCCACCAATAAAAAAATCCACATGATTTTTATGAAGTACTAGCCATCAAATGGCATGTGACAAAATTTGGGCCCAATCAGAGTATTAGTTTACAAATTACAGTTACTTAAGTGAAACTACTGTTGCAAATTTTCAAAACAACAGAAAAATCTGAATTTCATGTGTTGATAAAGCATTGCTTTCTGGTAGAAAAAATATTGTTCAAGTAAAGCAATGGCTTTTAAGTGTCATTTGGACTCTGCTTCATCAGAAACAATGGTTAAGAGGTGGTATGCTGACTTTAAATGTGGTTGTATAGACACAAATGATGCTGAATGCTCAAGTTGCCCAAAATTGGCAGTTGTCCTGAAAAACACCAAAAACAGAGATAGCAGAGGGGTTGAACATATCAGAAGCCAGTGTAATCATCATTTTGAATGAACATTTGTCAATGAGAAAGCTGTGTTTAAAGTGGGTGATCAGTTGATCAGTCAATCAAAAACAACAATGTGTCGATGATTCAGAGTGAAGTTTGCAACTGTTTCAATGAAGTTTTTGCATAAATATGTGACAATGGATGAAACATGGATTCACCACTTCACTATGGAGTCAAATCAGCAGTCAGCTAAGTGGACAGCAGCAGGTGAAAGTCATCCAAAGCAATCAAAGATACAAACATTAGCAGACAAGGTTTTGACCTCCATATTATGTGATGCGCAAAGTGTTTTGTTCATTGATTACCTTGAGAAAGACAGAACCATTAACAGCAAATATTATATAGCATTGTTGCTGCATTTTAAGGAAAAAATAGCCACAAATGAAGAAGAAAAAAGTGGTCTTTCACCAAGACAACATACTCTCACAAGTCTGTTGCAATGGTGGCAAAACTACAAAACTACATGAATTGCACTTTGAATTGTTACCACATCCCTCCTATTCTCCAAATCTGGCCCCCAGCAACTACTGACTGTTTGTAGACCTGAAAAGTATGCTCCACTTCAATGAAGAAGTGATATCGGAAACTGAGGCATATTTTGATTGGTAGCTGCATTTGGTTGTTTTGACTGTAAAAGAGTGAGACCTTGTTGCCAGTCTGGTTGCTCTAGTAAATTCATGTAGAGAGGACACCAAGGAGCTAAGCTCTCCAGAGCAGAAGCCATGAAAATATTTGTAGAAGAGACAGAGGGAAGCCACATCCTGTCATTGAGAAAGTGACTGGAGTCGAGCTGCCAGGTTGGAATCAGTCACATTGCAGATTCTCCTCTGGATCTTCCCGAGAACTTCAAGATGAATCACAGGGGTGCTTGACCAGAAATGACAACAGTATATTCAAGAAATCTTGTTAGGACAATATCTATCTTCTAACAGATAGATATTTTCTTAAAAGATTTCTCAAATATTCAGGTCAGTGGATATATATAAATGAACTGTTTAATTGTAGAAAAACACACTATTCACTCAGTTATGATTATCCATGAAAAATAATGTTAAAAAAAAATTTTAATAAAATTCTTTGTCTTTTCTGCAAATACTTTTACAACTGCTGCTCTGATATGCTTGGCTTCCTGGTGACCCCTCTGCATGAATTTACTTGAGCTACTACACGAGCAATTAGGTCTCACCCTTTTACAGTGAAACCAATAAAATGTAACTGCAACTACTACTTTGGTAGCTTCTTTCTTGCACTTTCATATACTTGCTTCCCTGACAGCTACAATCTCCAAGAATTCAAATATAAGGTCACTTGCCATCTTCTATCTCATTTGCATCTTTTCCCCCATGTCTCCCCTCATCAGTTTTCTTCATACCAGTGTTCACACCCTTCTCTTACCCATTCTTTGACACCCCTATAACTTTTTCCTCTTTATCATCACTTTCTTCCTATGTAACCCCATGCACACCAGTGGCAGTAAAACTGCCTTTCTTTTAGGTGAAATGATTTTTAAAACTTATATTAGTTAGTATCATTTTGTAACTTTCTGAAAGATTTCGTAACACACACATATAGATGAATATTTTCATGTACACATATGAATATTTTCATGTACCCCCATATTGAGCATTTTACAATAAAAAACCTGCTGGCCAAAATGCCTTTTTTCAGTAAAACTACTGAAAAATTAACAATCTTGGCACTAAACATTATCACAACTCAACAATATTCAAGCTTCAGGAAGAAAGAAAAAAATATCTCCTGTCAAGCACTTTCACAGAAACTTGTCTTGATACAGCTAGTTTCTAACCTGCTCATGTAAAGTGACAAATTCTTTGCATTAAACATATATATATATATATATATAGTTAAATATCTCACCTCCCACAACCTACTCTCTGACAAACAATATGGTTTCTACTTTGCCAGGTCTACTGCTGATGTCCAGATGACCATCACTGAATACGTATATCAGGCTCCTGATAATAATGGGGAAGCTTGGCTGTTGCTCTATATATTGTAAAAGTGTATGACAGGGTTTGACATGCTGGCCTTCTAAGCAAGCTCCAGGACTACAGTATTTCTGGATGATTCTTTGATTTAATCCAATCATTTCTATCAAATCATGAAATGAAGGTTGTTTTGAATGGACATGCTTCCAGATCCTTTCACATGAACGCGGATTTCCCTCAAGATTCTATTCTAGGTCCTATACTATTTCTGCTCTTCAACAATGATCTTCCTGTTTCCAAGTAAGCATCTATGCAGATGACAGAAACATTTACTACCATCCTTTGTCAGCCTTTACAGATTTCTACTATAGAAAACTGAATGCATGGTCATCAGCAAAAAAGGCAGCCCAAAGTGCCAAATACAGGTGGGGGGTGTTAAAATCAAACAGGTATGAAAATTTAAATATCTGAGAAGTGTTCTAACTGAAGACGGAAAGTGCAACACAGAGATCCAATGACAAATTGGCATGGTGAAAGATGCATTCCATAAGCTGAGTAAAGTATTAAGACACAGGAAACTTTCACTAGAAACAAAGAAGAGAGTACTGGATTGCTATGTGATGTCAGTTCTTCAATATGGCAGCAATTGTTGGACAATATCAACAAAGATGAAGGGAAAACATGAAGCAGCTGAAATGTGGTTCTACAGAAGGATGCTGCGGATATTGTGAACCGAGCATGTGAGCAATGACGAGGTTTTGAAAATGGTGGAAACAAAAAGGAAATTAATATTGAGCATCAGGAAGAAACAACTAAAGTTCCTGGGACATGCAATGAGGAAGGAGGATTTGGAGAACCTGATACTAACAGGCCAGATAGAGGGAGAAAGAGACAGAGGAAAGCAGCGGATAACATATTTAAAGAGCCTGAGCAGGTGGATGACAGAACGGGTACTGGGAGACATTACAGGAGAAAGCGTGCTAAGAGCCACCAGGGATAGGGAGACGTGGAAGGCCATGATCGCCTACGTCTGTGAAGGCTGACAAAATAAACTTTGCTGCTGCTCTTGAAAGGAACATCCAATCAGTGGCAGTGAATGGCTTGTAAATTTTAATGCCTTTAAAGAAAAACTGCTCTCTTTTAATCATCATAGAGAAACTTTCTTGACAGCTATGGCCAATGCAAGTCTCCTGGAGAGCAACAAACCACACCTCCTTGGCCTCACTGAAGTGGAATGACTACATTGACTCCATAGCTGCTTCTACAGCTATGAAGGTTGGGTCTCTGTGTTGGGCCAGAAAGTTTCTCAGTATGCATCTTGCACATTTATAAATTTATTATTTATCTGTGCATTGAATACTGTTGCCATATCTGGTCGGGTACTCCTGCAATTCATCTCAAAGTTCTTGATAAAATCCCAAAAAGGATCTGCAATGTAATTGGTCTTGACTTGGCATCTCGAATTCAGTTGCTTTTTCTCACCAATGTGATGTAGCTTCCTGCTGTTTTTTCTACAATAATTTTCATGCTTTTTTCTTGTGCCCCAACTATGTGAATTTAAGCATTCTACTAGACTAGGATGTGCATTGTGGGGCAGTGGATATCGACTCAGAATGACAAATTGGGTTGCCGAGTTCAAATTCCAGTTGAATTTCTTGCATTCACTTATGCACAAATAACCTTGGGAAATGTATTAATCTGTCTTTTCCCTCCAGTTATGGGTTAAATAACAGGACAGATTGGGTTCTATAACTTTGGCTGGGAACCAGTCTACCGCAGAAAGTAATGGCAACCTACTTCAGGATAATCTTCTGCCCAGTCTCTCTAACCCTATAAGTTACTTGTTCACCACTGCTGTAGCCTAGTATTGAACTCACAACTCTTTGAGTCAAGTCACAAGAACTAACGTCTATATCCACTAGGCCATGTTGTGAGTTACGAGTGGTGAACAAGTAACTTACATGACTATCAAAAGAGGCACTACTACGCAAGGAATGGAGTTCATATACCCCAGTGATTGTAATAAAGGGTTCAGTTTGAAATTCCTAGCACCTGAAGAAGGCTGGAGCATACAACAGCCGAAACATTGTACAAATGGCAACAAAGATGAGGACAATAGTTCGAATAATGTAAATACTACACATACATACACACACACACACATATATATATATATATATATATATGCACACATACAGTAGTGTGCTTGATGGAAAGAAAACAACACAGTGACATCAGAAAGAGTGTCTTCACATGCATTTGTTGCAATAAGAATGTCACTCCCATGTGGCCATGTACAGTCATAACAGATGGTGCACCACCATCAAACAGCTGAGGCATAACTCTTCAGGTGCTGATCCATGGTCTCTCGAGACCAACAAATGTCACACTTACATACACGCATATATCGTGTATTTGGGCAGCAAACTCTCTTTATGCAGGTTTGATTAAAAATGACAAACAAGTTACTATGGTTAAAATTTTATATAATTTTTTAAGTGATCTTATAATTCTATTTTTTTTCAGAACGTAAATTATATAAAAATTGTCTATTTTTTAAATTTTTCCAAGGTCTTTTTCAAGCGGTTTTTAGCCATTATAAAGGATGAATTTTATTTTACTTGTAACTGAATATGCATAGTGTTTATGTATGAGCATAGAGTCTTGTATGTGTTTTATATTCCAAACATGGTAACACATTGTTAGCATAATAACTCATTTAAAAATGGAAAATATTCAAAAGTTCTACAATATAATTGTATCAAACACTTTTTAATACAAATGTAATGTGTACTGGTCTAACCCTATTATGACTAAAAACTAAGTATTAAACAATTAATATATATATATATATATATATATTATATATATATGTGTGTGTGTGTGTGTGTGTGTGTGTGTGTGTGTGTGTGTGTTCAGATGAAGAGAACCAACAGGTTTAAAATCTCCATTTCTTGAGCATTTACTTTTTAAAAATGATTTTAATACAGTATGATATAATTAAATTTGTTCCTATTTAAAATTAACTTAAACTGTGACATGGAAATTTATGTTTCAAGATTATCTTGCTATCAGGCAATGTTCAGTAACATTGGGGAAAATAATTGATATATATATATATATATATATATATATATAATTTATAACATAAATATGTAATAATATCACTACAAAAATAGCCATTTTGTAAACATGTCTTACCAAGTGATGAATTCTATTTCAAGTTGGAGGATTTTAAAAAGTTCAAGACTAGCCAATCAGGGAGGTGTTGTTACATAGACAGAATAGACCAATCAAAACAAAGCAATCTCTGATCCGAAGAAAACAAGAACAGAATCTAAAATTAATTTTAAGTCCACGTACACATATGTCTGCACTTCCACATATGTACATACAGTTACATATGCTAATCTCTATTTTACTCAAATATTATTGTTAAAGGCTATAACAAATTAATTTTAGATTCTGTTATTTTCCACATCTGATATATATAGCATTTTTAAGTGCGCTATAGCAAGCATTCAAAATGTGCACCCTCTCCCTTAATGTAGGTGTTACATTGATGTCTCATGGACTTGCTAACATGCTCTTAAATTCCTGACATGTTTCGTATTGTCTCGAATCCGGCTGCAATTTGGTTGCAGAGAGTTTCTCCTTCATTAACCAGATACAAATACACCAGTTCTTTCAAATTGCCCCATAGGTAGAAATCCAAGGGGTTTAGGTTTATTGAGCATCAAGGTGATACAATTGGTCCACTTCCCTCCTATCTACCGACCAGTACACCTTTTATCTAGGTGCCTGCAGGCTGTGTGACTAAAGTGTGCAGAAGCACCATCATGCATGAAGTGCAGTTGTCAACAAGAGATCAGTGGAACATTGTCTAAAAATAAAGCATGTTGTTTTCCAGGAAGTGCTTGTACGCATCGCCTGTAAGACTGTTTAGAAGTACATGAGGTCCTAATAACCTACCACCAACAACACCAGTCCAGATTTTGACTGAGAACCACTGTTGGTGACATGATAGAACAATTGAAAAAGGATTTCTCTTTGCCCATACTTGCTGATTGTGGAAGTTAACTATTCCATCCCGTGTAAACTGTGCTTCATCAGTGAAGATAACAAAGACAGGAAAGTTTGAAATTGCATTGCATTGCTGTAAGAACCATTGACAGAACAAAACTCATGTAGGATAATCTCCTGGTGACAACGCCTGTACACACGTTGTAGATGATATTGGTACAACTGTTGTTCTTACAATACTCTCTAGACATTTGAATGAGGAAAAGCCGCTTGCTTTGCTACCTGTCGTATGCTGATTTCAGGAGTATCATGCACAATATTCAGTATCTGCCCTTCTTCCTCTGGTGTCGAAAACCTTGGTTGTTCTCTGCAACCAGCTTAAGGTTCGAAGGTCCCATGTTTACAGAGTTGGTGATGGATATTCACAAATGTTTTCCTATTGTGACATTGTTGGTGTGGGAATCTCTCCTGGTAGAAATGACGAGCTTGTACAGTGTTACCCTCCGCCAAACCATACACAAAGTGCATATCTGCTCTGTCCTGATTTGAGTACATGTCCAATCAACATGCACCACTAACAGTCGTCCAGCAACACAACACACATGAGTGATAAGAAGGAAGTCCTATTTGGTTGGCAGCAAAAAAAGACAAAACGAAAAAAAACGATCTGACTGATTGTCTTAGTGAGTTAAGTGCCACATGGTTACCACATGTTTGAAAAGCCTGTAACTCAGAAACCAACCATTTCTGGACATAAGTTTACAGGGAGTTCTTTCCTTATTTAGGTATAGGAAACACAGTGCTGATATTATGCCGTCAATTTTGAAACATATATATAAACTGTATATATAATGCATATCTGGGCAGCAAACTTTTTAAAAATCTTTCATTAAATATGACAGACAAGGAAAATTGTATTCATTTTGCATTTAGTTTTCCATTGTTCTTAAATTTTTCTGCTTGATCAGGATGAGCAAGTACAAAAACTGTCCATATTTGTAACTGTCCCAAGCACTTTCAGCCATTTCTTTGTCCATTATTTAGCATGTTGTTTTTGATGGTGTTAATTTGTTTTCATGTTTTGACTGTGTGAGATATATTATTTTGGAATTATAGTAGGATTAATTTCAACCATCATGTGTTGGGCATTTTTTTCAGATATATATATATATATATATATATATATTTGTCATCAACATACAAGCCTGTTTCACTGTATCACAACTCATCAGTGTGGCTAGACATCCATTTGCTTCTGGCTGAGATTGAAACTCAACCAATTTGGTGTCAGTTGGAGTCGCTAACCCTTAAGTTATAATTGTATGGAATCAGAGAAGGGAAATTTTAGCATGTTATATATAAGCCATGTATACACATGCCAGTCACTGAAAGAACTCAAGTCATTGCTGAAGACTAATGCATAAATCACAGAAATGCATAAATTAATGAGAGCATAATATATATATATATATATATATATATATATATATATATAGTCATCTGCAGACAGATATGTTTTGCTGTATCACAGCGCATCAGTACGGTTAGACATAACCGCTTTAGCCCAGGATTAAAACCAACCGAATTGGCATCAGTCGGCAATTCTACCTCTGCGCTATGGGCACTCGGTAGAAGGCGGCAAACTTTTTAGCGTGTATATTATCAATATACACGCCCAATAGCCAGAGTGCTCTAATTCATTACAGAATAAGCGATGTGTACATGCCAGTGTAGCTACTGTTTATCAAAGTTATATATATATATATATACAGGGTGTCTCAGAAGTCACGCACTATCCACACTTTTATAAAAATACATATGAATATCAATTTTATGATACTGTCATAGAAAAAAAGTACTTAAATTCTTAGACCCAGATTGATATAGATTCCTTTATATGTTTGTCCCTTTCTTTCCCTCTTTCTTCCTTACTTCCTTCTTTTTCCTTTTCTTTCTTTCTTTCTTTCTTTCTTTCTTTTTTCCCCTCCCCGTAATATTACTTTTAACAATTATGAATTAACCACTTTAATTTTTGTACACTGTATTGTTTAATTTTAAATGTTAAGTCTAAATTTTACTTTTTAATTTTAATTTTTATTTCCATTTTTACATTATTTTTAGTTTTTATTTAAAATTTTGAAGTTTTAATTTTTTTTCTACATGTAATATTAGGATATTTAGGTTTTTAAATTTGTACGTTTCATGATTTATGCCCCTTTGCTTTCTTCTCCCTGTATTTTAATATTTTTGAATTTAATAATTAAATTTTAAGTTTTAATTTCAATTTTTTTCTACATGCAATCTTAGAATATTTAAATTTTTAATCTTGTTATAAAAAAGGCAGTAACTTAACTTTATAAGATTTAATTTCCATGAACACTGAGTGAACTTAAATTCAAATCTATTAAAATGTCAGTTTGAAATATTTTCCCTAATGATTGCATAACTCTGAGTGGAGTCATAGACATCGGACAATATATATATATATATATACAAGTGAATAAAGAACAAAGAAAGTATTAACAATGTTCAAAACATTAATTTAAAACAGTATAGAAATAGAGCTATGAATATTTATTATAAGTTATAGTTTAGAATATGTATAAATTATAATTTACTACAAAAGTCTACATTTTGTTTCGACATTGAAAAAACAATGTCTCATCAGATAGTTAATAATGATTGTTAATAATCATTATTAACCAAGTAGTTCATAATGATTATTAATAATCATTATTAACTACATGATGAGACATTGTTTTTTTATGTCGAAACAAAATGTACACTTTTGTAGTAAATTATAATTTGTACATGTTCTAAACTATAATTTATATATATATATATGTATATATTCTAAACTACATGTTCTAAACTATAACTTATATATATATATATATATATATATATATATATATATATATATATATATATATATATATAGTTATATATGTATATATATAACTTGTATATATATACAAGTGTTGAGTACATTAATATGTTCATAATTCAAAGATGAGAAATTACTTTTAACTGATGTAACAATTTTTCGTTTCAATAGAATCTCCTTCATTGTCAATGCACTTAACTCCATGTTTTTCCACGAATTATTAGCCAGAAGGTTCAATGTTTACCATCATTTTGCCAACAGCTGCCTCTGATATAATGTATTGATACGATATATTAAGATGCATTACTTTCAGAGCAACTCTCATGTGAATGAAAAGGTACACCAATAGATTGTATCTGTCGCATAAAATCAATACCATGAAGATGTAATGAAATGCTGATTTTATTTTCTTGTAAGCAAAACTGTTTTATGATTTCCTGGCATTTGATTAGAAGATTTTCTTTTATTGAAATTTGAATTGTATTCTAAAAGCCACTGAGCATCTAAAGAAATTTAATTCTTTAAAGAACAGATGAAGCAGTTCCAAGAATAAATATTAAATTACATGAAAACTCTTGGTCCTGGGCATGACGGTAAACTGCATCTGGCAGCAAGGCTTCTGATTGGGAGGTTGTGAGGAGCATGAAACCACCTCTTAATTGCTGTGGTTCCCAGGTTGACCCTGACCCGAAGTGGTAGCACCTGTTAGGATCCTCGCTATGGGCAAACACTATAAAAGTAAAGAATAGACTTTTATAGAAATATGTACATAAAAATACTTTTATAGAAAAATATACATTTTTGAAGGAAATATTACCAACAATACATTTTTAAGAAAAAATTTTTACCATAACATTTTTTTAATATGTATATTTTTCTAAAAAGGTCTATTTTTATATATATATTTATATAAAAGTTTATCTTTATACTTTCATAGTGTCATTAGTGTTTGGGGGTTATTTGCCCATAGTTGAGAGCCTAACAGGAGCTACCACTCCAGGTCAGGGTGAACCTGGGAACAGCAGCAATTAAGAGGTGGCTCCATGCTTCTCACAATCTCCCAATTAGAGGCCTGATGCAGTTTATCGTCATGCCCAGGACATCGAGTGTGTTGTAGATGGTGTTTGGTAGGTCTCCATGTGTATTTAAATGAAACGTATGGTCAGAGATATGTAACATGAGTCTTCTTGTTAGGCATGTTGTAGTATATCCTATATAATTATAACTTTGGTTTGATCAGGAAGACATTTCGTTAAGAGACGTGAATTCATAACTGATATTAGTTCTCTGTAATTTGAATCTTACAGATGAGTTATTGTTGCTTATGATGAGTTTTAATGTTTTAAATTTTTTACGGAAGATAATTTAATTTTCTTGCTTTTGTTGACTGGTGTTGTGTATTTCTTTAACAATGTTTCTAAGGGAAGATTTCTAAGATATATGTGAGTTGAATATATGGATTGAAATCCAACAAGATGAATAAAATAAGTAAAGAACAGGTAGGAAAAATATCTTTAATCTAACATGTTTCACTTTAATAAGCTTCTTTAGAGATTTTTTAGAAACAAATGTTTTAAACGTTTTTTTAAATCCAAAGAGACAGTATGTTGATTGAGGTTTGATTTCATTGGTCAGGTATGTGTCACATAGAATAAAGGAATAGATGATCATTTTTAAATGTAGAAAAAACTTGTGCTTGTTTATGTGTGTGTGTGTGTGTGTGTGTGTGTGTGTGTGTGTGTGTGTGTGTGTGTGTGTGTGTGTGTCACTTGTAATAAAAACAATAGATGCATATTTTAAATGTAAGTGTATATATGTGAAAATAATGCATGTGTCAAGTGTATTTAAACTACAGAGAAATTAAGTGTGTTAACAGTTGGTAATGTTAGTATGTGTGTGAATGACAAAGCAAAATAGATTTCTGTTCAAAATTGTAGCAAAATAATGTATACAAGTCTCAAGCAATGAACGATTTTCTTTTTCAAAATAAAATGTGTGTATGAGAGAATCATGGGTAAATGTATGAATGTGTGCATTTATGAGTTTGTAAAGTTACTATGTTTGTGAATGATAAATCAAAATATATTTCCATTTTAAAAAAGCCTGAGAGTGAAGGTGCAGATGCCTGTCCTGCTTATTCATACACAAGTTTGAGTAAAGCCAGGTTGAACATTATGCTCAACTGCATGCAAATATTCATGTAAGTTGGCAGCATGCTGTTACTCTCAGTGATAGCATTACCTGCCACTGTGGCTTTGTCGCATGTAGTAAAGCTGGCCTTGTTGTCCACCCACAGAAACATGTGACAATTTATTGTCAACCACTTGAGCAAAATGATCTCAAGCTGATGTTCCACCTGTCTAAAAGTTTGTAAAACACCTGAAGGGCTTAGGAGGCAAATGCATACTCATAAAAGTTTGTAATATAACAATCTGGCCTCACCCGAGGAAGTGATGCAAGCGATGGTGTTTTCCATCCGTGAAGGGGGCGGCGAAGCGACAAGACAGGTGTTTGTGAAACACATCCTGTCGAAGCCGGAACGGATGTCGTTTTGACCTTATTTCCGACAGCGGCGGAAATGGCTACAGAGGCAAACAGATCAGGTGCCTCTTAGAATTACATGGGCGTTGCGTGGGCGAGGCAAAAAACCGGAAGGAAAGTCCCGGTTCTAGAGGATTATATAAAGACCTCGACACACGGATTCGCCAGTAGTAGCAGCGAACGGCCAGTGGAAGCAGCGAGAGACAACACAGGCAGACTACACTCCCGTCAGCCATTCTATATGCGCCTCAAACCCTCCCGTTCTCTATTCCACACAGTTCGTCGTCATTAATAAAAATATAACCTTATATTTTTATATATGCGTGTTTGTTGTTTTGTCGTCGTACGGTGATATATAACAAGTTGAGCCCCCTCATTTATCATCCACAATGAGAGAATCTACAGAACATTTTAATAACTCTCTCAGCATTTTCACACCATATAAGTTTTTGCCTTTATTTGTGTAGATTTAATCCATAGAAAAAAAATTTTAACTGTTATAATATCATGTTTATTTGGGTTATTTATTTTCAATATTCGTTTTGATGAGCTGTAATCATCTTGAAAATAATCTCATATTTAATTTTATTTTTGATTCCAGGTAAGTCATCATCTTTTTTGGGGGAAGAACAAGTCCAAAACTTTCAACATTTGCATTAAAGAAAATCTATCAAGACACAGCACTGGATTGAGGTAAAAAAATAATGCACGTATTGTTTTTTCTCATAAATCTTGAAGTTCATCATATATTTCAGGAAATTAGACAAATATTATTTTCTCATTTTGTGATTTTGTTCTTTATTTGTTGTATCGCAACAAGCAGGAAAAAATTCCAACGGTTTCCTCTTTTGATCTCGTTATGTCTCTTAGCTTTGTATTAACACTAATCTAAATCTAAATCAAGATCTGAAGGCTTTAAAATATTATCAAAACAGACCAGGATTTATTGATCACTTTCCAAACCATCATCAGTAAAAGGTTTCATGGAAAAGATGGTTTTCTTTTTAGCAATTGTTTTATAAAAAAGGTATGAGATAGTGGCATTTAATCACATATAAACTGAGTTTTACAGAAAGAAAGTGCTACAATTTACTGCATTTGATCAGGTGCAAAACCCACATTTTATAGCATAATTTAAAATGATTTCATTTGATAACATTATTTTTATAGTTAGTCAGTCAGTTAAGTGGCATACGTGATACACACTTGGGCGATCATGTCTCGAAAGAGACATGACTGACTGGGCAGAAGATTATCCCACAGTAAGCAACCAGTCTACAACCTACTTGGTTGCCAACAAAGGCTATAGAACCCAATTTGTCTCGTTATTTAACCCATAACTGGAGGCAAGATTAATACTTTTCCTAGGGTATTTGTGCATAAGGAAATGCAAGGAATTCAAATGGAATTTGAACTTGGCTCCCCTATTTCTCATTCCAAGCTGATATCCACTGCACCAAAAATGCACATTTTTATAGAAAAAGATATAAAATTACTGTATTGCTTGATATAATAAAACAGAGCTATACAGTATATCTAAATCTATCTAAACTTATTTATATGTCTGTGTGTGTGTGTGTGCGTGTGTGTGTGTGTGTGTGTGTGTGTGTGTGTGTCCATTACCTATAGATTCCAAAATGGCTGAACCAATTTTCTTGAAAATTTACACAGTTGTACTATAAGCATCTGCGAGTGTTCTTAGCTAGGTTTTGTGTCGAGGTACCCTCGATAAATATCGAAAATCGATAATCGAAAAAATCGGGTTATAGAAGGAGTGTCCGATTTTAATCAAATTTTATACACTCATAGCCAATGACACAAGAAACGATATTCAGTAGTTTCAAGGTTGCATTTCTTACAGTTATGCAGAAAATCGATAATATATATAGGCAAGATGATTGTATATGTGTCTGTTTATCTGCCTGTATGTCTGTATTTTTTTCAGCCCTTTTATTTTAGTTTTTGCTTCTGGTTTGGCTCTAAGTAAGTATAATTGTAGTTCTTAGTCTCAGCCACGTTACCATTTACTCAGAGGATTTATTTAGCCTTCAATATTCATTCGGGTGTAATGAAAGCTTTAAAACTAATCCATGGTCCTGGAGCTCAGACTCTTTGGATGTTGGCACGAAAGACTAAAAAGCAATAGTTATTTCCAGTTATAGCGAAATCGTAAACTGAAAGAAAAATGAATGGCTGTAAGTAAAATATTGATTTCCTGGTATCGATATCAAATAAGTTTTTTCGTAGTAAACTGAATTTTGAAGGCTAAATAAGTCCTCTGAGTAAATGGTATCATCGCTGAGACTAAGAACTACAGTTATAAATACCTAGAGCCAAACCCAAAGCAAAAACTAAAATAAAAGGGCTGAAAAAAATACTGACATAGAGGCAGATAAACAGACACACACACAAACATCTTGCCTTTTATATATATGTATATATTATTGATTTTCTGCACTATTATAAGAACTGCAACCTTGAAACTTCTGAATATCATTTTTTATGTTTTTTTTCTATGAGTGTATCAAATTTGATTAAAATTGGACCATTCCTTCTATAACCCAATTTTTTGGATTATCGATTTTCGATATTTATCGGGGATACCTCAACACAAAAACTAGCTATGAACACTCGGTGCCACTTATAGTACAACTGTGTAAATTTTCAAGAAAATCGGTTCCACCATTTCGGAGTCTATAGGTAATGGACGCACACACACACACACACACACACACACAGACAAATAAATAAGTTTTGATATGTATTCCCAGACATTTACACACATAAATTTATGGGATTATATAAAAAAAGGGGTTCAGAAAAAAATCAGGAAGTTTATTATTTTAAAAAAAAGAACAATAATTATATTGTTTTCCTCCAGATACTTTATATTTCTGTTTACAATTTTTTATGTTTTAGGAGTAACATTTTTTCCTGTGGCTATCGTCATATATTTCGAAATGTGTTTTTGTGATTATGAGAAAAACAGAAAAGCAGAGAGAGAGAGAGAGAGAGAAAGAGAAGAGAGACAAAAAAGAGCTCGTCGGTTTTCCTGAAATGAATGAGTGTGGTAGAAAAAGATTTCAGCGCAGGTTATAAAAACCAAAGAAACTGTTAATAATACTTTGAATAATACTGTAAACATAAATTTACTTCAGACAGTTAAGTGCCATATGTGATACACACTTATGCGATCATGTATCGAAAGAGACATGACTGACTGGGCAGAAGATTATCCCGCAGTAAGTTGCCATTACTTTCTGCAGTAGACTGGTTGCCAACCAAGGCTATAGAACCCAATGCGTCTTGTTATTTAACCCACAACTGGAGGGAAGAGATGAATTAATACCTTTCCCAAGGGTATTTGTGCGTAAGTGAATGAAAGGAATTTGACTGGAATTCAAACACAGCTCCCTGATTTCTCATTCCGAGCTGATAACCACTGCACCACAACACAAATTTACTTACATTACATATAATAATAGCTGGTGACTCTTGTTTTCCAAGCACATGAATCTGCTAGGGTGGCTAGCCAATCCCTGTTGTTGATTTCTGCTGAGACACATTTGTGTTTGTTCAGCCTCAACCCCAGCAACTATGTTGAGTGAACCTCAATTACAGTTTCTAGAAAAGAGTATATGATCAGTATTTTGAACAATGGCAGTACACTCAAACTCTGTCAGAGTGACTTGAGACTTTGTACCAGCACAATAATTATGGTGGAGACTTACCTCACCAAAGCAAGAGAAGGCAGGTTGTCTGCACATGCATTTGTAGACATTATGGAACTTCAAGGTGAGCTCATGCAAGGCAGTTTTGAAATGACATGGCACATACCTCATCGGCGAAAGTGAGGCAGTCACACGCAAGAAATTTCGGTTTCTTGCCAGAGACTGAAAACGTGTAAAAAGAGCTAACTTCTGTTTTGCAGTCAGTTTTGGAGTTGGCGACTCGTGAAGGCTACACCGGTGTTTGCAAGACAGCACTTTGTTTACAGTGCACAGGGAATGGATTCCCGAGTGAAGCAGTGTTCTGGTTTCCATGTAGAGCAATTGGCAAGAACAGATTCATGCGGTCATTCATTCCTCTACAAACCATACTTCGTGAAACAAATACTGCAATAATCAACATTTTACATACAATTCCATCCAACTAATTTCACTTATAAGGGTTGGGTCAACATGTGGTCTTGTTTTCAAGCACTTTTCAACAGTGTTGCATGCTGGGATTAGTTTCAGCAATTTTTTTTCTCATTCAATCCTCAGTGGATTTTTGGAGAACTGATCGAGCAGTAATGATGAGGTTTTGGAAAGGATGGAAACAAAAAGGAACATAATACTGAGCATTAGGAAGAGACAGCTGAAGTTTCTGAGACATGCAATGAAGAAGAAGGGCTTGGAGAACCTGATACTAACAAGCCAGATAGAGGGAATGAGAGACAGGGGAAAACAGCATGTAATGTACTTGACAGGCCTGTGTGGATGGATGGTGGAATGAGGGTTGCACAGTGTAACAGGGGAAAGCATGCTGAGAGTCACCAGGGACAGGGAGACGTGGAAAGCCATGATTGCCTATGTCCTGAAGGGACAAGGCATATAAAGAAGAAGAAGAAGATGTAAATGTGTGTGTGTGTGTGTGTGTGTGTGTGTGTGTGTGTGTGTGTGTGTAGAATAGTGGTTATTCTTGCAAAAAGTTGGATCAGCATGCTAAGATTAAATTCTGACCCTGGGCATAGTGTTCATTTCCACACAAATAAATTTGGAAAAGGCATGAATCCATTTCTTCTACTCTTTGTAAAGTGCTAAATAGCAGCTCTCACTGTACCATGGTTAGCAACGGGTCTAAAAGAAGGAAATATCTGAATTCAGAGTTGATGAGTGGTATTTGGAGATTTGTGACATACTATGTACCATTTCTCAGTTATTCATTTTTATAAAAAATCTTTGCCACTTACAAAATTTATTAAGAGCTACAAAGGGCCGGAAATTGTGGAGTGCCACCACCACCCACCTTCTGAAGGGAAACAGCACAAAAAGAAAAAGCAGCTGATAAGCTTCTCTCTACAATGGTGTTATTGTGTTTCCTGTATCTGCTGTAGTTTCAAGATAAACGAATTGAATGTTATACTTTTGGCATACGTCTCAGACATAAATAATTGAAATTGAAATTCAGCTATTCAATCAGTAGTCATATTGTCCTGAAGACACCTGTTCATATCAAATCACTAAAGTTAAGCTGTCAAGCTTCATCAATACTTGTATGCATGACTGCTTGGAAATTTTTGGTGCCATGCTTAAATCAGGTACACTACCAGCCATAATTATTAGGCCACCCCAGTTTTTTAAAAGCAATTATGTATTTCATGCTATTTTTAGTATTTATTGCCAAGTGGATAATTCTAAATGAAAATAGAATGGTTCTTTTGTTATTATTACTTTGCAAAATTTTACAAGGCAAGGAAGTAAAGATGAACTCATCCAAATCACAATAAATTTTCTTCATTCTTTTTTGGATGAAACTGCAATATAGGTAATTATTAAATATTTATAAATTCATTTGATGCACATGTTATTGTGCAGTATTAACAAAAGAACCCTTCTATTTTCATTTACAATTGTTCACTTGAAAATAAATACTAAAAAATAGTAAGAAATACATCATTTTTTTAAAACATTGGGGTGGCCTGATAATTATGGCCAGTAGTGTACATGAACCCTGTTAGCATGGGAGGACAATCCAACTAAGAGAAGAAAGATTTTGATTTAAAATATTTGCCAACTTTTGGTAAAATGGTGTAGATAGCATTTCTTAGCTATTAGTATATGCAGTGGCCAAGTGGTTAAAGCATTCACTTTCTGACCATGAGGCCTGAGTTCAAATCTCACCATGGTCGATTAGTCAGGAAGGTGACTTCTTGATGTTATAGGTCTGAAAGAGGTGGTCCCAGTGTGCAGCACCTTTTGAAAGCACCTGAAAACCATGCCATAGGTTAACCCAAGCCTTGTGAGTGAAATTGGGTAGACAGGACCCTTTGGGGAGCTGTCGATGAGAGTATTAGCATGAAGTTACAAGTCATCATGACCGGAAGTTTAAGTGTCCCAGCCCTATTTAGACTGTTATTCACGGTAAATAACACGCTCTCTCCCAGATACTGTAATCAAGGTCTACTCTGCATAGTTGCAGTATAAACCACAGTTGAGGACTGTGAATGTTGAACAAAAACATATGTGACTGAGCATGTATCTGCAATGGGGATTAGCTAGCTGCCTTAGTAGACAGGCATCCTTGGATATGAGTTGCCAGCTATACATGTGCAGAAAGAAAATGTCAAGTATAAAATACATATTAGCAGGGAATAAGTTCCAATTTGGTATATTGGTGTTGACATGAATAAACCCACCTCATTGAGGAGAAAGCATTCTTTAAAGCTGTTTGTGTATAAATCTTTCCAACCCTGGTGTCAGATTTTGTCACCCCCTTTCAAGTTGCCTGAAAGGCAGGACGAAAGAGTAGGCACTTAAAACTAATATGAAAATGTCAAAGCAAAGATTTCCATACCAAAAAGGACCACTTTCACATTCTGGCCATGTGATTAGGAATACAGACTAATGCAACCAGAGTGATAACTCAAATAGCCTTGGACTGATATGTTGTGTGTGACAAGAGAAATATAGAGCCACTCTAAACTCTTGCTAGTATTCAATTTGCCATAGCAATTAACTCAGTGGTGCACTGGGTCTAGAAATATTAGTTATCAGGGGAGAAAAGAGGCCCACCCACAAATAAAATGCTATTATTTAATGTTCATAGAGAATATAGAAAATTTTCAAAGAAAATATCAGTCAGTTAAGTGCCATACATGATACACACTTTGGGCAATCATGTCCTGAAAGAGACATATATGACTGACTGGGCAGAAGATTATCCTGCAGTAGGTTGCCATTGCTTTCTGCGGTAGACTGGTTGCCAGCCAAGGCTATAGAACCCAATCTGTCCTGTTATTTAACCCATAACTGGAAGGAAGAAATGGATTAATATCTTTCCCAAGGGTATTTGTGCATAAGTGAATGTAAAGAATTCAACTGGAATTTGAACTCGACTCCCCGATTTCTCGTTCCAAGTCGATATCCATTGCACCACCACACACATCCAAGAAAATATATATGGACAAGAAAAAAGATACAATTAAAACTTTGGTCATAAAAATGTGTGTTTCTTAGTCATTATTCAAAAAACTTGATAAGATCTGGAGCTTTAATCTTCCATAGTTTTAAAAGTTTGAACGTTCCAAGTATTGATTGAGCCGGTCCTTCTCTATGGTTCAGTGACTTGAACTTTGCTCATTTGGAGAAATGATTTGATGGAACTTATACCAACATGCTGAGAATGATCCAAAACATGAACTGGAGATCCCACCCAACATTGACCTACATCTACGGAGATATCACTCGATTATCTCTTAAGCTTAAGTGTAAATGGCTGCAATTTGCTTGCCACTGTTATCAAGCACAGAATTAGGCAATCTGATCCTTGCTTCTTTTGGCATCCCTCTAGAAATGTTGTATCAAGGAAACTGACCTATCCACACCCGATTGCTCAATACGCAGGGTTGGATAGGAGAAATCTGAGTACAGTGATGCTTGACTGTGTTGTGTGATTTTGGTTTGGTTTGGTGTGTTTTACAGCATATCAACATCTCAATGGGTTATTTAATGCCGACAACATTTTTACAATAAATTTATATGAATAGAATATATTACCTTTTTAAGAAATAAGTTTATAAATCAGGTTTCATTTATCTATTTTTGTAAAGTGTATTTTGTTGAAAGTCAGATATATTGGTGGTATGTATTTTTTTTCCAAAAATGTATAGATAGTAATACTTTTTATTCTTCAGAAATGTTTGCTGGTATTCATTTTCCATCAAACATGTATTGCTGGAACTTTTACTATAAAAGTTAACTTTTATACTTTCATAGTATTTTGACCCTAGTTTGGGGGTTAACTATTTGTCCATAGCTTGGACCCTAACAGATGCTACCACCCTGGGTCAGGATAGACCTGGGAACAACAGCAATTAAAAAGAGATTCCATGCTCCTCACAACCTCTCAAACAGCAGCCCTGCTGCCAGCTGCAGTTTATCGTCATACCCAGAACCCATGTTCCATGGGGTGGGATTGCCAATGAATTTCCTACCAACCAGAGATTGGTCAGAGGATTATTATGATGATGAGGGATCAAATGTGAATACAGAATGCCCTACATTTAATTTTTTTAAATTTCAAATAATTGGTTGATATCTTAAAATAGTTTACCACACAACTTACGTATTGTTTTTTTAATCATTTCACCCCAAGCAAGGCATTTCACTGCCACTGTTGCACAGGAGGTTACAAAGGGGAAAGTGATGTGAAAGAGTGATTAGAGGGTTACATAGGGGAAAGTGATGAGAAAGAGTGGTTAAATATAGGAAATGGCTGAAGGAGGGTGATAGACAGGTAAGGATACCGAGGATGAAGGTTGCATAGATGGGAAGAGTGCTTGAGAGAATAGGTGCGAGTTAGTGTGTTAGGAGGTGTCTATTGACCTTACATTTAAACTCCTGGAGATTGTAGCTGTTAGGGAAGCAAGTATATGCAAGGGAATTCCATAGGCAGGAAGTGCAAGAAAAGAAGCTGTTGGAGTAGAAATTGCAGTTACATCTTATCTGTTTCACTGTAAAAGGGTGGGGCCTAGTTGCTAATCTAGTATCTCATGCAAATTCGTACCTAGGGGACACCAGTGATCTAAGTTCATCGGAGCAGGAGCCATGAAAGTATTTATCGTAGAGGCACAGGGAAGCTATGTCGTGCCGGTGAGAGAGTGACTGCAGCCGGTCTGCCAAGTATTAACAGATAATTCAAAAGCATAATAGAGAATTGCTTGTTTGTTTGTTTTTGAGGCTTAATGACCTATCAATCCTTATGGGATCATTGTAAGGTCATAACCAGTGATTTTGGGTAAGGTTATTTTATTTTTACAACGTTTTTCCTTTCCATGATTCATTGGGATTTGTTTTTAAGAGCAGGTCCCCAAGTCCTACCTTGTTATTTAACCCATAACTGGAGGGAATGGACGGATTAATACCTTTCCCAAGGGTACCAGTGCTTAAGTGAATGCAGGGTATTCAACTGGAATTCGAACTCGGCTCACCGATTTCTCTTTCCGAGCCAATATCCACTGCACCACAATGCACATCCGTCACTATACGCTTACAGCACCTGGTATTCCCAAGCGGTCACCCATCTAAGTACAGACCAGGCTCTACGTTGTTTAACTTCGGTGATCGAGCGAGAACCGGTGTATTCAACGTGATATGCCGTAAGCACACACATCCAATACTAAACGCTTGCAGCACCTGGTATTCCCAAGCGGTCACCTATCTAATTACTGACCAGGCTCAACGTTGCTTAACTTCAGTGATCGAGCGAGAACTGGTGTATTCAATGCGATAGGCCATAAGCCAGAGAATTGCACGCAGTCTTCTATATTTTGAGCAATTTTTTGTATTTATTAGATGATCATGCAAATTTGGCAGTAATCGCTTCTTCTTCTTCTTCTATGTGCCCTGTCCCTTCAGGACGTAGGCGATCATGGATCTCCACGTCTCCCTATCCCTTGTGGCTCTTAGTATATTTGCTCCTGTTGCTCCTGGCAACCCCTGTTCCGTCATCCACCTGACCAGATCCTGCAAATATGTTATCCGCTACCTTCCTCTGTCTCTCCTTCCTTCTATCTGTCCAGTCAGTATCAGGTTCTCCAGGCTCTCTTTCCTCATTGCATGTCCCAGGAACTTCAGTTGTCTCTTCCTGATGCTCAGCATCAATTTCCTTTTTGTTGCCATTCTTTCTAACACCTCGTCGTTGCTTGTATGCTCAGTCCATGATATCCATAGCATCCTTCTGTAGAACCACATTTCGGCCACTTCCAGTTTTGTCCTCATTTTCGATGATATTGTCCAGCATTCACTGCTGTATTGAAGAAGTGACATCACGTAGCAGTCTAGCACTCTTTTCTTCGTTTCTATTGAGATTTTCCTATGTGTTAGTATTTTGCTCATCTTCTGGAATGCATCCTTTGCCATGCCAATTCGCCTTTGGATCTCCGTGTCGCACTTTCCATCTTCTGTTAGAACACTTCCTAGGTACTTAAATTCTTGTACTTGCTTGATTCTGTTATCCCCCACCTGTATTTGGCATTTTGGGTTGTATCTTTTGCTGATGACCATGCACTCAATTTTTTTAAAGTTTATTTGTAGTCCCTTCTTGTCACTCTCCACTGCTACTTTCTGTATGAGGTCTTGTAGTTTCCTTTCCGTGTCCGCAATCAGCACTGTATCGTCTGCATACCTTATGTTGTTCAGGTTGTGGCCTCCAATAACAAATCCTGGCGTGTCAACTAGGGTCTTCAAAATATTCTCGCTGTATAGGTTGAACAAATCCGGTGAAAAGACACATCCTTGTCTTACGCCTTTTTCTATCTTTGTGTATCTACTGAGGTTATTACCTGTCCATATGCAGGCCGTTTGCTGTCAGTAGAGATTCTTGATTATTCTTGTCTTTCTCAAAATATCCAATTCACATGACAGTTTCTTTTCAACTGGTAGCAACATGCATTATTCTAAATTCTCTTCAGACAACAAATTTCTTAATTTTTTCTTTATAATCTTTAGCTTTGAAAATATAGCAAGGAAAAGGTTAACTCAAACATATATAATTTTTTTTTAAGACATAATTAACTTCTTGTTATAGTGGAACATCCTGCCATCCCCGAGAATGGAATGCTCTAGACTATAAAGGACGGTGACAAGCGGTACGAGGGGAAGCAGATGTCTTAGGCGAAGGCATTCTCTATTTGATAGTGTATTCCGCTCCTACTCGTTGATTGCTTATCTGTATCTTATTGTTAATTGTACATTCATACAATAAATCCATTATATCGTATTCTTGTGTCAAGTACCATTCTTCCACTAATCTTTACACTGATATTCCTTCCCAGGATATATCACTTTTATACATTGAGTCAAGAGCAGTGTCATAAGGGTTATAAAAATATTGGTTGCCAGGAGACAAATGAACCCACCCACAATTATAATGCTATCATTTAATTTTCGTAACTAATAAACAAAGTGTTTAAAATATGCGTATTTCTTAGTAATTAAAGGATACATGTATGTTACATTTTAATGGCAGTAGATACCAAATGTAAATACAGAACTCTATCATTTAATTTTTTAATTTTATGTAATTGGTTTGATATCTAAACTTATTATAAATCGAACTTTGTCTCTGTGTGTCTATGTGTGTGTGTGTGTCTGTGTGTGTGTATATGTTTGTTAGCTATAGACTCCAAAACAGCTGAACCGATTTTCTTGAAAATTTACACAGTTGTACTATAAGCATCTGCAAGTGTTCTTAGCTATGTTTGTGTCAAGGTACCCCCGATAAATATCGAAAATCGATAATCAAAAAAATCGGGTTATAGAAGGAGTGGTCCGGTTTTAATCAAATTTGATACACTCATAGACAAAGACATAAGAAACAATATTTAGAAGTTTCAAGATTGCAGTTCCTGCAATAGTGCAGAAAATTGATAATATATATATATAAAAGGCAAGATGTTTGTGTGTGTGTCTATTTATCTGCCTCTATGTCTGTATTTTTTCAGTCCTTTTATTTTAATTTTTGCTTCGGGTTTGGCTCTAAGTAGGTATAATTGTAGTTCTTATTCTCAACCATGATACCATTTACTCAGAGGACTCATTTAGCCTTCAAAATTCAGTTTACGATGAAAAAAACTTATTTGATATCGATACAAGGAAATCAAAATTTGACTTACATCCATTCATTTTTCTTTCAGTCTATGATTTTGCTTTAACTGGAAACAACTATTGCTTTTTTAGTCTTTCGTGTCAATGTCCAAAGAGTCTGAGGTCCAGGACCATGGATTAGTTTTAAAGCTTTCATTACACCTGAGCAACGCGGGGCTATACTGATAGTTTTTAAATAGTTTACTGCACAATTTACACATTAACAAATAATTCAAGAGCACAATCGAGCATCGGATCCACTGTATTGAAACCAATCATTTGTGTTCACTAAATGTTTGAGCAAATCTGCCAATTTATCTAACAACTTCTTTTGATTTACTCTATTTAGATTGTTCAAATTGTTATCCTTATCTTTGTTGCTATATTCACAACTTTTCAGCTGTTGCACATTCTGACCTTCTTCACTAGTTCCACGACTCATGCTTCTTCCAGATGTATCAGTATTAATTATCTCCCTTTAACTCAAGTCTCTAAATGTTTTGCTGTAGCCAGGTATTGAACTCACAACTCTTTGGGTCAAGTCACTGAGAACAGTCAGTCAGTCAGTCAGTAAAGTGTTAGTCAGTCAGTTAAGGTTGACATTATTTCTGCGGTAGATTGGTTGCAATCCAAGGATATAGAACCCAATCTGTCCTGTTATTCAACACATAATGGGAGAGAAGAGATGGATTAACACCATTCTCAAAGGTATTTGCATGTAAGTGAACGCAAGGAATTCAACTGAAATTCAAACTCAGCTCCCCGATTTCTCATTCCGAGCTGATATCCATTGCACCACAAGGGACTTCCTCTGAGGACACATGCATAAAAAGTGTTGGTTGGTTCCAGTGACTTAACCCAAAGAATTGTGAGTCCAATACTTGGCTACAATATCTCTCTTCATCTCCATGTAATCTATCATATTGAGTGGTTCCTTTATCTCCCTCTCTACTTCCTATGAAGATGGACTTCACTATTCAGTTTCACCAGTTCAGATGGACTCCACCCTTAAGTTTCACCAGCTCATATGAACTTCACACTTCAGTTTCACCAGTTTATATGGACTCAACCTTTCAGTTTTACCAGTTCGGATGGACTCTACCTTTCAGTTTTACCAATTACAATGGACTTCACTCTTCACTTTCACAAGTTCAGATATACTCCACCTTTCAGTTTTACCAGTTCAGATGAACTCTACCCTTAAGTTTCACCAGTTCATATTGACTCAACCTTTCAGCTTTACTAGTTCATATTGACTTCACACTTCAGTTTTACCAGTTCAGATGGACTCCACTCTTCAGTTTTACCAGTTCAGATAGCCTCCATCTTTCAGTTTTACCAGTTAAGATCAACTCCACCCTTATGTTTCATCAATTCAGATGAACTCCACCCTTACATTTCATCAGTTCATATGGACTCCACCCTTCAGTTTTACCAGTTCATATGGACACCACCCTTCTGTTTCACCAGTTCATATGGACTCGACTCAACACTTCAGTTTCACTAGTTCAGATGAACTACACCCTTAAGTTTCACCAGTTTATATGGACTCACCCTTCAGTTTTACCAGTCAAAATGGACTTCACTCTTTAACTTTACCAGTTCATATGGACACCACCCTTCAGTTTTATTAGTTCAGATGAACTACACTCTTAAATTTTTACTAGTTCATATGTACCCCACCCATCAGTTTTGACCAGTTTTGATGGACTCCACACTTCATTTTCACCAGTTCATATGGACTCCTCATGATATTTCTTAGCATTTCTTAGCATTTCTTTTTACATTTGTATAACACACCACATTCAGCATCACAATTTCCTTGACAGTCTACCTCTCAAATCTGCTGTACTTTGAAATATTTTACTTGACTTTTAAGTTAACATGATTACATCTGCTACACAGTCAGCTAATTAAGTGTCATACCTGATACACACATGGACGATCATGTCTCTTTTGATCCATGACTGACTAAGCAGAAGATTTTCCAGCAGCATGTTGCTTTTTTTTCTGTGGTAGACTGTTGCCAACCAATTTTACAGAATCCAAAGAAATTTGAATCCTATTAATACTACTAGTAATAAAGCATATTTAAGTAAGTAGGGCAGATGAGAAATAAAGAATAAGCCTCTAATAAAAAGTAAGAGAAATAAGATGAAAGAAATACTAGTCCAAAATGAATAATAATTGACAATGCTTCATCTAAGAAATTTGAATCCTATTAATACTACTAGTAATAAAGCATATTTAAGTAAGCAGGGCAGATGAGAAATAAAGAATAAGCCTCCAATAAAAAGCAAAAGAAATAAGATGAAAGAAATACTAGTCCAAAATGAATAATAATTGACAATGCTTCATCTAAGAAATGTGAATCCTATTAATACTACTAGTAATAAAGCATATTTAAGTAAGCAGGGCAGATGAGAAATAAAGAATAAGCCTCCAATAAAAAGCAAGAGAAATAAGATGAAAGAAATACTAGTTCAAAATGAATAATAATTGACAATGCTTCATCTAATAAATTTGAATCCTATTAATACTACTAGTAATAAAGCATATTTAAGTAAGCGGGGCAGATGAGAAATAAAGAATAAGCCTCCAATAAAAAGTAAGAGAAAAAAGATGAAAGAAATACTAGTCCAAAATGAGTAATAATTGACAATGCTTCATCTAAGAAATTTGAATCCTATTAATACTACTAGTAATAAAGCATATTTAAGTAAGCAGGGCAGATGAGAAATAAAGAATAAGCTTCCAATAAAAAGCAAGAGAAATAAGATGAAAGAAATACTAGTTCAAAATGAATAATAATTGACAATGCTTCATCTAAGAAATTTGAATCCTATTATAATACTACTAGTGAGTCAGTCAGTTAAGTGTAATATGTGATCCTTACTTGGGTGATCATGTCTTTTTTAATCAATGACTGACTATGCAGAAGATTTTCCTGCAGTAAATTTCCATTTATTTCTGTTGTAGACTAGTTGCCAACCAAGGTAACAGAATACAATCTGTCCTGCTATTTAACCCATAGTGGAGGGAGAAAAGACAAATTAATATATTTTCCAAGAGTATTTTCACATAAGTGAATAAAATGAATTTGACTGGAATTCAAACTTGGCTATCTGATTTCTTATCCTGAACCAGTATCCATTGCACCAGAAAGCACTTCTGCTGCACGAACCAGTCAAAAAACAATATCTTAACATAATAGAGAAATAGAGAGATGAAAATTTAATAAAAAAAGTTCCAAATTTGGTAAAATGAAATAAGAGAAGGAATAAATGTCAAAAAGTATCAGTTATTGCAATTCATCTTTGGAACATTTAATATCTGTCAGATATATTTATTTTTATCAAGAATCAAGCCAACCATTACAACGTTGGGTCATTAATGACTTAAAATAATTCTTAGCAATATTTCCTATTTCCTTCATTATTCATTTCAGACGATCTTTGATTTTATGATAATATATTGAGTGCATGAAGAACTATAACCTTGTCCGGCCAAGGAACAAATCCTGGTCTTTCTACCTCAGTACACAATTTCTCATGGTTACAATTTCTACTTTAGGTCATTTCATTATATTTCAACATCCAAGTTTTCAACTAATGAGATTCTAAAGATGTTCCTGGATTATTTCTGGCATTCATTGAATCGATATTAACAGTAAACTAATAACACCAGAACGAGACTTTGTTTGCTTATAAGAATAGAGCTGTAAGAATCCATATTTACTAACATAACAGATTTTATTCTTGAAATTTCTTCAAAGAAGGATTTACTGACATAATAGATTTTATTCTTGAAATTTCTTCAAAGAAGGATTTACTGACATAATAGATTTTATTCTTGAAATTTCTTTGAAGAAGGATTTACTGACATAATAGATTTTATTCTTGAAATTTCTTCGAAGAAGGATTTACTGACATAATAGATTTTATTCTTGAAATTTCTTCAAAGAAGGATTTACTGACATAATAGATTTTATTCTTGAAATTTCTTCAAAGAAGGATTTACTGACATAATAGATTTTATTCTTGAAATTTCTTTGAAGAAGGATTTACTGACATAATAGATTTTATTCTTGAAATTTCTTCGAAGAAGGATTTACTGACATAATAGATTTTATTCTTGAAATTTCTTCAAAGAAGGATTTACTGACATAATAGATTTTATTCTTGAAATTTCTTTGAAGAAGGATTTACTGACATAATAGATTTTATTCTTGAAATTTCTTCGAAGAAGGATTTACTGACATAATAGATTTTATTCTTGAAATTTCTTCGAAGAAGGATTTACTGACATAATAGATTTTATTCTTGAAATTTCTTTGAAGAAGGATTTACTGACATAATAGATTTTATTCTTGAAATTTCTTTGAAGAAGGATTTACTGACATAATAGATTTTATTCTTGAAATTTCTTCGAAGAAGGATTTACTGACATAATAGATTTTATTCTTGAAATTTCTTTGAAGAAGGATTTACTGACATAATAGATTTTATTCTTGAAATTTCTTCGAAGAAGGATTTACTGACATAATAGATTTTATTCTTGAAATTTCTTCGAAGGATTTACTGACATAATAGACTTTATTCTTAAAATTTCTTTAAAGAATGATTCACTGACATAATAGATTTTATTCTTGAAATTTCTTCGAAGAAGGATTTACTGACATAACAGATTTTATTCTTGAAATTTCTTCAAAGAAGGATTTACTGACATAATAGATTTTATTCTTGAAATTTCTTCAAAGAAGGATTTACTGACATAATAGATTTTATTCTTGAAATTTCTTTGAAGAAGGATTTACTGACATAATAGATTTTATTCTTGAAATTTCTTCGAAGAAGGATTTACTGACATAATAGATTTTATTCTTGAAATTTCTTCGAAGAAGGATTTACTGACATAATAGATTTTATTCTTGAAATTTCTTTGAAGAAGGATTTACTGACATAATAGATTTTATTCTTGAAATTTCTTTGAAGAAGGATTTACTGACATAATAGATTTTATTCTTGAAATTTCTTCGAAGAAGGATTTACTGACATAATAGATTTTATTCTTGAAATTTCTTTGAAGAAGGATTTACTGACATAATAGATTTTATTCTTGAAATTTCTTCGAAGAAGGATTTACTGACATAATAGATTTTATTCTTGAAATTTCTTCGAAGGATTTACTGACATAATAGACTTTATTCTTAAAATTTCTTTAAAGAATGATTCACTGACATAATAGATTTTATTCTTAAAATTTCTTTAAAGAAGGACTCACTGACATAATAGACATTATTCTTGAAATTTCTTCGAAGAAGGATTTACTGACATAATAGATTTTATTCTTGAAATTTCTTTAAAGAAGGATTTACTGACATAATAGATTTCATTCTTGAAATTTCTTTGAAGAAGGATTGGCAGTTATTGTTAATTCTTTGCATGATATTTCTTTCATCTGTTGTGGGTGATATATAAAAACATTGAATGATAGAAGACAACAATGAAAAAAAT
Source organism: Ascarosepion bandense (assembly GCA_037127315.1). Classification (NCBI taxonomy): domain Eukaryota; kingdom Metazoa; phylum Mollusca; class Cephalopoda; order Sepiida; family Sepiidae; genus Ascarosepion; species Ascarosepion bandense. The sequence continues at coordinate 925,901 of JBBBDQ010001942.1, read as the reverse complement.
GAAGACTTGAGCAAATAAATATATATATATATATAATAATTTCACCCCAAGCAAGGCAGTACTGCCACTGGTGTGCAGAGAGGTTACATAAGACAATAGTGAAGAGAAAGAGGAACAGGTCAGTGAGCATTGGAGAATGGATAAGAGAAGGATGGAAACACAGGTGTGAGGTAAGAGTAGAGCAGAAAGGGAGTGTCAGGGATATTATAGGAGTCAATAAGATAAGAGATGGCAATTGACATGGCATTTAAACTCTTGGAGATTGTAGCAATCAGGGAAACAAGTATACAAAAGGAAGTTCAACAGGAAGGAAGTGTGAGAAAAGAAGCTGATAGAGTAGAAGTTGTGGTTACATTTGATTGTTTTCACTGTTAAAGAGTGGGACCTAGTTGCCAGTCTAGTAGCTTGAGTAAATTCGTGAAAAGAGGGCACAATGAGCTCGTTAAAACAGAAGCCATGGGAATATTTGTAGAAAAGACAGAGAGAGGCCACATCTCAGGGAGAAAATGACTGGAGTCAAGCTGCCAGGTTGAGATCAATTACATTGCAAATTCTTCTTTGGATTTTGTTGAAAACCCTGACCAGATTTGACATTAATATTCAATGCACAGGCAGATGGTAGATTTGTATATGTGCAAGATGGATTTAGATGAGAAAAACTTCTTGGACCAACTCAGTGATCTGACCTTCTTAGCAGTAGATATAGCCGTTGATTTTGCCCAAGTTTATTTTTGTTAAAGAAATATAAATATTGCCAAGTTTATTTTTGTTAAAGAAAATACATCAACAAAATCAAGATTACAGTGTAATCAGCAAAACAATCTTTGCATGTTCCCGTAGAGGGTGAGAAAAGCATTGTCATGAGAAATACAGTTTTGATAAACATTTAGAAGTCCTCATCTTTATTGCCATGTTTATGATATTTTGGCTGTTGTATGCCCAGCTTTCTACAGGTGCTAGGAATTTAAAACTGAACTCTTTATTCTGATCACTTTGAGTTCAATACCAGGCTACAGCATTGGTCAACAAATAACTTTGAGGGTTATGTTAAAGGGAGATAATTACATTGCTATTAGAAGGAGCATAGCACATGGAATGAGAATGATATATCCCAGTGATTATAATAAAGGGTTTGGTTCAAAATTCTCAACACTTGAAAAAAGCCAGAGCGTACAATGGATGAAATATCGTAAACTTAGCAATAATGATGAGGACAATGGTTCAATAAATGTAAACAGTGTAATAGTCAGAAGTATAGACAAATACATTTAAAAGAGTTGTTCTTTTCAGGTCAGTTTTGTAATCGCTGAAGAGAATTTTCCTGAGAAGGACGGTTTTGCAGTAAGTGCTGAAGAGCATTGTTCTGAAAAGAACACTATATTGTATATCATTGCTACTGGTGAGGATGGCTGGCTGGAGCTGGATGTGCGTTGTGGTGCATTGGATATTGGCATGGAATGAGAACTCGGGGAGCCGAGTTCGAATTCCAGCTGAATTCATTGCTTTCACTTACGCACAAATATGCGTGGGAAAGGTATTAATCTGCCTATTCCTTCCAGTTATGGGTTAAATAACAGGACAGATTGGGTTCTATAGCCTTGGTCGGCAACCAGTCTACCACAGAAAGCAATGGCAACCTACTGCGGGATAATCTTCTGCCCAGTCAGTCATGTCTCTTTCGAGACATGATCGCCCAAGCGTGTATCACGTATGGCACTTAACTGACTGACTGACCAGTGGTGAGTTGCGGCTAATGACAATAACTGGAACTACTGTTGAGGGCTAGAGCTGTGGATCTGTTGTCGGCTGCTGATCAAAATCATCCATCTTTTTTTCAAGCTTTGTGGCCTTTTTTATGCCACAAAACAGTTTTACAGCAATTGCTGGTTAAGCTTTTCCTTCTGGTTGTCTTGTGACAAAAATTTGGGTGTGCCAAAGGAGAGAATGTATCTTATTTCTCTTACTTTTTATTAGTGGCTTATTTTTATTGCTTATCTATCCAGCTTATAACTCTCTACTAATGGTTATAATATTTTGTCCCAACTGACTCCATCAGTTACCCTAATTAACACTCTATAAGAACCCTAATTAACACTTTATAAGAATGCTATGAAAGTCGGTTCTCTGTGTGGGGCCCGGAAGTTTTTTCCGTCTAAATCTATCCTGCACATTTATAAATCTACCATCCGCCCATGCATTGAATACTGCTGCCATATCTGGTTGGGTTCCCCTGCTGTTCTCCTCGGGCTTCTCGATAAGGTTCAGAGGATGGTCTGTAATGTGATAGATACCGACTTGGTAGACCGCCTGCAGTCTCTCTCCCACCGGCGCGACGTGGCTTCTCTGTGTCTCTTCTATAAATACTTTCACGGCTTCTGCTCCGATGAACTTAGATCACTAGTGCCCCCTAAATACGAATTTGAACGAGATACTAGATTAGCAACTAGATCCCACCCTTTTACAGTGAAACCAATAAAATGCAGCCGTAACTTCTACTCCAACAGTTTCTTTCCTCGCACTTCCCGACTGTGGAATTCTCTTCCAAACAATTGCTTCCCCGATGGCTACAATCTCCAGGAGTTTAAATGTAAGGTCAATAGACACCTCCTAACACACTAACCTGCTCCCATTCTATCAAGCACTCTTCCCATCTGCCCAACCCTCATCCTTGCTATCCTTACTCATCTGTCACCTTCCTCCTGACATTCCCTATGTCTAACCACTCCTTCTCTTTACCTTCCCCTATGTAGCCCAATGCGCAATAGTGGCAGTGGAATGCCTTGCTTGGGGTGAGATGATTAAAAAAAACAAAAAAACTCTTGAGTATTTATCTAAAGCCCACCCTCCACCCAGCTGAGACAGGATGTGACATAAAGTCAAGCTTTATGTGGAGGACACGAATCAAAATTTGCCCTATTCTTAAGATCAGATACTAAGCGAGTCTATTCTTCTCAGTCGAGTCTCTGTTTTTGACTGAGATGACATTTGCCTTCTGGCAATGAGCTTGTCTGTCTTTCCATAGAGTCCATAGACCAAGTCCCAAATGACTTGCTCTTAGCACAAAGACTGTGAGCTTGCCTGACAGCTTTGAGTTCATATAAAATGCAGGATTGGGCACTAAGCTTGTCTTTTCTTCTCAGCCTAGTCTCATAGATGAAGCTTCAGCTGAGTAAAACTCTGCCCAAAGACTGAGAGCATACCTGACAGTTTTGACTTCAAGTGGAATTCTTTATTTAAGGTGTCTTCCCTAGTTCATTTGTGTTACTGGGGGTGTCTTATTTACTCCAAAATATACCCCTTTTGAGACATTTTTATTTTCTAAAATATTTTCTTTCATTTTTTTAGTATTCACCCCTCCTCTTTCTAACAAGTTTGCCACATACTGAACTTTGTATTGCTTTCATTTTGGGTCCATTTCCCTATGTTTCCTTTCTCTGGTACTTATATTTGGACGTTCAATGAATTCTTGTGGTGTTGGTATGTCAAAGATATCATACAGAACTTGCATAGGTTCTTCCTTTCTTGCAGACCTTTATTGAGTAAACTGTTTTTTAATTGATTCCAATGCCTTTAGTGTTCACCTTATTTTACTTTCACAATATAAATTATGTTTCCTTTTCATTAATTTTTGTATATACTGAAAAATACTTTTTCACTGGTTATGAAAGATTTTGTGTTCTTTTGTTTTCTGTTTTTACTCTTTTTTGACTTGTTAAGAACCTGTCCATAGTGTCCATAGATCAAGCCACAACTGATTTGCTATTTGCCCAAAGACTATGTGCTTGTCTGACAGCTTTGAGTTCATATAAAATACAGGATCAGGCACTAAGCCTGTCTTGTCTTCTTAGCCTAGTCTCTGTCCACAGACAAAGCTTCGACTGAGTAAAATACAGGATCGGGCACTAAGCCTGTCTTGTCTTCTTAGCCTAGTCTCTGTCCATAGAAGACGCTTCGACTGAGTAAAATACTGGATCGGGCACTAAGCCTGTCTTGTCTTCTTAGCTTAGTCTCTGTCCATAGACAAAGCTTCGACTGAGTAAAATACAGGATCAGGCACTAAGCCTGTCTTGTCTTCTTAGCCTAGTCTCTGTCCAAAGACGAAGCTTTGACTGAGTAAAATAACAGGATCGGGCACTAAGCCTGTCTTGTCTTCTTAGCCTAGTCTCTGTCCACAGACAAAATTTCGACTGAGTAAAATACAGGATCGGGCACTAAGCCTGTCTTGTCTTCTTAGCTTAGTCTCTGCCCATAGACAAAGCTTAGACTGAGTAAAATACAGGATCAGGCACTAAGCCTGTCTTGTCTTCTTAGCCTAGTCTCTGTCCAAAGACGAAACTTCGACTGAGTAAAATACAGGATTGGGCACTAAGCCTGTCTTGTCTTCTTAGCCTAGTCTCTGTCCATAGAAGACGCTTCGACTGAGTAAAATACTGGATCGGGCACTAAGCCTGTCTTGTCTTCTTAGCTTAGTCTCTGTCCATAGACAAAGCTTCGACTGAGTAAAATACAGGATCAGGCACTAAGCCTGTCTTGTCTTCTTAGCTTAGTCTCTGTCCAAAGACGAAGCTTTGACTGAGTAAAATACAGGATCGGGCACTAAGCCTGTCTTGTCTTCTTAGCCTAGTCTCTGTCCACAGACAAAATTTCGACTGAGTAAAATACAGGATCGGGCACTAAGCCTGTCTTGTCTTCTTAGCTTAGTCTCTGCCCATAGACAAAGCTTAGACTGAGTAAAATACAGGATCAGGCACTAAGCCTGTCTTGTCTTCTTAGCCTAGTCTCTGTCCAAAGACGAAGCTTCGACTGAGTAAAATACAGGATCGGGCACTAAGCCTGTCTTGTCTTCTTAGCCTAGTCTCTGTCCATAGACGAAGCTTCGACTGAGTAAAATACAGGATCGGGCACTAAGCCTGTCTTGTCTTCTTAGCCTAGTCTCTGTCCATAGACAAAGCTTTGACTGAGTAAAATACAGGATCAGGCACTAAGCCTGTCTTGTCTTCTTAGCCTAGTCTCTGTCCAAAGACGAAACTTCGACTGAGTAAAATACAGGATTGGGCACTAAGCCTGTCTTGTCTTCTTAGCCTAGTCTCTGTCCATAGACGAAGCTTTGACTGAGTAAAATACAGGATCGGGCACTAAGCCTGTCTTGTCTTCTTAGCCTAGTCTCTGTCCATAGATGAAGCTTTGACTGAATAAAACTCTGCCCAAGGACTCACTTAATTTTTCTTGTGGACATCAATTCTGCTGGTGACATGCATTTTGGTGTACTTGGATTTTTTATGTTCCTTTTATATTCTACTTGCTGTGTTTCTTTATAACATTGGCGATTATAGCTCTCTACAAGTTTCTGTTCTTTTTTAGGCCTTACCTATATTTATCATTTTCTTATCACTCTGAAACCTTCTTTCTAGTATCTATTTTCTCATGACTTCAATCTCTCCTGTGAGTGCCAGATTTTTCAATACCTCTTTCCTCACTATGCTCCCTTGAAATTTCAAATCTCTCTTTCTGGTGTTAATTATAAGAGTATGTTTTGTTTCCATTTTATCTAAAACTGCCATTGTTTGCATGTCCTTGTTTAGAAAATTCTAGAGAAAGCAAATTGATCATGATATTGGATTAAATATAGAAAGGGAAAATTTGTTCACTCTATATCCTATTGATTTGTAATCTTTTAAAAACATTTGTAATCAGTAATTCAAATTTATTTTATGGTGAAAAGATTTTAAGTTAACTTTTCGTTTCTTTTTTAATTCTACATGTCTTTCTCTTATCAAAGACTTGTGTACTGAGGAGTTGATTGATTTTATTTTAATCAATATAATTCTCGATATTTTAACTGATTTTTACCTTTGAAGCAAGATTTAATTTGTTTCTTGTTAATTGATAAAATTATTGTCATTCTGTTAAACAATTGAATGAAAACAACTCTTGCGTCTATTCTTTAGCCACTTCCTACCATTTTTGTCAAAATATTCTATAATTGACTAAAGGCAGTTGTGATTGATTTGGAGGATTTTGCATTGCTGTGGTCACCACTCTGCTCCATCTCACAATTGTGGTTGACGGTGACATTCAAGGCAGAATAGTGCTTGCCAGTTACTTTTGCATGGTGGGGTTTTGTCTCAGCTGGGTGGAGGGGTGGGCCTTAGGTAAATGCCCAATCCCTCCTCTCAGAATTTAAAGCACCAAGCCCTACAAGGCAGTCAGTTAAGTGCCATACGTGATACACGCTTGGGCGATCATATCTCGAAAGAGACATGACTGACTGGGCAGAAGATTATCCCACAGTAGATTGCCATTGCTTTCTGCGGTAGACTGGTTGCCGACCAAGGCTATAGAACCCAATCTGTCCTACTAGTTAACCCATAACTGGATAGAAGAGATGGATTAATACCTTTCCCAAGGGAATTTGTGCGTAAGTGAATGCAAGGAATTCAACTGGAATTTGAACTTGGTACCCCAATTTGTCATTTCAAATTGATATCCACTGCACCACAACGCATATACAAACCACTATGTGGTTTGAATTCAGAGTTTTTCTTCAGCTAGATTAGCAATGGTATATGAAGACCATGCGTTGCCCAGACTATATGGTCACCTCTCTTTGCTGTACTGACAAAACCCAAATAAATACAGGGCATTATATTAGGGGTTGGCTTGACTGCAAGAAGAATGTTTGTTGTGGTGCAGTGGATATCTGCTTGAAACGACAAATCGGGAAGCTGAGTTTGAATTCCAGTACAATTTACATCCGTGCCTTTTTCATATTTGTATATGACAGCCAAATGCATTCGGGGTTCCACTATGGGTTTTCTGCCTAGATTTACATCAATAGCTATTCCATGCTTTGGATATGACAACAAGGCTGCAAAGGTTTAAAATCATAGCTTTACTTCATTCACAATATCAAACTCATTCTTTTTATTGCTTTTGATATTACCACAATATTTCAGCCTATCTATTCTACAGCCTTCTTTAAATATGAGTACAGTATCATTTCTAAAATTTGCTTGGAATAGCAAATTCATTCTTTTTATTGCTTCTGTCATTACAGTTTAGCCTATCCATTCTACAGCCTTCTTTAAATATGAGTAGAGTATCATTCTAAGATTTTCTTGGAATAGCAAAATTATTCTTTTTATTGCTTCCGTCATTATGGTTCAGCCTATCCATTCTATAGCCTTCTTTAAATATGAATAGAGGATCATGCTAAAATTTGCTTGGAATAGCAAATTCATTCTTTTTATTGCTTCTGTCATTACAGTTCAGCCTATCCATTCTACAGCCTTCTTTAAATATGAGTAGAGTATCATTCTAAGATTTTCTTGGAATAGCAAATTCATTCTTTTTATTGCTTCTGTCATTATGTTTCAGCCTATCCATTCTATAGCCTTCTTTAAATATGAATAGAGGATCATGCTAAAATTTGTTTGGAATAGCAAATTCATTCTTTTTATTGCTTCTGTCATTACAGTTCAGCCTGTCCATTCTACAGCCTTCTTTAAATATGAGTAGAGTATCATTCTAAGATTTTCTTGGAATAGCAAATTCATTCTTTTTATTGCTTCTGTCATTATGGTTCAGCCTATCCATTCTACAGCCTTCTTTAAATATAAGTTGAGTATCATTTCTAAAATTTGCTTGGAATAGCAAAATTATTCTTTTTATTGCTTCTGTCATTACAGTTCAGCCTATCCATTCTACAGCCTTCTTTAAATATGAGAAGATTATTATCCTTTCAAAAGCTCTGAGCAATATTAACAATGAACCTGGTTGAGGATTGTATTAATGAATTTTGTTGAAATTAATATAACTTCCTGCTGCTTTTTTTACATCTCTTTTTTTCTACATGCTCATATTTATTTTTAGATAGACTGACAGCAACCTGCATAAATTTTGTTTTTGAACAGTTTTGTTACATCTCAGGTGCTTCTGTCAACCAACCTACATCATTTTTTCTTTTAGTTATTTACTAATTAAGCAAATAAAAAATTGATTCCCGATTTTTTTTTATTTTGAGATCGAAAATTGTTTTTTGTTGATCTTAATAGCCGCTTGGACAGAACTTACGTCAGTTCTGCTTTCATTAATTGAACTAAAAATAAGACAAATTGAACAGCGGCCTGAAACTATTTTAGAAATGTTACAGATTTGTGTTGCTTTCTATTCAAACCAAAAATAAAAAGCCGTGATTTGCTAAAAGGTAAATTGCACTGTAATTTATTGTAGTTGACTATTTCTCTTTAACAAATTCTTAATAAAAGGTTACTATTTACCTTCACCTCTTCAATGTTAAAATAGTTTTAGGCAAGATGATAAACTACATCTGGTAGCAAGGCTTCTGATTCTGAGATTAAATTTTTTGAGGAGCCTGGAACTACCTCCTAATTGCTGTTGTTTCCCGTCCACCCTGACCTAGGGTGGTAGCAATTGTAAAGATTCCAGCTATAAGCAAGCAGTAAAATTGCAAGCCAAAACAAAACACTATGAAAATATAAAATTACTTTTTATAGTAGAAATAGCAGCAAAAAATTTCCATACATATAAAAATTACAAGCAGTATTTATTTGTAGTAAAATTACTAACAATACCTATTTATCGTATATATTTAGTTGAAGCCATAAAATTGTGTTCAAAAGGTTTAGATTTTGGTATTGAATAATCCATAGAGGTTGATATGCCACTAAACAAAATCAGTCAACCAATAATACCTATTTATTGTGTATATTTAGTTGACACCATAAAATTGTGTTCAAAATATTTAGATTTTGGCATTGAATAACCCATAGAGGTTGATATGCCACTAAACAAATCAACCAATCAACAATACCTATTTACAGTATATATTTAGTTGAAACCATAAAATTGTGTTCAAAATATTTCGATTTCGGTATTAAATAATCCATAGATGTTGTTATGCTGCTAAAGATAATCAACCAACCAACAATACCTATTTTTAGCATATATTCAGTTGAAGACATAAAATTGTGTTCAAAATATTTAGATTTTGGCATTGAATTACCCATAGAGGTTAATATGCCGCTATATAAAATCAACCAACCAACAATACCTATTTATAGTATATATTCAGTTGAAGACATAAAATTGTGTTCAAAATATTTAGATTTTGGAATTAAATATCACATAGATGTTGATATGCCGCTACAATAAATTAGTTAATGAAACAACCAACATGACAGAATGCTTTCATGACATTGTGAGCCACTATGAACAGTTATAACAATATATTGTAATAATAGTTATGTGACAGATAATCCTTACTGTTGCAACCAAAGCAAACATTTTTAATTCTTTATCATTTAAGAACTTTAAAAAATCCTTTAATCCCCAAGCCAGGCAATAAAGCCACTAAGATGCAAGGGATAGCTGAGTGAGAGAATATGAAAAAACAACACCATTACAGAGAGAGAGAGAGAGAGAGAGAGAGAGAGAGAGAGAGAGAGAGAGAGAGCAATAAGAAAAAAGAATTAAGAAGACAGAAGATAATGATTAAAATTGAAATTAAATTTTTGAAGATCAAAGTTGACAGGGAAGCAATAACCTGGAAGAGAGTTTCATAAACAAGAAGTGTGAGAGCAAAAACTGTTACATTATTTACATTATTCGGACTATTGTCCTCATATTTGTTGTCATTTTTACAATATTTTGATCGTTGTATACTCCGGCTTTCTTCAGGTGCTAAGAAGAACACATGGCTCAGTGGATATAGACATTGGTTAGTTCCAGTGACTTGACCCAAAGTATTGTTAGTTCAATACCAGGCTACAGTAGTGGTGAACAAATAACTAAGAGAATTAGGCTAAAGTGCTATAACTCATAACTACCAAAAGAGGGTTCATGCAAGGACTGAGAATAATATACCCTACTGAATGTAATAAAGAGTTCGGTTTGAAATTTCTAGCACCTGAAGAAGGCCAGAATGTTCAACGGCTGAAATGGTAAAATTTACAACAAAGATGAGGACAATAGTCTGAATAATATAAATAGTGTAAATACTACCTCATCTCAGAAGTATTGACAAGAAACTGTTAGCATAGAACTTAGAGTTCTAGCCGTTTCAACTTTACAATGATGAGACCTTGCCACCAATCTAGTCAGTCAGTCAGTCAGTCAGTTGTTTTAGTGCCATATGTGATACATGCTTGGGCAACCATGTCTCAAAAAGACATGACTAACTGGGCAGTAGATTGTTTTGCAGCATGTTGCACTAAAGCCACTAAGATGCAAGGGATAGCTGAGTGAGAGAATATGAAAAAAACAACACCATTACAGAGAGAGAGAGAGAGAGAGAGAGAGAGAGAGAGAGTAATAAGAAAAAAGAATTAAGAAGACAGACAGAAGATAATGATTAAAATTGAAATTAAATTTTTGAAGATCAATGTAAATTCTGTGGTAGAGTGGTTGCCAACCAAGGCTTTAGATGCCAATCTGTCCTGATATTTGACCCATATCTGGAGGAAAGAGATGAATTAATACCTTTCCCAAAGGTATCTGTGCATAAGTGAATGCAACAAATTCAGTTGGAATTTGAACTCGGGTCTCTGGTTTCTTGTTTTGAGTCAATACCCACTGGACCACAACACACATCCATCTTGTTTGTTTAGATGAAAAGAAATGTGATTTTTTTCATGTATAGATGTGAGAAAAAGAGGCAAAGGGGGAAACTGAAGTGGAAGAGTGTAGGTGTCACATATCTTGGTGAAGAAGAGCATAGGTGTCACATATTTTGGTGAGGAAGAGTGTCGATGTCACATATCTTGTGAGGAAGAGCATAGGTGTCACATATTTTGGTGAGGAAGAGCGTAGATGTCACATATCTTGTGAGGAAGAGCATAGGTGTCACATATTTTGGTGAGGAAGAGCGTAGATGTCACATATCTTGTGAGGAAGAACATAGGTGTCACATATTTTGGTGAGGAATAGCGTAGATGTCACATATCTTGTGAGGAAGAGCATAGGTGTCACATATTTTGGTGAGGAAGAGCGTCGATGTCACATATCTTGTGAGGAAGAGCATAGGTGTCACATATTTTGGTGAGGAAGAGCGTAGATGTCACATATCTTGTGAGGAAGAGCATAGGTGTCACATATTTTGGTGAGGAAGAGCGTAGATGTCACATATCTTGTGAGGAAGAACATAGGTGTCACATATTTTGGTGAGGAAGAGCGTAGATGTCACATATCTTGTGAGGAAGAGCATAGGTGTCACATATTTTGGTGAGGAAGAGCGTAGATGTCACATATTTTGGTGAGGAAGAGCGTAGATGTCACATATCTTGTGAGGAAGAGCATAGGTGTCATATTTTGATGAGGAAGAGTGTAGATGTCACATATCTTGTGAGGAAGATCATTGGTGTCATGTATATTGGTAAGGAAGAGTGTAGGTGTCACGTATTTTGGTAAGGAAGAATGTAGGCGTTGTAGTGTGTAAGTGTCACATAGCTTGATGAAGATTATGGGTGAATCTCTTTGAAGCCATGCTCATCATAAATTGCTGCTATATATATTAATCTGCTGTCCTTACTGCTTCTTTTCTGTCTAGGGACTTAAACACTTTTCAAAGAGATCTTAAAGCATGATTTTTATTGTTGGTAAAAATGCGACCCATTAGTTAAAAATGTTAAATATTTATTTTCAAAAGTTTAATTTATTAACCAGAAGGATGTGCGTATTCTCCAAGTCAGAAACTATTTTTTGTCATTTTGATTTTCATAGTGTTTAGTTTTGTCTTTGCTCTACAAATACAACCAAAAGATTAAATAAATGGTTCAGTTTGGAATTCCAAATATGAAGCTGCTGAGCAGAGCCAGTGATTGGAAGGTTTCAGTAAACCTAATGAGATCTCTAAAATTTCCAATACACATTGCATAGGCAAACAAGCGTCCTGACATTGTGTTCTGGTTCAACTCAAAAAAGACAGTCTTCCTAATAGAATTAACAGTCCCTTGGGAAGAGAACAGGGTGGAGGTGCATGAGCTAAAGAAAAACCAGTATGAGTCACTTCATGCTGAATGTGTGGACAATGGTTGGAGGTGTAACATGATGCTTATTGAGGTTAGATGTTGTGGGTTTCTGGGACATTCAGTTATTTCTTTTCTTTCAAACACAGGTATCTCTAGCTGTGGTTTAAAAAGTGCTTCGCACTGCATTCAAGTAACAGTACAGCATGCATCAAGTTGGATTTGGTTGAGATCAAAACAACAAGCAAACAAAATTGGCGCAACATCACAATCTAATTTGGTCAAATAAAATATTTGTGCAGTCATCTATAACATTTTTTCTTCCTCCACAAGCGCGTTAATAACGGCAAACACATTCAGGAAATTTCATTGCCAATACAGGCTGCAAAGAGAAACAATCATTTTGTTTACTTCTTCACGAAAATATACAAGAGGGACAATCAACAAGTTTATCTTCATATCACTGCTGGTGGCGACAAGGGTGGCAGTCCCACCGTAGCCACCGAAAACGTGACATCACCCCTGGTCAGTGGCTGATGAAGACAGGGCATTGCACATGCTAACACACATTGTATGTTAAAAAAAAGTCCCCTGTATGTTACGCAGTGTGATATTCACCCAATGAAGCTTGGAAGGCACAATGGCTGAAACATTGTTATAACAACAAAAAAAGGACAGTAGTTCAAATGCAAATAGTTTAAACTATCTTTCATGTAAATTAGTTCTTTTTTTAAAATATAAAGACATTAATCACAGTCAGATAAGAATAGACCACAGAATTACCATTTGTTTTCATTATTTTTATTTTCTTATCCTTTCGAGTTATTTTCCTCTTTGTTTACCAGAATTTCTTTTAAGGAAAATCAATTCACTCATTTCTTCTATTCTTCTATTGATTTCCTTAGTGATGCACTTTCTTCAAATTCAGAACTGTCATGTTCTTCTTTAGAAAGTTTATTTTCTGTTTGGTATTTAAGAACAAAAATGATTGTCTCCACTTTCTCCCTCGCAGATTCTTTTCTTTAAAATCGCAAGACCTAATCATTTTCAGGACTTCTTGGCTTGATTCTGTCGATTCCATTTCCATTTAGACTGGATCCTTGATTTATTGGTCACAAGACAGATGCTGACCATACCTTATTGATCAGAATTCTTTAGTCGGTAAAAAAATTCTCTTATTGAGTCTTTCTGTTGACTTTCTGCCAAATTTTCCTATGAGTTGTTATTGAAAAGTTTCATGAACATATGTGCTTTTAAAGAATTAATGGATTTATCTATATTTCTGAGATGAGGTAGTGTTTACACTATTTACATTACAGCTGAACAAGCATAGAGATGAATACAATATGGGAACCAGTAATACAGAGTGCCAAAGAAAATCATTAGGATCAAAATTGCAATATGAGCTCTTGTAAAAAATGCTAGAGAAAACCATAAGCATCAAAAAATTGCAATATGAACTCTGGTAAAAAGAACTTTGCTGAACATTAGGTTTATAAGTCCCAGAAATTCAGTTGTTTTTTACCTTAAGGCCACATGACCCAGTGAATATAGATATTGGTTAGTTCCGGTGACTTGACCCAAAGAGTTGTAAGTTCAATACCAGGCTACAGCAGTAGTGAACAAGTAACTTAGAGGGAGATACTTAGACTATCAAAAGAGGCTTCATGCAAGAAATGAGATGCTATACCCCAGTGATAAAGGGTTCAGGTTGAAATTCCTAGCACCTGAAGAAGGCAGAAACATACTACAGCCAAAACATTGTACAAATGTCAATGAAGATAAGGACAATAGTCTAAATAATGTAAATAGAGTATTTAATGGACTTATTTATAATCTTCTATTTTTTTTATTATTTCAAACATTATTTTTAATAGATGCATGTTTGAAATAAGCATCCCATATATGGTATACACGTTTTTGCAACTTACCATTGTGTACCCTATCAGTAACTGCCAACACTCACTCTAATCTCATGTCTTCAGGTAGTGAGGTGAGTATCTTTGTTATATGTGTGTGAAGTTTATTGCTTCACAACAGCTTAAGAACCATGGCCCACATGGAGTTAATTCTGAGAAGAACTTTAATTTTTCAGAGTAGCTGTGAAGGAGACATATTGCCAAGACTTAAATTGTCAAACAAGTCATTTAGACACCTTGAGCAGCCCAAAATGCTAAATACAGGTGGGGGATACTAAAATCATGCAGGTACAAAAATTTAAATACCTGGAAAGTGCGACACAGAGATCTGAAGGCAAATTGGCATGGTGAAGGATATGTTCCAGAAGCTGAGTAAAATATTAAGAGACAGGAAACTTTTACTAGAAACAAAGAAGAGAGTACTGGGTTGCTCTGTGATGTCAGTTCTTCAATATGGCAGTGAATATTGAACAATCTCATCGATGATAAAGGAAAAACTTGAAGCAACTGAAATGTGTTTGTACAGAAGAATGCTGCGGATATCATGGACCAAGGATGCGAGCAATGATGAGGTTTTGGAAAGGATGGAAACAAAAAAAAATTAATATAGAGCATCAGGAAGAGACAGCTAAAGTTCCTGGGACATGCAAGGAAGGCTTGAGAAACCTGATACTAACAGGCCAGATAATGGGAAAAAGAGACAGAGGAAAGCAGCGAATAACATATTTGAAGGGCCTGAGCAGGTGGATGACAGAACAGGGGTTGCATGGTGTTACAGGAGAAAGCATGCTAAGAGCCACCAGGGATAGGGAGGCATGGAAAGCCATGACTGCCTACATCCCGAAAGAACAAGGCATATATAAGAAGAAGAAGAGCTTGATTCACTCATGTGCCTGATGATGGCATCCTTTATGTGACATACACCTTCTTCTCTGGTATATACACCAGTACATCAACCACTTCTGTTGCATTTTTGTGAAGAAGCTTCTCCAGAACATAAGCGTATATAGTGTGTTTTGATATGATTCACTTGGAATTGAAAATTACCTGTAGTATGAAGAACCAAGTTTGTATATTTGTCTAGAAAAAATGTTAGATATTCTACAATTTCATGGGTAATATGTACTTCACAGCAAACCTTGTTGCTCGTCAGACCCAAAAGATACAATAGTTGATAGTCAAAATTTTTATGTGATGGTATTAATTTTACTGTGGAAGGAAGGAGTAATTTACGTTAATGATGATACAGCAATAGTAATTTTGGGGTGAGGTTGATAATAATAACAATTGTGGTAGCAAATAGTTATTGTAAAGCAGTAGTAGTGATTAGTAATGGTGGTGGAATGATAATAACAATAAATGCAATTATTATGGTGTTAGTTTGAACTAGAGAATAATTGAGAGGATTATGGTAACAGCAATTCCTTTTTTTTTTTTTTTTGTTTTTTACCTGTTTGGTATAAATTGTGATAATAGATATTTATTTTCATGTATGCATTTAGAAATTATTTCTGATCTTATGTTTAGTAAGTTCTTTTGTAGGGTATCAGATATAATTGCTACTTTTTCATGTAGGCAAAGTAGTCATTTTTTGTGATGTTGTTGTAAGCAGGTGCTTTTTTCAATATTTTCCAGCTTATTGTTGGTGAAATATTTTTGTCTTTTAGATGCCATACGTATGTGGATAGTGTAGTGCTGTTTGAGTATTTTCTGTTAGATAATGAAAGATTGTGGTTGTTTTTTCTTTTCTTAAATGGTCCCTCAGTGGCACCGATGTAGTATATTGTGTTGTTGTTTGCACTTACTTTGGCTTTATATACTATGTTTGTTTGTTGGCAATTTCTCCAGAGTGGACATGTAGTTCTATATGTCAGCTCTATCACTGATATTGAGTGCTTTCAAATAAGTACCACGCATATATAATATATAAATAATATAATGTATATAACAAATTGCATATATATATATTTATATACATACACATTTCACATGAAAATATGTGTGTGTGTGTGTGTGTGTGTGTGTGTGTGTGTGTGTGTGTGCTCTTGCAAGGTGATTGAGCACTATGGAGAAATGCTAGATTTTAAAAACAGTAGCTACTCATGCATTAAAGCATCGTTCATTCAGTAATGAATCTGAACATTTTCAGCTACTGATGTCTGTTTAAATTGTATATAACACACCTTCTTCTAGCCAGCGCTCATAACTCAGAGGTAGAATTACCAACTGATGTCAATTTGGACAGGTTTCAATCCTTACTAGAGGCATGTCTAACCGTACTGATGGGCTGTGATACATATATATATGGATAAATATATATATATATATATATATATATATATATAGTGTAATGGTTGTTACAATGTTTTTATAAATTCATAGTATCACTACACAAAAATTTTCATGTTTCGAAGCCAGCCATTATATTGTTGGCTTCATCCTCAGGTGATTTTATAGTTTTCTAAAAAATCACCTGAGGATGAAGCCAACAACATAATGGGCTGGCTTCGAAACATGAAAATTTTTGTGTAGTGATACTATGAATTTATAAAAACATTGTAACAACCATTACAGTATAACGCTCTACATTTGTATCGAGCACTCTTTATAAAAGTAAATGCATGAACAAAAGGTTAATAAATCTACGAGTTCAACAACTTAGTTACAATATATATATATATATATATATATATATATATATATATATATATATATCTTAGTAAGAACAAATTAAGTAACAATCCACAATTAATTGCATTTACTTTTTAAAAGTGCTCAATACAAAGTAGAGCAATATTATTATTGTAATATTTTTATTATAAGTAGTTATAATAAAGACATTTTACATCACTACACAAAAGTTATTGTGTTTCAGTAGAATTATTTATACTTCCTCAGGCAATGGTTGGTCACTGGTGTTGGGAATGATTTTTATGGAACTGTAAAACCAATGTGTTACTTATTTTTCAGACACTTAATAGGCATCATAAGGACAGAATTAAGAATGTTCTTGTGGGTAAGACTCAGTTAACCAATAGAAAGTTAAGTCTATGTTGGATGGGGGAATGGGGTTAGAGGGTGGAGGTAGGTGAGTGAATTTAATGGGTCATGATATGCTAGTTATTGGGTTATCTACATTATGCAACATTTTATGATGGTGGAAATGGCAACATTGAATGTGCCATTTGTGTTTATGTTTGGAGCAATCTCTTTGTAGATGTGTTTTTTTTTAAGATTTGTTGATAGAATTAGAACTAAGGAATATCTATATATAGTGCACATAACACTGAATAAATGGCAAAGCATAGCATTATTAAAGTTAACTCAAACAAATGAAGTAATTATCAGTGGAAATCTTTTGTAATTATACTTTAAGGTTTTTTTTTTTTAATCATTTCACCCTGAGCAAGGCAGAAACGCCACTGATGTGCAGGGGGTTACATAAATGTAAAAAGATTAATTAGAAAAGAGTGAGGAGTACAAGCTAGTTAGAAAGGAACAATAGAAAGCTGAGAAAGCAGGTGCAATGACAGATACATAGGTAGAGAGAAAGTGAAGGTTATACAGGGGAGGGGAGAGAGCTAGAGTCCAGTGGTTAGTAGATGAGTATTAACTTTGCATTTAAATTTCTGGAGGTTGTAGCCATCAGGAAAGCTAGAATATGGGAGCGAGTTCCACAGGCGGGAAGTGCGAGAGAGGAAGCTGCAGGAGTAGAATTGTCGTCTGCATTTGGCTAACCTGACTGTGAATGGGTGGGACCCAGTTGCCAGTCTGGTTGCACGGGTAAACACCTGTTGAGGAGGCATCAGTGACTTAAGCTCATCCGAGCAGAAGCCATGAAAGTATTTATAGAAGAGACAGAGGGAGGCCACATTTCGACAATGGGAAAGTGGCTGCAGTGAATTCTGTTAATTCACTTCATTGATTTAACATTGCTTTTGTAAAGAAACTTGGTTATTTGAAATTTTTCCTGTAAACACACGCACACACACACACACACACATAAAATGTTTTTCCAAATACACCCAATATATATATATATATAGATATAGATATAGATATATATTGTTGGGGATCGCCCCTTTTTGTATACAAGAATGAACTCACCTGATGTGTACATATAATCCTGCCTATACAGAGAATGGCAGTCATAGTAGTTGTAAAGTAGTTGTAAGTTGTAGAGTTGCCTAGTTGGTCAGTAGGTTGGTGCAGAGTTAATTGGAGTTGTTTGGATATAGACTAATTACCCAGACATGCTATTTCACGGCAAGACTGTATATATTGATTTCTGCTAATAGTATTCCTGATTTGACTAACCCATGTTCCAGTTGTATATCTTGTTCAATATAACTTACATTTTCTATCTCCATATCTGTTTTTGTTATTTATTATTTTTGTGGTTTTCTCAGCCGGAATCCACAACAAATTGGTGATGAAGATTTCAAACACAAACTCATGTATACCCCAAGTCGCACAATGAATTGGCGACGAAGAATCGAACAAGTTCGTGCGGAGAGAAAAATACGTTTTTCACGTCAGTCACCAACAACAAATTGGTGACGAAGAATTGAACAAGTTTACACAGAGAGAAAAATACATTTTTTGCATCAGTTACCAACAATTTTTCACAAAATTTTCTTTGAGATTAACTGCCAGAAAGCAATAGTTAAAAAACCAAACCCCTCATTGAATCCAAACACCAAACCATGGATGACTTTCAGAAAGGAATAATAGAAATCATTAAAAGAAGTGAAGAAAGACAAACGGAAATACAAAAGGCAATTGAAGAAAGACAATCACAACTACAAGAACTATTACTAAAATTAACAAGTACAGCACTGGAAAGGAACACGAAAAAGAGGAGACGTTTTTGCAAAATGCTGTGTGGAATGCTATAGAAACTTTTAAATACTCGATTGATGAAGACAAAAATTTTGGAGAATCTTACAGGTGATATGAAGATATTTTTAATATTGACTGCCAGCACTGGAGTGAAAAGAAAAAATTAAGGCATTTGCTCAGAAAATTAGGTATGGATGAACATACTAAGTTTGTAAATTCTATTCTTCCAAAAAAGATGAATGATTTAATGTTTGATGAGGCAGTGACAGGCCTCACTGAGCTATTTAGCCCAAAAATCTCATTGTTCCATAAAAGGTGGAAATGCCTTAATCTCGTGAAAGACGAAAATGAGGACTATTCAACAATCTTCATACCATTGTGACGACTTCAAATTGGTGAAACTAACTCTAGACAACTTTAAATGCCCCATATTTGTCCAAGGACTAGTCGCTGCTAAAGACAGTGAAATGAGAAAATGAATACTGACCAAACTCCAAAACGAGCCAGGTGCAACACTACAAAAACTGTCAGAGGATTGCCAAAAATGCCTCAGTATAAAGAAAGACAGTAAAGATATCGAAAAATCAGGAGTCATGCATATTTGTAAGGTAAAAAGAAATTAATGGTTTTCACCCTACCCAAAAACAAAACAAGATTTTAACAACAAAGAAAAAAGATACAAAACAACTAATGACAGAAACCAAATGAAATACAAGCCACCCCCTTCTGCATGTTACAGATGTGGTGGATTGCATTGGGTTAAAGATTGTTTTTTCAAATACAAAAATTGCTGAGCCTGTGGAAAGATAGGACACAAGGCAGCTGTACGCAGAAACAAAACCCAACCTAGTAGGGTAAGATCTACTAGAGTGGAATATAACAATGAAAACCCAAGGAAATATGTAGAACTTGAAGTATTGAATAAGAAGATCAAATTACGATTGGATTCAGGGTCAGACTTAATAATGATAAATCTACAGACATGGTGGAAACTGAACAAGCCAACCATGTTACACACACAAAACATTGCAAAATTGATAACTGGAAAAAGGATTAAATTGGAAGGTGAAATTATCATAAATGTGAAATTTCAGAGAAAAACCAAAATGTTGAAAATTTACATGACAAAAACCTGGTAGGAATGGACTGGATGCAGAAATTTAATATATGGGAATTACTCATTAATTCTTGTTGTAAAAAAATAAAAATCATGCTGACAGAAACAACAGAATTGAAAAAAGTGGTATTTTCAAGCAGTAACAAATTTGCAACAAAAATCAAGCAAAAGAAGAAAATGCAACCAGTATTTATTACATCTAGAGTTACAGAAAAAGCCTTCAAAGCAGGTGAACAAGTTTACTTCAGAATGTTAAAAAATTACATGACACATTGGAAACCTGGAACAATTATAAACGGACTAGGAAATACGATATACAAAATACAGGGAGAAAAATCTATACATAAGAAACACATCAACCAAATACAAAAAAGGAGTGAAGAGCCAAGTTTGTCACTCTCAAAAAGCTTTGTCACGATAAAAAAAAATTTTTGAAGCCATTAATCAGAGATCCCAAGCAAAAAAAATACTAACTCCTCCCAAAAAGAAGCTAGGGAGGGGGTGTTGGGATCTCCCTTTTTTGTAGAATGGACTCGCCTGATGTGTACATATAATCCTGCCTATACAGAGAATGGCAGTCATAGTAGTTGTAAAGTAATTGTAAGTTGAAGAGTTGCCTAGTTGGTCAGTAGGTTGGTGCAGAGTTAGTTGGAGCTGTTTTGATATAGACACATTACCCGGACATACTATTTCACGGCAAGACTATATATATTGATTTCTGCTAATAGTATTCCTGATTTGACTAACCTGTGTTCCAGTTGTATATCTTGTTCAATATAACTTACATTTTCTATCTCCATATCTGTTTTTGTTATTTATTATTTTGTGTGGTTTCTCACCCGGAATCCACAATATAAATATTTATGATGTTTCGGCCGTTGTATGATCTGGCCTTCTTCAGGTGATTGGAATTTCGAACCAAATCTTTTATGCTGTTTACATTATTCAGACTATTGTCCTCATCATTTTTGTCATTTTTATGACGTTTTGGCTATTGTATGATCTGGCCTTCTTCAGGTGATTAGAATTTCAAACCAAACCCTTTATTAAAATCACTGAAGTATATCATTCTCATTCCTTGTGCAAAGGTACTTCTGGTACTCATGAATTATCACCCTTTACACAAGAAATGAGAATGATAAACCCCAGTGATTGTCATAAAGAGTATGGTTCAAAACTCCAATTCCCTGAAAAAGGTTGGAACATACAACAGCCGAAACATTGTAAAAATGACAACAAAGATGAGGACAATAATTCAAATGATGTAACTATTGTAAATACTACCTCATCTCAGAAGTATAGACAAATACTGAACCTTTTATATTGATCACTTTGGGAAGATTGTTCTCATTCCATGAATTATGCCACTTCCTGATGTTTTAGCTATCTCCCTTTAAGACAACTGTCGAAATTTTTTTGTTCACCACTGCGTTGTAGCCAGGTATTGAATTTATAGTGGGTTGCTTATCTATTCTTTTTCCGTTAGTAGTGGGAGTCCGTTCTAGTGAAGGGTAGCTGTATATTGTTGCAGGTTAACGGAATTTGGCCTTGTGGTAGATAGCCCACTATAAGTCATAAAATGATTATAAAATCAAGAAAGGCAAATTGAGTTGAAAATAACATTTATATATACACATATCAATTAATGTTTTACAATTAAAATAATACTTGAATATAAGTCCAACGGAGGTTAAATTGTTCACGACAAATATAATGCTGAAAAAGATAATTAGTATTTAGGAATGTGGGGAGCAGAGGTATGTGAGGAATGTCTTTGAAGTAGTTGCTCCTTAGGTCAGTAAGTACTTTTGAGACAGGGGAGAAGGAAAGAGGCAAGCATAGTAGCCACTCGACTTAGGTCAAGGGGATTGGTTACACTCTTCTCCTCTGGTCTGTGCCTGTCTGTCTGGGTCTTCTGTATCCGCTTTTTATATCTACTTTTTGGATCAAAAGCAGCTTGTTTTGGGATTTCACACTTGTATTTGATTCTGGGCTTCCCATTGGCTGGTAAATAAAATTCATGTAGGCTTGTGAAATGGAAATTTGATATTTGATTAATTTTTATTTTTCAACAGGAACATCCACACGAACTCAGATGCGCAACGGCGACTTTTGTTCATTTGCTTTTTGGTCGGTATTGAGCAAACATCTGTTCCCTCTCTTTTGCTCAGTATCACCACAAATTCACAACTTTTTGAATCAAGTCATTGGATCCAACCAATGGTTTTTTTCCACTGGGCCATGTATCTTTGGAGGCATGTCTTGTATGTTTTCTTGAGAAAGAAGAAATTCTTTCAGGAATTATTTTTTAGAAATACATGTTGCAAATAAAATGCTTACACATACCTTGGTAAAGCCCATCAGTGAATGAAATGTGTCAGCTAAGATAAGTTTTTCTTTTGTATTTATATATATATACATATATAATAATAATAATAATAATAATAATAATAATCATTAAAAAACTTAAGCCGTCAATTGAATCAGCTATGAGTACAGTAGTAATGTTCTAAAATGTTTATAAAAAATAAGTTTTTTCATGCTTTAACACATACATGACCATGACTTTACAACATATAAAAATTTCCATTTTGGATAATTTTCACATTCTAATGAATGCTAAGCAGTTTGTCAACCATTTTATTTGAAGCAGAAAAAACTTTACAGTAATTTTTAGCAACACAGTTTTGTGGTTATTTTTTGTTATCATAACTCACACCCCTGAAGATGATCTCAGAAGAAGATTGAAAGTACTTGGGAACATTGAGAAATGAATAATAATAACATCTGTCAATGTTACAGGTCATTTCTGACATCTTTCAATTCTAATACGTGAAAGATTATCGCGAGTATGAACAGATTTTATTAAAAATAAGTAGACTCAATGAAAATTTGCTGCCTAAATACACAAATATATATATATATATATATATATATATATATATATACACTACTGGCCATAATTATTAGGCCACCTCAGGTTTTAAAAGTAATTATGTATTTCATATTATTTTTAGTATTTATTGCCAAGTGGATAATTCTAAATGAAAATAGAATGGTTCTTCTGTTATTATTACTTTGCAAAATTTTACAAGACAAGGAAGCAAAGATGAACTCGTCTGAATCACCTAAAGGTTCTTCATTCTTTCATTGATGAAACTGCAATAAATTATTAAATATTTATAAATTCATTTGATGCACATGTTATTGTGCAGTATTAACAAAAAAATCATTCTATTTTCATTTACAATTATTCACTTGGCAATAAATACTAAAAAATATTATGAAATACATAATTTTTTTAAAAAACTGGGGTGGCCTAAAAATTATGGATGGTAGTGTATATATATATATATATATAGTTGTCCAGAAAGTTCATGCTGATTTTTAGTCATTCATGTTCCAACATGTTACAGCATGTCAAATTTACCAAAAGATATGACATGCTTACATTTATGATTAGTGCACACTTCAATTTATTTCTTGAGATAAAAAAAGTTTAAATTACTTAATTCATGTCAATTCTGCATCCCTATGAAAATAGAATATTTATAAGATGCATTTTAGACACTTGATGCCATAAAGGCAAAAATATGTCACAAGCAACAAAAAAAGATATGTGCTGTGTTACAAGGATGCATTTATATATAAAAATAATATTAATAATGTATAAAAAGTTATAGTAATGGATTCTATTGAGTCCTAAGTGTCATTCCAAAAAAGTTTTAAGTCATAAAGTAGTTGTAAAAATAAGGAAATTAGAAATAGAACGTTTAGAAGATACCAGAATGTTCCAGTAAAATCTAGAGAATTCGAAAGGTTCTAGAAATATGCAAATTATGTGTTAGCCCCTATAAAAATAGGTTTTGGGCAGTGAGCAGTTAGTTGTTACCAGGGTTTGCTGATCTTATCAGCTCCGGTTTTGATTCAAGGATTTATATCCAGCCGAAAGAATCTATAAGAAGTTGCCGATCAACTAAAACCTCAAAGAGAACCTTATGGAACAAAAAGGGTAAATACATATTTTTGACTCTTTCATTGACCGTACTTAAAATTATTCTTTATATACTCATTTGAGGATTTCCAAAAAGTATAGCACTTAACCTCTTCGCCAACTTAACTGTGTAAAGATACTTGACTCCTTACCTTCCCCTTTCTTCTCGTAACACTTTGCCTATGTTTCTATTTGAATGCAACAAAAATTGTAGATTTGTTAATATTTTATTTGATGTGTTTTGTAAATTAAATATTTGTCTGTGATTTATCTCTGAGTTGTGGTCAATCGTTTTTTTTCCTTTTGTTACACTTAAAACGTAACAGCTGTGTATGGTGAAGGTGCTTTAGCTGGTAGAACTGTGCAGAAGTGATTCACTAATTTTGGAGTTGTCAATTGTAGCCTTATAGATGAAGACTGCTCAGGCAGACCCTCCTCCACTACAGATGAAAACCAAATCAAGACATGTATTAAGAATAACCCGTATTACACAAAGCAGAAATTGGTAGAAATACTAAATTTATCAAAATGAATATAATGTAAAGTAACAGCTGCTGGATAGTCCTATCAGCAAAAAGTCAAGACAGAACATTGTGACTCTGGTAGAAGAAAGAAAGAAAGAAAGAAAGAAAGAAAGAAAGAAAGAAAGAAACCAGGGCAGAGGACGTCAAAAAACACAAACAACGGACAGAAAGAAAGAAAGAAAGAAAGAAAGAAAGAAAGAAAGAAAGAAAAGTGGGCCAGAAGAAAGAAAGAAAGAAAGAAAGAAAGAAAGAAAGAAAGAAAGGCAGAGGAAGTCAAAAAAACACAAATGATGTAAAGAAAGAAAGAAAGAAAGAAAGAAAGAAAGAAGGGCAGAGGAAGAAAGAAAGAAAAAAGTGGGCCAGAAGTAAGAAAGAAAGAAAGAAAGAAAGAACGTGAGATACAAAGTAGGCAAATAGGTAAGGAAAGAGAAAAAAGGGACAAAGGAGAAAGAAAGAATGAAAGAATGAAATAAAAAAAGAAAGAAAGAAAGAAAGAAAGAGGAAGGCAAAATAAAAGAAGAAAAAGAGGGGCATGGGAAAAAGAAAAAAAGAGAGAAATGAACCAGAGCAGAGGAAGTCAAAAGAATCAAACAACAGACACAAAGAAAGAAAGAAAGAAAGAAAGAAAGAAAGAAAGAATACAGGATGTGCTGTACAATAAAGGAAAATAGGAAGACAAGAGAGAGAGAGAGAAAGAGAGGAAAAAAGACAAAGAAAGAAAGAAAGAAAGAAAGAAAGAAAGAAAGAAAGAAAGAACTAGCAAACCATATCCTGAACAGGGTATGAGAGGTGAACCTCTACTCCTGCTCAATAGACATGGAAACAGTTTGGGCTGATTGATAGATTAGCCTATCTACTTCTATTAATCTCTGAATATAAAGGATAGTATGTCTAAACATAAGGTTGGACAATAAGGTCAACACCCAATGACAAGTCTGTTACATGCATGAACACAATCTTCAAGATCATCATCATCATCTCACCCTTTTACACCCAATGGTGTGTAGGGCAGTAACTTTTTGTTACTATTTCCATAACCAACTGTTTTTTATGGGGCAGGGTTGTTAGCCCTGCACCAAACCCCAAACCTGGAGGACTGGTAGACCATTCTTGGTCCTTACATTTACAGCACTTGGTATTCCCGAATGGTCACCCATCTAAATACTGACCAGGCTCGATGTTGCTTAATTTCAACACAATATAGCTGTAGACAATCTTCAATATGTATATATATAATTTTATTTATTTAATTTCTTTTCCCAATAAATGGTGTAAAATTAATGGAAATAATTTTGGATAAACTAATTTTTCAACAAACTAATTTTTCCCTATTTTGCAAATCTTCTTCTTCTATGTGCCCTGTCCTTTCAGGACATAGGCGATCATGGCTTTCCACGTCTCCCTATTCCTGGTGGCTCTTAGCAGGCCTTCTCCTGTTACACCATGCAACCCCTATTCCATCATCCACCTGCTCAGGGCCTTCAAATATATTATCCACTGCCTTCCTCTGTCTCTTTTTCCTTCTATCTGGCCTGTCAGTATCAGGTTCTCCAATCCCTCCTTCCTCATTGCATGTCCCAGGAACTTAAGTTGTCTTTTCCTGATGCTCACTATTAATTTCCTTTTTGTTGCCATTCTTTCCAGCACCTCATCATTGCTCACATGCTTGGTCCATGATATTCACAGTATCCTTCTGTAAAACCACATTTCCACTGTTTCAAGTTTTTTCTTCATCTTCGATGATATTGTCCAGTATTCACTGCCATATTGAAGAACTGACATTACATAGCAATCTAGCACTCTCTTCTTTGTTTCTAGTGAAGTTTTTCTGTGTCTTAGTACTTTACTCAGCTTCTGAAATGCATCCTTCACCATGCCAAATCACCTTCGGATCTCTGTATCCATAACTCATTAACTAAACAGACCGAAAATGATTTTGGCACAAATGCTACCATGTTATCCCTAATTATTTTTTGAAATGATTTCTTTGGCAGCAAATTGGTAAATATATTTAATGTATTTTTCATTTCATATATTATATCAATAGCATTTTTTTTTCTTATTGATTCTCCTGAAATTTTATTGTGTTTTCCCTCGGAAAAAACAGGAACAAAGAATTGTTCAAGATATTTCTTTGATACCCTCTCTATTAGAATAAAGACTGTTGTGTATATATATATTCCTCTGTCATACACATGGAGAAAAGAGAGAAACAATAGTGAGGCAGTGATCAGGCAATTAAAGAGACAATAACGAGGCAGCATCAGCTCAGGTCATTCTCTTTACTACCATTTATTAAACTGTACTACCAGTTATGAAAGCATTTTCAGTGTATTTGCTCTTTAAAAGTGCCTTATTTTTCATTTTTTTGTAATAATCATATTGTCAAGTAACTGTAGATTTATCTTTGCCCTGACGATCAATTTGGTGAAACCTTGGTAGGTCCATTGGCTCTAGGTTAGCTACTTATATATATATATATATATTCTCTCTTTTATAATAAAGACTGTTGTGTATCTTGTGTGTGTATCTGGCTAAAAGCAATTGGATGTCTAACCATACTGATGAGCTGTGATGACTATATATATGTATATATATTTTATTTCTGTCATGTCATGTTCATGTGTTTGAATTATTTTTTTTATGTCTTAATGTAAGGTACTTAATAGTAAGTACATCAATATATATGTTGCTGTCATTTTAGACAGCAGATCAATACAAATATTTTCCTGTCATTTTTGGTGGCACAGGCCCACTCGTTTTTAGCAAAAGGCAGCAAACTGTTTCCACTTTCTTATAAATTAAGCATTTTCTGAATCATTTGACCTATTATCCTTGTACTCAGGGTTGGTATGTACTACCCAAAACCCCATGACTGATTTGGGCTTCTGAGCAATCTTTTTTGACCCTCACTATCTCATCAACATTTGCTTTTTTTTTACCAACATTTTTATTTAACTAGCATGATAGCCCGGTGTTGCCCGTGCAACTCAGAACATTATAGTAGTAGGAGGAGATACCAATGAGAGGAGTAGCTGGAAATCATTTACAAAGTGTTGATTCCTGCATGAAATATTTAGTGAAAAAAAGCTTTAGTTTTTAAAATTTTATTTTCTGAAGTATGAAATATTAAATCTGGAAAAAAAAAGAATTGAATAATTAAATTAACCATTGGCACTTATTTTTTACATATTTTGTTTTTGTTTGAAAACACATTTTTTTTTTTAAATATTTCTTTTGTTTCAAAATTACGGGGAAAATATTCACATTGTTTTGGTATTTGAGTGAAAATGAATACCTTGAACCCAACGGGAATTGAAACTCGTCTCTTCGATTAACAATTCTGATTCCGATTCATTATCCATTTCACCACCCGCACATCCAAGCTTACAGCACCTGGCATTCCCAAGCTAGAAAAGAGTTAAAAGCATAAAAATCAGTATCCATCAGATATACCTTCTCTTGCAGTCGCCATGGTAGGAGCTGGTTGTATCGAGTGAGCTCCACTGGCCATCGGCAAAGAAAAGTGCAATCTCCTCCCAAAATCATTGTTTTCAAAATATGACAATATCAAAATGCGAAAACGGGTTGATGAAACCATTTGGTAAAAAATTAATTTCATGCTTTTTATTTTTTTTCAAATCGACACCCTTTTCAATTTTTCCTTCCTAAGAAAGAACAATGACAACTTTTATTCTATGCTAAAGCCGATTAAAATGAATGATTAAATTTTGGGAACACATAACTAGGGAAGTTATTTCAGAGAATTAAATGCACAGAGAATATACTGAATGCAGAAGAAACAGGCCCAACTGAGTAACCTGTTTAGTGTATTCATTTAATTCTTTAGAATATTTAACTGACTGGTAAAAATCTATTGACATTTTTCTTAATCCAGTTTGGTAGTCCATTAGGTAAAGCATCATCCATGAAAGACTTTCCTTTGAGATCTGGAATGCAAAGCTTACTTGAAGTTAGTTTTTCTTCAGAATATTCAGCTGATTGGTATAAACCTATAGCAAGCTAAATTACTTAATCTCAGAATCTGAAAAAAATTACAAGTATAGGGTGTTCTATTAAGACGGGTTAGCAGTAAATAAAACGGTGTTATTGGTGAAATTTTATTGACTTCACTATTGGATCATGTTAATTGAATAATGGCAATTATGGCCTGTATTGAATGCTATGAATGACGAAGATTTGTGGTTATGACAGGATCATGCCACATGCCACACAACCAATACAACAATGGCTTTATTGTATATATATATATATGTATATATATATATATATAACGGTCATTTCACGTTGGATACACCGGTTCCCGCTCGATCACCGAAGTTAAGCAACGTTGAGCCTGGTCAGTACTTAGGTGGGTGACCACTTGGGAATACCAGGTGCTGTTAGCATTCACGGATGTGCGTTGGGGTGCGGTGGATGTCGGCTTGGAGGGGGAAATCGGTGAGCCGAGTTCCAATTTCAGTCGAGCACGCTGCATTCACTTGCGCACTGGTACCCTTGGGAAAGGTATTAATCCGTTCGTTCCCTCCAATTATGGGTTAAATAATTGAGGTCTGCTGTTCGTGCGATCTGTGGCAGTCATCTGCACCAATTGTTTGTTATCAGCAGTTCCAAGAAGTGTGGATGGTACTACACAATGCCTTCACCACTATAAACAAATCTCTGTGTGGTTGTCTTGCTGGAAAAAGGTTGGACCCTCATACGTTGAACGCGACGGGAGAATCCATTATATATATATATATATATATATATATTATTATATTTTATATTTATATATATATAAATATGAAATGAATTGTTTGAACATTATTTTTATCAATACTCATATTTAAGTAGATATTCTGTTTTTAATGAAACAGTATTATATATTTATTTCTACTGGCCTGATTATTTACGATAAATTTTTATTGCAAAAATGTGTGCCATTCGGCAGGATTCAAACCTGCAACCCCTATCTATATAGGGGAAGCTACCATTTGATCTGGTAACATCTTAGACCTCTCGACCATGAATAGCCTCCAGTCTAAATGAGGTTTTTTATCACGCCTATATAACACAATTTTTGATCTATCGTAAACAAACATATCTGCTCTGAAATGTATCATAATGTCAACAAATGTAAACATGTTATGGAAATCAACGAATTTTAATGAAACTTGGTTATAAGCAATAAAAATTTATCATAAATAATCAGGCCGGTAGAAATAAATATATAATACAGTTTCATTAAAAACAGAATATCTACTTAAATACGAGTATCAATAAAAAATAATGTTCAAACAATTCATTTTAAATTGTCGTTTACTTATAACCAAGTTTTGTTAAAATTTCTTGATTTCTGTAATATATATATATCTACGGCTATATCATGTTGAATACATTGGTTCAAGTCTGATCATCAAAGTTAAGCAACATCAAGCCTGGTCAGCACTTAGATTGGTGGCCGTTTGGGAATACTAGGTGCTGTAAACATAAGGACTAAAAATTGTTCACCTGTCCTCCAGGTTTGGGGTTAGGCACAGGGCTAACAACACTGCCCCATAAAAAACAGATTGCTATGGAAACAGTAACAAACAGTTATTGCCCTACACAGCATTGGATGTAAAAATGGGTGATATATATATATATATATATATATATATATATATATATATATATTTGGGCTGCAACATTTCTTATAAAATATTGAGAGAAAAAAATTAACAAATAGTTAAATGGTTATAAATCAAGATTTATTTCAATAATGTAATTTTACACTGTCTCTTTCAGACCAATGAAAAATAAATAATTTAACTTAGAATATTTTAAATGATCCGAGTGAAAATATTCTGAGTAAATTTAAGATTTAATTGCACAGAAAATCCGAGCTTACACACACCTACACCTTTCTATCAGCCAATAAAAAAGCATATACATTTATACATTCACCGGTAGAAAAGTTCTTTTCATAAGATAGTCAGCTCACTAAGTTTTACCATGGGTTGACATCTGCTAAAACAAAATAAATACAGAAAGTCAATTGTCATCTCCCCTTTCACTAACTTACATCCACTCTCATGCTTTTCTACATCCACCCTCTCTCATCAGTACTCTCTTTCCTCTCCTACTCTCTTCCTGAGACTCCCTGCAACCTCTCTCTCTTCATAACATCCCTCCTATGTAACGCCCTGCACAACAGTGGCAGTAAAATGCCTTGCTTGGGGCAAAAAAAAAGAAAAAAAAAAGCTTCTTACCTGTTGAACAATCAGAAGAAAGGAAAAAATTTCAAAATTCAGTTTACGACAAAAAAAAAGTTATTCGATGTCGATACCAGGAAATCAAAATTTGACTTACATCCATTCATTTTTCTTTCAGTCTACGGTATTGCTTTAGCTGGAAACAACTACTGCTTTTTAGTCATTCATGCTAACATCCAAAGAGTCTGATCTCCAGGACCATGGATTAGTTTTAAAGTTTTTATTCATTACACCCGAGCAACGCCGGGCTATACTGCTAGTTTGTATATAAATACACACACATGTGCACACACACGAACGCATGAACACACACACACACACACACACACACACACACACACACACACACACACATACATATAGTCATTTTTTAATCAGAGATATTGCGCTTGGCCCAGTATGATATTTGTTCTTTAAATAATGTAAACTTTTTTGGCTCTTCCCTGTCATATGGGAACAATATTTCGATGTGCAAATCAGTTCATTATTTGAATTATGAATCCACGATTGATTTGGCCATTCTGATGATCTGTACTTTTGCCAGCTGCATTCCGCAGAGAATAAAACATTCCTACAATGGAGGTATTTCACATTTTATGTATCCCAGAATGTTCTCATAGTGGTAAAAATACCTTTTATATATTTTTGGGGATAAGCTAGATATTTTTAGATTCAGTTAAAATAAATCTTGCCTTTAAATTAATAAAATCACCCTCTAATAGTAGATATTAATTTTTTTAGTCAACATGCAGGTCTTTTAGCAAAGTTTTAGTAACCAAGCAGCTTTCCCGTCATAAAACAGCCATTTCAGCTAATAAACAGTTTCGATCACCAAACAAGGTTTACAAATGACCAAGCAAATCTCTTGTGATTGATAGAAAATTAAGAATTAAAAACAACCTTCTTCTTCACTTTTATAAAAATTCACAATGAGGTGCGAAATCTTGGTTTTTCCCAAACAGAAAAAAGATTGACCATGTGCTTAAAGAAAAAAATCGAAACAGGATTTTGTGAATAGATGTTAAATTAATTTTCTAACCAATGGAAGTGATTTGCAAGACTTGAAAAAATTCACATTCCAGTGCTTCGGTGGTCAGCATCAGCCTGACAGTCAGATGGGAGCAGAGAGAGAGAGACACACAACTAAAATGTAATGGGAAAAACTTCAAGTTGACCTGGATATAAGGCTGCTTTGCTCATTGTCCTCTTTTCTCTTCTTTCTCATGTGCTGATTCCTTTCACTTCTTCTCCTTCAAAGACACTCCTACCAAACAAATGCTCATACATACATATGTACGCATAAACTCATTCCAACAAATTACTACTATGAACATTTCTACAACTCTTGATCCCCTTAATGTTCTCATTAAACATAAACGTCTACAATTATGTTATTCTTTTTTTTATAATAAATTTCTCTTTTAACATAGAAAATGTATATTTTATTCTTCCATTCCTTCACAAATCCAACATGCTGCCAACCAATCTGATGATGATAAAGAAAATAACCTTCTGATGACAACTAATAAATCTGTAAACTGCAGGGAGTTTGCTTATGTATGACACAAGGCTTAATCAATAAACAATAACCATCTCCCTATAGCTTCTCTCTAAGACACTAAACAGGTTTCCCAGATTTATTTTCCATCATCAAACAAGGATTTTATCCAAAAAACACTTTGTTTAACAACCAAACAATCCTTTAAACCAATAATCAAATTTCTAATGAACTAAACATCTTTTTTCCAGTCACCAAACCAGCATTTCAGCCAATCAACAAGCCTTTCAAAAAGCAAAAACCAATATTTTAACCACTAATCAAATTTCTAAAATGCCAAACAAGTTTTTCAGCCAACCAAAAGGCATCTCAACCAACAGGTAAGTGTGTAAGCCCCCAAGAAAATCTCCCTTGTCTCACCCAGGTCAGCTAGTGATGCAAAAATATTCTGATATCCTCTGAGTACACTCTATGCTCAATTTCAACATCAAAAGTCAAGCCAAGAATTTCACAGCTTACGTTAATCCTGTATATGACAACTACATCCATCAACAAGAGCTCTGATCAGGAAATTAAAATGTATTGAGAAGCCTAGAACCACCTCTTAATTGCTGTTATTCCCAGATCCCTCCTAACCCAAGGTGGTAGCACTCATTAGGGTCCCAGTTATGGAAAAATACTGAACCCCAAAATACAATAAAAGCATAAAAATACATTTTTATATCAAAATACCAGCAATTCATTTTGTAGCAAAATGACTAATAATATATATCATTTGTAGTTGAAGGCATACAACTGCATTCAAAATATTTTTAAATAAAGCCATAAAATTGTTCCAAAATATTCAGATTTTGGCATTAAATGAACCATAGAGATCAGGATATGTGGTTAAACAAAATCAACCAACCAACCATTAGCTATCTATCAAAAATCAAGAAAAATATAAAGGAAACTTCATTTTTATTTTTTTGTTGAAAAAGTTCCATTTGGAATATTCCTGGGTATGATAATAAACTATATCTGGCAGCATGGCCTCTGATTGTGAGATTGAGGGTTTTGAGGAGCCTGGAACCACCTCTTTATTTCTGTTATCCCCAGGTCCATTCTGACCTGGCGTGGTAGCACCTATTAAAGTCCCAACTATGAGCAAATAGTGAAACCCAAACAAAACACATTGAAAGCATAAAAATACATTATATGTTATAGGTAAAATACCGGCAATACATTAGCATATAAAGAAAGACCAACAATGCATATTTATATTAAAATGACAAAAGTACTTTTTATCTGTACTTGAAAGCATGCCATTGCATTCAAAATATATTTAGTTGAAGCTATAAAGTTCTTCTGAAATTTTTAGATTCCAACATTAAATAACCCATAGAGGTGTTGATATGCCATAAAACAAATCAACCACACTTTTTTCAACTTGAATTTTCAGTTATATTCATAAATCATATCTCACATGATCCATCTGCTTAACTGTTATCAGAATCCATGGAAATCCTGTTGCCAAGCAAAATTTTGTTTAATTTGTAATCAGATTGAGACAGTTTTACCAATATCTGGTTTTATACATTAGGAAAACTTGTTGATATTTTGAAAGCAAAATTATTTTATTACTACCATTCTTGAATAGGCACTATGCTATAGAGTAATAGCCAGAAAATAACTGGAATTGTATCATACTCACACTTAACTTAGAATATATATATATATATATATATATATATATGTCAATTACATTTAACCATGCACAGTTACATTATTACTCCTACTATTCATTTGTAATAATAAAGACAATAGTCTTTTTTTCCCCCTCTTATTATTACTATTGTTTTTTTTATTACATATGAATAGTAGGAGTAATAATGTAACTGTGCATGGTTAAATGTAATTGGCAAAAATGTCCAACAAACAGAAACGACAAAGTTTGCAATATATATATATATATATATATATATATATATATATATATATATATCCGAGTGAGTAAAAAAATATTCTGTACTGGAAAAATCAAAATTAAAAAGAATAAAACACCCCACCCCTATCATGTCTATCTAAGTAACCCCAAAGTGAAAACCTAGCCACAGGATCAAAGTGAATACATGAAATAGGTCTGCTCACAACAGACATCAATTAATTAAACACTAGCCAACCATAAAGCTGTCCTAAAAATTCCTAAGGTCAACAAACAGGATAAGTTCCTAAACCACACACACAAAAAGAACCCCCACACAAACTCACAAAACTGACCAAGTAGTCAAACCACTCCACACACCGCTTTCTTAGAAATTCTAAACAAAAGATACACTCGACTGATAAAAACGTACATTCCAACAGATAATACCATTAATCAACAATTTCGCACTTACATACCAAGTTCTTCAAAAGTCTAACGGTCAAAATGGAAGACACATTCCCTTCATTATCAATAACCCCAACCAACCCCACAACAACAACGAACCAAATATAAACAGAGGATGATTCCAACTCTTACTCTTTCCTCCTGATGAAATGTTGGGGTCCCATCATTGAAACAAACATATTATTGTAGAGAAGAGGACATATATAGAAGAAATTATGTACATGTTCTAAAACATAATTTATAATAAATATATATATATATATATATATATAATAACTATAATAATTATAACCAATATTATAACCGATTATTTTCCTTTATAAATATCACATTTCTCTGGATAAAATCCATCGAGTTCTCTATATAGATACAACACTTAATATTTTATACTATATAGATCTTGTTGGATTGCCCTCACCATTTACAGACTTGACATCTATACCTACACACACACACACACACACATGATATGTGCTAAAATAACTGCCTTCTTCCACCAAACGCCCCATGGCCCAAGGGTAGAGTCGCCGACTGATGCCAAATTGGTTGGGTTTCGAGCTTGGGTTGTGTAGCAATCGGAGTCTAGCCGTGCTGATGAGCTGTGATGCAGCGAAACAGATCTGTCTGCAGATGACAATAATTATGCTCTCACACCTAGAAGAAAGGTAGACTTTGAAAAACAGTAGCCACTCTAGCGTGTACACATCGCTCATTTCAGTAAAAATGATATGCGTTAAAAAAACTGCCTTCTTCCACCGAACGCCCCATGGCCCAGGGGTAGAGTTGCCGACTGACGCCAAATCAGTTGGGTTTCGAGCCTGGATTGTGTAGCAATCGGAGTCTAACCGTACTGATGAGCTGTGATACAGCAAAACAGATCTGTCTGCGGATGACAATATATATATAGATATATATATATGAAATTATTTGTTTGAACATTATTTTTAATCAATACTCTTATTTAAGTAGATATTCTGTTTATAATCAAACAGTATATATATTTATTTCTACCAGCCTGATTATTTACAATAAATTTTTGTGACGAAAATGTTTGTCATTCGGCAGGATTCAAACCTGCGACCCCTATCCACATAGGGGAAGCCACCAATTGTTCTGGCACTTCTTAGACCTCTTGACCATAAATGACCAAGAGTCTGATGCGATATTCCTTTTTTAGTAGTACCAATCTCCTATTCTTTCTTTTCTTGTCCTCTTTAGTCTATTTGTTAAAAAAACAAACCCTAAACTGCAATTGTTTTGCTCCATCTATCCATTTGTTGTAAAGTTTATTATCCTGATACAAAGGGGGGGATTTATCTAGGTGTAAATAAATAGTCTAATAATAAAAACAAAGCATCTACCCTAATATGAGTATCCATACATGCATACATATATATATATATATATATATATATACATATATATATATATTTTTTTTTTATTTTTTCATTCTTAAACAAGTTATTTCGCTACCTTGCTAATTTTTCCCATCTCTGAGATGGGAAAAATTAGCAAAAAAATTTTAGAAAGAATCAACGAACAAATCAAGGATTCGCTGGAATTCAAATTATGGAAAGACACAACGGACGTAATGGGGTGGTTCTATAATATAAAAGAAAAGAGCAACTGCTCTTTTATCCAATTTGATATCGAAGAATACTATTCATCGATATCAAAGAAACTATTTGTTACTGCTCCGGAATTCGCCACTCTTTACTCGAATATAACGGAGGAGGAGAAAACAATAATAATGAATGCCAAGACATCTGTGCTCATCCACAAAGAAGAACAGTGGAAAAAAATTAATTCCAACAAGAACAATTTTGATATTCCGATGGGTTCAATGGATTCTGCAGAATCTTCAAATCTGGTAGGATTATTAATATTATATAATCTCACAGCCTATAAGGAAGTAAACACTAAAGACATTGGACTTTATAGAGATGACAGACTTATAGTAATAAGAAATACCACAAACTTCAAAATAGACAGGGTTAGAAAAATGATACACAAGGAGTTTGAAAATCTCAATTTAAAAGTACCAGTTAAAGCTAAGATAAAAAAGTAGATTTCCTCGATGTAACTTTGGATCTAGAGAAAAATATACACCAACCATACAAAAAACCAAACACAAACCCTTTATACATCCACCCAAAATCTAACCACCCTCCTTCTATCATCAAACATATACCCTCATCAATAGAATACAGAATTAGTAGAAACTCGGCTAATGAGGAAGTGTTTAATAAGCATAGACTGCATTGAAAAAAAGGGGATACATAAACCCAAATACTAAATATGTAAACAAGAAAAGCGACCCTCAAAGAAAAAATAGGAATAGGAAAATCATCTGGTACATACCCCTTACAACCAGATGACAAATGGCAGATTGGGAAGAAAATTCCTTGAGTTAATTAAGAAACACTTTCCAGAAAAAATCCACGAAGTAAGATCTTTAATAAAAACACTATAAAATTAAGTTACAGCTGTATGAATAATCTAGAAAAATTATAAAAAACTACAATAATAATATTTTTAAAAAATTCAACAAAATCAGTAAAAACAACCAGGCAACAGAAAATAACAATTTAGACAAGAAAAATTGCAATTGTAAAAATCCCATAGACTGTCCATTAGAAAATAGGTGTTTGATGGAATCGATAATCTATCAATGCGAAATATCGACAAAGGGAAACCCAAACAATATAAAAGTCTATATAGGGAGTACTAAAAGCACTGTAAAGCATCAAATTTACCAGCACACCTCTTCATTTAATAATAGCAAATACAGAAATAGAACATCCCTATCAAGATATCATTGGTATTGGAGTAGATAGATCTATCTATCGCCCGGTTCACACTCCACCCATGTCTATTGAACAGGTTAAGAGGCTCATCCCTTGTTCCCTGTTTAGGACGTGGTTTCCGGCTTTCTCTTTTCCAATCTTTTTACTTTTTTTTCTTTTTTTTTTCCAATTGGAGTAGATAGATATATCTATCACCCGGTTCACATTCCACCCATGTCTATTGAACAGGTTTAGAGGCTCATCCCTTGTTCCCTGTTTAGGATGTGGTTTCCGGCTTTCTCTTTTCCAATCTTCTCACTTAATTTTCTTGTTTTGTTTTGTTTTTTTTTTGTTTTTTTCAATTAGAGTAGATAGATCTATCTATCGCCCGGTTCACACTCCACCCATGTCTATTGAACAGGTTAAGAGGCTCATCCCTTGTTCCCTGTTTAGGACGTGGTTTCCGGCTTTCTCTTTTCCAATCTTCTCACTTTGTTTTCTTGTTTCGTTTTTTTTTTTTTTCAATTGGAGTAGATAGATCTATCTATCGCCCAGTTCACACTCCACCCATGTCTATTGAACAGGTTAATAGGCTCATCCCTTGTTCCCTGTTTAGGGTATGGTTTCCGGCTTTCTCTTTTCCGATCTTTTCACTATTACGTAGCCCCCTGCACATCAGTGGCGTTACCACCTTGCTCGGGGCGATACGATTAAAAAAAAAAAAATCTTAAGGGAAACAAAAAAACACCCAAAATAAAGTGGAAAATCCTAAAAGAAGCTAAAATATGTAAGTCCTTAAATGAACCATGTTCATTATGCTTATATGAAAAACTATTTATTATTAGATCCCTTAAAAATAAAAATTCATTAAATAAACGCAACGAAATTAATGTCATATGTAGACATTGTAAATTATTCACATTAGAAAATGGATAAAACCTAAATTAAATAACATGCATATAACTAACAAGTACATAAGAAAAATAATCACTGACGAACTAAGTAAAAATAAAAATAAAAATAAAGCCAAAAATAGTATAAGGTTTTTTGGGTTTTTTTTAAAATAACCCCCCCCCTTTGTATCAGGATAATAAACTTTACAACAAATGCATAAATGGAGCAAAAAAATTGCAGTTTAGGGTTTTTGGGAAAAAATTTTTTCTTTAACAAATAGACTAAAGAGGACAAGAAAGGAAAGAATAGGAGATTGGTACTACTAAAAAAGAAATATCACATGAAATGTAATAAAACTGAAGGGAAAATGATAAGATCAGATTAATGGGAGACAAAACATTAAGGAAGGAAAACAGACAAGAGAAAAATAGGGTCAAGGAAAAAGAAAAAAAGAGGAGGAAAAAAGTTGGTTAGCACAAGAAATTCTTCGGGGTCAAACCCCAAAGTGAATCTCCATTCTGATTAGCCACACAAAAAAAAACACCCACATACATTCACAGTAAACCGAAAGAATTTGTCATTTAAATGTAAATCATCTGCACAACCAATATTGCCTGATGATGAGAACCTATCTCGAAACATAGAAATTTCCATGTCACAATGTAAAATTGATATAACCATATAATTATATTATATATATATATATATATATATATATATATATATATAAATGCCCTGATGATGGTTATAACAATGGAAACATTATAATGTTGGCTACAATACAATAAATCTATATTTTCTTGTTCCTCAAAAATTTGTTTTATCTCACATATAGATATATATATATATATAGATATAGATACACATAGAGGCATATATATATGTATACACACGCACAGAAACATATATATATATATATATATATATATATGAGAGAATAAACAAAAAGAAAAATAGGAACTGTATCTTAATCTAACATGTTTCAGAGACCAAGAGAAAAATGAAAAAAAAAGCCAACAAAGAATCAGAATACTGCTACATTGTGATTTCAAATTAGTTCTTATTGGTTAGATATGTGTCACATGTATAAAAGCGATAGATAATTATTTTTAAATGTATGTGCATGGAATATTTTGAATGGTAATGTGTATATTAGTGTATGTGTATGTTTGTGTAGAAACACTAATCTGTTTAGGTGTATGTTGGACACTAGCGTTAGTTAAAATGTGTGCATGTGTTTTAATTCATGTGTCTCATGTATTAAAGCAATGGACAGTTTTTAAATATATGTGAGGAATATTTTGGATGGTAATGTGTGTGATAGTTTATGTGTTTGCTTATGTAGAATGCTTATCTGTCTAGGTGTATGTTGGATGGTAACATTAGTTTGTATAAATAAGTACATGCATGGGGAATTTTTGAAGGGATTGTTGAAAAATAGTAAGATGTTGTGTGATGATTTTGTATTTGCTTGGATATTTAATATTTATATATGTGTGTGTGTGTGTGTGGAAATGCTGTTGTCACTTCTATATGGGTCACTAAAATGCAGCTGGATGTGATAAATTTGTTTTGGTTGGAATTTTCCATTTACGATGGAATTAATATTATTTAATTTATTTTTATGTATTGGTCGTCATAAGGATGTGCATTGAGGTGCAATGGATATCGGCTCAGGATGAGAAATCAGGGAGCCGAGTTCAAATTCCAGTTGAATTCCTTGCATTCAGTTATGCACAAATACCCTTGGAAAAGGTATTAATTCATTTCTTCTTTCCAGTTAATTGGTTAAATAACAGGTCAGATTGGGTTCTATAGCCTTGGCTGGCAACCAGTCTATTGCAGAAAGTAATGGCAACCTACTGCAGGATAATCTTCTGCCCAGTCAGTCATATCTCTTTTGAGACATGATTTCCCAAGTGTGTATCACGTATGGCACTCAACTGACTGAGTCATAAAATTTGAATCATAAAGAATGGATCTATAGAAAGATGGTGATGTTTTTAGCAAATGTTTATAGTTAGTAGTAATGCTATTATTTTGTTTTTCAAAATACTTTCCCCTTAAAGGATTATGTTCTTTTTTAATCAGGCTGGCATTAGTAAAACCAAAATTATGTCCATGTTGTTACAAGGTAAAGTGAGAGAGTTAGAATGTTTGTCTAAATGCAAACCTCTCTTGTGTTCACAGATGCGGGTTTTTAGATTACATGATGTCTCCCCCACATACACATTGTAGCATTTTATCTGATAAATTCCAGCAGTTGAAATGGTGTTTGATATATTTTTCTTCCTGATTATATCACAAATATTCTTGGAGGTAGTTTTAATGATCCTGGTGCTTGTAAGCTCTTGTTTTAGCATTGTGGATGAAATGGTTTGGGCAGTTTACTGCGAGATCCAAATTACAGAGAACCAATATTATTTACAACTTCAAATCTCCCTTAAGGAACTGTGTTCCTGATCAACCGAAATTCATATTGACCTGTCGACTGCGGCTACAGAATACACCGACTGCATCTCTGCAGAGGGTACTTCCCCCACAATCAGGCATCTTGGCCATGAAAAATGTACAGTTAGGACACATTATGGTAATTGCCAAGCTGTTAGATCAGGACCAGTAATATTGCTGATTATTCTTTAGATCTTATCATGGGGCTCAAGGCAAATAGCAAGGGCACCAGGGTATAAATAATAAAAGTGTCAGATTAAAGATAAATCTGTCAACTCTTTAGAAATTGCTTTGTTTAAGTTTCAGTTATGAAAGTGAGCAGATGTGGGTGATGGAGAAAAATAATCCGGGTAAAGATGATGTGCTTTACTTAAAAAGACAGCAAAAAGAGCCTTACATAAGGTGAAGTCCTTCATAGCTGGATCAATCAGTAGTTTCTCTTAAGAGGTGTCACACACTCTGTTTTATAAATAAGAAAAATTTCAAATAAGAAGTATTCGCTATCATAATATTTGAAATAATAAGATGTCAAATTAAAAATAAATCCGTTATATATATTGTAATTTTGTTATTACAATAGTTTCCGGTTTTGAAAATTACTTATTTCAAATAATTAACAACATCTCTTTTCACAAAAGAAAAAATAAATTCCCAAACCACCTTGACCATATTATTTCAAGCATAAAAACAAAAACATCAGATAAACTGGTTGTCAAGTCTGACAAAACTGCAAATTTCTATAAAATTACCACTATGGATTACACAACATTAATCAAAATATTTTTTTTAAATTATATAAAAGCAAATAATAACTCACTAAATACAGTTGAAAAAATAAATACTACTCATAAAACTATTACTGAAAAACTCAAAATTAGTGAAAAAGTGAGTAAATTATATATGTGCTTTCTCTTTTCTTTTTTTCCATTTAACCAAACTGAGCCACAGCAACGCATGGCTGGGTAGAGCTGGTATATATATATATATATATATATATATATATATATATTGTAATTTTGTTATTACAATGGTTTATAAAGGCATAATATCACTACATAAAAATTTTCATGTTTCAGAACAATACTGTTCTTCTTCAGGTGATATGTTAAAATAAATGGTGAAAATGATTTATTTTTAAAATATAAGTTGAATTCATGGTTATTTAGAAAATTACAACTACAGATTACAAAACTTTAATAAAAAAATTAAGAAAAACTTTAATAAAAAAAATTAACAAAATATTATAAAAGAAATTAAATTTAGTTGAAAAGATAAATACCACTAGCAAAACTATTACTGAAAAACTCAAAATCAGTGAAAAAGTTACTAAACTTTGTATTAAAGAAGCTTACAAAATTTTAAAAGATCACAAACCTGATTTTGAGACAAATCTGCCCAGTAGACTCATTAACCCAATTTAGGCCTGAAATTGGAAAAATCAGTAAAATTATTCTAGAACGAATTAATAACCAAATCAAACAAAACCTTGGATTACTCCAGTGGACAAATACAACTGATGTCATAAATTAGTTTTGCAATATAAAAGATAAAAACAACAGTTCTTTAATCCAATTTGACCTTGACTATTATCCATCAATTTCCAAAAACCTTTTCACCTTGGCACTGGAATTCACCACATATTATTCAGACTTAAGTAAGGATGAATATAATATTATAATGGCCACCAAAACATCCGTTCTTATCCACAATCAACAACAATGGATAAAAAATAACTCTGATAACCAATTTGACATTGTGTTAGACTCTGCGGAGTTTTCTGATCTCATTGGTTTATTTGCACTATACAATCTCATCGCACACCATGACATAAACACTCATGACATAGTTATATAGGGATGATGGACTTATGATCGTACAAAATTCTACACATTTTAAAACAGATAAAATAAGAAAACTCATCCACAGAGAATTCAAAAGTTTAAATCTAAAAGTAATAATCAACATTAATTTAAAAGTAGTAAACTTTCTCAATGTAACACTTGACTTAGTAAATGATACTTATCAATCATACATAAAACCTAACGAATATCCATTATACATCCACCCAAAGTCTAATCACCTCCAAGTATAACCAAATATATACCCTCCTTTATAGAATATAGAATTAGTAAAAACTCTTCTAGTGAAGAAATATTTTATAAACATAAAGGTTTTTATAATAATGCCCTAAAAAATAGTGGCTATAAAAACCAGGATATCAGATACATAAAAATATATAACTATAACATGAAAAATAGAAATAGAAAAATCATTTGGTATACACCCTCTTTCAACCAAACGGTTAACATCAAGTTAGGGCTGAAGTTCCTCAATTTAATTCAGAAACATTTTCCTTATTAATAACCCTCTAAGTAAAATTTTTAATAAAAATACCCTTAAATTTTGTTATAGTTGTACAAATAATCTTGAAAAAACCATTACAAATCATAATAAAAATATCTTAAATCAGCACATTAATCAAACTAAAAATAACTATCAAAATAATAAAGAGAACAATAATACAAACTTATGTAATTATCGAAATCCTAATAATTGTCCACTGGAAGGTAGGAGTCAGACAGATTCTCTTGTGCAC
Source organism: Ascarosepion bandense (assembly GCA_037127315.1). Classification (NCBI taxonomy): domain Eukaryota; kingdom Metazoa; phylum Mollusca; class Cephalopoda; order Sepiida; family Sepiidae; genus Ascarosepion; species Ascarosepion bandense. Next base: position 882,668 of record JBBBDQ010001942.1, on the reverse strand, counting down.
CAATGTAATATAACATCAAATGAGAACACAACTATTAAAAAAGTTTACATTGGATCTACTAAGAACACTTTTAAACAATGTTGGTATATGCACTTAACTTACTTTAAAAACAACACATATTGAAACCAAACATCCTTTCTGGGTATTTTTGGAAGTTAAAGGACACAAACAAAACCCCCAAAGTAAAATGGAAAATTCTGGAAAAATCAAAAATCTGTAAATCGTTCAATGACATCTTCCTTTTGTGTCTGAGTGAAAAGCTGCAGATTTTAAGGTTGAATTAAAGATGAATTGACTGTTTTATGTAAACATCAAAAATATTTAAAATTTTAATTAATTACAATGTGTCATTTATAACTTGATGCTCCAATATAACTTGAAAATTAAAATTAAATTTACTAAAATAAATTGTTTACAAAATACTAGTTGGTTTTCTTAATTACAATATGCCTTGGTATACTAAAATTATTCAATTCAAATTCCAACATAAAAAATTTTCAGCACCTGAAAAAAAAAATGTTTAAATTTTATTGTAGCTTCTGCTCCAATATAACTTTAAAAACATTTTACCAAAATAAATGATCCACACAATACATAATTTGTTTCTTAATCTATAATATAACTTAGTATACCATAATTATTAAAAAGAAAAAAAAACACCCTGAAGTTCAGCCTGCTGTAAAAGATTGCTGTCTGCTCATTTAAATAATCTATGTTCCCACAATGTATTTTACCCAGACAAAATAATTCTACTGTAATTTTAAAACTACGATGTTTCATTCATAACTTAGAAATTAATAATTATTTTACTAAATAAAAGACCTACACAATACTTAATTAGTTTTCTTAACTACAATATACTTTAATATACCATAGTTATTTAATCATAATTATAACATAAACATTTCAGCCCTTTTACTCATGAAGTAATTTTTAAAAAATTCAACTTGCTATTAGGAATTATCTAAGTATTGTGTGGTCCCACTATGTACTGTTTTTCTTTAAAATTTAATTAATTATAATGTTTTATTTATAACTTATATGCTAACATAAAAAATGAAAATTATTTTAATAAAACAAATGACCCACACAATGCTTAATTGTTGTTCTTAATACAATATAACTAAGTATACCACAATTATTTAATCCTAATTCTGACCTAAACATTCTATGCCCTTTACTCATAGATAGTAGTAAAAAAAAATCTATTGTTCAATAAAAAAAAATTAAAATCCAATCTCCTGTTAAAAATTATTGACTACCCATTCAAAAAATCTAAGGTCCCACTATGTATCTTACCCAGAAAAAATTAAAAAGTGACATGTCTAGATCCAAGCCATCCGCCTCCTTTCATAACCCAAATATTAAATCTCCATGGTTACATAATTCTCAATTTTGATTGAACATTATTGACACACCTAATGCATTTCCTCAAACTACCACTCCCTAATTTTCTAAATAAGCATGGATTCATCTTATATTTTAAAAAGTAAATCATTTTTACTATTTATTTTAACATATCACCGGAAGAGGAACAGCTTTGATCTGAAACATGAACGTGATATTATGCTTTTATAAACCATTGTAATAACAAAATTACAATATTAAGATCTACTCTGTATCGAGCACTGTTTATAAAAGTAAATGCCTGAACAGTGGGTTTTTAATCAACGTGTTCTTTCACTTTTTTTGTAATATATATATATAATGATAATGATACAAGCCCATAAACAGAGAGGATAATCAAAAAATATCTATTTAATACTAGCAGTATAGCCTGGCGTTGCTCGAGTGTAATGAAAGCTTTCAAACTAATCCATGGTCCTAAACCTCAGACTCTTTGAACATTGGCACTAAAAAGACTAAAAAGCAATAGTTGTTTCCAGTTAAACCGAAACTGTAGACTGAAAGAAAAATGAATGGATGTAAGTCAAATTTTGATTTCCTGGTATCGATATCAAATAAGTTTTTTTCATCATAAACTGAATTTTGAAGGCTAAATAAGTTCTTTGAGTAAATGGTATCATGGCTGAAACTAAGAACTACAATTATACCTACTTAGAGCCAAACTCGAAGCAAAAACTAAAATAAAAGGGCTGAAAAAATACAGACATACAGGCAGATAAACAGATACACACACAAATATCTTGCCTTTTATATATATACATTATCAATTTTCTGCACTATTGTAAGAACTGCAACCTTGAAACTTCTGAATATAGTTTCTTATGTCTTTGTCTATGAGTGTATCAAATTTGATTAAAATCGGACCATTCCTTCTATAGCCTGATTTTTTCGATTATCAGTTTTTGATTTTTATCGGGGGTACTTCGACACAAAACCTAGCTAAGAACACTTGCAGATGCTTATAGTACAACTGTGTAAATTTTCAAGAAAATCGATTCAGCCGTTTCGGAGTCTATAGGTAACGGATACACACACACACACACACACACACACACACACACACACACACACACACACAAACAAAGTTCCATTTATAAATAAGTTTAGATCTATTTATCTATTTATCTATTTATATTTATATTTATATTGAATATAAAATATTAAGTGATAAATCAGAGAGCTCAATAGATATTATCAAGAGCAATATGATATACATAAAGAAAAACTCAAGTGTTGAGTTTTTCTTTCTGTATTTAATTATATACATATATTTATGAAATCTTACAGAAAGTTATGAAATGGGATTAAACGATGTATTTATTTAAATTTATTTGTTTGAACAATATTTTTAATGAATGCTTGTATTTGAGTGGATAGCCTGTTTTTCTATAATTAAACAGTCTTTTTATATATATCCACCTGAATATTTCAGAAATCTTGTTAGAAAAATCTTTTGGCAGGATTCAAACATGCGATCCCATATACCAGGAAAAAGCCACAAATAGATCTTACATGTCTTGCCACTTGACCGCAGAAGATTTCATGTTTTAACAATGTCAAATTAAGCCGTAAATACACAATTTCTTAATTTCTTAGAACATTCATATCTGCGCGAGTATCCTAATGTAAAAAAAAAATAAACAAAGACAAGATAATGAAATCTTTTGGAAAGTTACAAAATGATATTAACGAAAAGATTTGCTTAACTTTAATTGTTTGAACAACTAATCACAGCTTCTCCCCAATATATAGGAGTCACAGGTTCGAATCCTGCTGGAAGATAGTTATTTTTCTAACAAGATTTCTTGAATAATTAGGTCAGTGGTTATATATATATACTGTTTAATTACAGAAAAACAGACTATCCACTCAAATATTAGTGTCCATTGAAAATAATGATCAAACAAATAAATATATATATATATATATATATATATATATATAACTTGTTTCTGGGTTCTATAGCCTTGGGTAGCAACTGATCTAAGAGAAGGAAAAACTCTGAATTCAAAACCAGCCTTGCCCGGAGGATAGAGAAGTTTGCAGAGAGTTAACACCGCTATCTGTAGAAGACAAAAATACAGAAGCATCATGACAACGAACCAGCCCAGAACAGGGTGTGATGGCAAGAGGTCATCAGTTACCTATGCTCCACTGGGATTGATGAGGCTATCTATATGGAAGTGAATGCAGGACAATCTCTTCACAGATGAAGAAGAAACTTGAAGAGACATGGTTCTACAGAAGGATGCTGAGGATACTATTGACTAAACATGTAAACAACATTTTTGGGGGAAAATGGGAAAAAAAAGCCTCATCTGGAAGTAATAGTTGAAATTTCTAGAAAACATAATGAGGAAAAAGGGTTTTGGAAAATTTGATACTCACGGGACAGATTGAAGGTAAGTAGGACAGAAGAAACAACACATAACTGTTGTAATAGAATGTCCCACACTTTCTATTGCCTATGCGAACTGACTATATTAGTAGCCATATATAGTGAGCACAGGAGGTACCTGTGACTTTGGTAATTACTAGCCTGTCACCAGATTCCCTGTCTTGTCGTAGTGTATTCCCTTCACAAAAAACCTCTCTTCTTTCATCTATGCACATGTTGCTGTTCTTTCACTTGAGTACCACCTTGTCTGTTTGTAACCTGTTTAAAGAATACGGCAGGAAGGATATCTTTTTATTAAAATTTGTAATCTGTGTTAGATAAAATGTTTTCCATTTTCTCATTCAATTAACCACAACCTTTCTTTTATTTTGTAAAATTCCAGGAACTCTATATTATCTGTAAAGAAATTTGCATTAATATTAAATGTGAATATCAATAGGTAAATTTTCATTTCAATTCTTTGAATTTGTAGTCTCCTCACTTTTAGGGACAACTATTGAATTGAAAGCACTTTTTTAATGTTTTAGCAGTCTTCATTTATCACAAGTACAACTTGTTCTACTGCATTCTTTTTCAAAGCCTTTCAACTGTAGTAGCTCTGTTGTTACTTTGAGTCCAGACTGTTGCCATAGCAAGGTATGACAACACAACCATAGAATTCAAACTTATCTATTGAAGCACCTACAGAAGCAGGACAAACATTATGCTCTTTGAATGAAGTCACCTATATACTAGAAAATATTTAAAAAATAGTTATGAATTACATGGTGAAAAGAATATTGTATGATATATGTTGTAATGAAATGTCCCGCACTCCCTATCGCATATGTGGACTGAAAATACTAGTAGCCATATATAGTGAGAACAGGAGATACCTGTGACTTTCTTTGGCAATTACTAGCCTGCCACCAGATTCCCTGTCTTGTCAAAGTGTATTCCCTTCACAATAAACCTTCTACTCCCTATCACATATGTGGACTGAAAATACTAGTAGCCATATATAGTGAGAACAGGAGATACCTGTGACTTTCTTTGGCAATTACTAGCCTGCCACCAGATTCCCTGTCTTGTCAAAGTGTATTCCCTTCACAATAAACCTTCTACGCACATGTTGCTGTTCTTTCACTTGAGTACAATCTTGTCTGTAACCTCTTTAAAGGATAGAACACTAACCTATCTAGCAAACTTAAGCAAGGTTTAGGATGGATAACAAAAAGACAATTATTTTAATAGCTACATAGGAGAGGACATGTGGAGAGCCATGATCCCCTATGTGTTGAAGGGACATGTCACATAGAAGAACATTAAGCATGCACAGAAATTCTGTTAGTGTAATAAGAGACTAAGAAAATAGTTTATACGGGAATAGCAAAAGATTCTTTAGAGAAACTAAGTATTAATGAAACTGGAATAAAAAAGAACAAAATCTATATGCCAACATGAAGTTCAATCGCAGATCCGGTGTGAACAGTCTGATTCCCCTTGCAACAGCAAAAATTGCGCCTTCACTCGACAAGCTCAAAAATTTCTACTATCTCTCTCAAAGCTCAAAAAACCTACATCCCCCAGTAAGCAAAAGCAACAGACTTTTTCACTGAGCAATTTTTCTGATTGACCATACCAGACAAGGAGGAAAGAAAATTAGCATAGGTTCTCTTTTTCTGCAAACAGTTTTCTGTAATTTTTCATTGACCAGTCAGTCAGTTAAAGTGCCATACATGATACACGAAAGAGACACAACTGACTGGGCAGAAGATTATCCCACAGTAGGTTGCCATTGCTTTCTGCGGTAGACTGGTTGCCGACCAAGGCTATAGAACCCAATCTGTCCTGCTATTTAACCCATAACTGGAAGGAAGAGACAAATTAATACCTTTCCCAAGGGTATTTGCGCGTAAGTGAATACAATGGATTCAACTGGAATTCGAACTCGGCTCCCCGATTTCTCGTTCCAAGCCGATATCCACTGTACCACAACGCACATTGACCAACCATGCACAAACATGAACTCTTTTTCAAGGTAGGTGATTTTCTCTTTCATTAAAGTTTGATTAATGTAATAACAAATGAAGAAAAAATCACACTGTAATAGCAAAAGTTTATTTAAAGAAACTAAGCAAAATATTAGGAGATAGAAAAATATCCTTAGAGACAAAGGAAATATTACTGAACTACTGTGTAATATTTAATCTCCTATAGGCCAGTGCAGATGGATGTGCATTGTGGTGCAGTGGATATCTGCCTGGAATGAGAAATCGGGGAGCCGAGTTCAAATTCTAGCGGAATTCATTGCATTCACTTACGCGCAAATACCCTTGAGAAAGGTATTAATTCATTTCTTTCTTCCAGTTATGGGTTAAATAATAGGACAGATTGGGTTCTATAGCCTTGGCTGGCAACCAGTCTACTGCAGAAAGCAATGGCAACCTACTGCGGGATAATTTTCTGCCCAGTCAGTCATGTCTCTTTCGAGACATGATCGCCCAAGCGTGTTTCGTGTATGGCACTTAACTGACTGATAAGCCAGTAAATGCTTCACAATCTTCTCAGAGATGAAGAAGAAATTTCAAGTGCCAGAGTTATGGTTCTACCAACTAATGCTGAGAATTCCATGGACTGAAGACATGACCAGTGAGGAAGTCTTCAGAAAAAAAAAGGAATGAAAAGAACACTAACACTAAAAATCATAAGTTGTACTTTTGAGACACATAATCAGGAGACAAGGCCTGGAGAGTAAAACACACACAGGATATACTGATGACAAGATGTAGATAGGTTTATTTCTTGTTGGGTTCACACTCCTCCCATGTCTTTGGAATAAGAGTAGAGTTTTATCACGTTACCTGTTTAGGATTCTCACTTCCAGTGACTCCTTGCATTTTGTTGGCATTATCACCTTGCCTCTTACCTAACCTTTTTCTTTGAGTGGCTCTTGGGCCTTGTACATGGTGGATATTGTAAAATAAAAGAGAGAAAGGAAAACAGTTTGTGGGAATGGATAACAGAAGAGGGACTTAGAGGAACAAAAGACTGGAATGTGTGGAGAGCCATGGTTACTCAAGTCCTGAAGGGAACTGGCATTTGAAAGGTAGTGGATAAATCAGCACTAGACTTGTACAGGGCACCCAGTGAGAATCAAGTTCACTACAGTAGTAGTAATCAATCAGGGTAGCTTACTAGCCATTTCTCTAGCCCTGGGTTCTTTCCCATCAATCACTGTTTATTTTGCTGACGTCGAACTGGCAACATTTCAAAGAACACACGATTGAATAAAAGCAGAAATATTGTTGCCTATTTATGTTTCCAAATTTTGTTTTCTTAAAGGGTTTCAACAGAATAAAAAAAATTGGCAGCATCACAAAGAAATCTTAATTCACATTTTGGTCTCCTTTTTATTCGGACTTACATTTCTGTCATAACAATATGTCAGTATCATCAGTTCACAACTAAGTAATTATGCGATTCATGCAACTATTTGCTCCTTCTTTAGTAACACATCTGATAGATCTGACAACGTCAAACTGGCTTGTAAATTTGAATGCTTCCAGAGTAAAACTCCAAGCATCTAATCACCATAGAGAGTCTTTTCTTCCAGTCAGCATGATTGAGGCTAACCTTCTGAAGAGCAACACTTTGAACATTGCTGGTCTTATGACTTTACTGAAATAAAGTGATTATATTGAATCAATTCTGTTAAGAAAGGAAATTCACTGTGCCATTACAGTCACCAAAGTTAAGCAAAGTTGAGCCTGGTCAGTACCAAGATGGGTGACTACTTTGGAATACCTGAAACTTGGATATGTACGTGGTGCAATGGATAATTGCTTTGAGTTGTTAATCAGAGAAATGAGTTCTAGTTCCAGTTGGGTTTTATATAGATATACACATAAATGCCTTTAGAAATGATATGAATTCACCTCTTCTTGCCCTAACTATGGATTAATTAGTTAACTTTTATCTTCTTATTTGAAACTGGTCAGAATTGCTACAGCTCCCAGCTAGCAGAGATGAGCCTTACCAATTCTTTTACATATTAAGTTATGTCTATATATGACAAAATTTTCAACACTGGTTTTCATAACTTGGTTGCAAAAAGACACCCAGACCACTGAAACATATTGATCAGCTGTGCTTCGAGATAATGACAAATTGTGAAATGTGACAAATTTTTTTTTTTTATAAGCTTTTCACCCCGAGCAAGGCATGTCACTGCCACTACTGCGCAGGGGGTTACATAGAGTGGAGAAAGGATGATTAAATATAGGAAGTGTCAGAGGGTGGGTGATAGGTGGGTAGGGATACTGAGAATGGTTAAATATAGGAAATGTCAGAGGGTGGGTGATAGGCGGGTAAGGATACCGAAAATGAGGGTTGGGTAGATGAGAGTGTTCTGAGAATAATTGGGAGTTAGTGTGATAGGAGGTGTCTATTGACCCTACATTTAAACACCTGGAGATTGTAGCTGTCAGGAAAGCAGACTTGTGGAAGGGAGTTCCACAGGTGGGAAGCGCGAGAAAAGAAGCTGTTGGAGTAGAATTTACGGTTACATCTTATTTGTTTAACTGTAAAAGGGTGGGACCTAGTTGATAATCTAGTATCTCGTGTAAATTCGTGCTTAGGCGGCACCAGTGATCTAAGCTCATTGGAGTAGAAGCCATGAAAGTACTTGTAGAAGAGGCACAGGGAAGCCACATCATGCCGGTGAGAGAGTGGTTGCAGCCGGTCTGCCAAGTCAGTATCAACCACATTACAGATCCTCCTTTGTATTTTGTCAAGAAGCCCAAGGAGAGCAGCAGGGGCACCTGACCAGATATGGCAGCAATATTCAATACACGGGCGGATGGTAGATTTGTATATGTGCAGAATAGATTCAGGTGGGAAAAACTTCCGGACCCTGCACAAAGAACCGACTTTCATAGCAGCAGATTTGGCAATGGATTCGATATAGTCATTCCATTTGAGGTCCGCCGAAAGTGTAAGGCCAAGGAGGTGTAGTATTTTACTCTCTGGGAGGCTAGCCTGTCCCATGCTAATGGGAGGTAGATGTGATTGTCTATGGTGGTTAGTTGATAACAGCTTCGTTTTAGAGGCATTGAAATTTACCAGCCATTTCCTACCCCAGGCCACTATGGATTGGAGGTCCTTTTCAAGTACGGCATCGAGGTTCACTTTATCGTCCACACCTGGTTTTTGATCGATGCGAGAGTAGATTGTTGTGTCATCAGCATACATGCCAACTTGGGATCTAATGGCATCGGGAAGATCATTAATGTAGATCAGCAAGCGTGTAGGACCTAGGATAGAACATTGAGGGACGCCTGCATTTGTATGGTAGTTTTGGGAGGCATGCCAATTTAATACCACCTTCAATGTGCGGTTAGAGAGGAAAGACTGGATGAGGTCAAACAGATGTCCAGTTATCCCGTAGCTCCGCAGTTTGCACAAGAGGCCAGCATGCCAGACCTTGTCGAACACTTAGGAGATATCCAAGGCAACGGTTCAGGCTTCTCCATTCTTGTCAAGTGCCTGATATATGTACTCAGTAATGGTCGTTAGCATATCAGCAGTAGACCTGGTGAAGTGAAACCCGTACTGTTTGTCAGAGAGAAGCCTGTTGGCCGTGAGATGCTGAATCACCTCGGCGTTGATAATGGCTTCGAAAACTTTGCCAAAGATTGGAAGGAGACTAATAGGACGGTAATTGGTGGGGTCTGAGGGTTTGCCAGAATTCTTAAATATAGGAACTACACAGGAGGACTTCCAACAGGCAGGAAAGCAGGAAGCAGATAGGCAGAGGTTATAGAGTTTAGAGAGGACAGAGGAGAGTTCTGGGGAACATTTCTTCAGTACTATGACTGGGATTCCGTCACCGCTGCTCGCTTTGTGTAGGTCAAGTTGTGCAATTATCTTGGAGACCAGCGGGGGTGTAATATGGACGTTATTTAGTTGAGCCTTAGTTCTGGGTGGGAAGTCAGGTGTAGGTATTCCTAACAAGTCCAGTGTCAAACTGGTGGAGAATCTACAGGCAAAGCATTCAGCCTTGTCTGCTGGGTAGGTGAGAACTTCAAACTCACTGATTAGTGGGGGTATTGAAGTCTTGTTCTTGTTGAGCACACTTTTGCAGAGATGCCAGTAATCTTTGGAGCCAAACTTAGAGGATGCTATATGTTGCCTAATTCTGGTAGCAAACGTCCTCTTAGCTTCGTTCAGTACTTTTTTACACTTGTTCCATGCTGAGTCGAAAAGGCGCCTGTTTTGGTTCGACGAGCATCTTCGATAGAGCCGGAAGAAATGGTTATGGTGGGCAATGGCGGCCAAGCAAGCGGGTGAGAACCAAGGGGACGAATTTGATTTTAGTTGGAATTTCCTGGCTGGGATAAATCATCGATGACAGCCTTAACCCAAGAGGAGACCTCGGAGGCACAGTCTTCGACAGGAAGATGGAAGACGTTGTTCCAGGGGACGTCACAGAGGAAGTCTCGGAATGAGTCCCAGTCTGCTCTCTGGTAGCAGTATGATATTCTGCTGGTCTGGTTTTCTTGAGTAGAGTTAGCACGGATTGAGATGTTGATGGAGACTACGGTGTGGTCAAAGTTTCCGAGGGGGCAGAGTTGCCTGACAGTGCAGGAGTCTGGGATGGAGGTAAAGCAAAGGTCGAGTAAAGAGTCCCTTCCGTTAGGGTTATTAGAGAAACGCGTGGGGAAGTCCACCACTTGCGTTAGAGCTTGGGTTATTGAAAAATACATGGTGCGGATCCCAGCATGGTTGGTGGGTGAGTTTTCAAGCCACTTAGTGTGGTGGGCATTAAAATCGCCAAACACAAATATATGGGCAGATGGGTGAGAAGAAATGGCCCTGTTGATATTAGTAGAGATGCAATCAAGTACCGTACAGTCAGAGAAGGAGGGGGAGCAGTAGAGGAAGAAGAGATAGCTAACCGAGCTTAGAAGTGAGTGACGGAAGCACATGAAGGAATGATCAAGGGATTCAAGAGATGTGACCCTGGCTAGGGGGAGTTGTTCGCTGACATAAACACCAAGCCCATGCATATGGACATTGGAGTCCTTCTTGAAGAGGGGAAGGTAACCAGGAACAAAAAACTCTGAAGATGGGATAGAAGGGTCAAGGTTAGTCTCACATATAGCTAAGATATTGGGTGAGTTAGTTAGAAGGAATGATTCTACACTATTAAAGTTACTGCGAATACCTCGTAGGTTTGTGAAGGAAACGCAGATTGGTTTGGGTGATTTATGACTAGCTGGTTTAGTCTTGCTGTTTTGTTTGTTTAATTTCATGCTGGTTATAGTTGTGGATAGAGAGAGGTCTAGAGTAGGGTCAGATGGTCGTTAATTGCAGCAGGTGAATGATGCCGCCTGCAGCATAATGTGGCCTCGGGGTTGCCCATTGGAAATTCATGCAGGGACGCCCGTCCATGCACGAAATGGCACTACAGGAACCCCGATATTATTCAACTGTTAATCAGAGCAGCCTCTCAAGATGCTACGCAAGAGTTCAGGATCCTAACTACCAGTCAGAAGCAGCAACCAGGAAACTGCCAACCTGGTACCCTCAGAATGAAGAGACGTTGCTGCCATACTCACCAGCTGCAAAAAGCTTCCAGCAGAACCAACATAAAGACCAAAAAAGAGAGAGATCAACCGGGAACCCCTTCCTAAACAAGAAACAAGGCGATCACCTCTACTCCTGTCCAGAAGAAGTGGGTGGAGTGTGAGACTGGGCGATAGTAGGTACTATCTACTCCAATTAAAAAAAAAAATAAATGTGTGACTGAAGTTTACTAAGTTTTAACTTTATAAGTTGAACCTAAATTTGATAATTCAAAACAATTTACACAATCATAGTCGCAGTGCATTACAAGAGCGACTAGTAGAGAACTTAGGTTAGTAACAAAACAAGAACAAAAATTAGACAGAAAAGATAAGAACCAAAGGAATAAAAAAAAAAATTTCTAAAAATACAGCAAAATAAGATCAGACTGGCTAAAACTTACCAGTTACAGGCTGACTGACAGAAAAAAGTTAAGAAAATTTCAAAAATTATCTTCATTAGCACAAATCTCATTGGTTATTTTGATTAAAATTTTTTTTTATAACATTATCAATGTTCATGGTAAATATATAAAATAACAAGAAAAAAATTGTTTCATTGATTAAGTAAAAATGAAAGATGTTTGGTTTATTACTAATATTAACTTCCATGAACAAAATATTTAAACTATTTACATTATTTGGATTAGTGTCCTCATCTTTGTTGACATTTGTACAACATTTCAGCCGTAGTATACTCCAGCCTTATTCAAGTGCTAAGAATTTTGAATCAAACCCTTTATTACAATCCCTAAGAATGATATACCCCAGTGATTGCAATAAAGACTTTGGTTCAACTGAAGAAGACCGGAGTGTACAACGGCCAAAATGTCATACAAATGGCAACAAAGATGAGAACTATAGTCGGAATAATGTCAGTAGTGTAAGTACTACCTCATCTCAGAAATATAGACAGATACCAAAATATTTACTATTAGACTTCACTATTTTCTATTATGGCTCAATAGATGAGAATAAATATTAACCTAAAGATGCAATAGAGAAAATGACTGAATGATCTGTTTACTGTTTTATTCTAGTACAAATGTATCTTTGCTGTAAGAAATGATGGCAAATTATTTTAGAGGATTATTAGCTGTTTCCTGGTTATCCCCCACTGAGTGTGACCGAAGGTAATATATATGAAACACTGTCTTTGATCTATTTTTTTTTATTTTTCCTCATGTTCAAAATGGAATAGTCCACTATTTATGAGGTATTGGTCGGGCATAATCTATGTGAAAACTAAGAAACAAGTAGAATGTTCTGAGTACTTTCAACCATCTTTAGTCATTTTCTAAAAAAGACTGTAGAAAGTTGAGAAATAGCCAGTGTAGGGTTTATGTTGTTCACAGGTAAAGAGCTCTCCAAATTTTCAATTGTTTTACAGATAGAATGGATGAGTACTATTGACCAAAAATTATAAATAGTTTAACCTATCATCCAGTTCACACTCCTTTTCAGCTTTTTGAAAAGGAGTAGAATTTGGTTTCTGGTTCGTTCCAAATTCTACTTCAACTCTATACTTCTAATGTTGTGGACCCGGATAAAAGTTCAGCGAGAATAATGCAGAAACAACCAAATAGGAAAATACGAATATATATTAAAAACAGAAAGTATACAATACTTGAAACTTGGTTAGTAGGAACAATAATATGAGTTAGTGTGGAATACTATGATTGGACCCTTGGCCTTAGAACTGGGACTCGTAATGGTTGTAATGGTCATTAAGGTAGCAATGTTCATAGACCTACTCTTGGCTGATTTCAGGCCACTCTGAGGACGCTCTCCTAAGACTACTTCCCCCACACCTCTTGTGAGGGGAGGTATAAGTAATTGTTGGAAGAGTTCATTCAGTCTGTCAGTCATGCTGCCATGACGTCTCACTTAAACTCTGAACTTTTATTATTTACAATTTATTTACATTTTCCTTTCAATGGGAGTAAATAGTTTTGCCTGGTTCACATTCCTCCTTCTCAGCCTTTTGAAAAGGAGTAGAGGTTTATCACTTGTTTCCTTTTTTAGGAATAGGTATCCAGTTACTTCTAAAGTCTACTTCAACCCTATCTTTCTGATGTCTCCACTGAAACACTGACATATTATTTAATGTTTGTTTTTATTTTTTCCTCTAGATTTATCATTAGGCTAACCTTGGCAATAACCAATAACGTATATGAAAAATAACTTGATAATAAAAGTAAAAATAAGATTTTTATCTTATATATTACGGGAATAACTTCATAATAAATTGCCTATTTGAAGAATAATTCCATATCAATGAAAACAATTTGTATCCATGCAAGCTCGGCTGAAAAAAATATAAAGATTAAGTTATGATTGCATTTACAGTAATGGAATTTATTTATCGTACTGTTATTTGCAGTATTGTCAATAAAGTACAGGGTGGGGCAGAGCAACTTGCTTATTTGAAATAACAAATAATACAAAAGTAATGCAGATATACACGTAATTCTTTAAACAGCATCAATTACAACATTTAAATTTTATGTTTTACAAGCTTTAAAAATGACATCAGTCAGATGGCATCCATTCTGCTCAATACACTGAGTTAATCGTACTCTGAAGTTTCCGTCAACTCTTTCCAGCATATCGGTGGGTATGTTTGTGACAGCTTGATGGATGTTGTTCTTCAGGTGAGCCAGGGTTTTAGGACAATCATTGTAAACAATTCACTTCAGATAGCCCCATAGAAAATAGTCACAGGGTGATTAATCAGGTGACCATGCTGTTTAACGCAGATCGCCCCTCAAAGAGATGAGGTTTCCTGGAAAGTATGTTCCAACTTTGTCCACTCCATGATGCACACTGAGGTTCCTGTAAAGTAAACAAACAAACTTTAAATCCCGCAATCTCGAGTAAACCCCTCCTCACTATCCTTGGAGAACCTATTGCTTCAAAGCACCAAATTCAAATAAGCAAGTTGCTCTGCCCCACCCTGTATAAGTAAATGGTTATTAGTACACCAGGCTGTTTGTAACTGTTTAGATATAGAAAAAGAAGAAGAATAAGAATCAGTATTCATCATAGATCACATCATAAAGTGTAAACAAAACAATGGTTTCCATTTTATGAGACATGTGTACAAAAAACATGATATAGAATCAGTTTTGTTATTTTGCTTATTTTTGAATTTCTAAGAATCCTTTAAATAATAACATTTCCAAAAATATCATCTGTATATAATCAAGAAGTCATCTAATATCACAGATATAGGATAAATTCATGAAAAATTTGATATATTTTTTATCTTGTCTTATCTAAAGGTCACTTTGTATATGGAAATATACAGTAATAGTGGCAATGTCTTTGTGTATCGATTGCATAGCTTATATTTTAAATACTGGACCAAAAGTATGTGAGAAGACATATCAATCTTGAATCTTTTGACAAATTTTTACATTGTTCAAACTTTTGTCCTCATATTTATTGTCATATTCATGTTGTTTCAGGCATTGTACATTCTGATCACCTTCAGGTGACTAGAATTTTGAACCAAACCCTTTATTTTGAATACTGAGGTAGATTGTTCTCATTTATTTTGCATATTTTCTGTTTCTCTCCCTCTCTCGAGCATTTGTCTATATCTCTGAGAAGAGGTATTTACAATACTTACATTGTTTGAGTTGTGCGTTGTGGTACAGTGGATATCGGCTCGGAACAAGAAACCGGGTAGCCAAGTTCGAATTCCAGTTGAATCCATTGTATTCACTTACACGCAAATACCCTTGGGAAAGGTATTAATCCATCTCTTCCTTCCAGTTATGGGTTAAATAGCAGGACAGATTGGATTCTATAGCCTTGGTCAGCAACCAGTCTACTGCAGAAAGCAAAGGCAACCTACTGCGGGATAATCTTCTGCCCAGTCAGTCATGTCTCTTTTGAGACATGATCGCCCAAGCGTGTATCATGTATGGCACTTCAACTGACTGACATTGTTTGGGCAGTTGTCTTCATTTTTATTGTTATATTCATGACATTTTGGCTGTTATATATTCTGACCTTCTTCAGGTGACTGGAATTTTTAACCAAACTCTTTATTTTGATCAGCGTGGTAGATTGTTCTTGTTCCATGAGTCATGTGACTTCCAGATGTCTTAGTTATCTCTAATTTAACTTAACTCTCTCTTTTGTTCCCTTCCTGAAAATTAAAACCCATCAAATACCAAAATATACAATAGATCCAACTAAATACTTACAACTTACTCGAAAATGGCTCACTTCTAAAAGATGTGTTAAAAATTCTCATAACTATTATTATTAATATAATTATGAAACCTTGCTTTTCAATTGAATATGTTGCAATTGTAATTAAGTAGGGCTGTTTAGTTTTTTATTATTTTATTTTATTTTTTTTAATCGTATCACCCCGAGCAAGGCGGTAATGCCACTGATGTGCAGGGGGCTACATAAGAGTAAAAAGATTAGGTAGAAGAGAGTGAAGAGGAAGACGAACCAGTTAGAAAGGAGCAAGAGAAGGATGGGAATACAGGTGTAATGACAGTTTCAAAGGTGGAGAGAAAGGAAAGGATATACAGGGTGGGTAAAGAACTCGAGTCAAGTGGTTAATAGATGAGTATTGACATTGCATTTAAATTCCTGGAGGTTGTAGCCATCAGGAAAGCAAGAATATGGAAGTGAGTTCCACAGGCAGGAAGTGCGAGAGAAGAAGCTGCAGGAGTAGAATTGTCATCTGCATTTGGTTAATCTGTGAATGGGTGGGACCCAGTTGCCAATCTGGTTGCACGAGTAAACACCTGTTGCCGAGGCACCAGTGACTTAAGTTTGTTGGAGCAAAAGCCATGAAAGTATTTATAGAACAGATAAAGGGAGGCCATATCTCGTCGGTGGGGAAGTGGCTGCAGTCGAGCCACCAAGTTAGTACCTATCACATTACTGATTCTCCTTTGGAGCCTGTCGAAAACACTGAGATGAACAGCAGGGGCACCTGACCATATATGGCAGCAGTATTCCATGCACAGACAAATGGTTGATTTGTATATATGCAGGATGGATTCAGGCAGGAAAAACATCCTGGCCCGACACAGTGACACAACCTTCTTAGCAGTGGATTTAGCTATGGACTCATTGTAGTGGTTCCATTTGAGATCAGAAGAGAGGATAAGGCCGAGGAGGCGCAGTGTATTGCTCTCAGGGGGACTCGCTTGGTCCATGCTTATGGGAGGCAGGAGAGGTTGCCTGTGATGATTGACAGACAACAACTTGGTCTTAGACGCATTGAAATTTACAAGCCACTTCTTACCCCAATTCACCACAGAGTGTAGGTCCCATTCAAGGTCAGCAGTGAGATTATATTTGTCTGCTATGCCGGGTTTCTTACTGATATGGGAGTAAATTGTGGTGTCATCTGCGTAGATGCCTACTTGGCTCTTGATCTCATCTGGGAGGTCTTTTATGAAAATAAGGAAGAGAGTTGGGCCCAGGATAGATCCCTGAGAGACACCAGCATTTGTGCTGTAGGATGTGGAGGCATGCCCATTCAAAACGACCTTCATTTTGCGGTTATTTAAAAAAGATTGGATTAGATCAAGCAGGTAACACTGTAACCCCGTAGCTTGCATAGAAGGCCAGAGTGCCAAACCCTGTCAAAAGCCTTGGAGATGTCCAGAGTATTAATTTAATTGTTGTCCCCAATTAATGCATAATGTTTCCAACGTGATTGCTCATTTCGGTGAAGGACAAATCTGTTAAGTTTTTGCGTACCTACCTTAAAACAAGTGCCATAAAAATCCGCTTTGGAAAGGTTAAATTATTTTTCCACTTGATTTTAAGTTAATAGGAGGTATCATGACTTAAATAACTTAAAACTTAATAGTGTAAATGAAGTGGTGCCAGTAAGTGACACCGAGACAACACTGGGGTAAGTAAAACTTGTAGTACAGACTTAATCTTTAAATGATGACGCAAATGTTAGAGGGGAAAAAAAAGAAACCAACTCCCAGAAAGCTAAAAGGGTGGACAGTGCAAGCTGAATTGTTTTTTTAAGATGTATCATCAACTTGTTGAAAATAAAGGTGAATTGTAGTATTTAACACAACAATTCGCAAAAAGAATACTTTTCGACTTGAAAAAACATTACTGTACTTATATTATTCGGACTAGTGTCCTCATCTTTGTTGCCATTTGTACAACATTTTGGTCGTTGTATGCTCTGGCCTTCTTCATGTGCTAGAAATTTCGACCTGAACCCTCTATTACAATCACTGGGGTATATAAACTCTATTTCTTGTGTAGTAGTGCTTCTTTTTAGTAGTCATGAGTTATCATTAGTGTCAAAAATTGCAATATGAGCACTGGTAAAAAATACCAGAGAAAACGATTAACATCAAAAAATACTAGAGAAAATCATTAACATCAAAAATTGCAATATGAACTCTGGTAAAAAAAAAGGGTTACTGGACATTAATTTTATAAGTCCCAAAAATTCAGTTGTTCTTGACACATGGACCAGACGTTGGTTAGTTTCTGTTACTTGACCCAAAGAGTTTTAAGTTTAATACCAGGCTACAGCAGTGGGGAACAAGTAACTTATAGGGTTAGAGAGAGATAACTCATGACTATCAAAAAGAGGCACTACTATGCAAGGAATGGAGTTCATATACCCCAGTGATTGTAATAAAGGATTCAGTTCAAAATTCCTAGCACCTGAAGAAGGCCAAAGCGTAAAACGGCCGAAACATTGTACATGGCAACAAAGAAGGAGACAATAGTCCAAATAATGTAAATACTATCTCATCTCAGAAATATAGACAAATGTTGAAAAAACATTTTTTTTAACAAATGTGCTAGGCTTCTGTCAATGTAACTTTTTTTATAATACTAAACCATCTAGAAGTAATGTACCCCTAAGAAACCTTCATTACCCTTCCCTTTTCCCAATCAATTTTTTGGTCCTCATATATATGAGTAAGCTCAGCTCAGTACCTGAGGTCTCAGGCTAATATGATATTTCAGACCCAAGTTTTCTGGCATGTGTCACTATCTGCCAGATAGTCAGAGATATGAACCCTCAAGTAACTTTGAAGGAAGCTATACTAGCAACACATAATTTTGGGGCTATTTTACTGCTATTTTGTGAATGATCTCTGGACTGTATGTCAGTCTTTGGCGGAGTCTCTTGATGTCAAGATGAACAATACTTTGATGGCTGTATCTTTGGAATATTCAATTCAGGTTATTCATACATGCATCTCCTGTGGTTGTGACTGTCTCACTATCTAGTCTTCTACCAAACATACTGATATCTTCACATGAACTCAAGTTGAACAAGATCAACAATTCCAGCCTCAAAAAAAGTAGTCCTCGGGTTTATCATCATTGACACTGATGTGAGGAGCCTATATTCCAACTTTCCAGAGGTGAAACTACTTCTTCTTAAAGCTGACCTTCTATTTCTGTCAGAAATAGATATAAATAATTCTATCCAACTGCAGAAGCTCACAATCCCATGCTACTCACCCCTAATAGCCAAACATGACCCCCTAAATTGCAACAAGCTTGGCACCTTTAAAATCCTTCTATGGAAAGATTTTATAGGGGGAAGCCCAAAATTTTATAGGGATGAGAGACCCAATTATTTTATGGGAGGTGCCAAACATTTATAGTGGGTTCCAAAGATTTTATAGAGGAGTTCCAAAGATTTTATAGGGGGTGCCCCAAATTTTATATGGGTGGTGCTACTAAAATTTTTATAAGGTAATGCCAAAAAATTTTATAGAGGGGTGCCAAACCGAAGGCATTCCCAGATGCCTTTGGCTTTGAATCAATTTAGATACTGTCAAAAACTGCTGCCCTCATCTCTAAATGGCTCCTTTCTGGAATGGAGTCTTATATTCTCAAGAATATTCCAACTAAAACTGAACAACCAGCCTTGGTTCACTCTGAATGCATTGCAGCCATATCTCACCACAACCAATACTTCAATATCTATCTCAAGTAGTGGTGTAGTTGGATATTTACTGTATTCAGAACTGCCTGTAATCACAACAAGAATGTTCTGGAGTATATGCAGTGCAACTAAGCACAAGTGGTTCAAGCCAGTTTAACACAAACAAATTGGATCTCAACTGTTCTGGAAGATCCCTGACCAAATTCTGAACAGAGGTAAAAGGTCCATGCTCAGTATCTCCCTCATCAGATAAGGCAAAGAACTTCACCTCAATCTTAGCCTCCTTTAATCAGTTAATAATGATCATGGTTCTTCTATCAGCATATTTGTTTTAGATGTTCAATGTTTACTGTTTCTATTATTATGTCATTTTTTCATCATATTTCGATTTCTGCTTTGGTCTCACTACCAACCAAGTCTGCGGGGAGACCTAAGGCAGGTCGTGGCGTGTTGTTATGACTCCATTTCATGTTTTTCTATCTTCCCTATCATCCCTAGCATTACATAGATAAAGTTTTCCTTAGTGTGTGGGCTGTACTTAATAAGACAATTTTTTTGTATATCTCTTAAGCTGGGGTTTCCAGGGATTCTTTCAATGTGTTGTTTTGTTCCATTTTTATCATTCCAAGTGCACCTACTATCACTGGCACAAGTCTTGTTTTCAATTTCCACATTTTTTCTATTTCAATTTCCAGGTCTTTATATTTTGACAGTTTTTCAAATTCCTTGATTGCTATGTTACAATCCGCTGGACAAGCCATATCAATTAATAGACAAGTTTTCTCCTTCTGGTTTTTAACAATAATGTCTGGCCTGTTTGCTTCAATTTTTCTGTCTGTGTAGATGGTATAATCCCATAGAATGGTTACATCTTCTATTTCTGTAACTGGTGCTGGGTGATGTTCATACCATTGTTTGTTTACAGCTTTTCCATAATGTTTGCACATTGCCCAATGTAAATATTGCCCAACTCTATCGTGGCGATTTTTATATTCATTTGGGGCAAGCACAGAACAGCCTGAGATTAGGTGGTCTATCGTTTCTTGGTGTTTATCACAAAACCTGAATTTTGGATCCATATTATTATGCATAATATTTGCCTGAAAGTTTCTAGTGAAAAGACTTTGGTCTTGTGCTGCAAGAATAAAGCCTTCAGTTTCAGACTTTAATCCCGATGCACGTAACCATTGATGAGTATTAACTTTGTCAACATTGGATTTATTGGCACGTTCTGGATATTGGCCATGCAGAGGTTTGTCTTGCCAGCACTGTTTCATCTGTTCAAGAGCTTTATCTTTGGCTTTCATTTTCATATTTTTTGCCACAATAGTTGGTTCTTGGCTTCTGTTTTGCTTTTCTACAGAATCTACTAACTGTAAATCTTGTTTGTATTTACTGCCTTCTTTTATCATTGAATATTTTTTCTTTCTTTCTTCATGTTACCTTACTAATTGTTATTATTATTATTATTATTATTATTATTATTATTATTGACAATTTTATGTTTACCCTTGTTTTACCAAGTTCAAGCTTTACAAATCACTAGTCATATCAACCCTCCTCTACAAGTGTGAAGCTTGGACTCTCCTGGTTGAGGCAGGTAAAAGGAACCAGGCATTTGAGAAGAAATACTTGAAGAAGGTTCTCTCCATCTCTTACTGTAGATCCTGGGTATGACAATAAACTGTATCTGGCAGCAAGGACTCTGATTGAGAGGTTGTAAGGAGCATGGAACTACTTCTAGTTCCCAGGTCCACCTTGACTCAGGGTGGTAGCACCTGTTAGGGTCCTAGCTATGGGCAAATATTTTATCCTCAAACTGGGGTGAAAATACTATCAAAGTATAAAAATAGACTTTTATAGTAAAAATTCTAGGAATACATTTTTGAAGGAAAAATATCACCAGCAATAAATTTTTGGAGAAAAAAATATTACCAGCAATACATTTTTGAAGGAAAATAAAATATTACAAGCAATACATTTTTGAAGGAAAAAAATGTTACCAGCAATACATTTTTGAAGTGAAAAATGTATTACCAGCAATACATTTTTGAAGGAAAATAAAATATTACCAGCATTACATTTTTAGAAAAAAATACATATCAGCAATACATCTGACTCTAAACAAAACCCACTTTACAAAAATATGTCAAAGAAAGCTGATCTACAAACTTATTTCTTACAAAGAATTAATATTCTATTCATACAAATCTATTGTAAAAATTTTGTCAGCATTAAATAACCCATTAAGGTGTTGATATTCTGTAAAACAAACCAAACCGAACCAAGTCTCCTACTAGAGATACAAAGTAAAACCAATGACTATGCAAGGAGTGAGGTCAAAAGTCTTTTATACTTTTTATATAGGACATCCCCTTCCAGACATCCCCTTCCAGACATCCCTACTCTCCCCCAGTAGTATTTTTCATAGAGTGCAACAAGTCTCAAGACTTATCAAGAAAACCACTGGCCCAGGTAAAATTTCAGAGGTTATCTTGAAGAATATCAACCCATAATAATCTCGGATCTTAGCAAAATTATTTAACTGCTGCTTGAAGAAAAAATCCTTCCCAAGACTGTGAAAGGTGTCAAGCATATTTCCAGCTTTCAAGAATGTAGGTGAGTACTCATCGCCTTCTCAGTATAAACCCATGTCTCCTCAAAAACCATTAGCAAGCCTTTTGAGGCTATTATGAACAAGAAGGTTGTTGATCACTTAAATAGGAACAACCTCTTGAGTTTCAAGCAGTATGGGTTTGATCAGCTTAATCCACTGCTGATATCAGTGAGTCTCTAGACAACAAAATATGATCTCATTCTTCTTCTTCATGTGCTGTGTCCTTTTAGGATGTAGGCAATCATGGACTTCCATTTTCCACCATCCGTTGACGATCTTAATATTTTCCCAAACCCTGCTGCACCATCCATTTTCTCAAGCCCATCAAATATGTCTTGCACTCTTTCACCATTTCTCTTTCCCTCTATCTGTCCTGTTAGTATCAGATTCTCCAAACCACCTTTCCTCATTACGCGTCCCAGGAACCTCATCTGTCTCTTCCTGATGTTAAATATGAGATTTCTTCTTGTTTGCATCCTCTCCAACACCTTGTTGTTGCTCATGTGCTTGATGCATGGTATCCTCAGCATCCTTCTGTAGAACAACATTTCTGCTGCTCAACCATTCTTCTAAGAGAATGCTTCCTCTACCACTACAAACTTGGCCAGTTCAAGTCTATGGTCAACCATTATCTTTCCCACATATCCCTATAAACTATACCTTTTACTCTGTAACCCTGTATCTTGAGTGATTCTTGACCCTTGTAGATTTATTGATTTTGGCAAACTAGTGATATAAATGAAGCTTACCCCGGGTCTCAAACTGAAATCATCTATACTGCCAAATGCAAAAGATGATGTAACAATGAACGACTCTCCATATTGTTCCAGTAAGCACCTGACTTCTCCTGCTATCCTCTACGTTTACAAGAGCCAGATCAGACTAAAAAGGAATTACTGCTGCCATATATAGACAGGAACTGCACAATCTTCTTTTTCCAGCCTTAATAGAGTTCAAAAGCATGTCTGTATCCGTTGAGTGACTAATTATATTGAAAGTGCTAAGACGAACTACATTTCTTATTTTCCCCAGTTCTAACCTTCATAGATAAAACTCACCATGTTATGCACATTGTAGCAAATTATCCTCATTCTCCTTCTATCAAATCTGTGAGATGCAAGTGCAAATCAAGCAGCTTTTTCCCTGTTTTCTGGAACCAACTCTCAAGAGAATGTTTTCCTGATAACTATTATAAATTTATAATAGAAATATTACTATATATAATGCTCTACTAAGTATTGAACACTCTTAATAAACTAAATCACTACAAATATATATATTTCTTTATTTATCTGTAAATTCAGATAAAACTTGGTGGGAAAATAGACTGCCAACCTATTAGTTTGTACTACTTTTAAGATATATATATATATATAACAGTTATGTCTAATGCTGAGATGTTTAAATATTAATTGCATAAAAAATTGATATCATTTACACACTTTTGTCCATTAACAATTAAATTATGTCATTATGTCATTATCCTTCTCTATAATTTACCTCGACTTTTCAGTTAATCTGATGAATATTTATGAGTATCTCTTAGATTTAAAAATTTTGCAAAACTAACAAAATTTTTGTTTTTGCTTGTGCATATTTGTCACAAAATAATATCTTTACATTTGCCTTGATAAAGCCTGTCAGAGGACAAAACACATCAGCTAATATAAGTTTTCTTTAAGTCTT
The DNA here is from genome assembly GCA_037127315.1 of Ascarosepion bandense. Taxonomy (NCBI): domain Eukaryota; kingdom Metazoa; phylum Mollusca; class Cephalopoda; order Sepiida; family Sepiidae; genus Ascarosepion; species Ascarosepion bandense. Next base: position 859,026 of record JBBBDQ010001942.1, on the reverse strand, counting down.
TGTTCATATAAATCTAGATCTATATATATATATATATATTTCTTTATTTATCTGTAAATTCAGATAAAACTTAGTGGGGAAATAGCCATTTTCAACATGTCATTTTTAGACATGCATTCTTCGACCTCTTATAAACAGAGAGAATGAGGAAAAATTATAAGTCCAGAGGTTAGCTTATGTAAAAAAAGGGGTTGGGATGTATTGGTTTTCATGGGTTGGGTTGGGAGAAGGAATTTAGTAGTAATTTCTTTTTGGTAGTGGGAGGTATGTGGCCTGACCCTTGGGTTAGTGGTGGTAGATGGTGGGGAAGTAAGTGCTTGGCCAAACTTAAACAATTTTTTAAATTTTTTATTGGGACTAATTGGGGGAATAGAATAATTATGGTAACCTATACTTCCTCCTATGGTGACACATTCTTATGATCTTCTTTCGTTTGTTTAGGAGTATATTTTGGTCTTGAGATTTAAAAATTTTAATTTTTTCTGTCAAACATAGATTACACCCATCTTTTAAGCTATTAGGGGTCCTAGCCTTGCCTATGAATTCCCATTTTATCTGGGAATCTACGTTGCTTTCTTTTAATTCCTATCGGTTCGGAACGAGAAATCGGGGAGTCGAGTTCAAATTCCAACTGAATTCATTGCATTCACTTACATGCAAATACCCTTGGGAAAGGTATTAATCTGTCTCATCCCTCCAGTTATGGGTTAAATAACAGGACAGATTGGGTTCTATAGCTTTGGTCGGCAACCAGTCTACTGCAGAAAGCAATGGCAACCTACTGGGGGATAATATTCTGCCCAGTCAGTCATGTCTCTTTCGGGACATGATCACCCAAGCATATATCACGCATGGCACTTAACTAACTGACTGATTTCCTAGAAAGGGCTGTTTGGTATCTTAAACTAGGGTTGGTGAAGGAGTGGAGCCATTGCTTTTAAATTCCCACTGAAATTCTGATAAAAACATTACATCTCTCCTTGTTTTCCTTAGGGTAGATAGTGGCCTGATAGATCACATTCTAAGATCTACACTTACCCTCAACAGGACAGTTATTTCTAGACCTACAGTTAAAGGGTGGTATCATTCTATTTTCTGTATTGGATTCCCTACACTTCTTCAAGATTTGGTTATTATGAGAACTAATAATGATATACATGCAATTGGTACATGAGAAATTACTACTAAATTCCTACTCCCAACCCAACTCATGAAAACCAATACATCCCGACCTCTTTCTTTACCTAAGCTAACCTCTGGGCTTAGAATTTTTCCTCATTCTCTGTTTATAAGGGGTCAAAGAATGCATGCCTTAAAATGACATGTTGAAAATGGCTATTTCCCCACTAAGTTTTATCTGAATTTACAGATAAATATAGAAATATTTGCTCTGTAAATTGGATTGGTTTGCATGGAGCTCTCTATTGGATCAGTTTTAATATTTTAATGATATTACTAGGATCCTCCTGGATTATTTACCAACCTTATCCCTGATTTTACCAATCCTTCCCGGAATTTTAGCGCCTATATATATATAGGTAGATCTTGGCGATCTTGCGATTTTTTTCGTGTATATATATATATATATATATATAAAAACTCCCCCTCCCACTTTTCTTTCTAATTTCTTTCCTGTTCCTTCTTTTTAAGTCAATATTGGGAATTTAAAAATTTTTCCATAATAAATAGGTCAATGGGTCACTGACTACCACACAAAGAATTGTTTAAAGTGTTGAAGGCTTGTGTAGCACCATCCACACATTTTGGAACTGCTGATAACAAACAATCAGTGCAGAAGTCTGCCACATATCACATGAACAACAGACCTCAGTTATTTAACCCATAACTGGAGGGAAGGGACGGATTAATACCTTTCCCAAGGGTACCAGTGTGTAAGTGAGTGCAAAGTGTTTCACTGAAATTGGAACGCAGCTCACCGATGAGCTGATATCGACTACACCACAATGCACATCCGTCAATCTGTCAATCAATTGACAGATATGTATATATATATATATACACACACATATACATATGAATAAAATAAGTAAAGAACAGGTCGGAAAAAGTGTCTTTAACCTAACATGTTTCACTTTCATAAGCTTCTTCAGAGATTTTTAACGACAAAAATCTCTGAGGAAGTTTATTAAAGTGAAACATGTTAGATTAAAGACACTTTTTCTTATCTGTTGTTTACTTATTCTATTCATGTGTGTGTGTGTGTGTGTGTGTGTGTGTGTGTGTTTCATAAATAATGCCTGAAGATTTTGTGCATAGGTTTTATTTGTCATCTTTACAATAGCTTTATTTATTGCATTCTTAATTTTTAAGGCAAAGTAGTTCTACCTATTTTGGACACTGAGGACATTTTTGTTATCTCTTCACCCAAGAGCCACTTAGGCTAGAGGAGGACTGAGGCTGTTATATGAATGTAAGACAAGGAAGTAGGTGCAGTTTATGAGAACAATTGCTGTGATCAAGAAAGCATCCTGAAAATCTTTTCCCGAAAATAGTTGTTCTTGGGAATAAACTGTCTTCATGGTTACTCCAAAATTAACACCTACTAGATTAAAGATCAAGGTATTAGTCAGAGCCAGCAGATGTAAATTTCACTGTTTTTTTTTGGGAGGGGGTTGTTTTTTTTAATGAGAGAAAGAAAAGGGACCCCCAAAAAACTTTGTACTGTAATTAAATTTCTCCAAGAAAATAACAGCCACATTGACTTGATTGAATAAAGCTGAAAGAATTGATTGTCTGCAATGTAAGCAGGAAGTTAATGGTACGAAGGGAATAATTAGGTGAGTGCCTGGTTTGTGGTAAACAATATTTATGAACTTCTCCTTGCCTAAGATGCCGCTTGATTCAGCTGTGAGCGTTGCCAAAGCAGACACTTTTGTCTTTGAATATAAATTCTATTGCCTTCGAAAATAATTCATCTACTTTTCGCTGCTGACTGACTAAAGCAAATTTAAACATGACGTTAAATATAGTTTGAATAGAAAATTGATTTTTGTTTTTTTCATTGTGGAAGCCTGAGGAGAATGAGATTGTCTAGGATTAATGGGTTGCAGATTTGTTAAATCTTTTACATTTGGTTGATGTATAAATAGTATTTTTTGTATGGATATCCCTCGTGATAGAATTTCAGATGAGAAATTTTCTCTGAGAAATTAAAGTTGGCACATTTTTCCCTACAAATTTCAGAAAGGTAATTTTACCAAGGATGTGCGTTGGAATGAGAAATCGGGGTGCCAAGTTCGAATTTCAGTTGAATTCTTTGCATTCACATACACACAAATACCCTTGGGAAAGATATTAATCCATCTCTTCCCTCCAGCTATGGGTTAAATATCAGAGCAGATTGGGTTCTATAGCCTTGGCTGGCAACCAGTCTATCATAGAAAGTAATGGCAACCTACTGCGGAAAATCTTCTGCCCAGTCTGTCATGTCTCTTTCGAAACATGATCACCCAAGTGTGTATCACATATGGCACTTAACTGACTGACTGAATTTTACCAAGAAATGTCACACAGGTTATTTTTGGGGTGGGGAAAAATTTCAGATAGTTCATTTTCAATAGAAAGTTTTACCTGAGTAATTTCAGACAAGTTGTTTTGCCTGGAAATTTTACACAGGTCATTTTTCCAAAATATTTCTAACAGGTCATTTTTGATAGATTTTTCAGAAAGCACCTTTCTACTAGAAACTTTACATGGGTCCATTTTCCCTTAAAACATCAAACAGGTTATTTTTCCCCTAAAAATTTCATACTGGTCCATTTTCCCTTGAAATTTGATGCAAGTCAGTTTTCCCATTGAAATTACATATAAGTTCATTCTTCCTTTGAAATTTCACACAGGTCCATTTTCCTCAGAAATATAAAATTTTTCCACCAAAAATTTAACTTAGGTCCATTTTTCCCTGAAATATCAAACAAGTTGTTTTTTTCCTTTAAAAATTTCCCACAGTTTTTTTTTTGTATTGAAATTATACACAGGTCCATTTTCCCATTGAAATTTTACAAAGGTACATTTTCCCTTGAAATTTCAGATATCCTAACTGGCACATCACACCAAGTCATTGAAGTACTTGACAATAGTCAGTTAAGTGCTGTATGTGATAAATATTTAAGTGATCATATCTCAAAAGAGACATGACTGACTGGGCAGATTTTCCCACAGTAGGTTGCCATTATTTTCTGCCAAACAAAATGCACAAGTGTGTTGGAGTGTGGCTCAGAATGAGAAATCAGAGGGCCAAGTTCAAATTCCACTTGAATTCATTGCATTCACTTATGCGCAAATACCCTTGGGAAAGGTGTGAATCCATCTCTTACCTCCAGTTATGGGTCAAATAACAGGGTAGATTGGATTTTATAACCTTGGCAACCATTCTCCCATAGAAAGTTGGCAACCTATTGCAGGAACTCAAGCGTGGTGTATCAGGTATAGCACTTAACTGACTGACTTGACAATAAATTCATTATGAGTGACTGCCTTAGATATCACAAATGCCTTTGGCAAGGTGTGTCATCTGGGGTTACTATACAGATTTTCCATCTATGGAATCTCTGAAAGTTATTTCTTCCTTCCAAGTAGATTCATGAAGGTAGTTGTTAATGGGCATTCTTCTGAAGCCCATAAGATCAATGCCAACATCCCTGATGGCTCCCTTCTTGGTCCAACCATCTTTCTGTTTTATATTAACAATCTGCCTAAGAAGATACTTAATAAATCTAAATGTCTTTGTAGATGAGAGAATAATGTATGAATGCACGTCTGAAAATGTAAATGACCAGACCATGGAAGCTGATCTCTCATCTGAACTACCTTGAACAGCTTAATGGTGAGCTTGTAATATTCAGTTCCTCCAAAACTAAGTTCAAAATGTTTCATCACCACCAAGTAGATCCTGAATTTTCACCTATCATGATGAACTGGGGGCTTCTTGGTATTTGTCTATATTTCTGAGATGAGGGAGTATTTACAGTATTTACATTATTCGGACTATTGTCCTCATCTTTGTTGCCATTTCTACGACGTTTAATAATAGATCATTCTATTTGTCTATATTTCTGAGATGAGGGAGTATTTACAGTATTTACATTATTCGAACTATTGTCCTCATCTTTGTTGCCATTTGTACAATGTTTTGGCAGTTGTACGCTCTGGCTTTCTTCAGGAGCTAGGAATTTCAAACCAAAGCCTTTATTACAATCATTGGGGTATATCATACTCATTCCTTGTGTAAAGTCTCGATTTGAAGTCATCAGTTATCTCCCTCTAACCCTGCAAGTTACTTGTTCACTACTGTTTTAGCCCGGTATTGAATTCACAACTCTTTGGGTCAAGTCACAGGAACTAACCAACATCTATAGCCACAGTGGATATAGATGTTGAAACAACTACATAAATGTAAAACAACTATATAAAATCCATTGATAAAAATGCTGGTAAAATGGTCAGTTTCTTATACCATTCCAGAAAGTACCTAATTCTGTTATTGTGTAAAAGTGCATATATCATACTAATCATGGGGTCGGGGTTCAAAGTGGTAAGAAAAACCACTATTTTACTATTTATTGCAAAGCAAATTAGCATATATTTCAAGACAACTGCAGTAAAAAAAAAATAAACAATAAATAATTATATTTAAATAACCAGCATTATAAGTGCATATATCATACTAATCATGGGGTCGGGGTTCAAAGTGGTAAGAAAAACCACTATTTTACTATTTATTGCAAAGCAAATTAGCATATATTTCAAGACAACTGCAGTAAAAAAAAAATAAACAATAAATAATTATATTTAAATAACCAGCATTATAACAATAAAACAATGAAAATAAATATTGGTCATAATGATATAATTTCAGTTTATGAAACTATTTATAAGTTGTAACACTGAGAAAATTAAAATGATTGACTTTTTAAAATTTCTAAGACTTAAACATTCTGAACCTAACTCAAGCATGTTATTTACTTGAAACCCAATAACACAGACTAAAATATTCTTTTCATTGGGTGTACGGTGAGGTCTTGAAGGCTGTCACAATGCGTTTAGTAAAATAAAGGAAGATAAAGAAGTTGTTGGGCATTACCTATTTATTATACATTAATATTTCGAGATCAAAATCTCATCTTCAGAATGGCAGAAGAGCTTGTGTTCGTCCGAGTGAGTCCGTGCCGTTCAAGGAATGGTCATTCCTGGCTGCTGCTGCTGTCATTAATTTTTTTTTTTATAATCGTTTCACCCCGAGCAAGGCATTTCACTGCCACTATTGAGCAGGGGGTTACATAGAGTGGTGAGAAAGGATGGTTAGTGGTGAGAAAGGATGGTTAGATATAGGAAAAGTCAAAAGGAGGGTGATAGACGGGTTAGGATACTGAGAATGAGGGTTGAGTAGATGGTGAGAGTGTTGGGAGAAAAGATGCAAGTTAGTGTGATAGGAGGTGTCTATTGACCTTACATTTAAACTCCTGGAGATTGTAGCTGTCAGGAAAGCAGACACGTGGAAGGGAATTCTACAGGCAGGAGTAGCGAGGGCTTGTGTGTATGTGTGTATGTGTGTGTGTAAGTGTTTTAAAGCGTGTATGTGTGTTTATGGTATATATATATATATATATATATACGTGTGATTGATAGTTGGGACCTTTTTCTGGTCTGATGATATCAGTCTACTTAAATATGTGGTTTATCTAAGTATGTGTGACCTGACCGTTAGATTGACTTTTGCCAAAGTTGAAGAGGGTTTGTTTTATTACTGTTGTTTTATCTATCTGCTTTATCTCCTGGTGTGTACATGTCCGTGAGTGTGTCATGTGTGCGTGTTTATGTGTGCATACTTCTTATATTTTATTTTACTTTATATATATATATATATATATATATATGTATTTTATAATTCTTTTGTTTTATTTATTTATTTTATTTTATTCTTTTTCCCTTTTGTGATCATTTTATATGTATATACCAATTTATTGTATCAAGTTCCCGTGTGTGTGTGTGTATATATATAGATATATGTGTGTGTCTGTGTATGAGTTCTGGTGTATAGTGTGTTGCTTTACTCCCTGCAAAATCAAATAAATATGAATTTGTCATATTTATATCATTTCACTTTTAAGTACAATAAACTGAATTAGATTTTGGGATTGACTGGGTTTGAACTTGTGAATTAACTGGGTTTCAATTAGTATGATTGAGTGAACCTCCCTCCTCTTCACTGTCGGAGTAAAAGATAAACCAACCAGCCCTAAACAAGGACAGATCTTGGATAATATTCAAAATTGGTATCTCTTGTTTTTTTTTAATCATCTTTACTATTTTTGCTTTGATTTTATATTAGTGTAGGAATTCAGTCAACCATGTCATTTAGAAGTTATAAAAATGAGAAAATTAAAATGGTTGATTTATAAAAATCTTAAGTTTTAAACATTCTGAACTAAACTCAAGCATGTTATCTACTTAAAACCCATTAACACAAACTAAAACATACTTTTTCTTGCTGTACTTCTTGCAAAGACAAATAAATATGAGTTTGCCATCTTCATATTTCAGCTTATGAAACTATTTAGAAGTTATAACATCAGGAAAATTAAAATCATTGCTTTATAAAAGCTTGAGCGGCCCTAAGCTGCTGCTTATACTTGCCTAAAGGATAAACCAGTTCTGCATTTGTTTTAAATGAGACATGTCTATGATAATAATGTTTTGAGGGGCCCTAGGCTGCAGCCTATACTAGCTTAAAAGATAACTGGCCCTGCTGATTGTGGATATTTGTGTTTATATTAAATAAACGTTTTTCAGAACTTGGCTCCAAAGTTGAACATAAGTCATTCATCAAATCTATAAATAACACTCAAGAAATGTTAATCTTTGAAAGAACAAAATCATGATCTCTTTTCATGTCTATAATGACTATTTTCACTACACAAAAAAGAAAGACATACTATTCTTTTTAATTAAAAATAAAAAAAATATAAATTGCTGATCAATTTGTTAAAAAGAAGCATTTGTTTTTTTTGCTCTACTCTTGAATGAAGCAAAGTGACCTCCAAATTGTTATTCAAAGTTACAAAAGTGGGGAGGGCATAGGGAAATGAATAAAGGTGTCAAGCAAATGATTATTATTAAGAATGATTGATTGCCTATTTCACACACCTCCAACCTCTATTGAACAGGTGTAGCGGCTTATCTTTTGTTCACTGTTTAGGAAGTGGTTTCTGGCCTTCTCTTTTCTCTCCTCAGACCTCAGTATTGGTGCTACCGTGATTTTCCTGCAATGTGTGTGATCAGTGACAACGTCTCTTTATAGTGAGGGTACTCGGTTGGCAGTTTTCTGGTTGCTGCTTCTGACTGGTAGTTAGGAGCCCTAACTCTTGCGTAACGTCAAGAGCAGCTGCTCTGATCAACAGGCGCATAATATCGGGGTTCTTGCCATGTCACACATGGATAGGTGTCCCTGCAAGCACTTTCGGTAGGCAACCCCAAGGCCACACTTTTCTGGAGCCCATGCCAGTTCTCTTCCAACACATGTCACAGTTAATAACCTTCTGCTTCCTCTACTCGAAGTCTCTCCTTACCAACAAAATATATAATATGAAGAACCATATCTCAAAAAAAAAAAACTAAACCAGTCAAAATTAAATCACCTAAACCTCTTAACATTTCCTTCACTAACATCCGGGGTATTTGCACCAACTTACATCAACCTGTATATCTTGTTCTTTTCTTTTCTCTCTACTTTCGCAAATGTCTTCACACCTGTGTTCATATCCTTTTCTTGCCCTTTCTCTGACGCCCCCTGTAATTGGTTTGTCTTTCTCTTCACTCTCCTCCTGTCTAAACTTTTACTCTTATGTAGCCCCCTGCACATTTTTTTAATCATTTCACCCCAAGCAAGGCAGTACTGCCACTGATGTACAGTGGGTTACATAAGAGAGTTAAAGTATTAGGCAGGAGGAGAGTGAAGACAAAGACGAACCAGCTACAGGGTGAGAAAGAGAAAGGGCAAGAGAAGAATATGAACACAGGAGTGAAGACAGTTATGAAGGTAGAGAGAAAGGAAAAGAACAAGATACACAGGGTGATGTGGAAAGGGCAAGAGTTAAGTGGATAAGAGATGGGAATTGACTTTGCATTTAAATTCTTGGAGCCGTCAGTAAAGCAAGTATATGGAAGAGAGTTCCAGAGGTGAGAAGCACAAGAAAAGAAGCTGCTGGAGTAGAATTGTCACCTGCATTTAGTTGATCTAACTGTAAAAGGGTGAGACCTTGAAGCCAGTCTGGTTGCTCAAGTTAATTCTTATGGAGGGGGCAGCAGTGACCTAAGTTCTTCAGCACAGAAGCCATGAAAATATTTGTAGAAGAGACAGAGGGAAGCCACATCCCACCAGTGAGAAAGTGGCTGGAGTCGAGCTGCCAGGTTGGGACCAATCACATTACAGATTCCCCTAGGAGCCTGTCGAGAACACTAAAACAAACAGCTGGGGTGCCTGATCAAATATGGCAACAGTATTTCATGCATCAGTGGTGGTACCACCCTGCTTGGGGTGAGACAATTAAAATTAAAAAAAATATTCTCTTATCCAGAAAATGAGCATTTCAAATTTTAGCTATTATTTGTGTTGAGGGGAAGAAAGAACAGAAAACTAAAAAAAAAAGGTAACATGAGACAAAAAGACTCTGAAGAAAGAAAGAAAGAAAGAAAGAAAGAAAGAAAGAAAGAAAGAAAGTATGATGATAATAGAAATAAAGAAATATTGAAAGAAATAATGAGAATTGAAAAAGAAATAGTGACAAAAGAAAGAAAATATTGGAGAAAGAAAAAGAAAGAATTGGAAAAAGAAAAAGAAAAAAAATAGATATTGATGAACAAAAGAATTGGTGAAAGAAAGCATTGGAGGAGGAAAAAAAAGGAAAGAGAATTAGAGAAAGAAAGAGAAAGAAAGAGAAATGAAGAGAAAGAATTGGAGAAAGAAAGAGAAAGGAACAGAAAGGGAAAAAAAGAGAAAACTTAAAAAATAATTATAAAAGAAAGAAAGAATTGGAGAAACAAAGAGAGAATTGAAGAAAGAAAGAAAAGAAAGATAATTTTAAAAAAATAATGATGGAAGAAAGAACTGGAGGAAGAAAAAGAAAAAAGAATTGGAGAAAGAAAGAGAAAGAGAAGGAATTAGATAAAGAAAGACAAAGAATTGGAGAAAGATTGAGAAGGGAAAAATTAAAAAGTAATGCTAAAAGAAATAAAAAGAATTGGAGGAAAAAAAGAAAAAGAATTTGAGAAAAATGAAAGAGAGAGAGAATTGGAGGAAGATAAAGAGAGAACTGGAGAAAGAGAGGATTGGAGGATTGAAAATAGAATTGGAGAAAGAAAGAGAGAATTGGGGAAAATAAAAAAGAAATTATAGGAAGAAAAAGAAAGAGAACTGAATAAAGAAAAAGAAAGAGAACTGGCAAGTGAGAGAGAGAGAGAAAATTGATGAAATATAGAAATAAAGAGAGTGAATTGAAGAAAGAAATAGTAGCAAAAGAAAAAATTAAAGAAAGTTGAAAGATATATTAATGAAAGAAATAGCAACAAAAGGAAGGAAACTTAATAATGAAAGAAGGAATGATTGAAAGAAACAGCAACAAAAGGAAGGAAACTTAATAATGAAAGAAGGAATGATTGAAAGAAACAGCAACAAAAGGAAGGAAACTTAATAATGAAAGAAGGAATGATTGAAAGAAAAAGCAACAAAAGGAAGGAAACTTAATAATGAAAGAAGGAATGATTGAAAGAAACAGCAAAAAAAGGAAGGAAACTTAATAATGAAAGAAGGAATGATTGAAAGAAACAGCAAAAAAAGGAAGGAAACTTAATAATGAAAGAAGGAATGATTGAAAGAAAAAGCAACAAAAGGAAGGAAACTTAATAATGAAAGAAGGAATGATTGAAAGAAACAGCAACAAAAGGAAGGAAACTTAATAATGAAAGAAGGAATGATTGAAAGAAACAGCAAGAAAAAAACTGAAGAAAGGAAAAAGTTCGTAAATACTTATGAAAAATTCCAAGAAATAGTAACAAACAAAATTTTTAAAAAATGGTTAGTGTACATTATTCTAAAAGGAGGACTTTTCAAGAGAACTCAGTGGACAAAAGAAAACTTGAAAAAGTAACAAAAAGAGAAAAAAACTGGAAAAGAAATAAAACTTGGAAGATAATGATGAAAGAAAAAGTGAAAGAAATTAACAAAAGCATGAAAAAAATAGAGAAAAAAATGAAAGAAACAATTAAAACTTGCAAGATGATAATTAAAGAAGAGAAGCTTATAAGAAATAGTGATATAATAAAGAAAAAGTGTATGTTATCCTCAGAGGAAGACTTTCAAGCGAACTAAGATATACTAGTGAGACTATTACAAATAGTGTGGCTATCTTACGGATATATTTGCAGATGTGAAATAAGGAAACAAAGGCAGTGGTGAGTTAGAAAATAATCATTCCGAGTTTCAAATTTATACACAATGATCTTTAAAAAGAAGAGAAGTTTCCAAAATAACTGTCCAATGACTAGCACCAAATAATTGGTTCAGATTAGGTAATGATCTTAGCTCTTCTACAAGGCGATGGAATCGAGCAAGAAAGAATGTGAGAAGGTTTGGATGCCTTTCTGTCTGGTTCCTATATTTAAAACTTACATCCAATTTTAGTTCCTGCAGACAGATAAACACTTTAGAGAAGAAATCAATATTTATCTGCTTCTAACAACAATGGTGAATGCTAAAAAGAAAAGCAAGCGAAGATAGAACTAACTTTGAACTGGGAATTACACTTTTAATATACTAATTAAGAAAGAATAGACACTAGATTTTGGGCTTAAAAAGTCATTACCAGAGTCCCCAACTGAACTTTGCATGGGGATACAAAATCTGGAAAAAGAAACCTAATCCATTCCCTGGAAACAATGAGTTCAGGACACTGGGTTAATGGAGAGGTAGATTAGTATTATCGGGAGAAAAAAGATGATTATTGATAATTATGATTTGTCTATATTTCTAAGATGATGTAGTATTTATCTTATTTACATTGTTCAAGCTGTTGTTTTCATCTTTATTGCAATGTTTACGCCATTTCGGTTGTTGTATGCTCTGGCCTTCTTCAGGTGCTTGGAATGTTGAACCAAATTCTTTATTTCAATCACTGGGGTATAAAATTCTCATTTCATCCATGATTCCAGTAGCCTCTTTAAGCTATTACCACTGCCGTAGCCTCGTATTGAACTGATAACCCAAGTCACTGGATTGGAGTAGATAGACTAAACTATCGCCAGGTTCACACTCCACCCACATCTGTTGAACAGGTGAAGAGGCTCATCCCTTGTTCCCGGTTTAGGATGTGGTTTCCAGTTTTCTCTTTTTCCAATCTTTTCACTTCTTTTTCTTTTTTTGTTTTTTCAATTGGAGTAGATAGACTAAACTATCACCCGGTTCACACTCCACCCATGTCTATTGAACAGGTGAAGAGGCTCATCCCTTGTTTCCTGTTTAGGATGTGGTTTCTGGTTTTCTCTTTTCCAATCTCTTCACTCCTACGTAGCCCCCTGCACATCAGTGGCGTTACCGCCTTGCTCGGGGTGATATGATTAAAAATAAAAAAACTAATTAACACCTATATCCACTGGGACATGTGAAATTCTTATCACCTGAAGAAGGCCGGAGCTTAAAGCAACTGAAAAGTTGTAAGCTTGGCAATAAAGATGAGGACAACAGTACAAACAATGTAAATACTACCTTATCTCAGAAGTAGAGACAAACATACCAGATTTGTAGTTTATACGAAGTAATAGTTTTTGTTTACTTGCGTTTCCTAGTCTTTATTTTTCTTTTCTTCTGCTTTCCACTTGACTTTCTCAGTAGTCAAGCAACTGGCAAAAACTCCAGAGTGCAGTTAATTATTGTTAAACTAGAGGCAAAGATTTTGAAGAGCTTTATCTTACCTGATGAGAGTGGGATGACCCTTTATTAATATAATATAATAAATTTATAATTTATAAACCTTCTTTTCTTGCATTTCCCACCTGTGGAATTCTCTTCCGTTTACTTACTTTCTTGGCAGCTACAATCTCCAAGAATTTAAATGTAAAGTCAATAGTCATCTCCTATCTCACTAACCTGCATCCTCTCTCTTATGCTCCCTTCTCTGTCCAATCCACTCTCATCAGTATTCTCATCCTTCTCTTACACACTTCCTGACACCCCCTATAACCTGTCACTCTTTCTCATAACTTACCTTCTATGTAACCCCCAGCAAAACAGTGGCAGTAAAATGCTTTGCTTGGGGCAATATGATTATAAAAGAAAATTAAAAAATGATAGCAGGCTGTGGTGGCTTCTGCTCCAATGAGTTTAGTTCACTGGTGCCCCTTGTGTATGAATTTACTCGAGCTACTAGACTAGCAACTAGGTCTCACCCTTTTACAGTGAAACCAATAAAATGTAACCACAACTTTTACTCTATCAACTTCTTTTCTCATACTTCCCACCCATGGAATTCCCTTCCATATACTTGCTTTCCTGACAGCTACAATCCCAAGAATTTAAATCTAAGGTCAATAGTCATCTCCTATCTCACTGACTTGCATCCATTCTCTCATGCTCTTTTCTCCGTCCATTCCACTCTCATCACACCAGTATTTCCACCCTTCTCTTATCCTCTTTCTGATAGGAAGAAATTTTCACTTTCTTCCTATGTAACCCCCTGCATACCAGTGGCAGTAAAACTGCCTTGCTTGGGGCAAAATGACGAAAACAAATTGAACGACAAAGTTTTTCTAGGTTATAGACAAAAAAAAAAAGACTGACTAGAGTGAAAATCATTAGTTTTTCTAAAACACCTCTGGGTGATCTCATTCAAGACAACAGAGGTGACTTCTCCATTAAAAGCTAACATCTTCCACATAATTATAGAAACTTACTTATAGTACCTCGTATTCCCAAGAAATACCCCATCTGACTGTGCTTGATACTGTTTAACTTTGTTGCTCAAACAAGAATCAGTGTTTTCAGCATAAGACAAGGCAGATGAATGAATGAGAGTAGAAATTATGCAAGCTCAGGGGATGATCAGATTTGCATTATAAGGAAGAATTGGTGGTTACAAGTTCTGAAATTCCCTAGGAAGTCCAATGGGGATGACAAGTAAAAGAATTGAAAATAAAATATAGAACAGCTCAGTGGAAAGGCAGATCAACGTTATAAGGAAGAATTGGTGGTTACAAGTTCTGAAATTCCCTAGGAAGTCCAATGGAGATGACAAGTAAAAGAATTGAAAATAAAATATAGAACAGCTCAGTGGAAAGGCAGATCAACGTTATAAGGAAGAATTGGTGGTTACAAGTTCTGAAATTCCCTAGGAAGTCCAATGGGGATGACAAGTAAAAGAATTGAAAATAAAATATAGAACAGCTCAGTGGAAAGGCAGATCAACGTTATAAGGAAGAATTGGTGGTTACAAGTTCTGAAATTCCCTAGGAAGTCCAATGGAGATGACAAGTAAAAGAATTGAAAATAAAATATAGAACAGCTCAGTGGAAAGGCAGATCAACGTTATAAGGAAGAATTGGTGGTTACAAGTTCTGAAATTCCCTAGGAAGTCCAATGGAGATGACAAGTAAAAGAATTGAAAATAAAATATAGAACAGCTCAGTGGAAAGGCAGATCAACGTTATAAGGAAGAATTGGTGGTTACAAGTTCTGAAATTCCCTAGGAAGTCCAATGGAGATGACAAGTAAAAGAATTGAAAATAAAATATAGAACAGCTCAGTGGAAAGGCAGATCAACGTTATAAGGAAGAATTGGTGGTTACAAGTTCTGAAATTCCCTAGGAAGTCCAATGGAGATGACAAGTAAAAGAATTGAAAATAAAATATAGAACAGCTCAGTGGAAAGGCAGATCAACGTTATAAGAAAGAATTGGTGGTTACAAGTTCTGAAATTCCCTAGGAAGTCCAATGGAGATGACAAGTAAAAGAATTGAAAATAAAATATAGAACAGCTCAGTGGAAAGGCAGATCAACGTTATAAGGAAGAATTGGTGGTTACAAGTTCTGAAATTCCCTAGGAAGTCCAATGGAGATGACAAGTAAAAGAATTGAAAATAAAATATAGAACAGCTCAGTGGAAAGGCAGATCAACGTTATAAGGAAGAATTGGTGGTTACAAGTTCTGAAATTCCCTAGGAAGTCCAATGGAGATGACAAGTAAAAGAATTGAAAATAAAATATAGAACAGCTCAGTGGAAAGGCAGATCAATGTTATAAGGAAGAATTGGTGGTGAGGAATTCTGAAATTCCAAGGCAGGACACTTGACATGACAGGTTAAAAAATAAGAAATAAAATATACACTGGCTCAGTGAAAAATTAGATTAACATTCTGAGGAATTATCAATGGTTGCAATTACCAGAGGAGAATTCTTCACATGAAATAAAAGTTAAAAGTAATTTAACTGATGTCTTAGTGTCAGTCCATCTACATACAAGGTCTGTCCAGAATGCATCTTACCATTCTGTATATCTCTGGAACTTGCATTATGGTAATTTGGTAACTGTTATAACTTGCTACTAATGGTTATATTATGTCTCAATTGACTCCAAAGGTACTTTAAGGAATACTCTGTCAGAACTCTTTCAGAACTTTGTCTTGGAACTATCTTTGAGTTCTTTATTTAAGGCATCTTGCCTAGTTCATCTTTGTTAATTGGTGTGTTTTATTTACTCCAGAACAGCAACTAATCAAAGAGGATCTTACTCCAAAAGTTTAAATGCAACATCAATTGCCATTTTCTATCTCCTTGATTCCCATCTATTTCTTATTCTTTTTTTTTCAATATCCTCTCTGCCTTGTTTTCTCTCTTGCTGTAACCCTCTGTGTACCAGTGGCAGTCCTTCCCTGGTTGAAGTGGAATGATTATAAAAAATTATGTGAGAATTGGAATACTACTATGAGGTTACTCAGTTGGCATTCAGATAGCAGTGAGTGAACTTGTATTCTGTATCACAAGCACATTGACAATGACCAAGTAAAGATACAACATGAACCTGGCTGCGTCCAGTTGACTTCCCTAACTTATGACCAATTCTGCCCATATTGTGTTTTTGATCTCAGATTAACCAAAGCAAAACCACTTATTATCACTTGATGAGGATGGTTCAAATATGCAAGGGTTGGTATATGATGAAAAAAATATCAGTTGGCTGGTATTTCAGTATAATAATCATGTTATATTATTTCTACGGGATAATCAGTTAGTTGAATTTGCTCTGATTGTTTTCCTCTTATTTCTAAGATTTAAAACCACAACAACACAATGTAGATTTATATATATTTATATATATCAAATAATTACAAAATTACAAGCAAGTCAAAATAAGTGACAGCAAAAAATGTCAGTTGGCTGATATTTCAGTATAATAATCATGTTATATTATTTCTATGGGATGATCAGTTAGTTGAATTTGTTCTGATTGTTTTTCCTCTTACAGGGGTCCGACAATATTTTTCGGACACTTTGAAAAAAGTACTTCAAGGTGGTTACGAGTGCCAAAAACTGTTGAGATTGTAAGTTCCTAGTTGAGGAGTGAAAATCCACTACTAGTGTAAATCATTTTTTTTAGTTTGATAATTTTAGTTTTTTGTGATTTTTGCGAAAACTTGCGCAACACTTGTTTCTTCTTTTTTTTTTTTTTTTTTTTTTTTTTTTTTTTTTTTAATTGGAGTAGATAGTTTCTACTATCGCCCGGTCTCACACTCCACCCCCTTCTTTTGAATGAGTTTAGAGGTGACCACCTTGTTTCTTGTTTAGGAAGGGGTTCCCGGTTCATCCCCTTTCTCTGGTCTTGGTGTTAGTTCAGCTGGAAGCTCTTTGCAGTTACGGAGTATGGTGGCAACGTCTTTACATTCTGAGGGTACCGGGTTGGCAGTTTCCTGGTTGCTGCTTCCGACTGGTAGTTAGGAGCCCGAACTCTTGCGTAGCGTCTTGAGAGGCTGCTCTGATCAACAGTTGAATAATACCGGGGTTCTTGTAGTGCCATATCGCGCATGGACGGGCGTCCCTGCATGAACGTTCGGTGGGCAACCCCGAGGCCACATTATGTTGTAGGCCGCGCCAGTCTGCATCCTTCACAAGTTGCAAATGATTGACCGACTGATTCTATTCTAAGACCACTCCTTAACTGAATTACTATGGAAAAAAGCAAACATAATAACAAAACTAAACCAGCTCATTTGAAAACGCCCAAACCTGTCTGCATCTCTTTCACTAACATACGCGGCATCCGCACCAACTTCCCCAGCGTAGATTCTTTCCTCCATAATAACTCACCTGATATATTAGCCCTATGTGAAACTAATCTTAACCCTTCTATCCCCTCATCTGAGTTCTGGGTTCCTGGCTACCTTCCCCTCTTCAGGAAGGACTCCAATGTTCATATGCATGGTCTTGGTGTCTATGTCAGCGAACACCTTCCCTTAGCTAGGGTGTCATCTTTTGAATCCCCAGATCATTCTTTCATGTGCTTCCGCTTCTCACTTCTCAGCTCGATTAGCTATCTCTTCTTTCTGTACCGCTCTCCTTCCTCCCCTGACTGTTCGTTACTTGACATCATTTCTGACAATATTGACAAAGCCATTTCTACCCATCCCTCTGCCCATGTATTCGTGTTTGGTGACTTTAACGCCCACCACACCAAGTGGCTGAAGAACGCTGTCACTGACCCTGCTGGTGTCCACACCATGAACTTTTCAATCACCCAATCCCTTACGCAAGTAGTGGATTTCCCCACGCGTTTCTGCGACAACCCTAACGGAAGGAACTCGCTTCTAGACCTCTGCTTCACTTCCATCCCAGACTCTTGCACTACCAGACAACTCTGCCCACTTGGAAACTCTGACCACACTGTAGTGTCCGTCAATATTTCACTCCACTCCCGCCCGACCCATGAAACACAGACAAGTAGAATATCATACTGCTATCAAAGAGCAGACTGGGATTCGTTCCGAGACTTCCTCTGTGACATCCCTTGGAACAACGTTTTTAGTCTTCCCATCGAAGAATGTGCATCCGAGGTCTCCTCCTGGGTTAAGGCTGGCATTGATGCCTTCATCCCTGCTAGGAAATTCCAGCTTAAATCTCATTCGTCTCCATGGTTCTCACCCGCTTGTTCGGCTGCCATTGCCCACCGGAATCATTTCTTCCGACTTTATTCTAACTATGCGTCGGAACAAAACAGGCGCCTTTTCACTTCAGCTCGTAATAAGTGTAAAAGGGTACTTAACGAAGCTAAGATGTTGTTTGCTGCCAGAATGAAGCAACGCATAGCATGCTCTAAATTCGGCTCTAAAGACTACTGGCGACTCTGTAAAAGAGTACTTAACAAGAGCAAGTCCACAATACCCCCGCTAATCAACAAATTTGAGGTCCTCACCTCCCCAGCAGATAAGGCTGAATATTTTGCCCGCAGATTCTCGAACAATTCGAGTCTGGACTCGTCTGGAGTTTTTACACCCGACTTCTCACCTAGAACCGAGGCACAACTGAATGATGTCCACATTACACCTTCGCTTGTCTCTAAGATAATCTTAAAACTTGACCCTCACAAAGCGAGCGGTGGTGACGGAATCCCAACCATAGTCTTAAAGAAATGTGCTCCTGAACTCTCCTCTATCCTTTCTAAGCTCTACAACCTCTGCCTATCTGCTTCCTGCTTTCCCGCCTGTTGGAAATCTTCCTCTATAGTTCCTATATTTAAAAACACTGGAGAACCCTCTGACCCTGCAAATTACCGCCCTATCAGCCTTCTTCCGATCTTTGGCAAAGTGTTCGAAGCCATTATCAACGCCGAGGTGGTTCAGCATCTCACAGCACACAGGCTCCTCTCGGACAAGCAATATGGTTTCCGCTTCACCAGGTCTACTGCTGATATGCTAACGACCATCACCGAGTACATATACCAGGCACTCGACAGGAATGGCGAAGCTCGAACCGTTGCATTGGATATATCTAAGGCGTTCGACAGAGTTTGGCATGCTGGTCTTCTATGTAAACTGCGGAGCTATGGTATAACTGGACATTTGTTTGAACTAATCCAGTCATTCCTCTCTAACCGCACAATGAAAGTGGTATTAAACGGACATGCCTCTCAGAACTACCATACAAACGCAGGTGTCCCCCAAGGCTCCATCTTAGGTCCTACACTCTTCCTGATATATATTAATGATCTCCCTGATTCCATAAGAACCCAAATAGGTTTGTACGCCGATGACACCACAGTTTACTCTCGCCTCCAACAAAAATCTGGTGTAGGCGTCAAAGCTAAACTTGCAGCCGAGATTGAAAAAGACCTCCAATCCATATTGGACTGGGGTAAGAAATGGCTAGTAAATTTTAATGCTTCTAAAACGAAGCTACTGTCAATTAACCATCATCGACAATCTCACCTACCTCCCATTAGCATGGACCAGGCTTGCCTCCCAGAGAGTAAAACACTACGCCTCCTTGGTCTCACACTTTCAGCGGACCTCAAATGGAATGACTATATCGAATCCATTGCTAAATCCGCTGCTATGAAAGTCGGTTCTCTGTGTAGGGCCCGGAAGTTTTTTCCGTCTAAATCTATCCTGCACATTTACAAATCTACCATCCGCCCGTGCATTGAATACTGCTGCCATATCTGGTCAGGTGCCCCTGCTGTTCTCCTCGGGCTTCTCGATAAGGTTCAGAGGAGGGTCTGTAATGTGATAGATACCGACTTGGCAGACCACCTGCAGTCTCTCTCCCACCGGCGAGACGTGGCTTCGCTGTGTCTCTTCTATAAATACTTTCACGGCTTCTGCTCCGATGAACTTAGATCACTGGTGCCCCCTAAATACGAATTTGCACGAGATACTAGATTAGCAACTAGATCCCACCCTTTTACAGTGAAATCGATAAAATGCAGCCGTAACTTCTACTCCAACAGTTTCTTTCCTCGCACTTCCCGACTGTGGAATTCTCTTCCAAACGATTGCTTCCCCGACGGCTACAATCTCCAGGAGTTTAAATGTAAGGTCAATAGACACCTCCTAACACACTAACTTGCTCCCATTCGATCAAACACTCTTCACATCTGCCCGACACTCATCCTCGCTATCCTTACTCATCTATCACCTTTCTCCTGACATTCCCTATGTCTATCCACTCCTTCTCTTTACCTTACTCTATGTAGCCCCATGCGCAATAGTGGCAGTGGAATGCCTTGCTTGGGGTGAGATGATTAAAAAAAAAAAAAAAAAAACTATTTTTCGGACATGACAAAAAATCCTATTTTATTAAAAGTTAAGTTCATGTATATGTTGCTGTATGCAAATTTTCTGCTGGTACACTTAGCTGTCATCATTAGAATCAATTATCTGTTCTATTTTACTGGCAAAACAATTAAGTTTAATGAGGTAAAATGCATTCAAAAGAAGTCGTTTGTTTGGCACGGAAGAAGCGGGATGATGGCCTCAGCATCAGAAGGATTGCCATGGATTTGAAGCTGTCGAAATCAACGGTTGAATACATGCTGAAGACAAACTCCGAGCGGAAAAAGAAGAGAAGATGGAAAAAATCAATTGGCAAGAGGACTGAAAGGAGAATGAAGAGGACTGTGACACGGCTTTTGACATCTGGAGAAAAAGTTAAAGCAAGAAAAGTGAAGAAAAAATGTGAATTGGATGTAAATGTCCAAACAGTACAAAGAACGTTGCATAGGATTGGTTTGAAGTATGCAAAGGCTAAGAAAAAAATTACACTAACAAAGAAACACAAAGGAGCAAGACTGGAGTGTGCTAAAAGGTGGTTAACAAAGCATGTTGACTTTAAGAAGGTTATATTTACTGATGAGAAGCGTTTCAAGTTTGATGGGCTGATGGATGGTGTACTTGGTCGAGAAGGGGTGAGCCTGCTGTACTGAACAAACGACAGATGAGAGGAGGAGGAGTTATGGTTTGGGGTATGATCTTTGCTAATGGAAATATATGGTTGGAGTGGCTGAAAGGACAACAGAACAGCGAAAGCTACAAACAGTTGCTGGACGAGAAAGCCCTACCAAGGATAAGAAGAGAGACAGGGAATGATTTCGTTCTACAGCAAGACAGTTGGAGCATCCATGTGTCAAAACTCATGAAAGAATGGATGGCTAAAGTGAATATGACTATTTTGGAATGGCCTGCAAAAAGCCCAGATCTAAATTTAATAGAAAATGTTTGGGAAATGCTTGTGCAACTTGTCTATGATGGACCTGAAATAACGAAAGAGGCTCAACTATGGGAACGGATACTAGATGCCAAAAAACAACTAATAGAAACACGTAGAGATGTTATTGTGCATATGTTTGATCATTATGAAGAGAGATTGATAAAAGTTATTGAGAAGAAAGGTGATATTACAGACTATTAACAGTTTTTCAACAATGTCCAAAAAATAATGTCACGTGTGTTTTGTAAAAAATGATGAAAAATAAATATTTTTCCTTACCTAATCGATTTTCTTCCATTTTTATTACAGGTATTGTCTTTATATGTTTATGCTATTCTATTGAAGGAATTTCGCCACTCTATGGTACTTGGAAAGTTGAATACTAAAGTGTCCGAAAAATATTGTCGGGCCCCTGTATTTCTAAGATTTAAGACTGCAACAACACAATGTAGATTTATATATATTTATATATATCAAATAATTACAAAATTACAAGCAAATCAAAGTAAGTGATGGTAAAAAAAATGTCATTTTGCTGGTATTTCAGTATGATAACCACGTTATATTATTTCTATGGAATGATCAGTTAGTTGAATTTGCTCCAACTGATTTCCTCTTGTTTCTAGCAGCATGAGAGTTTTCAGACCGTATTTTAAATCTCTTCTTCCACAATTCGAGAGTTAACTAACTAAATCTTGTCTTGCATTCTAATTTTGTTAAACAGCACCTCAACCAGTCAGGGAAAGAGGAGTGTAGGGTTTTCATTCCCCTCAATGTATAACCTGTCTTCTTCTTTTATATGCCTTGTCCATTCAGGACGTAGGTGATCATGGCTTTCCACATCTTCCTATCCCTGGTGGCTCTTAGCATATTTTCTCCTGTTGCACCATGCAACCCTCGTTTTGTTAGGTCCTTCAAATATGTTATCCGCTGCTTTTCCCACCATCTGGCCTGTTAGTAACAGGTTCTCCAAGCCCTCCTTCCTCGTTGCATGTCCCAGGAACTTTAGTTGTCTCTTCCTGATGCTCAGTATTAATTTCCTTTACATCTCCATCCTTTCCAAAACCTTGTCATTGCTCACATGCTTGGTCCATGATATCCACAGCATCCTTCTGTAGAACCACATTTCAGCTGCTTCAAGTTTTTTTTTCATCTTCGAAGATACTGACCAACATTCACTGCCATATTGAAGAACGGACATCACATAGCAATCCAGTACTCTCCTAACCCTTACCATCTCGAAATAAAATAATTACATTTATTCATTTCGACTTCCAACAGAAGGGGAGAAAACACACCTCTTCTTATTGTCTTCTGGCTCTTATCAACTGCCCTGGTAATCCAGTACACAGGAAATTGTCAAGGCCACATTTTAATTGAGGGTCACACATCATCAAAACCCACTGACAGATATTATGACTGACTAACTTTGATAAATTTTGCTTGTTTCTCTCAGTGAAAGAATTTTGGACTCAGTGAAACCTTGCATCTGTATTTTCCACCTGTTAACATTCCGGCTACTCTTCTTGACAAAAATAATTGTATTCTCCAATTTTAGAGAAATCTCTTCTCATCTTTAAAATCATTTAAAATTTGTACCAGCCATCTGAAAATAGGGTTACAAAGGTGTGTTGTCTTTACTCCACAAGAGTAACCAATCAAAGAGGATCTTACCCTGAAAGTTTAAATGTAACGTCAGTTGCCATCTTCTATCTCCTTGATTCCATTCTTCTGTTATCCTTTCTTCAACATCCCCTTTACCTTGTTTTTTCCTATCACTGTAACCCCCTGTGCACCAGTGGTGGTCTTGCCTTGCTTGGGGTGAAATGATTATTAAAAAAACGTGAGAACAGGCACACCATCATGAGGTTGCTCAGTTGGCATTTAGATGACAGTGAGTGAAATAGTATCCCGAGTCAAAAGCACATTTACAATGACCAAGTAAAGGTAATGACCAAGTAAAGGTAATGACCAAGTAAAGGTAATGACCAAGTAAAGGCAATGACCAAGTAAAGGTAATGACCAAGTAAAGGCAATGACCAAGTAAAGGTAATGACCAAGTAAAGGTAATGACCAAGTAAAGGCAATGACCAAGTAAAGGTAATGACCAAGTAAAGGCAATGACCAAGTAAAGGTAATGACCAAGTAAAGGTAATGACCAAGTAAAGGCAATGACCAAGTAAAGGTAATGACCAAGTAAAGGCAATGACCAAGTAAAGGTAATGACCAAGTAAAGGCAATGACCAAGTAAAGGTAATAACCAAGTAAAGGCAATGACCAAGTAAAGGTAATGACCAAGTAAAGGCAATGACCAAGTAAAGGTAATGACCAAGTAAAGGCAATGACCAAGTAAAGGTAATGACCAAGTAAAGGTAATGACCAAGTAAAGGTAATGACCAAGTAAAGGCAATGACCAAGTAAAGGTAATGACCAAGTAAGCATTTTGGGGCAAAGCACTGCATTACTCAGGCATGTCAACTCTTGCTCTACAGTTCAGATTTTACTTCTGCAACTTTTTTCAAAGGTGACATATAGCACTATAGAAAATTTTCACAATGTTTCAAAAAGAAGAGACTGTGAGAAAATTAAATCAAATTGATAAATGTAATTATAAAAATAAAAGAAATACATTTCCCCATGATGGTAACAGTGAAGGAACCAGAAATATGATAACCACACTTGGTTTTGCCAAACACAATTAGGTGGCACAACTGAAGTCTTTAAAAAGGCAAACATTTCCTGCCTCGCTCACTTTCTCTTCTTTTCTCCAAGATGTAGAACCACTTAGTAATTACATTTCTCCTGAGGAAAGTTAATTACCCCAGTTCACAGTCTTTTCTCACTCTCACTTTTCAAAACATAGCACTCACATGTGCCTTTGAAGACATTCACCTATGAAGTAAGTGAAGCTTTCTCTTTGGTTGTTTCAACTAAGCACAATGCTGACTTAAACAAGATCATTGTAATGATGCTTACAATTACTTACCCTAACTTCTGAACCAAGAAAAAGAAAATGGATATCCCATAACCATTTAATTTAACTATTTTTTAACTATTGGTATCTTTACTTACATTGTTATTACTTAGATGGTTATCCTTACTTACATTATTATTACTTACATTGTTATCCTTACACTGTTATTACTTACACTACTATGTTTAATTACACTTTTATAGCTTGCATTGTTTTCCTTATTTACACTGTTATTACTCACAGTTTTCCTTATTTACACTGTTATTACTTACACTGCTATTCTTACTTACACTGTTATTACATTGTTTTCCTTACTTACACTATTATTACTTACACTGCTATTCTTACTTACAGTTATTACTTACATTGTTTTCCTTACTTACACTGTTATTAATTACATTGCTTTCCTTACTTACACTATTATTACTTACACTGCTATTCTTACTTACAGTTATTACTTACATTGTTTTCCTTACTTACACTATTATTAATTACATTGTTTTCCTTACTTACACTGTTATTACTTACACTGCTATTATTACTTACACTGTTATTAATTACATTGTTTTCCTTACTTACACTATTATTACTTACACTGCTATTCTTACTTACAGTTATTACTTACATTGTTTTCCTTACTTACACTGTTATTACTTACACTGCCATTCTTACTTACATTGTTATTAATTACACTGCTATTCTTACTTACACTGTTATTAATTACATTGTTTTCCTTACTTACACTGTTATTACTTACACTGCTATTATTACTTACACTGTTATTAATTACATTGTTTTCCTTACTTACACTATTATTACTTACACTGCTATTCTTACTTACAGTTATTACTTACATTGTTTTCCTTACTTACACTGTTATTACTTACACTGCCATTCTTACTTACATTGTTATTAATTACACTGCTATTCTTACTTACACTGTTATTAATTACATTGTTTTCCTTACTTACGCTGTTATTACTTACATACCCTAACCAAAAAAGGAAAACACATATACTCAAAAGATATTGAAAACTTTGTTTCATTACATTCGCCAAAAAAGAATAAATGATCTACACTAGAAAGACAAGGTTTTGTGTAATTCTTGTTTAAATATGTTGAGCACTGACTGTTGCTACAGTCAGTCAGTCAATTAAGTGCCATACATGATACATGCTTGAGCAATCATATCTTGAAAGAGACCTGACTGAGTGGGTAGAAGATTATCCCGCTGTAGGTTGCCATTACTTTCTGTGATAGACTGGTTGCTAACCAAGACTCTAGAACCATAATCTGTCTTGTTATTTAACCCATAACTAGAGGGAAGAGACAGATTAATACCTTTCCCAAGGGTATTTGTGTATAAGTAAATGCAGTGAATTCAACTGGAATTCAAACTCGGCTCCCCAAGCTGATACCCACTGCACCACAATACACATCCAACTGTTACTACAGTTTATATTAAAAAAACAACAACAAAAATACAGTTTATATAAAAACTGAGAAGAAATGGTCTGTAGCAGGAACCAAAATCATTGTGTGCTTCATCTTTGATTGTTTACATGTGACCATGCACTGACCATTACTTCATTTCATATAACAAACTGAAAAAAAAAACAGTCTGTTGTAGAAATCCAAGTTTTTGTCTATTTCTTTCTTTATTTGCATGTAATAATACACCCTACATGTAATACACAAAAATATGCAACCTTTGTAAATTCCATATTAGTTCCTGGCTGGGTAATTTGCATTTAAGTATGCAAAGGGAGAGAGATGAAGAGAAGTTTGCTGTGGTGGCTGGCATAGTTAAAGATTCTCTAATGACATGAGGAGGTGTTCCAGCCTATTTAAAAATCAAGATTTTGAAGACAGATTTTACAAAGTATGCACATTGAATAGTAATATTAGCTGTTTCCTGATAAGGAAACAGTCAGTATAACGTCTATATGCATCTTTATTTTTGGTGGCCTCCTCTGAGGTCATATTGAAAACATTGCATATCACCTTGATGTTCCTGATATGGAAACATTCAGCATTCATTGGCTGAACAGCTAATGCTTCTTTTAGTTAAAATTTATTTGAAAACATCAATTATTTTTGCTTTCTGTTACATGCGCTATCCATTTTAGTTGTTGCTACTGTTGGTAGTTCTCTAGTTATCTGGTTTCTGTTATATAATGCAGTTATTTTTGGATTCTGTTTTGCCAGTTTGAAGGATGTGCATTGTGGTGCAGTGGATATCAGGTCAGAACAAGAACTCAGAGAGCTGAGTTCAAATTCCAGTTGAATTTGTTGCATTCACTTATGTGCAATTACTCTTTGGAAAGTTATTAATCCATCTTTTCGCTCTCCAGCTAGCAGGATAGATTTGATTTTATAGCCTTGTTTGGCAATCAGTCTACCCCAGAAAGTAATGACAGTCTAGTTCAGAAAAACCTTCTGCCCAGTTAGTCATGTATCTTTTGAGACATGATCACCCAAGTGTGTATCACGTATGACACTTAATTGACTGAGTTAAGTTCAAAAAGAGGATGGTCCTCACTAAGACCTACAGGTTTCACTCACTCAAAGCTATTCAAAATCATTGATCTTTGATAGTGGCTGCATACAGCTAACAGTTTAAATGTTTCTGAATGAGTTTGGCACCACGGGAAAGTCTCAATCTGATGTGGCTATTTAAGTTCTTAAGTTAATCACTTGGCTTCACTGCAATTTGCAGTCTTGGGCAAAAATATCACTTGTGGAACCTTCCTTAACAAAATATTTCATGTTTGATCTTGTGATGAATGAAAATTGGATACTGATTCATAACATCATCTTTTTACTACTATTCTAATAAAAAACATGAACTGAAGACCCATGAAGATTTCAGTTGTCATGAGAGTCGTATTCCAATTCATAATCTTTGATTCTTCTACAACAGAGCAACGCACTTTGATTGATCATACTGTCAGAGATAATCAAATAAGATTATCGTTCATTAATTAGAAGTGAAAAGGTCTGCTAGAGTTCCTGAAATAAATGCTACTGCCGCTTGCTTTTATTTGCAAATGTGTTACCAAAAAAATTTATCTTTCTTGCTTTTCTACATGAGATCAGACTGTGTCAAGGAAATAGGTTCAACTACATTTCACGCTTACTACTGCCAAGGTAGCAGGGTAGTTATAGGAGAGTGAGTTTGCTCACCTATTCTCTTTATTAACAATCAACAACATGCCAGAGACAATAATAATAATAATAATAATAATAATAATAATAATATTCCTATGCTACACAAAATGGAGGTATAGTGGAGTAATGGATAGTGGCTTGGACTGAGGAATCAGAGGGCCAAGTTCAAATTCTGGTTGAGTTCATTGCATTCATTTATGTTCTAATATCATTAGAAAAGATATGTATCCATCTCTTCGCCCAGAGACAATCCACTGAACTTAAGAATATTGCGAAGCAGAGAAAAAGAAACTAACAGGGATTCTCTTAGTAACAGCAAGTGAACCGAAAGAAGCCCAACACCATATCCCATCACAAATAAATAGCTTCAGGGCGTGTTTTGAGTTCCCTCGATCAGGTCCACCCACAGAAGGTGCCTCGCCTATTCAGTGCGGATGGCAAGCATTGAGTCAGGCTGCTTGGGAATGCAGCCCAAATATTTTTTTTGCATTATTAACTTTATATTGTATTATTTATAATTGTTTTGTTGACTGAATAATTAGTATAATTTGAGTTATCCAGTGGTGTGGTGGTAATTGTGATCACAATGAATTGATTAACTATATTTTCTTAAATATTTTTAATTTCCAAATAAATTTTTTAGACTCTAATTTCTTATCCTTTCACCGTTAATATATAATATTTATCTTTTATTTTTATTTTCTCATATCATCTTTTCTTTCAAAATTAAATTTATTCCTCTTCTTCTTTCTTCTTCTTCCCCTTCATTTACGCTTTTAAAAACACCCTTTTTCTTTAATGCTAAACTCTCTTGCCCCAACCCCTTTTTTTATTTTTTATTTTTTACTTTCCAAATGGATGTGTCAGCAGTCTGACTGACTTACGTAATGTATCTTTAAGTTGACATCTGCTCTTCGAGTGCTCTTTGATTATATGTATGTGCACATGTTTATGCATATATGTGTGTATGTATACATGTTTATGTATATATGTGTGTATGTGCACATGTTTATGTATATATGTGTGTATGTATACATGTTTATGTATATATGTGTGTATGTATACATGTTTATGTATGTATGTGTGTGTGTGTATTCGCCTAACTGATGTAACAATGCATTTTTTCTTAAACTTTAAGGAAGCGATCTTTATTTTTATTTCTGATTTTGGTTTTTTTCAGGGTTTGTGAATTTCATTCGTGTAAAATCTTCTGTATAATAAAGATGGAAGCTGAAAATCGTTTGCCTGAAATAAGCCATACTTTCACTTAACCATGGAATAACATGTTTGTCTTATTTTTACGTATATTTGCTCTATATGTATTTATATACATATATATTTAGAGCTCTCCTAGTGAGTTATCCTACCACTTTATGTACAGAATACTCCTTTGGATTCTTCTAAATCTACACTACATATATATATATATATATATATATATATCTTGTGATGTGAATTAATAAATATGCATATGAGGGTGCACATATGTATAGATTTATCATTCAGGCATAGTATTATTATTCTGAGTTTGAAATATGCACCTGATGATTGAATAATGCATGAAACTCTGAGTCATGCCAAAGACATAGGATAATAGGCACATTTATTAATATATATATATATATATATATATATTTAAATATATTTATTTATTTAGAACTTATAACAAAAATATGTTATATCACTACAAAAGTAGCCATTTTGTTTCGACATTATATGTGTCTAATCAAGTGATGAAGTTTATTTCAAGTTAGAGGGTTTTAAAAGGTTCAGGACTAGCCAAACCTCCTTAATATGGGAGGTATTCTTGCATAGACAGAGTGGACCAATCAAAACAAAGCATTTTCTAATTTGAAGAATATAAGAACAGACACTAAAAAGAATTTATTGGGGCCTTAACATTAATATTTGATCAAAATAGAGATCAGCATTATTAATCGATTATTAGATTCACTTTATTTTATTTTAATCACAAATTTTAAATTCTGAATTTAACAAAAGCATTAGATTTGGGTTGTTATAAAGTTATTTAGAAATGAGTAAAAGATGTGGATGTACATATATTCAAATCTAAAGACATCTACGTAAGGACAAATAGACAAGTATACACATACGTGAACACACACTGGAACACATTCATATGTCTGTAGTGGAATATATGTGTGTCTGTGTGTAAGTATGCAAATATACGCATATTTTCTGAGTATATGTGAGATTTGTTAGTATACTTGTGTAAGTATATATAAATTATACATGTAGAAATCCTGTTTTCATGAAAATATATATGTGAGTGTGCGAACGTAAGATTTGTATGTGTGCATGGATGGGTGTACGTCTACGGATATATGTGAGTACATGCACAGATGCATTTGTATGTACATATGTGGACATATGTGTATGTGGATATAAGTAAGTATACATGACTGTGTTAAGATGGTTATATGTATATACATATTCATGTGCTTGGGAGTGGGTGTGTAATGAGTTTATGGTTACTATCCAAGAATGATGACCACTTTTTGAGAAGTCTAGGGATCTCCAATTGAGATACGGCTAATGTCTCTGTTTTAAATCATGGGACTTGTTGTTCATTTCATTTTAAAGAAATGTTTATTTCGGGAAAATATTTATACCAAATGGAACAAATATAGTGTGGTCTGATGAAATGAGCTGATTTAGCTCATAAAAATGATTTATAATTTATAACCAATCTAAATTTTTTTATTTATTTATTTATTTATTTATTTTTTTTATTTTTTAATCGTTTCACCCACTGCCACTATTGTGCTTGGGGCTACATAGGGGAAGGTAAATAGAAAGAGTGGTTAGATATAGGAAATGTCAGGGGGGGGGGGTAATAGGTAGTTGGGAGGATGGGAAGAGTGTTTGAAAGAATGTGAGCAAGTTATTGTGTTAGGAGGTGTCTATTGACCTTACATTTAAACTCCTGGAGATTGTAGCCATCGGGGAAGCAGTCATGTGGAAGGGAATTCCAGAGTCGGGAAGTACGAGAAAAGAAACTGTTGGAAATGATGTGTTGAGTTTTCTTTTTAAATATCATATTGCTCTGAATAACATCCATCAAGCTCTCTACACAGATATAATACTTAATATTTCATATTAAGTAGATCTTGTTGGATTATCCTCAGCCATTCACGGACTTAACATCATTACCCATACATATATATGTGCACATATATGTGATTTATGCATTATGAATTGAGATCTTACAGTGACTGACATGTGTATACACCACTTATATATAACATGATAAAATTTCTCTTCTCTGATTCCGTGAGCCTATGGCTTAGGGGTTCGTGACTTTGACTGACACCAAATTGGTCAAGTTTTGATCCTTGCCAAAAACAAGTGGATGTCTAGCCACACTGATGAGCTGTGATACAGCGAAAAAGGCTTGTATGTGGATGATGAATATATACACTACCAGCCATAATTATTAGGCCACCCCAGTTTTTTTAAAAGAATGATGTATTTCATACTATTTTTAGTATTTATTGCCAAATAAAAATAGAATGGTTCTTTTGTTATTATTACTTTGCAAAATTTTGTAAGGCAAGGAAGCAAAGATGAACTCATCTGAATCACCCTAAATTTTCCTCATTCTTTCATTGATGAAACTGCAATATAGGTAATTATTAAATATTTATAAATTCATTTGATGCACATGTTATTGTTCAATATTAACAAAAGAACCATTCTATTTTCATTAACAACTTTTCACTTGGCAATAAATACTAAAAAGTAGAATGAAATAAATCATTTTTTAAAACACTGGGGTAGCCTAATAAGTATAGCCGGTGGTATATATATATATATATATATATATATATATATATATATATATATATATATATATATATATAAAACAGGACCCACAAATCCAAACAGTTAAAACTAGGTGCTAATAAAAAATTCAGAAACAATGTGAGATTGATGCTTTGAAAATCAGAATTATTAAATATTAATTTAATAATTGATGCTATGATAAAAACATGTCAAATGTTAGCCATATGATGTATGCTAGAACAAAATCTGTTGAATATAGACATGATAATTAATAATAGATTAAATACCTCATAAGTATATAACTTGATGGTCAACGTTAAATTAAGTATTTGTCAAATATTAATGTGATAATATATGCCAAATGAAATACCTAGCAAAAATTAATTAAAACATCCAAATCCAATGAAAATACCCATTAAATAAAGGCAAATAACAATTGACAGCAGTGAAAATAGTGTATAGAAATTCTTAATAGAACAATCCATATTTTAAGGTAAATAATGAACTCTGTTTACAATGAACAGTAAGTTCATTTCTCTGGTTTAACAATTTAACCTTGTCCTTAAATTTGATAATTTCTAACTTTTCATTGAGACAAATGTAGCAAAGTGCATGGAGGGAATTACAAGTTCGAGCCTTTGTAAGAGCTTTTCATTTAACAGTAGGTGTTTTGTTTTTTTTTCTTTCTTTTAAACACCAAAAGTACTTGGATAACAAAGTAATGTGTTTATAGGAGCTATTATTGAAAGATAGTTTGTGTTGATACCAGCAAGTTTTGAACAGCCAATATAAAACTTTTTAGTATCAGGATTTCAATTGTAGAGATAGTACAAAGATAAACTATGGAACCAACTAAGCATTATTATGTAATGGGCATTCCTTTAAATTTCTACACTTACAACTGCTGGTAATAGTTCTGTTATCCTTGGTACTATCCATTTGAGCATTGTAATGTACCAAGTTTTTTGTATTTCTATATTTGTTGAGGACTTTGTTATTGTGTTTTTTAATTATTTTTTCTAGATTATCTGTACAAAAATAGCTTAACTTGAGAGTATTATTGTTGAATATTTTCCAAAGAGGATTAGTTTTGGGAAAGTGTTTGTTAATAAGGTTAAGAATTTTTGTCCCAGTTTAGTTTTAACCATCATATTGCAAGGAGTAAACCACATGATTTTCTTAAATCTTTTCTGCTTAGAATTTCTGAATTTGATAGCAGTACCCTTACAACCTAGGATGTGCATTGTGGTACAGTGGATATCGGCTCGGAACGAGAAACCGGGGAGCCGAGTTCAAATTCAAGTTGAATCCATTGTATTCACTTACGCGCAAATACCCTTGGGAAAGGTATTAATCCGTCTCTTCCTTCCAGTTATGGGTTAAATAGCAGGACAGATTGGGTTCTAAAGCCTTGGTCGGCAACCTGTCTACTGCAGAAAGCAATGGCAAACTACTGCAGGATAATCTTCTGCCCAGTCAGTCATGTTTCTTTTGAGACATGATCTCCCAAGCGTGTATCACGTATGGCACTTAACTGACTGACCCTTACAACCACTGTTCCTAAGGGCAGAATTTGCTACACTGATCAAAAATTACTTTGTTAGTTGAGTTATTGCTGAGTCTAGATTCAATAGAAGATGATATATGCTTTATAACTGACAGGGAATGGTTAGAATTAAGATTTATATAAATTGGGTCAGAGTTAACCTTCATATAAGGTTGGAAAGAATTATTGTTAACCTCTAAAGTAGCATCTAAGATGTCTACCTGCTTCTCAGGGGGGATAATCTGTGATGAAACAGCTAATAATCTTCTAAAATATTTTTCCATCATTTCTTATGGCAGGGGTCGTTGTGGTACAGTGGATATCGGCTCGGAACGAGAAACCGAGGAGCAGAGTTCGAATTCCAGTTGCAATCCATTGTATTCACTTACGCGCAAATACCCTTGGGAAAGGTATTAATCCGTGTCTTCCTTCCAGTTATGGGTTAAATAGCAGGACAGATTGGGTTCTATAGCCTTGGTCGGCAACCAGTCTACCGCAGAAAGCAATGGCAACCTACTGCGGGATAATCTTCTGCCCAGTCAGTCATGTCTCTTTCAAGACATGATCGCCCAAGCGTGTATCACGTATGGCACTTAACTGACTGACACTTATATTCTATAGTAGTTAAAAGGCAGAAGATCTATATTGAGAATTTTCTGGCTCCAAGAAGTCTCCACAGAATAGAGGCTATTCTCTTTCTCTCAGTCTCAAAGAGTGATTTTGGAGGCAGAAATTCTTAAAGAACTGTTTGCTTTTTTTAATCTTTCAGAAACAGCATTCTCTGAATAAAGATATCATTTCTTTTCTGAATCAAGATATTTTTTTTTACTTTTCTTTTATTTCATATTATTTTCCTTAATCTTCCCCCACCATCTCACCTTCTAACTTCTATTTAAACTTTTCAGTTACTTTTCATTACTGTCCTTTTTTTTTTTTTTTTTTTTGCTGTCTTTTTTAATTTTTTTTTTTTTTTACATCTTAGATTCTTGACTTTATTTTCAGTAAATCACTGCCAGAATTAAAACAGCATCCAAAATGAGACATTTGTCTTTCCTTCATCTCCGTGAAATACGTTATTTTATTTATTTGGCATTTATATGCTGTTTTGAAATATCTTTCTTGTATTTTTAGTCTTTATTTTATTATGTCCACTCTATAATGTAATTTGTAATTACTCTATAATGTCATGGTAGTAAATTTAGTTAAGACAGTGAGAAATTATTCATACAATGGTTATTGACATGTAAAATGAGACTGCTTGTGTTTAGTTTGCATTAATGCTCTTAGGTAATGCCTTAATTCATCTCTTCTTTTAAGCTAGGGATGAAATAGAATAGACTGAGCTATCTAGCCTTGGTAGAAACAAATTAAATCCCTTGGGAGAGACATAAATTTATCACCGCTTCTTAACTAGCAAGAAAAAATAGTTATCATTATTATACACTATTTACATTCAAATTATTGTCTTTGTTGTGGATTTGAATAAACCCACAAAAAAGAAAAAAGCAAGAAAGATTTTTAAATATAAGAAATAAAATATTTTCATTTTTGTATTTTTACAACTAAATTTTTCTCGCTGCTTCTGAGTGTTACAGCTTCTTTCTTTTAGTTGTTTGTTAAGATGACAAGAAAGGTGTGAAAAAAAAAGGCAAGGAAGACAGTCAGGAGAAAAGTGTAAGTGTCACGTAGCTTGGTGGGGAAGACAAGTAAATGAATTGGGAATCTCTTTAAAGTTTCAGTCGTAAACTGATGTTGCATCTCTGTCTCCTTACTGTCATGTAAGGTCTAGAAATGTTGCCTATATTCTCTTCAAAAGGATTGCAAAGAATTTTTTTACACAAGACTGCAACCCGTTGCTTAAAAAATGTTAAATATTTGTTTTTCAAGGGATTAATTTATTAACTGGAAGGATGCATGAATTTTTTGACTCCAAGACCATATTTTGTCAGTTGATGACTGACCATCTTGGTGCTTATTTTCATCTTTGCTCCACATTCTCATCTTCCAAACTGAATTTGCTGTAAGCTACTCAGATAGATGTATACATGACAAAGGCTGGATGACACAACAACTGAAACATTGTGACAAAAACAATAAAGATGAGGACAATAGTCTAAATATCAGTCAGTCAGTTAAGTGCCATACGTGAAACACACTTAGACGATCATGTCTCGAAAGAGACATGACTGACTGGGCAGAAGATTATCTCACAGTAGGTTGCCATTGCTTTCTGCGGTAGACTGGTTACCAGCCAAGGCTATGGAACCCAATCTGTCCTGTTAGTTTACCCATAACTGGAGGGAAGAAACGGTTTAATACCTTTCCTAAGGGTATTTGCGCGTAAGCGAATGCAAGGAATTCAACTGGAATTTGAACTCGGCTCCCCGATTGCTCCACAATGCACCTCCTAGTCTAAATATAAATTGTGTAAATAACGATCTCCTCATGGTAGAAATTCATACAGAAATTGTTGAATCGATAAGGACACTATATGATACACAAATGAAGGTGGACGGGAAAACTACATCAGGGAATATCTTATGAAGGCTGGAGAATACAACAACCAAAACGTTGCCATAGCAACAACAAAGATGAGAACAATGATCTGAAAGTAAATAGTGTAAATAGTAATTCTTCTGTCGGTCATATACCTCTTTATTACAATATGTTGTTGACATTGTTCTATTTTATTAATAATTATCATCGGTAAGTTTTTTTTTATGAGTTATTATTGTTAATCTTTTATTGTACCCAATAAGATCTATAGAAAGAATAATTTTTTATATTTCATATCTTTTATTCTCGTATACTGTTATAATTGTTTATCTTCTTATTGCTTATTCTTAATCTCTTATTGTGCCTAACAATTAACAGCAAGAATGTAAGTTTTATCCGGCCTGTAACTTCATATCACAGTAAATTATTGTAATTGTTCAATCTGATTATTACTTGTGGACAATCAATTATTCTTTCCAATGATGTTTCTGCTAAGAATGAATCAGATAACATTTATCTTAGCATTAGCAGTATAGCCCGGTGTTGCTCGGGTATAATGAAAGCTTTAAAACTAATCCATGGTCCTGGAGCTCAGACTTTTTGGATGTTGGCACAAAAGAATAAAAAGCAATAGTTGTTTCCAGTTAAAGCAAAACCGTAGACTGAAAGAAAAATGAATGGATGTAGGTCAAATTTTGATTTCCTGGTATCGATATCAAATAAGTTTTTTCGTCGTAAACTGGATTTTGAAGGCTAAATAAGTCCTCTGAGTAAATGGTATCATGGCTGAGACTAAGAACTACAATTATACCTACTTAGAGCCAAACCCAAAGCAAAAACTAAAATAAAAGGGCTGAAGAAAATACAGACATAGAGGCAGATAAACAAACACACACACAAACATCTTGCCTTTTATATATATATATATATTATTGATTTTCTGCACTATTGTAAAAACTGCAACCTTGAAACTTCTGAATATTGTTTCTTATGTCGTTGTCTATGAGTATCAAATTTGATTAAAATCAGACCACTCCTTCTATAACCCGATTTTTTCGATTATTGATTTTCAGTATTTATTGGGGGTACCTCGACACAAAACCTAGCAAAGAACACTTGCAGATGCTTATAGTCCAACAGTGTAAATTTTCAAGAAAATCGGTTCAGCCATTTCGGAGTCCATAGGTAATGGACACATACACACTGACACACATACATACACACACATACACACAAAGTTCCATTTATAAATAAGTTTAGATATTGTTCTAATTGTTTGATTTTATTATTATTTGCTGATAATTTCTTATTCTGTCCAATGAGGTTTCTGCTAAGAATGAACCTTATATCCATCAGATAAAACTTATCATAGCATATTGTTCTAATTGTTTGATTTTAATATTAGTTATTTTGTCACTCTCTAATTGTGCCTGATAAGATCTATCCTAAGATGACATAATTGCTATAATAGTTTTATTATCAATTACTGTTGTTACCTTCTTCAATTAGACAGTTAAGTGCTATACTTGATACATGCTTGGGCAATCATGTCTCTTTTGATCCATGACTAACCAATCAGAAGTTTTTCACACAGATTTTTCCATTTTTTTTTTGTAATAAACTGGTTGCCAACCAAGGTTATAGAACCCAATCTATCGTGCTATTTAATTATATAGGTTGAGGAAAAAGAGATGGATTATAGGGTATCTGCGTGTAAGGGAGTGCAATAAATTCAACTGGAATTTGAACTTGGCTTTCCAATTTCTCATTTTGAGCTGATATCTGTTGCACCACAACTCTTCTATCATGCAGCATAGTTTATAGTATATTGTTATAGTATATTTTTATAGTATATTGTTATAAATCTTCTGAATGTTTTCTTTATTACTTATCTCTTTTTGTCTTTTCCATGATTTGAAACTGGGAGTTTTCCTCCTCTTAGACTGGATGTAATCCAAGTCTAATGATCCAGTCCATTTTCTTTTTTAACCCATAGCTGGAGATGAAGAAATTGTTTCATGCTTTTCCCAAGGGTCTAAATGGGAAAATGAATGCAACAGATTAGAATTGTTTCATGCTTTTCCTAAGGGTCTAAATGGGAAAATGAATGCAACAGATTAGAATTGTTTCATGCTTTTCCTAAGGGTCTAAATGGGAAAATGAATGCAACAGATTAGAATTGTTTCATGCTTTTCCTAAGGGTCTAAATGGGAAAATGAATGCAACAGATTAGAATTGTTTCATGCTTTTCCTAAGGGTCTAAATGGGAAAATGA
This sequence comes from Ascarosepion bandense, assembly GCA_037127315.1. Lineage (NCBI taxonomy): Eukaryota > Metazoa > Mollusca > Cephalopoda > Sepiida > Sepiidae > Ascarosepion > Ascarosepion bandense. The sequence continues at coordinate 821,495 of JBBBDQ010001942.1, read as the reverse complement.
ATGCAACAGATTAGAATTGTTTCATGCTTTTCCTAAGGGTCTAAATGGGAAAATGAATGCAACAGATTAGAATTGTTTCATGCTTTTCCTAAGGGTCTAAATGGGAAAATGAATGCAACAGATTAGAATGAAATTAAAATTCACCAATTTTAATTTCTGCAAAGGTAGCCATTAGGCTACCTGCATGGTTGGGCATTATTATAAGCATGTGTATGGTAGCACAAAAGAACTTATGAAACAGTGGTGAAGCAAAAAAAAAAAAAGACAAGAATTGGTATGAGTAAAATTCTTTTGTTTGACTTTGAGTTTTTTTTAACTGCATATCAACCTCTGTGGATTATTTAATGCCAAAAAGGTGGGTTTTCAGGTATTTTTTTAATGTTCAGTTATAGTGAGAAGGTTGATTTGGTCAGATTTTGATGAAAGATATTTTTTTATTTTTTTCCCTCTATTTCATAAAACTGAGGATGTCTTCTAGTTTTGTATTCAAAAATGTATTGCTGGTAATTTTTTTTCTTCAAAAATGTGTTCTGGTAATAATTTTTTTTCCTTAAAAAATGTGTTGTTGGTGAAATCTTTCCTTCAAAAATGTATATTTTTCCAAAAAAAGTCTATCTTTATGTATATATTTCTGTAAAAGTCTATTTTTATACTTTCATAGTGTTTTGACCCCAATTTGGGTTTTACTATTTGCTCATAGCTGGGATCCTAACAGGTGTTACTCTGGGTCAGGGTGAACCTGGGAACAACAGCAATTAAGAGGTGGTTCTATGCTTTTTACAACCTCCCAATCAAAGGCCTTGCTGCCAGATACAGTTTAGTGTCATATCCAGGACCAAAATTTCTTTTGTATTTTAATGATACAGAAAATATGAGCAGAATGTAGGCATGGTAGGCAACTTTGAAGAAAGAGTAGACTTGGTAAGGTCTGAAGTCAATGTGCATATCGGGTCAGTTGAACGAGGTTACATAAGTGACATCGAGAGCCTGCCAGACTTCAACAGTTGGCCCATTTTCCTTGCTTCTGTTCCACTGATTTATGAGTGGCTTTCTTTAAAGCAAATTTGGTGACTCCTGAACTTATCTTTACTTTTTGATGGCAATGTTCAAAATTGGCTTCTTTTATGCTAGAGTTTTGATGGAATTTGTTTTGTGGGCCAAATGTGATACTCAGAGGACAACTTTGCTTTCTTAACATTCAAATCCATTCAACATTTAGAGTGAATCAGAAAGAGATCTAATTTGCAGACGAGATGCACATTGATCATACTTCTTCTGTGATAAAAACAATAAAGATAAGAACAGTAGTTTCCATAAGTAGAAAAGTATAAATGGTTCAACACAATGCCATAAAAGCAACTGACTTTTCCTACCAAAGACAACTTTTGCAAGGTGGCTGCATATGTCTACATGAAGATTTTGATCTTGTAAACTTTTGTTATGCAAGGGTTAAGTTTAGGTTTCCCTGTAAGATACCTGGCTCAATATAAACATGAAGGATCAAATGTATCTAAACTTATTTATAAATGGAACTTTGTCTCTGTGTGTGTGTATGTGTGTGTGTGTGTGTGTGTGTGTGTGTGTGTGTGTGTGTGTGTGTGTGTGTCCATTACCTATAGACTCCGAAATGGCTGAACCGATTTTCTTAAAAATTTACACAGTTGTACTATAAGCGTCTGCGAGTGTTCTTAGATAGGTTTTGTGTTGAGGTATCCCAGATAAATATTGAAAATCGATAATCAAAAAATCAGGTTATAGAAGGAGTGGTCCGGTTTTAATCAAATTTGATACATTCATAGACAAAGACATAAGAAACAATATTCAGAAGTTTCAAGGTTGCAGTTCTTACAATAGTGCAGAAAATCAATAATATATATATATATATATAAAAGCAAGATGTTTGTGTGTGAGTCTGTTTATCTGTGTGTATGTCCGTATTTTTTTCAGCCCTTTTATTTTAGTTTTTGCTTCGGGTTTGGCTCTAAGTAGGTATAATTGTAGTTCTTAGCCTCAGCCATGATACCATTTACTCAGAGGACTTATTTAGACTTCAAAATCCAGTTTACAACAAAAAACTTATTTGATATCGATACCAGGAAATCAAAATTTGACTTACATCCATTCATTTTTCTTTCAGTCTACGGTTTTGCTTTAACTGGAAACAACTATTGCTTTTTAGTCTTTTGTACCAACATCCAAAAAGTCTGAGCTCCAGGACCATGGATTAGTTTTAAAGCTTTCATTACACCTGAGCAACGCCAGACTATACTGCTAGTTGATAGATACATGAAGGCTGAAATGTATCCTCACTGATAAAGATAGTTTTGCTAGCAGAACTGTTGTCGATGTAAGATTTGTTTTCGAGGATGTTGGTGATCATGGCTATCTATAATGACATGTCATATGTAGCTTTTATTAAATTTTGGCTTTTTGTTATCATGTTATTTAAATAATGGCAATTATTGCCTGACTTGAATGCGATGGATATCAAAGATTTGTGGTTCTGACAGGGCAGTGCCACATGCCACACAACCAATGCAACAATGGATTTATTGAATGAGAAGTTCCCAAGTCACATCATCTCTCGAAACAGCGATATCAATTGGCCACCATGATCATGCAATTTGACGCCTTTATATTTCTTCCTTTGGGGTCACCTCAAAAATAAGTTCTATGCCTACAAACCAACAACAACTCAACAGCTGAATGATGATATGATAAGGCATATTGGTGAGATCGAGAAGCAACTATGCAGAGACATCATCAAAGATTTTGACCAACGAGTGAATGTGTGCCGCCAAAACATTGACGGACATTTGAGTGATATTACTTTTCACACATAATTTCCATGACTCAAATAATATGATCCAATAGTGAAATCAATAAAATTTCATCACTAACACTATTTTATTTACTGTTAACTTCAATCCGTCTAAATGAAACACCATATAGATTGATTCTTTTTCTAATCATTTCGCCCCAAGCAAGGTAATAAAGCCACTAAGAGGCAATGGCCTACTGAAGGTTGGAGAATATAGTTTGTTTGTTTGTTTGTTTGTTTGTTTGTTTGTTTGTTTAGCAGATTATCAACCCCTTATAGATCATTTAATGAAGAATTTCAAACCAGAGAAGTTCCCATGACAAATCATCTCTTGAAACAGTGATGTCAATTGGCCACCACAATTGTGCGACTTGACGCCTTTAGATTTCTTCCTTTGGGGTCACCTCAAAAATAAGGTCTATGCCAACAAGCCAACAACAATTTAGCAGCTGAAGGATGAGATAATAAGGTATATTGGTGAGATCGAGGAACAACTATGCAGAGACATCATCAAAAGTTTTGACTATCGAGTGGAGCTTTAGCTTTGATGAACATTTGGGCAATATTAGTTTTTACATATAATTTCCATGACACAAATAACATGATTCAATTGTGAAATCAATAAAATTTTACCAATAACTGTTTTTTTAGTTTGAGTTTGAGTTTTGTTTAATGGCATATCAACCTCTGTGGGTTATTTAATGCCAAAAAGTTGAGGTTTTTAGGCATTTTTTTTTAATGTTTGGTTATAGTAAAAAGGTTGATTCAGTCAGATTTTAATTAATTTTTTTTTATTTTTATTCTTTTTTATTTTAGTAAACTAAAAATGTCTTCTAGTTTTGTATTCAAAAATGTTTTGCTGAAAATAATTTCTTCTTCAAAAATGTATTGTTGGTAATATCTTTCCTTCAAAAATGTACATTTTTCTATAAAAGTCTATTTTAATGTAAATATTTCTATAAAAGTGTATTTTTATACTTCCACAGTGTTTTTCACCCCTGTTTGGGGGGGTTAGCTATTTGCCCATAGCTCGAACCCTAACAGGTGCTACCACTTTGAGTCAGGGTGGATCTTTGAACAACAGCAATTAAGAGGTTGTTCCATGCTCCTCACAGCCTCCCAATCAGAGGCCTTGCTGCTGGATGCAGTTTACCATCATGCCCAGGATCAATAACAGTTTTATTTACTGCTAACTTTGATCTGTCTTAATGGAACACCCTATATTAAAACAACTTTTACAATTATGCTGTCAACAAACAGCATAGATTATGAGAAAATATAGCAGCAGATTTTGGCTAAGAAAATAAGAATATTGCTTTAGCTAGATAGATTATTAACAAAAGATCATTGGAAGAGTTTTAAAAAAAATAGTTAATGAGAAGATTATCCCCACTGGTCAAGATAGCTTTGCCAGTTGACCTGGTTAATCTGTTAAAGATTTGTTTTCGAGGATGTTGGTAATCATGGCTCTCCACAATTTCCTGTCATTTGTAGCCCTTAATAAATTTTGGCTTTTTGTTATCTCTCCTAAACATTGTTCTGCCATCTATTTACTCGGGCTCATTCTTCTTTTAGTTCTCTATACCTGTGTCTTCAAGATGTTGGTGATCATTACCCCCACCAAACAGAAAAATTGAGATCTAGTAGAATTGGGGGCATATCATAGATTCTGGTGGAGGAAATGGAACCCTTGATCTAGCCTTGGTTGTACTTGTTTTATTATAAAATTTCAGTATTTCCTCTGGCCTTCTATGTTAAAAAAAAGCTGAAATTTTTTTAATACATAACTAGGGAAGCAATACGAAAATATTTGCTGCACAGAAGACATACTTAACGTAGGAGAAAGAGGCTAAACATTCTAAACAGGTTAGTCAGTTTAGCCACTGGCTAACCTGTTTCGAATGTTTATTGATTTCTTCAGAATATTCAGCTGACTGGTAGAAATCTATTGACATTTTTTGTTAATCCAGTTTTGGTAGCCTGTTTTATGGATGACAGTCTTTTATGAATGATGCTTTACCATCATCCATGAAAGACTGTCTTTTATGATCTGGAATGCAAAACTTATTTGAAGTCAGTTCTTTCTTCAGAATATTAATCTACAGCAAACTAAATTATTTAAGGTTATTGCTACAGCTGGAGTATTAACAACAGATCATTGGAAGTGTTAAAAGGAACAAATTATGAGAATAAGATTCAGTCAGTCAGTTAAGTACCATGCGCGATACACGCTTTGGTGATCATGTCTCGAAAGAGACATGACTGACTGGGCAGAAGATTATCCCGCAGTAGGTTGCCATTGCTTTCTGCGGTAGACTGGTTGCCAGCCAAGGCTATAGAACCCAATCTATCCTATTATTTAACCCATAACTGGAGGGAAGAAACGGATTAATACCTTTCCCAAGGGTATTTGCGCGTAAGTGAACACAAGGAATTCAACTGGAATTCGAACTCGGTTCCCCGAGTTCTCGTTCCGAGCCGATATCCACTGCGCCACAACACACATCTAGAATAAGATTATCCTTGCTAATAAAGATCACTTTGTTAGCTGAACTGGTTAATCTGTTTTCTATTAAAGATTTGTTTTCAAGGATGTATTCTTCACCTTCTATGTTTTTTTTGTTTTTTTTTTATTGTATCACCCCAAGCAAGGCGGTAACACCACTGATGTGCAGGGGGCTACATGAGAGTAAAAAGATTAGATAGGAGGGGAGTAAAGAGAAAGACAAACCAGTTAGAAAGGAGCAAGAGAAAAATGGGAATACAGGTGTGATGACAGTTGCAAAGGTGAATAGAAAGGAAAAGATAAACAGGGTGATGTAGAAAGAACTAAAGTCAAGTGGTTAAGAGATGGGTATTGACATTGCATTTAAACTACTTGAGATTGTAGCCATCAGGAAAGCAAGAATATGGAAGCGAGTTCCACGGGCGGGAAGTGCAAGAAAAGAAGCTGCAGGAGTAGAATTGTTGTCTGCATTTTTTTTCTTAATCATTTCACCCCGAGCAAGGCAGAAATGCCACTGATGAGTGAGGGCTACATAACTGTAAAAAGATTAATTAGAAAAGAGTGAGGAGTACAAACTAGTTAGAAAGGAGCAATAGAAAGCTGAGAATGCAGGTCCGATGACAGATACATAGGTGGAGAGAAAGGGAAGGATATATGGGGGTGGGGAGAGAGCTAGAGTCCAGTGGTTAATAGATGAGTATTGACATTGCATTTAAATTTCTGGAGGTTGTAGCCATCAGCAAAGCAAGAATATGGAAGCGAGTTCCACGGGCGGAAAGTGCAAGAAAAGAAGCTTCAGGAGTAGAACTGTCGTCTGCATTTGCTTGATCTAACTGTGAATGGGCGAGACCCAGTTGCCAGTCTGGTTGTACAAGTAAACACCTGTTGCAGGGGCACCAGTGACTTAAGTTCATTGGAGCAGAAGCCATGAAAGTATTTATAGAACAGACAGAGGGAAGCCACATCCCATCGGTGGGGAAGTGGCTGGAGTCGAGCCACCAAGTCGGTACCTATCACATTACTGTTTCTCCTTTGGAGCCTGTCAAGAACACTGAGATGAACAGCAGGTGTGCCTCACCATATATGACAGTAGTACTCCATGCACGGATGAATGGTTGATTTGTATATATGCAGGATGGATTCAGGTGGAAAAAACATCCTGGCCCAACACAGTGACTCAACCTTCCTAGTAGTGGATTTAGCTATTGATGCAATGTAATGGTTCCACTTGAGATTGGAAGAGAGGGTAAGGCTGAGGAGGCACAGTGTATTGCTCTCAGAGAGACTCATTTGGTCCATGCTTATGAGAGACAGGAGAGGTTGCCTGTGATGATTGACAGACAGCAGCTTGGTCTTAGAGGCACTGAAATTTACAAGCCACTTCTTACCCCAATCCACCACAGAATGTAGATCCCTTTCAAGATCAGCAGCGAGGTTATGTTTGTCCACCATGCTGGATTTCTTACTGATGCAGGAGTAGATTGTGGTGTCATCTGCATAGATGCCTACTTGGCACTTGATCATGTCTAGGAGATCATTTATATGAGCCATATCACTTCAGGGTGATCGTGGCCATCCACACTTTCCTGTTCTTTGTAGCATTTAATAAATTTTGTCCTTTTTGTTATCTCTCCTAAACTCTATCTCAAGTTTGCTAGGTAGGTTATGCGTTATTTTTCTTTATTCTTCTTGCCTTCAATCTGTTCTGTGTGTATCAAATTTTCCAAGCTCTCTTTCCTCATTATGCACTCTATAAATTTCAACTACCTCTTCCTGATGTTATATATAAGTGTACTTTTTGTTTCTATTTTATCTAAAACTTCATTGTTGCTCACATATTTGGTTCATGGTATTCTCAGCATCCTTCTGTAGAACACATTCTTGTTGTCTAAGTTTCTTCTTCATCTGTGAAAAGATTTTCTAGCATTTAGTGGCATATAGGAGGACTGGTATCACATAACAATTCAGAACTCTTTTGGTTGTTTTTAAGGTAATTTTCCTGTTTCTTAATATTTTGCTTAGCTTTTGGAAGGCATTATTCCAACTTGTTTGATTTTTGGTGTCTAAGTGACATTAAATCTGTAGTGATTTTACTTGTTAGCTTAGTGACTTGTAAGAGAGTCTGGGAAAAGAATTAAGAACTGTCACTGCTGTTTATCTTCATCATCTGGAAAGAGATTTTTGTCCCTTCCGTGATACACTCCAAGAAATTTGAAGATTAAAAGAAGTATGAATTCTAACAATTTGTGTCTTTTATAACCGCCAACTAGAAAGAGAAAAAAGAAAAACACATTTCATATCTACAAGTCATCCATCATTATCTACAGTTCTGTATGTCATAGAGTCATATTTTTGTCACTAGAAGATTCTATTTCTGATATCTTACATTTGATCAAATCGTGTTAGTTAAAAAAAAAAAAGGGAAAACTGATTAGTTAAAAAAAATTGTATGTGGTCGCCCACATAAATCAATATATCTTTTATGTCTAACAAGGATTTTAAAAAAAAAATGGTCGTTTAAAATTGAGCTGAGGTCAACATTCTCTTACTTTTGCTTCTCTTTTTCTTCAGGACATAGCAAATCCTGGCTCACCACAGATTATTTTTCTTCATTATCTGTGAATTGCCATGACTTCTAGCAAAAGAGAGTGGTTTCTTATCGCCTTATTCATGGTTTTGAATCCAAAAGCTCTATGAATTGTAACAATTTGTGTCTTTTATAACCACCAACTAGAAAGAGAAAAAAACATATTTTATATCTACAAGTCATCCATCGTTATCTACAGTTCTGTGTCATAAAGTCATATTTTTGTCGCCACAAGATTCTATTTCTCTTCTTTCACCGATATCTTACATTTGATCAAATCGTGTTAGTTAAAAAAAAAAGGGAAAACTGATTAGTTAAAAAAAAGTTGTATGTGGTCGCCCACATAAATCAATATATCTTTTATGTCTAACAAGGATTTTAAAAAAATGATGTTCATTTAAAATTATGAGATGAGGTCAACATTCTCTTACTTTTGCTTCTTTTTTTAATTGACATGTCCCTTCAGGACATAGCAAATCCTGGCTCACCACAGATTATTTTTCTTTCTTATTTGTGAATTGCCATGACTTCTAGCAAAAGAGAGTGGTTTCCTATCACCTTCTTCATGGTTTTGAATCCAAAAGTTCTGTTTCTTCTATTAGCATATAGCAGATCATGGCTCTCACTGATTTCTCTTCTTTATTAGCTGTGAATTGGCATTATTTTTTCACTTTATAATCATATCACCCCAAGCAAGATATTTTACTGCCACTGTTTTGCAGGGGGTTACATAAGAGGAAAGTTATGAGAAAGAGTGGTAGGTTATAGGAGGTGTCAGGAAGTGGGTAAGAGAAGGATGAGAATACTGATGAGAGTGGAGTGGATGGAGAAAGGAGTATGAAAGAGAGTATGCAAGTTAGTGAGATAGGAGATGACTACTGACTTTACATTTGAATTCTTGGAGATTGTAGCTGTCGGGGAAGCAAGTAAATGGAAGGGAATTCCACAGGTGGGAAGTGTGAGAAAAAAAGCTGCTGGAGTAAAATTTGCATTTGCATTTTATTGGTTTCATGGTAAAAGGGGAGGAACCTATTTGTTAATCTTGTGGCTCAAGTAAATTTATATATAGGGGGCACCAGGGAGCTAAGTTCATCAGAGCAGAAGCCGTGAAAGTATTTGTAGAAGAGACACAGGGAAGCCATATTGTGCCGGTGAGAAAGTGACTGTATCTGAGCTGCCAAGTCAAGATCAATCACATTACAAATTTTCTATTGGATTTTGTCAAGGACCCCTAGGTGGATAGATGGCAGCAGTATTCAATGCACAGGTGGATGGTAGATTTATATATATGCAGGATTGTTTCAGACGGGAAAAACTTCCTGGCTCTACACAGAGAACTGACTTTCTTAGCAGTGGATTTAGCTATAGATCCTATATAGTCATTCAACTTGAAGTCTGTTGTGTGAGTTAACCTGAGGAGGTGCAGTGTTTTGCTTTTAGGGAGAATAGCTTAATCCATGCTAATGCTATTTCTTGTGAAATAGGGTAGAGTTGTTTCCTGTTGCCTTCTTCATGGTTCTGAATTTAGAGTTGTCTTTCTCCATTCATTATGTAGCTGATTATGGCTCTCCACAGACTCCTTATTCTGACTTCTTGGGAAAGATAATAGAGTGGTTTCCTAAGAAGTCTTCATGGTTTTGAATTAATAGCTGACATTCTCCCTTTATGACATGGGCAATCATAGCACTCCACAGATTCCTTGCTGACTTGGGCTGGTAGCATCTGTTAGGGTCCCATCTATGGGTAAATATTTAACCCCTAAAATGGGGTCATTTAAGAGAAAAAGAAAAAGTTAGGTTAGGTAAGAGTCTTTAGCTTGGAATAGCAACTTATCTAAGAGAAGGAAATCTCTGAAACAAAAACCTCTACACCTACCCTGTGTAGAATAGGGTAGGTTGAAATCTTTTAACTTTGGTATTTCAATAAAAAAGACTGGATTTTGTTAGTAAAGGCCTACAGTTGTAAAACTTGCTCAAATATTCTATGGTGGTTCAATTATGGCGCTATCAAGAAAACTTTGTTCAACCGCTAGCATAGAAAGAGATATTAAATGACAATGATGATGACACACATTGTGCCTTTTCTTGAGGAGGGGCCTTCTTTTTTTTTTTTTAGGTTAATTTAACATCTTTTTCTTCAACAGGATGCCTGAAATACACAAATGCATAAAACAAATCTAATTAAGATATCTCATCAGTTGCCTTTGTAATAGATGTTTTAAATTGTAAAGAGACTTTATGGACACCCAGTATATTTTGTATGCAGTAAGGATAATTGATAATCTTCAATAAAATGCTAAGTGTATTTGTATAAATGTTATCTAGGATTTTGCTGTACTAGAGTTATATCTGGTTCAAATTCCAGCTTGCTCTGTTGCACTGCCCTCAGGAAAGGCATGAACCCAGCTCTTCAACTACCTCATTTGCTATAAGCTAAAGAGCAGAGTAGACTGGGCTCTCTAGCTTTGGATGGCCTGTATCAAAGAGCAGAACAACTTGACGATCATGATGGTGGATCTCTTCTATACTCTGTTGTTCTGCTGAGTCTGAGTATCCAATTTTGTTTTAATAAACTATGAGACACATTGTGCCTTTTCTTGAGTAGTAGCCATTTTTTAGGGGTCCATTTAACAGTATCTCTTTCATCAACAGGATGCCTGAAATATACAAATGCAATGTGAATAAAAACTTTGATAATGACTGAGTTCATACAACAAATCTGATTAAGATATCTCATCAGTTTTTTTTTTAATCATTTTACCCCAAGCAAGGCTTTCCACTGCCACTATTGCTCTTGGGGCTACATAGGGGAAGGTAAGTAGATAGAGTTGTTAGATATAGGAAATGTCAGGGGAGGGTGATAAATAGTTGGATGGATGGGAAGAGTGTTTGAAGGAATGGAAGTGAGTTATTGTGTTAGGAGGTGTCTATTGACCTTACATTTAAACTCCTGGAGATTGTAGCCATCGGGGAAGCAGTCATGTGGAAGGGAATTCCATAGTCAGGAAGTACGAGAAAAGAAACTGTTGGAGTAGAAGTTGCAGTAGCATTTTATCGGTTTCACTGTAAAAGGGTGGGATCTAGTTGCTAATCTAGTATCTCGTACAAATTCGAACCTAGAGGAAACCAGTGATCTAAGTTCATCGGAGCAGAAGCCGTGAAAGTATTTATAGAAGAGACACAGGGAAGCCACGTCATGCCGGTGAGAGAGAGACTGCAGGCGGTCTGCCAAGTCAGTATCGATCACATTACAGACTCTCCACTGTACCTTGTCGAGAAGCCCAAGGAGAATAGCATGGGTACCCGACCAGATATGGCAACAGTATTCAATGCACGGGCAGATGGTAGATTTATAAATGTGCAGGATAGATTCAGACAGAAAAAACCTCCAGGCTCTGCACAGAGAACTGACTTTCATAGCAGCAGATTTTGCAATGGATTCAATATAGTCATTCCACTTGAGGTCCGCTGAAAGTGTGAGACCAAGGAGGCATAGTGTTTTACTCTCTGGGAGGCAAGCCTGGTCCATGCTAATGGGAGGTAGGTGCGATTGTCTATGATGGTTAATTGATAGTAGCTTCGTTTTAGAAGCATTTAGATTTTTTACATTGTAGAGAGACTTTATGGACACCTTGTATATTATATGTTTGTGCTATAAACTTAAATGTTTACTTTTTTTCTTGTACACACTGCAATGTGCAGGATGTCTATAAAGTCTCTTTACAATTTAAAAAATCATATGAATGGACAAATATCTGGAAATTGTTACAAAATGAGTAGATATTGAAATTTTTTTTTTCTATAACTAATTTAATCCATCTCTATATAGTCACCATTAATTGCACATCAAGATGCACTCAATTTCTTGCACAATCAATATTTTCCTCTGAGTTCTTAGTCATCTGCTCCTCCATTTATAACCCAATGCTCCCTTCTCCATAAATTTCTTGTGTCATACATGAGTTGATGGACATGACAGTAGACCTCTTTTATATTTAGGTATGTAGTATTGCTGAGTTTGTGTATCTGATTTTGTCTCCCTAAACCATGACTTGTAGTCTTAAGTATGACATTAAACTGTTTAGGCTTGGTAAGAGTTTTAGCTTTGGATAGCAACTTGTCTAAGAGAAGGAAATCTCTGATATAAAAACCTCTACACCTACTCTGTGTAGAATAGGGTAAGGCTGAAATAGGGTAGGCTGAAATCTTTAACCTTCGTAGGTAATCTTTCTTAGAGATGGTATCTCAATAAAAGCACTGAGTATTATTAATTGAAACAAAGTGAGTAATGTCACATTAGGATTTTTCACACTTTCCCTGATCATATATACATCATCTCTTGGCATTGTTTTTCTTTTCTGACCACATTTTTCTTTACATTTGAAATTGATGAATGCTTGTTTCTTCACTTTGATGACATGATTGACAGTTGAAAGGCTGACACCAACAATATCTGCGATCTTTCTGTAAGGCTTGCCAGTGCGTTTATGCAATGCTACAGTTTTCATACACTTCCTTGGATTAACGTCCATCACAGACAATGGCCATAGGAGAACTAATTGACAGTCAAGACAATAGTGTCTGGGCATGATAAAAATCTGATGCAATCACAAATGACGCAATATTTTTCAAGGCCAAACAAATTTCATTATACACCCCAAAATTAGAGTCATATTATTGCACACCACTGCAAATTGCTTAATTTGAGGAAAAAATAGAAATTGATTGTACTCTACACTATTTGCATTATTTTGATTCTGGTCCTCATCTTTGTTGCCACTTGTATGACATTTCAGCCGTTGTACACTCCGGTCTTCTTCAGGTGCTAGGAATTTTGCACCAAAACCTTTATAATGATCACTGCGGTATTTCATTCTCATTCCTTAGATCACTGGTGCCCCCTAAATACGAATTTGAACAAGATACTAGATTAGCAACTAGATCCCACCCTTTTACAGTGAAACCGATAAAATGCAGCTGTAACTTCTACTCCAACAGTTTCTTTCCTCGCACTTCCCGACTGTGGAATTCTCTTCCACACAATTGCTTCCCCGATGGCTACAATCTCCAGGAGTTTAAATGTGAGGTCAATAGACACCTCCTAACACACTAACCTGCTCCCATTCTATCAAACACTCTTGCCATCTGCCCAAACCTCATCCTCGGTATCCTTACTCATCTGTCACCTTCCTCCTGACATTCCATATGTCTAACCACTCCTTCTCTTTACCTTCCCCTATGTAGCTCCATGTGCAATAGTGGCAGTGGAATGCCTTGCTTGGGGTGAGATGATTAAAAAAAAAAAATTCCTTGTTGTGAGTTCAATACCAAGCTACAGCAGTGGTGAACAAGTAACATAGTGAACAAGAATACATAGTTCCTTTCTCAGGAATTTTGAGGTAGACTGAAGTACACCCTTGTGCAAATTAACTGAAACAAAATAACATCTTCTATAATCTTTCATGCTTACCCTGATCAAATATACGCCATCTTTTGGCATTTTCTCTTCACACAAGAAATGAGAATGATATACCCTAATGATTGTAATAAAGGGTTTGGTTTTGAATTTCTAGCACCTGAAAAAGTCCTGAGCATATAACAGCCAAAACATCATACAAATAGCAACAAAGATGAAAACAACAGTCCATATAATGTAAAAAGTGTAAATACTACTTATCTCAGAAGCATAAACAAATACTAATTGCACTCTGTTACTCCAATTGGACTAAAACTGATTGTATAGTGAAAGAAAGGAAACTAAAACAGTTGTTTCAATTAATTTGCACAAGGGTGTAGAACATCAGTCTTCCTGATACCGATAGTGAGATGATACCTTTTGGTTGTAACATAAAATCTGTCCGTCAGGTCTTGTCACTCTTTCTTGGAATTGATGATAAGATATAAAGAGATACAATTGAAATAGCAGAAAATGCAAATTTTTTATCCTCCTGTTTTACATTATCTTGCATATATTTTGCATAAATTTATTTAACGGCTAATGCAGACTTTATATTATTTTGGTTCCTTGCTTTCCATTTTCTCATTCAGAATTGTTTTACCATCTTTTGTTCTGTAGTAAAGCTGTGCTGTTGCTCCATTTCATCTATGATTTCAATTTCCATAGTTTCAATTACCGTCAGACAATCCAAGAAATCAACATTTCTTTTGTCTCATATCCTTGTGCCATCTGTGAGTTTATTGTCCAGCAGTTGCTCTCATATAAAATGGTTTTTACTTTTCCAGTACGCTTATAAAAGTACCTTGTTAAATGGTTTTTTTATTTTTATTTTTATTTTTATAATAATATCACCCGAGACAAGGCATTTTATTGCCATTGTTTTGCAGGGGGTTATATAGAAGGAAAGTTATGAGAAAGAGTGACAGGTTATAGGGGGTGTCAGAAAGTGGGTAAGAGAAGGATGACTGTGGTAATAAAGTGAGGGATCAGTTTATATATTGATTGTAATGTAGGATTGATCCCCCACTTTATATTCACATTATAATAGCATAGAACTTTTTTTTTTTTTATAATTATATCGCCCCAAGCAAGGCATTTTATTGCCACTGTTTTGCAGGGGGTTACATAGAAGGAAAGTTATGAGAAAGAGTGACAGGTTATAGGGGGTGTCAGGAAGTGGGTAAGAGAAGGATGAGAATACTGATGAGAGTGGAGTGAATGGAGAAAGGGGCATGAAAGAGTGGATGCAGGTTAGTGACATAGGAGATAACTATTGACTTTACATTTAAGTTCTTGGAGATTATAGCTGTCAGGAAAGCAAGTAAATGAAGGGAATTCCACAGGCAGGAAGTGTGAGAAAAGAAGCTGATGGAGTAGAATTTGCATTTACAAATAATTTTGTTTCACAGTAAAAGGGTGAGACCTAGTTGCTAATCTTGTGGCTCGAGTAAATTTATATATAGGGGGTACCAGTAAGCTAAGCAGAAGCCATGAAAGTATTTGTAGAAGCAACACAGGGAAGCCACATTGCACCAGTGAGAAAGTGACTGTATCCGTGCTGCCAAGTCGAGATCTATCAACATTACAGATTTTTTTTAAAGAAAGTTTTAAAGAAAATCAATAAAGAAGTTATAAGTCAAAGAAAAATTTGAAAAAAAAACAGTGGGTAAAATATTTTCTTTTGAAAGGGAGATAACTCAAATACCTTATCAAATTAAATAATTTATCAGAGAATGCAAATTTTATTTCACCCTGTTTTATATAATCTTGCATGTATTTTGCATAAATTTTTGTCACGGATAATGCAGACTGTTTATTTTTTTGGTTCCTTGATTTCCATTTTCTCATTCTGAAATGTTTTATCGTCTTTTGTTCTGTCGTAAAGCTTTGCAGTGGTCTCCATTGTAATTTCAGTTTCCATAGTTTCAGTTACTTTCGGGCAAACCAGAAAATCCAAAATTTTTAAATTTTAAGGCTGTTTGACTGTATTAATATCTGTAATTTGATTGGCAAATAGGATATTATGTATTTGCATATGTTGGTTATAGAAAAAATGAAGTAAAGTGTTAGATTTAGAGCAAAGATAACTACTGATCATGACTTGTAAAACAACACTATTTTTGCTCTGTTATACAACACATATACCATTCATACCTAATTAATATTTATATATTGATGTGTATACATGTGTATACACACACACACACACACACACACACACACACACACACATATATATATATATATTTAAAGGCAGTAAATTCTGTAATTTGTGTGGCGAGGAAAAACTAGCGATAGCCTTGTTCGAACCCACCCATAATCTGCTTAATGCTAAGACCGAAATTCTTAACAAAAGTAAGTTTCATAAACTTAAATTCATTGCTTAGTGTGAGAACGTAGTGTTATATATTTTTGTGTTTAATAAAATTTTTTCTTATTTAGTGTGTTTTGCAAATTTTTTCTTGTTTTATAAAATTTTTTCTTATTTAGTGTGTTTTGCTTTTTTTGTTCTAAACCGCCCCCTTTTTTGGTGTTGGTATGGTTCCTCCTTATCTTAGTGTATATCTATTTATTTGGTTTTATCTTTAGTGGTTTAGCCTTTGCCCTGACGATCCGTAGTGTGAAACCGCGGTAGGTTTTGGCTCGCTTTAGATTTTTTTTGTGTATATATATATATATATATATATATATATATATATATGTCAGATTAATTGTGTCTGCTTATTACTACCAAAATACGTTCATACTCACAGATAATCTTTCGTATATCATAACTGAAAGATGTCAGAAATGAGTTATAACATTGACAAATTGCTTAGTGTTCAATTTGTCAACCATTATATTTGAAGCAAGAAGAGAATTCAGAGTAATTTTTAGCAACATCAGTTTTGCAGTTATTTTTTGTTTCTACAACTCACACCACTGAAGATGATCTCAGAAAAAGATTGAAAGTACTTGGGAACATCAAGAACTATATATATATATATATATATATATCCAAGTGAATACAGAATGAAGAAAGAATTCTTACGGTGTCCAAAACATTAATTTAAAGCAGTGCTCGATATATAATATATAGAGCTGTGAATATTTATTATAAATTATATTTTAGAACATGTACATAATTATTCTATATATATCCACGACAAAGGTACGTTTGTTTCGACATTGAATCTTCAATGTCTCATCAGGTGGTATGGAAGGTATTGGAAAGCCTCCTTCCTTATATTTGGTCAGTTTTAGTGTTGGTGGGGGTTAGTGATAGGGGAGTGTGTCTCTGACCGTTGGAATTTTGGAGAGGGTTTAGTTAAAGTGGTTGACTAATGAGAGTCTTTGACCTCTAGACAGATTTAGCATTGTAAGTTTTATATTGTTTGGATTTCTTAGAGTAGCCGGCCAGGGGGAAAGGTTTGGAACCGGATATTTTTATTTAAGCAGAATCTTTATAATTAATGTAAATTAGTGTATTTAATCTTAACTTTGGATTTAGGAAATATATTTTTTCTATTAAATATATATATATATATATATATATATATATAATTATGAATTAAATTGAGGCACAGAAATTTCTCTGTTTCAAGACTGAATCTCATCATCAGGCAATGTTGGATGATGGTTGTGAAAATGATTTACATTTAAATACAAAAACAATCGGTTTGCTGTTTATATATGTGGGAAGATATAAAATTTATGTGTGTGTTACTTTGAACTAATCAGAATAAAAATTCCCTTTGAAATTTGGTCAGTAGTTTCTCTTACATACTTTCTTTCTTTTTTTTTCTTTTTTCTTTTTTCTTTTTTCTGTTTTCACCCCTAATGGTCAAAATATCAACCTACTTTTAACCTAATTTTTTGTTCTTTTTTATTCTTACTTTTATTTTTATTGCTTCTCACTATATCCTATTACTTTTGATATATCCATTCTTATACCAAAGATATCCTTTCTGCTTTCTCTATATCTTGACCTCTTCTCATAGAAAACAGGAAAGAGATGAAGAAAGAAAGAAAACTTTTTATACTTTTATTCAAACTTAAAGCGGCTTACTCTTCGTATCAGAATGTATTTAATTCTAATTTTTTCAAAACCTTTAATTTATAAATAACATTTTTATTTTTTATTCTAGTTGACTTTCTGCTATGATTATCCCATCTTTCTAATATCTATTTATTTATTATAAACAATTTTATATACCAATTTACTTACTTTATTTTAATATCTCATCAATTGTTTTCCTTAAGTGAATTATTGAGTATATGCATGTTAATTAATATAAAGTTCTTTTTGCTTTTCTTTTATCCATATTTTAAGGTGAACATTTTACAATATCTACATATAACATTTATTTCATTACATTTATTTAATAGATTTTTATTCTTAAGTGATTTAATAATATATGATTTTTTGTATAGATACAATGATCATGAGTTGTTTAAAGACATGTCTTAGCTTCTTTTAAAATTTTCCACGTGGGTGTTTTATTTGTTTCCTTTAGATACCAAAAATATTCAAGTAGGGATGTTCTATTTCTGTACTTATTATTATTAAATGAAGACATGTGCTGATAAATCTGTTTTTTAGAGAGTTCTTAATATTACTTAGATAAATCTTTACATTACCAGGGTTTTCCTCTGAAGATATTTCAAATTGATAGAAGACTGATTCCATTAGGCACCTGTTTTCTAACAAAAAATCTATAGGGTTTCTACAACTACACTTTTTCTTGTCTAAATTGTTATTTTCCGTTATTAGATTGTTTTTATTAATTTTGTTAAAATTTTTTAAAATATTATTATTGTAATTTCTATGAGTTTTTCCAAATTGTTCATACTGCTGTAACTTAATTTGATAGTATTTTTATTGAAAATCTTACTTAATGGATTCTTTTTCAGAAAGTGTTTCTTAATTAATGCAAAGAATTTATATCCCAATTTACTATTAATCATTTGGTTGAAAGGAGGTGTGTACCAAATAAAATTTCTATTCTTATTTTTTCTTCAGGGGTTGCTTTATTTAATGTTTGGGTTTTTATATCCACTATTTTTTAAGGCAGTGTTATAAAAATTGTTATGCTTATTAAATACTTCTTCATTTGCTGAATTTCTACTAATTCTGTATTCTGTTGTTGAGGGTGCATGTTTAATAACAGATGGAGGGTGGTTAGATTTTGGGTGGATATATAAAGGATTAGTACTTGGTTTTTATATGGTTGGTGTATATCCTTCTCCAGATCTAAGGTTACATCGAGGAAATCTACTTTTTTATATTTGTATTAATAGTTACTTTTAAATTAAGATTTTTAAATTCTTTATGTATCATCTTTTGAATTTTATCTATTTTAAAATTTGCAGTATTTCTTACTATTATAAGCCCATCATTCCTATATAATCCAATATCTTCAGTATCTACTTCCTTATAGGCCGTGAGATTGTATAGTATGAATAAGCCTACCAGATATATATGTGGGGAAAAGGGGTTCCAGACGTTAATCCATCCTGCATATATACAAGTCAACCATCCATCCGTGCATGGAGTACTGCTGCCATTTATGGTCAGGCACCTCTGCCATTCTCCTCAGTGTTCTTGACAGGCTCCAAAGGAGAGTCTGTAATGTGATAGGTACTGATCTGGCGGCTCGACTGCAGCCACTTACCCACCGTCGAAATGTGGCCTCCCTTTGTCTGTTCTATAAATACTTTCATGGCTTCTGCTCCAACGAACTTAAGTCACTGGTGCCTCCTCAACAGGTGTTTACTCGTGTAACCAGACTGGCAACTGGGTCCCACCCATTCACAGTCAGGTTAGCCAAATGCAGACGACAATTCTACTCCTGCAGCTTCTTCTCTCGCACTTCCCGCCTGTGGAACTTGCTCCCGTATTCTTGCTTTCCTGACGGCTACAACCTCCAGAAATTTAAATGCAAAATCAATACTCATCTATTAACCACTGGACTCTAGCTCTCTCCCCACCCCTGTATAACCTTCCCTTCTCTCCACCTATGTATCTGTCATTGCACCTGCTTTCTCAGCTTTCTATTGCTCCTTTCTAACTAGTTTGTACTCCTCACTCTTTTCTAATTAATCTTTTTACAGTTATGTAGTCCCCTGCACATCAGTGTCATTTCAGCCTTGCTCGGGGTGAAATGATTAAAAAAAACAAATATATATATATATATATATATATATATATATATATAAAACTAAACAGTTATAGGTCAGACTTAAATTAGACCAGTAAGCAGTTGTATTAGAAAGTAATACATGTTTAAAGAAACATAATTATTTAATATGGAAAGCATTTATATATTTAGGTGAGGAAGAACAACTGGTTACGCTAGTATGGTTTTGACCTTTTCAGTTTCATCAGATGATTTTTTTAACTGATGGCTTAACAGTTAAAACTTTTATAAGTTCATAACCAGAAGTTCAAACTTAGAGAGTGGTTTGTCATTGGAAATCCTTTCAGTATGGTTTGTATGGGCCTAAAAAATATTTTCTAACATGCCTACAATCAGGCGTTATTTCAGACCTTGCATTTAATAGATTTTATCATTCTGGAAATAACACTATAGCCAAATATTCTTCTTGGCACAATCTGCAGATATCAGCACCATTGCAGGATTTGGATTTTTTAGATATTTCCCACATCTTGAACAGACCCTGATGGATGAATAAACAGATAATGAACAGATTCTGATGGATAGATAAACTGATACTGAAAAGATTGTAGATGAAAAGACAGATATTGAAAAGATTCAAATACATAATCCAGTAGCAAGGCCTCTGATTGGGGGGAGGTTGTGAGGAGCATGAAACCACCTCTTAATTGTTGTATTTCCCAGTTCCAACCTGACCCGGAGTGGTAGCATCTGTTAGGGTCCAGCTGTGGGCAAATAGTTAACCCCCAATCTGGGGTCGAGACATTATAAAAGTATAAAAATTGACTTTTGTAGAAAGTATACATTTTTGAAGTAAAAAATTATTACCATAACACATTTTTAAAAGAAAAAATTATTACCAGCAATACATTTTTGAACACAAAATTAGAAGATATCTTCAGTTTTCTAAAATAACAAAAATAAAATAAAAACAACTTTTTAGTCAAAATCTGACAAAATTAACTTCTAACTATAACTAAACATTAAAAAAAATACCTTAAAACCCCAACTTTTTGACATTAAATAACCGACAGAGGTTGATATACTGTTAGACAAAACTCAAACTCAAAACCAAATACATAAATAATGAACAAACTCTGATAGAAGGATGAATAGATAGTGAAATATACAAATAGATTTCTTTTTAATAATATTACTGGATTCTTATAGATTAAAGCATGAATGCATGCAAAAAACACTCAATCCAAATCACCCATGTTTTTCCTTCCACATTTTGAATGACAACTTTAATGAAGTTAGCTTCTTAAATTGTCATGCAATTTCAATTAAAACCATTCTTATTGTACCAAGAGCTTTCATGTTCTTCCGTAGACATTTTCAAGTGGGTTTATTTCAGGTGTTATTAATTTCTCTTCATGTCTGTTTAAGATGTATTTTGTCTTGTGCATTGTTTTGAATGTTCTCAGTTTGTTCAATCTGATACAGACAGATGTCATGTTCCAGCTTGATTCCCTTTAATTCGGCCCCACCCCACAAAGTTTCATTCTAATCCTGTTCAGGTATATTCTGACTCAGGTATCACTCACTTAATATTAATATACCTATTCAGAACACATGATCATATAATTATTGGTCTTTTTGTTTGTACTGTAAAATAACAAAAAAAAACAGATTGGATAACGACTATAATTATGATTGCAAAAAAATCCCGTGCAGAGTCAAAAACCTCTGCAGGTATCAAAAGGCACCTATTCTTTCCACATTATCTATAGGTAGGGAGATGATAAACAGACATAGAAAAAAATAAAAAAAGATAGAAAGGTATAAATATAATTAGAAAATGAATAGACAGATGTGAATAAACTATGATAGACAAATAAATGTAAACATACTGTGATAGATAATGAACAAACTCTTATAGATAGATAGATAGATAGATAGATAGATAGATAGATAGATAGATAATGGACAATCACTGATTAGTAGATAATGAACAATGATAGATAGATAGATAGATAGATAGATAGATAATGGACAGACTCTGACAGATAGATAATGAACAGACTCTGAAGGATAGATAGATAGATAGATAGATAGATAGATAGATAGATAGATAGATAGATAGATAGATAATGAGCAAATTCTGATGGATAGACTGATAGATAGTAAAATATAACACATCACTCAATAAGTCCTGGACCTGACATGTAGATGACTTTAATGAAATATTAACCTTCAAATGGCACATGACAAAATTTGGGCCCAAATGGATTATTAGTTTACAAATTACAGTTATTTAACTGAAGCTACAATTGCAAATCTTTAAAACTATGGAATAATCTGAATTGCTATCTAATAGGAAAAAATACTGTTCAAGGAAAGCATTGGCTTGATAAGTGTTATTCGGACTCTGCTCCAATGGAAACAATGGTTCAGAGATGCTATGCTGATTTTAAATGCGGTTAAATGCTGAATGCTCAGGTCGTCCAATATCGGCAGTTGTCCTGGACAACACCAAAAAATCTACAAACTCGTTTTGGCTGATTGTAAATTGAAGTTGCGTGAGATAGCAAAAGAGTTGAACATATTAGAAGGCAGTGTATTCACCATTTTGCATGAACATTTGTCAATGAGAAAGCTTTATTCAATGTAGGTGACGTGTTTGCTCACAGTCGATCCAAATAACAACACGTCGACAATTCAGAGTGTTGTTTGCAAATGTTTCAACAGAAGAAAGAGTTTTTGTATAAATGATAATGGATGAAACATGGGTTCACCACTTCACTTTGGAGTCAAATCAGCAGTCAACTGAGTGGACAGCAGCAGGTGAAAGCCATCCAAAGCAACGAAAGATGCAAATATCAGCAAGCAAGATTTTGGTCTCCATATTTTGGGATGTGCAAGGTATTTTGTTCATTGATTACTTTGAGAAAGGAAGAACCGTCAATAGTAAATATTATATAGCATTATTGGTGCATTTGTAGGAAGAAATCACCAAGAAACATCCACAAATGAAGAAGAGAATGTGATCTTTTACCAAGACAACGAAACATGTCACAAGTTGATCGTAACAATAGCAAGTTACATGAATTGCACTCTGAATTGCTTTCACATCCATTCTATTCTCCAGATCTGGCCCCAAGCAAATAATGTCTGTTTGCAGACCTCAAAAGAATGCTCCAGGGAAAGAGATTTGGCTCCAATGATTAAGTGATATTGGAAACAGACATATTTTGAGGCCAAAGACAAATCTTTTTACAAAAAAGGCATCGATTAGAGAAGTATTGAAATCAGTGTATCACCCTAGAAGGAGACTATGTTGATGAATAAAGTCAAAATTTGCCTAAAAGTTGTTGTTTTATTAGTTAGGCCCAGGACTTATTGAGTGATGTGTTACAGATAGATTCTTTTTTAATAAGATTACTGGATTCAAAACATTCAGTCAGTTAAGTGCCATACGTGAAACACGCTTGGGCGGTCATGTCTTGAAAGAGACATGACTGACTGGGCAGAAGATTATTCTGCAGTAGGTTGCTATTGCTTTCTGCGGTAGACTGGTTGCCAGACAAGGCTATAGAACCCAATCTGTCCTGTTATTTAATGCATAACTGGGAGGAAGAGACAGAGTAATACCTTTCCCAAGGGTATTTGCACGTAAGTGAATGCAATGAATTCAACTGGAATTCGAACTCGGCTCCTCGATTTCTCGTTCCGAGCCGATATCCACTGCTCTACAACTCACCTAAAAACATTACAGCTGCCAAAATATTCCTGCACATTGTCAAAACTCTCTGCAGGTATCAAATACACCTATTTTGTCTGCGATTTCAGGTATTTTTAGAAAATGTCGAAATGAAAAAAAATAAATAAAAGTAAGAAATAAAACATTGCTAATCGGCTTGAAAGCAAATCTGTTCTATACTTTTGGACTATTATGGATTTTTGGCATTGCTTCAGTTATAATGATATCAGTTAGAAAAAAATATTAATTGAATTGATACAGTATTTGCAATTTTTGAAGCAAATGAAACTGTCAATATTGTGTATTTTAAATGTTTCATTTGTTTCAAAAGGTCTACATGATATACAAAAAAAATTTCATTCAATGCTTACATTAATCATATTGTTAATATTGATTCTAGTAACAAGCAATGTTTTAATTAATAAATTGTTAAATGCAATACTAGAGTGGTAGTGAGGTCTCATCCTTTTACAGTTCAAATGGCTAAATGTAGTCATAAGTTCTATGATAATATTATTTTGAAATGTTACTATGCTAATATTGTATATTAAATATTTCATTTGTTTCAAAAGATTTATACAAAAAATTTATTCTGTGCTTATATTAATTATATAGTTAATATTGATTCTGATAACAGGAAATGTTTTAATAAATGTTGAATGCAGTACTAGACACTAGAGGAGCTGTTAGGTTTCATCTTTTTACAATTGAAATCGATAGATGTAATGATAAGTACTATGATAATATCATTTTGAAATGTTTTATTTGTTTCAAAAGTTTAACATGATAAACAAAAGATTTTATCCAATACTTACATTAATTATATAGTTAATATCAATTCAGATGTGCGTTGTGGTGCATTGAATATCAGCTCGGAACGAGAAATCGGGGAACCGAGTTCGAATTCCAGTTGAATTCATTGCTTTCACTTACTCGCAAATACCCTTAGGAAAGGTATTAATCTGTCTATTCCTTCCAGTTATGCATTAAATAACAGGACAGATTGGGTTCTATAGCCTTGGTCGGCAACCAGTCTACCGCAGAAAGCAATGGCAACTCACTGTGGGATAATCTTCTGCCCAGTTAGTCATGTCACTTTCGAGACATGATCGCCCAAGTGTGTATCACGTATGGCACTTAACTGACTGAATATCAATTCTGGTAACAGGAAATGTTTTAATAAATAAATGAAGGCAGTACTAGAGTGGTGGTTAGGTCTCATATTTTTACAGTTGAAATGCGTAGATGTAACGATAATAGTTTCCTCCTTAGTTTTCTTAATTTCTCTCCTTATTAATGTGTTTCTTTTTCACTTATTCTTTTACACACATTAACCTCTTAGATAGACATGAATATAGATAGATAGATATATATAGGGATGTGTGTTACCGTGCAGTGGATATAGACTCGGAATGAGAAATTAGTGAGCCGAGTTCAAATTCTAGTTAGATTTGTTGCATTAGATTATGTGCAAATAGCCTTGGTAAAGGTATTGACCTACCTCTTCTTCCTCCAGCTATGGGTTAAATAGCTGGGTAGATTGGGTTCTGTAGCCTTGGTCAGCAACCAATCTACCACAGAAAATTGTGTCAACTTACTGCAGGAAAACTTCTTGTTATGTTTCTTTTAAGACATGATCACTCAAGCATGTATCACCCATATCATTTAACTGACTGATATAGATATCAACATAGATAGATAGATAGATAGATAGATATCAGTAGATATATAGATATAGATTAATAAGGTACACAGATGATACAGTGCTGATAGCAGACACAGAAAAAAACTACAAGACCTCCGACAGAAGATAGCTGAAGAGAGTGACAAGAAAGGACTACATACAAACGGCAAGAAAACCGAATGCATGGTCATCAGCAGAAAGGGCAGACCAAAATGCCCAATACAGGTGGGGGATACTAAAATCAAGCAGGTGCAAAAATTTAAATACCTGGGAAGTGTCCTAACAGAAGATGGAAAGTGCAACACTGAGATCCGAAGGCGAATTGGCATGGCAAAGGAAGCATTCCAGAAGTCGAGTAAAGTATTAAGAAACAGGCCAATTTTGCTAGAAACAAAGAGGAGAGTACTGGATTGGTATGTGATGTTGGTTCTTCAATATGGCAGTGAATGTTGGACAATATCTTCAAAGATGAAAAAAAATAAATTTAATTATAATTATATAATACTCTACAATCTATGTAGTGTTGAGCACATTTTTTAAAAATAAATGCCAGAGATATAAAAATTATATATATATATATATATTTTTTATTTTTATTTTTTTTAATCGTTTCACCCCAAGCAAGGCATTCCACTGCCACTATTGCACTTGGGGCTACATAGGGGAAGGTAAATAGAAAGAGTGGTTAGATATAGGAAATGTCAGAAGTGGGGTAATAGGTAGTTGGGAGGATGGGAAGAGTGTTTGAAAGAATGGAAGCAAGTTATTGTGTTAGGAGGTGTCTATTGACCTTACATTTAAACTCCTCGAGATTGTAGCCATTGGGGAAGCAGTCACGTGGAAGGGAATTCCATAGTCGGGAAGTACGAGAAAAGAAACTGTTGGAGTAGAAGTTGCGGTTGCATTTTATCGGTTTCACTGTAAAAGGGTGGGATCTAGTTGCTAATCTAGTATCTCGTGCAAATTCGAACCTAGGGGGCACCAGTGATCTAAGTTCATCAGAGCAGAAGCCGTGAAAGTATTTATAGAAGAGACACAGGGAAGCCACGTCGTGCCGGTGAGAGAGAGACGGCAGGCAGTCTGCTAAGCTGGTATCGATCACATTACAGACCCTCCGCTGTACCTTGTCGAGAAGCCCAAGGAGAATAGCAGGGGCACCTGACCAGATATGGCAACAGTATTCAATGCATGGGCAGATGGTAGATTTATAAATGTGCAGGATAGATTCAGACGGAAAAAAACCTCCGGGCCCTGCACAGAGAACCGACTTTCATAGCAGCAGATTTAGCAATGGATTCAATATAGTCATTCCACTTGAGGTCCACTGAAAGTGTGAGACCAAGGAGGCGCAGTGTTTTACTCTCTGGGAGGCAAGCCTGGTCCATGCTAATGGGAGGTAGGTGCGGTTGTCTATATATATAACAAGAAAAGTGTGATGGATCTGCTTATTATTTAACAATCATTGGAATTTGAAAAATGTGTTCCCTGTTAAATTATACAAAATATATAAATTTTCAAAGGGGGTATAGACTTTTGCAAGCCACTGTATTTATTTTTATGTTTGCATCTGGTCATCAGTTCACTTCTTTTGTTTAGTAAATTAGAGTTATTTAAGTGTTTTAAGATAAGTTTTTTGAGAACACATAAATTACTTCTATTTCCTTTTCCATTATAAGATTTGTTTTTTACAATGACATTCCAGATAATAATTGGGTTTTGATTGATTTTTAATATTTTGAGAGGCCAGTGTTTTTACTCTATTTACTATCACTTTTAAAGTCATTTGTTGATTGGAGTAATAGAATTTCCATTGGTTTTC
Organism: Ascarosepion bandense; assembly: GCA_037127315.1. Lineage (NCBI taxonomy): Eukaryota > Metazoa > Mollusca > Cephalopoda > Sepiida > Sepiidae > Ascarosepion > Ascarosepion bandense. The sequence goes on along the minus strand of JBBBDQ010001942.1, from coordinate 794,760 downwards.
TGTTGAGCCAAATTAAAATATAACATCGCCATCAGAATGGATGATACCTCGGTAAATAATACTTTTGGTCATATATATTTTGTAGCAAGGTGATAATACCACTAAGATGCAAAGGATTCTTCTTCCTTATGTCCATTTTGGACGTAGGTGATCATAAACTTCCACTTGCTCTTGTCTTAATATTTTTTCTTGTGTTATCTCTTCCAGACTTCAGTCTGCTATGACTCAGCATGAAAAAGTATGATAAGACTTTAAAAGAAACCCAAAATTCAATCTTAAACAAGAAAAGAGAGATAAACCTCTAATCTTGTTCTACACACAGGAAAGATATATTTATATCAAAGAAAAGGCTTTGGACAATTTTCACATCTGTACACAGCTACAGGCTATTAAGCTACCAGGCACAAGGGAGCATTCATTGTTTGCAATCGGCTCTGATCAAGGCTTTGATCATTCTAATCTGTTGATTCCCACCTCAGCAATTGTTTTATGTTTTATAAATTATCAGCCAATAGCGTGACTTTCAATAATGAGTAATCCTGATGATGGAATGACATTATTATCATGGGAAAAATTGCTCTGATGATAAATCAAACATTAGATACTCTCATAGACCAAACAGTTTTTCTTTATTAATTATATAATATTAACAAAGACAAAACAATGGTCTTCCAATTTGTCTGTAATATTCCAAGAGCTCTAGATAATGCCTAAAACTAAATATAACAAACATTTTACATATTTAAAATTTTTTTTTATAATCATTTCACCCCAGATAGTGCCACTGGTGTGCAGGGGTTTACAGTGAAAGGAAAAAACAAAATACCAAGGATACCAAAGAAGGATGGAAATCAAGAAGATACAAATGGCAATTGGCATATTTAAACTTTTGAAGTTTGTAGCTACAGTGGCTTGCAAAAGTCTACACCCCCCTTTAAAAACGTGTATATTTTGTATAATTTAAGAAGAAACAACACATTTTTTTCAATTCCAATAATTGTTAAATAATAAACAGATTCATCATACTTTCCTTTGATATAAAAATTACATTTTAAAAATTTCACACTGATTCTTAAAATCATATCACTTAGAAAAATGTCTTTACAAAAGTCTACAACCCCGAGATATTATACTGTGTTATCACGTAGTTTATCATTGATGTGTACAACCTTGAACAATCAAAAGGGATGTTCTACCATAACAAACAAACTTGGCCAGTCTATTATTTTGCTATATAAGGTGATTTTTGCAAGATACTGTATCAGAGTAACAAGAAAATGGAAGTGAGTTCCATGAATGGGAAGTGTGAGAAAAGAAACTGTTAGAGTAGAAGAGGCAGTTATATTTAACTATTTCAATAGCCAAAAGGTGGAACCTTGATGTCACTCTACTAGCATGTGTGAATGCATATGGTCAGGATACCTGGGAAAGAAGCTCATCAGAGCAGTTGCTATAAAGATACTTGTAGAAAAGACAGAGGGAAGCCACATCACTTTGGTGAGAAAGTGACTGAAGACCAGCTGCCAAGTCAGGATTGATTATATTGCAGATCTTGTTTAGGATTTTGTCGAGAACCTCAGGATGGATAGCAGGAGCACCTAACTAAATATGTCAACTGTACTCAACAAACGGACAAATGGTAGATTTATAAATGTGCAAAAGGAATTCTGACAAGAAAATCTTCTTGCTCTGACACAGTGACTTAACCTTACATAACTATGATAAAGTTTAATCCATAAATCAGTTGTAATATTAGTTTAACAATCATCACCATCATTGTTTAATGTTCGTCTCCATGTTAGCATGGGTTGGACAGGGTTTTCTTGATGGCCCCATGATTGAACCATCATGGTGTGAGTTTTACAGCTGTGTACTCTTACTAACACTAACTAGTTTAGGAGACTAGAAACTCAGTGCTTTTATTGAGACACCATATCTATCTATCTATCTATCTATCTATCTATGTATTTTATTTTGCTTCTATCTATCTATCTATCTATCTATCTATCTATCTATCTATCTATCTATGTCAGTTTGCTCATATCTATCTATCTATCTATCTATCTATCTATCTATCTATCTATCTCAGTTCAAAATGTAAAGGAAAATGCAGGCTAAAGAGACCAAGCTAAAAGAGGGTGGATATAGGATCAGAGTAAGTGTGAAAGATTCTAGAAAGACCCATTTCAGTTTGTTTCAATTAATTTGCACACGGATGTATTTCCGTCTACCTCAAGATTCCTGAGAAAGGAACTATGTATACTTATTAATGGCCAAAAGCTGAACAATGCTGAACATTTCACACATCTCAGGAATTGTGTCTCAACTAACTGCTGATTTAATAAAGAGATAACCAGTCGTATTGCTAAGGGGAGGTCTTTTGGCTATTTTTGAAAAGGAATATGGTATGAGAAAGACCTGGTACTGAAGACAAAAATATCCATGTACTGTGAGATAGTTAAAAAAAAAAAAGCTGGTGATGACAAACAAGAAAATCAAGTCTTATTTTGAAAAGGAATTTGTGTTGTCTGTCCAAAAAAAAATCCAAATCAAGATCTGGTTGACTTTAGTCGACCTTGAAATATGGTAATTATTTGTGATTCATTTACCAGTCTTGACTAATAACAAACTATTGTACTCCCCAATAAAAGAACTCTACTTTGAACAGCAGGAGGACTTGACTCTGTGGGTAAGGAGGTACTTATCCCTTACAAGTTGTGAATATGAATATTTCAACTTTTTGATTTAGCTCCCCACCCTCCACTATTTTCTGACATTAGACTTGTGAGTCTGTTTTTAAACCTTAGTATTATGACTTCAAACTTATGGATTTTTCTTTTATTTGAACCTTAATTATAGTTTGTCTATATTTCTGATATGAGGTATTGTAATTATTTACAATATTTACATTATTTGGACTTTTGTCCTCATCTTTGTTGATCCGGGGTATGATGATAAACTGAATTTGGCAGCAAGGGAGGTTGTGAGAAGCATAGAACCACCTCTTAATTGCTGTTGTTCCCAGGTTCACCATGACCAAGAGCAATAACACTTGTTAGCATCCCAGCTATAGGCAAATAGTTAACCCCCAAACTGGGGTTAAAATACTATGAAATTATAAAAATAGACTTTTATAGTAAAAATTCCAGGAATACATTTTGGAAAAAGAAAAAAATATTACCAGCAATACAATTTTGAAGAGAAAAATATTGCCTGTAATACATTTTTGAAGAAAAAATATTGCCTGTAATACATTTTTGGAAGAAAAAAATATTACCAGCAATACAATTTTTAAAGGAAAAAAATATTGCCTGTAATACATTTTTGAAGAAAAAAATATTGCCTGTAATACATTTTTGGAAGAAAAAAAATATTACCAGCAATACAATTTTAAAGGAAAAAAATATTGCCTGTAATACATTTTTGAAGAAAAAATATTGCCTGTAATACATTTTTGGAAGAAAAAAATATTGCCTGTAATACATTTTTGGAAGAAAAAAAAATAACCAGCAATACAATTTTAAAGGAAAAAAATATTGCCTGTAATACATTTTTGAAGAAAAAATATTGCCTGTAATACATTTTTGGAAGAAAAAAATATAACCAGCAATACAATTTTAAAGGAAAAAAATATTACCAGAAATAAACTTTTGAAGAGACAAACTCAGTCAAAACACTACCAGACAATCAACTTAAAAGACCTTTTCAAAAATTCAAAACCAGAAGACATCTTGAGTTTTCTAAAAAACATCTTTTTCTTCATCAAAATCTGACTAAATCAACCTTCTGATTTATGTGATGTTCGTCCATTGTATTCTCCAGCCTTCTTCAGGTGCTAGGAATTTTGAACCAAACCCTTTCTTACAATTACTGGGGTATATCATCCTTATTTATTACGTGGAGCATCTTCTGGTAGTCATTAGTTATCTCCCTCTAATCCTGTAAGTTACTTGTTCACCACTGCTGTAGCCTGGTATTGAACTCACCACTCTTTGGGTCAAGTCACAGGATACATGGCCCAGTAGATATAGACGTTGATTGAAGAGGCTCTACGCAAAGGGACAGAAATGATATACTCCAGTGCTTGTAATAAAGGGTTCTATTCAAAATTCTTAGCACCTGAAGAAGGCCAGAGTGTACAACGGTTGAAACGTCATACAAATGGCAACAAAGATGAGGACAATAGTCCGAATAATGTAAATACTGTAAATACTATCATTTAAAAAATATAGGCAAATAATAAAGGGTTTAGTTTGAAATTCTTATCACCTGAAGAAGGTCAGAACATACACTGACCGAAATGTGAATATGGCAACAAAAACGAGAACACCACTTCTTATTGTTATTTGCATTATATACTGTGAAGTTACAGAGAAGGAAAATATTCATTCTTACTGTAGATCTTATTAGGCACAAAAAAAAGATTAGCAATAAAAACTAATAATAAATCAGAATAATTATAAAAATATACTGGAATAAAAGTTACGTCATAGAAGATTCATTAATACAATAAATCTTTGCAATCACAACATCTAATTTTTTTTTTCCTTTGAGACATGCAGTTTTTGGTTTTTGTAGCAGTTATTGATGCAGAAAGTGAAATTGACAAGCCGAGTGAAAATATGAGCCCCCTTCTGAATAATGAACAAAGACCAATTTTGAAAGATTGCTATGTATGAAACAGGCTGTAAATGATTAACTAAATAAAAAATGTTATTTTCTTATCGCCTTTGAGGAAATTGTTCAACATTCACTGGTGTTAGGCTCCATTTTATTCCAAATCAAACATTAAGATATTGATTCATTGGCTGTTTGCGTTAAGTGTTCATTTTTTTCATTAATTTCCCCCCAGTCAGTTCACTATGTTCGTACTTGTAAGTTTAAAAAAATTGGTTTTTTTTTTGCTTACAAGTTGGCATCGGTTGTGTTTTTGTTTACTTTAATCATTTCTCCATAAACAAGGCAATAAAGCCACTAAGATGCAAAGGGTTTCTCAGTGATAAAGAGTATAAAAGAAAAGAGAAAAATACAATTAAGGAGAGTTAATAATAATAGAACAAGAATTAAGAAGAAAGAAGATAACTGTAGTGGATCTTCATCGCCAATTTTTTGTGGAGTTGTAGTGACCGGTTTGGTCAGAAGTAAGACACGGAACACAGGAGATAGGTTCAAAAACAGTGTATTAGTATAACAAGAACATACATACAAGGTTATTGTTAGTAATAAGTAAATAGAAATAAGTAAGTCTGAACGGTACAGTTACACTGCTTATTGCCTGACTAGTAGCTGGCTTTAACTGCATACTAGTTGTCATATTTAACTACCATCAACTGCCTCTTTTACTACCCCTGGAAGTCATGCAGGTAATTATCTATAGTTAAAGGAAGAGTTCATTCCTCATAGAAGGGCACCATAAGAATAATGGTTGACATTACATTAACATTTTTGGAGATCAAAGTTAAAGAGACTTCCACAAGTGAAAAGTTCAATAGAAGAAACTGTTAGTTTAGAACTTACAGTTACAGCTTGCCATTTCAACTGTAAAATGATGATACTTTACTACCAAACTAGCCAGTCAGTTAAGTGCCATACGTGATACACGCTTGGGCGATCATGTCTCGAAAGAGACATGACTGACTGGGCAGAAGATTATCCCGCAGGAGGTTGCCATTGCTTTCTGCGGTAGACTGGTTGCCGACCAAGGCTACAGAACCCAATCCGTCCTGTTATTTAACCCATAACTGGAAGGAATAAATGGATTAATACCTTTCCCAAGGTTATTTGCGTGTAAATGAATGCAATGAATTCAGCTGGAATTTGAACTCGGCTCCCCGATATCTCGTTCCGAGCCGATATCCAATGCACCACAACGCACATCCAAACTAGTACCATGTTTAAATTAATAGTCTACGTACCAGAGAGGAAAGTTCATCAGAATAATTACCATGAAAGTATTTATAGAAAAGGCACAGGGATGCTACATGAAATTTTTTTTTTTTGTTAATTGAGTTCACTCCAAACAAGGTAGTAAAGTCACTTTCCCTTTCCTTCCTTTTTTCTTCTTTCTCATTCCTTCCTTTTTTTCTTTCTCATTCCTTCCTTTTTTCACTTTCCTTTTCTTTTTTCTCTTTCCTTCCTTTTTCTCTTTCCTTCCTTTTTCTACTTTCTCTTTCCTTCCTTTTTTCTTCTTTCTCATTTCTTCCTTTTTCTTCTTTCCTTTTCCTTCTTTTTTCTTTTTCTCATTCCTTCTTTTCCTTCTTTCAAATTCTTTTCTTTTTTCTTCCTTCTTTCTTCTTTTCATTTCCTTTTATCTTATGGGTAGTAGGAGTTGTCGAAATGTTTATTTTGTTTTTCCTTACTGGGTCTTATGTGTGTATATGTTGTCCGTTGAATACTTCAGGTCACAAGAATGCATGCCTATTGCAATATTGCTTAACCCTGCCTTGATTCATGGCCAGTTTACTTTTGGTTTCTTCCTTATCTATTAGGGGTTGGTGATCTTACTGGGTAGTGTGGTTTTGTATTTTCTGGAAGTCAGCTGTTTTGCTGGAGAGTTGATATCTGCCTTGAGTGGTATCAATCTTAATGAGAGTAGAGCAAGACATTTCAACGTTGTTTTCTTGGATTTTATAAAGATTTTCTTCATTGTTTAAACATGTCTCTCAATGAGCCCATGTTCTCTGGGATAATATTTTGATTTGGAATCCATATTCCTAAACTATTCTTCTGAATTCTCTTGATGTGAATTGGGTGCTATTGTCACATATAAAATTCTTGCATATTCCTTGTTCTGACATTATTTCTTGATGGTATCAGCTCCTATGTTCTATAGCTTCCAGACTATTAGAAATTTGGAAATAGTAGCAGAAATTTAGACATTTAGAATAGTAGCAGACCATGATTAGATACCATTCTTGGTCTATTACAATTGGCTACTGTGTACCAAGGTCTACTTAATTTTTTTTTTTTTTTTTTTTAATCATCTCACCCCAAGCAAGGCATTCCACTGCCACTATTGCGCATGGGGCTACATAGGGGAAGGTAAAGAGAAGGAGTGGATAGACATAGGGAATGTCAGGAGAAAGGTGATAGATGAGTAAGGATAGCGAGGATGAGTGTCGGGCAGATGGGAAGAGTGTTTGATAGAATGGGAGCAGGTTAGTGTGTTAGGAGGTGTCTATTGACCTTACATTTAAACTCCTGGAGATTGTAGCCGTCGGGGAAGCAATATTTTGGAAGAGAATTCCACAGTCGGGAAGTGCGAGGAAAGAAACTGTTGGAGTAGAAGTTACGGCTGCATTTTATCGGTTTCACTGTAAAAGGGTGGGATCTAGTTGCTAATCTAGTATCTCGTGCAAATTCGTATTTAGGGGGCACCAGTGTTCATTGGAGCAGAAGCCGTGAAAGTATTTATAGAAGTGACACAGGGAAGCCACGTCACGCCGGTGAGAGAGAGACTGCAGGCGGTCTGCCAAGTCGGTATCTATCACATTACAGACCCTCCTCTGAACCTTATCGAGAAGCCCGAGGAGAACAGCAGGGGCACCCGACCAGATGTGGCAGCAGTATTCAATGCACGGGCGGATGGTAGATTTATAAATGTGCAGGATAGATTTAGACGGAAAAAACTTCCGGGCCCTACACAGAGAACCGACTTTCATAGCAGCGGATTTAGCAATGGATTCGATATAGTCATTCCATTTGAGGTCCACTGAAAGTGTGAGACCAAGGAGGCGTAGTGTTTTACTCTCTGGGAGGCAAGCCTGGTCCATGCTAATGGGAGGTAGGTGAGATTGTCGATGATGGTTAATTGACAGTAGCTTCGTTTTAGAAGCATTAAAATTTACTAGCCATTTCTTACCCCAGTCCAATATGGATTGGAGGTCTTTTTCAATCTCGGCTGCGAGTTTAGCTTTGATGCCTACACCAGATAATATGTCAAGAGAGATAAAAACTCACAGTCAGGTTAGCCAAATGCAGACGACAATTCTACTCTTGCAGCTTCTTCTCTCGCACTTCCCGCCTGTGGATCTCGCGCCCGTATTCTTGCTTTCCTGATGGCTACAACCTCCAGAAATTTAAATGCAAAGTCAATACTCATCTACTAACCACTGGACTCTAGCTCTCTCCCCACCCCCGTATAACGTTCCCTTTCTCTCCACCTATGTATCTGTCATCGCACCTGCTTTCTCAGCTTTCTATTGTTCCTTTCTAACTAGTTTGTACTCCTCACTCTTTTCTAATTAATCTTTTTACAGTTATGTAGACCCCTGCACATCAGTGGCATTTCCACCTTGCTCGGGGTGAAATGATTAAAAAAAAAAAAATTTCTTCTTTTTGTTGTGTATTCTAGTATTTTTGGCATGTGTGACATTTTGAGACTGTGTTTTCTAAGTCTTTCTACATGCTGGTCTTGTAAACTGCAGATTTTGCCATCAGTTTGCATTTATCTATACCCATGTTGCCTTGGTGTATTTTCTAGAGGATTTCTAGTAGTAGCGTTTGGGCATTATTATTCTTGATTAAGCTAAAAAGACACCAATATGTAATCTTGTAATGAAAGAGAAAATCATCTACCTTGACAAAAAAGAGGCTGAGGAGCCAGCTGCTACAAACAGTTAACCGGCTGCAGTCAAAAATTATCCATGCCCAGCCATCTTTCGCCATGTCAGTGTTCTCTGTTATCAGTGCTCTAGATTAAATCATTTTGCCCAAGACTGCCTCTATCAACACGAAGATTCTAAGGTCAGGAAATGGAATGAGAGATGTGACATCAGTGTCTGCCTCTTCCCATGATTAAGGTGTGCATCACAGTAGTGACACACTGCTTTGGTAGATTCGAGCTGCTCTCGGTCACTCATGAATGGATCAATTCGTCAACAATAGAGCAGACAAAAGATGGATGTACTAACGGCTGATAGAAAAGCTCTCAGGAGCCATAAGACTCTACATCAACAACAGAGAGCACATTGTTGGGGTTTTGACATGCACCTTGGGATAGATATTATTAAGGAGAAGGGTGGTATACACATCACAGATTTGGGTGAAGTTCAGTTTTTGTTAGGGTGCCCTATTTTACAGTGAAATGAACTCTTCCTCCTTCAATAAATACTAACCTGTGTAACTTTTGAGGAAGCAGTCATGAGGCAGCTTGGAGACAGTTAGGTGGCAGTCAAGACGCAGTGTAAATTGACAGTTTGGATGTACACTTCTATCTACTGACTAATAACATTACTATTTTGTATATATGTTCTGTTATTCAACCTACATCCTTGATTCCGTGTCTTTCTTTCTGGCCCTAACAGGTCAAAACAGTTTTCTAGTTCACCCATTTGTGCTGCCTTGAGGATTGATGAGACTGACTTTAGTGCTGAGTTCCACCAAAGAATTTTTCATGGACAGCACTATGGCAATGGTCAGAAAATAATCCACCAGAGAAACAATCTGAGGGTGAAATAGAGACTACTGAGAGGCCTGCAACCAGTAGAAAGAAAGTAACAACCTTCAAAGTATTTGGAACAGTGATGGTTCAATATAAAATGGATTTGGCTTCATAAACCGGGAAGATACAAAGGAAGATGTCTTTGTATATCAAATAGCTATAATTAAAACAATCCTCGTATATATTTGAGGTGTGTTGGAGATGGTGACAAGGTGGAGTTTGATGTCACTGGACCTGGCAAAAATCATGTGCAAGGTAGTAAATATGCTGCAGCCAGATGCAAATGTTTACAACAATGGTGGAATAGGAGGTATCATGGTGCTGCCAGGTAGGAAGGTGAAGAGGAAAGATGACCAAGATGGTTGTCACCTATGGGACAAGGGGTAGTGTAATGAAAGAGAAAATCAGCTACCTTGAAAAAGAGCTGATATATATCAGAGAAGCTATGCTAATGTTCTTTTCTCCCTGTCTGTCATGGCGAATCAGAAAAATCACTCAGCAAACAAAGGCTGTTATTTTTGTTTACTAGGAAATTGGTTTTTGTTCATTGAGGGAGAAAGTATGATTTTTGAGCTTGGGTGAGCAAAAGTGTGACTTTCACTTTTGTGAGGAGAAGGTTGAATTTCTGACTCTGTTTTTGGTACTACATTGCCTACTGGACTGTTCACAGCAGATCTGTGAGGGAACTTTGTGTTGGCACATGGATTATTTTTGTTTTATTGTTTGTTTCTACTGACACCATTGATTGATACCCAATTACTGACAGACCAGTAGTGACATATTGCTAATTGTATCTAGTGTTGTTTTTCCAACCATCCTTGTACAAGTTGTTGCTTGAAAAATTGTAATTCTTGTTCATTATTGGTCTCCTCACTGATCTATTCTAATTTGGTGTTCATGATACTGACAATCTGGTATATTTTGATGCCTATATCTTTTATTTTAATTAGGAAGGAGGAATATAAATTTATTTAAAAATTCCAGTCACGCATTCGTAAATATATAATTTAAAATCAAAATTATAGTGTTTTGGTTCCAGTTTCGGTTAATAGATATTTGCATTATAATTATTAATATTATATATTTTGGCATAGACAAGTTCACAGAAATAATCAACAAAATCTACAACAGGGGCAATATACCGAAGGATCTAAGCAGATCAATTTTCATAGCACTACCTAAGAAGCCAGATGCAAAGGAATGTGAACTCCACCAAACAATCAGATTGATTAGCCTCATAATAAAAAACCCTTCGGATTCTGATGAACAGAGCGGGCAGCAGAATTATTCTAGAGATAGAACAAGAACAGTATGGCTTTGTCAAAGGTTCCGGAACAAGGAATATGATATTTATGCTCAAAATGCTATATGAAAGTGCAATAGAAAAGGTGAAGGAACTCTGTCTGTGCTTTAAAGACTACACAATGAAAATCAAATTATATTCAAAAGCTAAGCAGAGTATTGACAGACAGAGATTTTGTTGGAAACAGAAAAAAGTGTACAAGACTGTTTGGCAGTATCTATCCTCCTATATGGCAGTGAATGCTGGACAATCTCCTCATAAATTCACAAATGAGGGAGAGACTAGAAGCAACAAAAATGTGGTTCTACAGCAGGATGCTGAGGATACTATGGACCAAACATATGAGCATCAACAAGGTTTTGGAATGGATGGAAATTTATATTTAGCACCAGGAAGAGGCAACTGAGGTTTCTGCGACATGTAATTAGGAAAAAAGGCTTGGGAATCTAATTTACTGGATGAATAGTGAGGAAGAGAGACATATTGCAAATTGTATTTGATACTGTTTTTTTCGGCCACCCTTGTATAACTTGTGAGTGAACTTGTAATTCTTGTTCTTCATTGGTCTCTTCTCTAATCTGTTCTAATTTGTTGTTCATGACGCTGACAATCTGGTTTATTTTGAGGTCTATATGTTATATATTGACAGACAACAAACACGCATATATATAAAAATATAAGTTGTATTTTTTATTAATGATGATGAACCGTGTAGCACAGGGACAGAGAATTGAGAGAGCGCGCTTCTAATGGGGTTGACGGGAGTGTCGTCGTATCTGTTGTGTCTCTCTCTCTCTACTGCTACTCTGGTCTACTACTGGCGAATCCGTGTGACGAGGTCTTTTTATAATCTTCCAGAACCGGGACTTTTTCTTTCGGTTTTGCCTCGCCCACGCACGCCCACGTAATTCTCAGAGACACCTGTTCTGTTTGCCTCTGTAGTTATTTCCGCTGCTGCCGGAAATAAGGTCAAAGTGACATCCGTTCCTTTCAACGACCGGAAACACCCTCGCTTGCATCAGCCTTCCTCGGGTGGAGCCAGATTGTTATATTACATATATCTTTTATTTCATATTTATTATTTCCAAGAATTGACTTTTGCACTTCAGGGTGTACACATCTCTATATCAACTGGTCAATCAGTTCTTCTTATATCTTTGAACTTACATTTCCTTGCATTGTTTTTTCAGTCTAGATAAAAAATTGTTGGTGAGTTCAGCAATATCTCGCTTTAACCCCTGGAATTTATACTTGTCTGTCTGTGGTTTGAACAGGGTTTTACATGTGTGCTGAATTTCTAGAATATTTTATCTGGTCTGAGACTATTTTCATCTCTGAGACCCCATGAATTGCATAAATCCAGACCTTTTTCACCAGTCTATAGTAATACTTAGCTATTATCCGTTGTTCTATTGAGGAAGTTTTTAAATGTCAGCTCACATTTTTATCTGAATTTCTTAAATGCTTCAATAATGTCATCAGCTTTCCAAACCATGCTTCAATAAAAATTCTTGGGTGTAGCGTCTATGATTTTTCTTCTTTATTATTTCAGTCAACACTCACCTGATATCATTTTGGATTCACTTGCATTTCTTACTCTTTGATTTTACTTTGTTGTAACATGTACCTTGTCCACTCCCACCATGTTATATTTCATAGTTCTTGAACAATACGGTACTTAAGATTTAAAAATGATGCTTATTTTCTTAGATAAATTTGGCATGTGTATCTTCTTCATCATGTTAAAAACAGTAGTCCTGCTGTCCCTTTTTTTAGCACATGCCTGTTGGGAGCCTTTGCTTACTTCCTCTTTTTTGCTGTATGTAACACCTGCCACCTACAATATGTAGAAAAAAGGTGTCAGTTTAAACTGATGCCAAGGGGATTTGTATTTATCAAAGAGCATGTTGTGTTGCTTCATTTTGGTATAATTAGAAGATAACACAAACTTGAATTAATGATGTTTATTTTTGGTATAAAACTTTAGGTTTTTACATCAAGTTACAACCTTTAAATTTTGTGTGGATACAGGAGCAGACTAGCTAAATTCTCTTCACTGTAGGATGCTAGTAGTAAACGAGCCTATCCCTTCTGGACTCTAGTGGTCAACTGACTAGCATCTTTCCTTTTTCAAATCTCTTCACAAAACTACTGTCCTTAACTCCTACTTCTTACTTCTACTCTTACTCCTACTCCTACCAAAAGAAACGGTTCCTTATTTTGCCACCCAATTTTGAATTCTTGGCGTCAGTGTGTCTATCTTTTTCTATTTTTAGAACACTCGCCATTTTATAAACCATAACAAGCATATTTTTCATTCTTTCTTGCTCTGTTCTTTGACTTCAGATTTTCAGCCTATAATTTCATAGACTAAAGAACTGCAGAGGGGAAAACAGAAAACCAAAAACTGCTTTTATTAAAGAGTACAAAACTGAAGACATTTTTTAGTGGAATAAACATTGTAATATGATAGGAAAATTATGTATTTTTGTTGAAGGAGCCATTTGAAGAAGAGATTAATCATAAATATTTTCCTCAATCCAATCTATCAATAAATGTTGGCCAGGGAGTTAATATTTAATGCAAAATAATCTTTTTTATGCATTTCTAAGCAGTCTGAATCTTTGTATATATTCTGATTTGAAACTATTTCATATAAATTGGCTGGAAGCCATTTTGTACAGTCATTTATTTACCTAGATTTATTTATACATAAATTTTTAAAGGTGAATATATATATATAAGAAAAATTAAGGTAGAAACATTATTTCATGGTAAATCGGAAGTTGAGGCCTATTTCAGGCGAACCATCATCAGCTGCTGTCTTTATTTTACAAAGGATTTTACACGAATGAGATTCACAAAGGCCTAAAAAAAAGAATAAAAATGACGGTCACTAGCTTAAAAGAGAAAATTTAAGAAAAAATACATCAAACACACACAAATATTCATACATAAACATATATATATGCAACATATAATCAGAGGACACGTGTAGCGGCAGATGTCAACAAAGGTTTGAAGATACATTCAGTCTGACAGTTGGATTGCAGACCTGTAGATTTCAAACGTAAAGAAAGTGGGTTAGGAGAGAGAGAGAGAGAGAGAGAGAGAGAGAGAGAGAGAGAGAGAGAGAGGTTGCGTTAAAAAGAAAGGTTAAGTATCTTAAAGCGTAAATGAAAGGGGAAGAAGAAGAAAGAAGAGAGGAATAAATTTAAAATAGAAAGAAAAGATGATAGGAGAAAATGAGAAAATAAAAATAAATAAATAATATAATTTAACGGTGAAAGAAATTGGAGTCTAAAAAAATTAAAAGTACATTTAAGAGATAATAGTTAATCTGTTGTGATCACCAAATACTCACACCACTATATAAACAAAATTATACTAATTATAAAATCAACAAAACAAATATAATGCAATATAAAATCTAAAAATTTAAAAAACTTTAATTTAAAAGTAAGCCTAATTATTCTATTTAAATTTAGTTGTTTAAACTTAGTTATTAAGTTTAAAAATAAATTTACATATTACTAGTGAAAGGATCTATCTATATATATATATATATATATATATATATATATATATATATATATATATACTAGCAGTATAGCCTGGCATTGCTCGGGTGTAATGAAAGCTTTAAAACTAACCCATGGTCCTGGAGCTCAGACTCTTTGGACATTGGCACGGAAGACTAAAAATCAATAATAGTTTCCAGCTAAAGCAAAACCATAGACTGAAAGAAAAATGAATGGATTTTTTCCTGGTATCGATATCAAATAAGTTTTTTCATCGTAAACTAAATTTCGAAGGTGAAATAAGTCCTCTGAGTAAATGGTATCATGGTTGAGGCTAAGAACTACAATTATACCTACTTAGAGCCAAACCTGAAGCAAAAACTAAAATAAAAGGGCTGAAAAACTGATTTTGATCAGAAACGGTATCTTGCCTTTTATATATATATATTATCGATTTTCTGCACTATTGTAAGAACTGCAACCTTGAAACTTCTGAATATCGTTTCTTATGTCTTTGTCTATTAGTGTATCAAATTTGATTAAAATTGAACCACTCTTTCTATAACCCGATTTTTTCGATTATTGATTTTCAATATTTATCGGCTGTACCTCGACACAAAACCTAGCTAAGAACACTCGCAGACACTTATAGTACAACTGTGTAAATTTTCAAGGAAATTGGTTCATCCGTTTCGGAGTCTATAGGTAACAGACACAGACACACACAGACACACACACAGACAAAGTTCCATTTATAAATTAGTTTAGATAAATATGCAGGTTTCATTGAAAATGATAGACAAGATCATCCAAAAGCAAAAGAAGGTTAAAAATAAGAGAGGCATTACTAATAAAAAAAGAGAAATCCTACACTTAATAACATCAATTATGAACATGGTCAGAATGTGCTTACCATGTTCAGAACTTAACATACAAATGACACTACACACATGAACTTTACACATAGTTATTTACAAGTAAAACAAAGTTATTCTTGATAATGGCTAAAAGTATAGCTGGAAGTGCTTGAAAGTACAAAACTATTAGACAATTCTTATATAATTTCAGTTCTGAAAAGAAAAAAATGATAAGAACGCGTGAAAAAGTATATAAAAAACTTAATGATAATACCTTGTCTGTCATCTTTGATAAAACCTGCACAAAAGAGAGATTGTTGCCCAAATACACAATATATAACTAACTAATTATGTATATATATAATTAGTTAGTTCTTGGTCAGAATTAAATTAGACAGTACAGCACCAACACCAAGCTCAAGCTATACCAGAGCTGTGTTGTATCTACTCTCCTCTACGGATCTGAGTGTTGGAGAATGACTAAGGCAGATCTCGCCAAACTTCGATCCTTTCACACCATATGCCTAAGACGAATACTGAGAATATTTTGGCCAGAGATGATCTCCAATGAAGACCTGTTGAAGAGATGAAAGCAAGAGAACATGGGCACCATCATTACAAGAAGGCAGTGGAGATGGATTGGGCATGTGATCCGGAAAGATCCACAGTCAATCACAAGGACAGTACTGCACTGGACCCCAGATTGCAAAAGAAAGAGGGAAAGACCAAGAATGACATGGATAAGTACGGTGGAGAATCAGATGAAAGCCATGCAGTACTCTTGAGGTTCATTGACTAGTCCGATCCAAGATAGGCAGAGGTGGAGAGCTTTGTTTGCTGCCCTACAACTTTTGAACATTTTTCCTTGGGAAATGAGTTATTTCTGCAATTTAGGTTTCAATCTTTTGGTACCTTCAGGTGAAGATAAATTGCCTGAAAATACTAAAAGGTTAAGACCTAGGTTGAGGAAATAACTCATTTCTAAATGAAAAAAAAATATAGAATATAGTTTTAGGACATGCTATATTTATGGGCTAAAGGGCTCAATACTATGGATAGAGCATATGTAAATATAAGACTGGAGATTGAACTTAATATCCAGAGGTAATGACAGTCTGTATCATCCTAAATGCATTTGTCAGGCCTGATGATTGCATTTAGCTGGAAACAGATGGCCACCTTTGGATGATGACTTCAATGACCATTCTTACATATATATATATATATATATATATATATATATATATATATATCTGGAGCATCTTAGACCTCTCGACCATTAATGACCAACAGTCTAAACAAAGTTAACTCAAGCCTATATAACACAATTTTTGATTCTTCGTAATAACCATATCTGCTCTGAAATGTATTGTAATGTCAACAAATGTAAACATGTTAATAAAATGGTTGTAAACAAACCAACAATCAAACCAACAATTTGAAATTATTTGTTTGAACATTATTTTTGATTGATACTCATGTTTAAATAGATATTCTGTTTTATAATCAAACAGCATATATATTTATTTCTACCAAAAATTTATTGTCAATAATCTAATCAGATTATGGACAATAAATTTTTGTTACAAAATATGTTTCATTCAACAGGATTCAAATTATATAGGCTTGATATATATATATATATATATATATATATATATATATATATATATAAAGAAAGGTAAGAATTTATCAAGAGAAAGGTAAGGATTTTATTTTTGCAATAAGTGTTTATAAACAAAAATAAAAAAATAAAAATGTTGTTTGTTTTTCAGAATTCTTAACTTTAAGAATACTGACAAATATGCATCATGCTAACTAAAAGTCTAAGTAAATTAAAGAGAATCCTAACTGATGTAATTTAAGATCTAATGATGTTGAACTTTTTATGTAATTAATATATTTATATTATTTTAGTTTTGGATTAATTTATGTAATTTATTAATTTGAAGAATGCCATACATTAAGAAGATATGTCAAAAGAATCACAAATATTTGGATGGATAAAAAAATTACGATTAATAAAATTTTAAGTGGACTCAAATACAAATGACTATGTGTGTGTGTGTGTGTGTGTGTGTGTGTGTGTGTGTGTGTGTGTGTGTGTGCAAGTTTTGTTAAAAATGACAAACAAGGTTTGATGGTTAAGTTTTTGTTTTTAATTTTTCATGTTATCTTACAGTATTTTTCTTTTCAAAAACATTATATAAAAATTGTCCAAATGTTTTATTTCTGCAGGCACTTAAAAAACTTTCCCATGGCACCTTGTCTGTAATTTTTAATAAAATATAAATAAAATTGGGATCGTTGCCTAAATACACAATATATATTTATATCGTTCATTCAGCAATGAATTAGAACACTCTCAGCTATTGGGCATGCATAATAATAATATACACGCTAAAAAGTGTACCTTCTTCTACTGAGTGGCCATAGCTCTGAGGTAGAATTGCCGACATGCCAATTCGGTCGGGTTTCAATCCTGGGTTAAAAAGCAATCAGAGTCTAACCGTACTGATGAGCTGTGATACAGTGAAATAGATCTGTCTGCGGATGACTATATATATATATATATATATATATGTGTGTGTGTGTGTGTGTGTGTGTGTGTATATATATATATATATATATATTTATAACTTAAATCCAAAAGGAAAAGCAGGTAGGTAAATCCCCAAAAAAACAATCCTAATTAATATTAATTACATTAATATCAAAAAGAAAGGTAATATGGTTTAACCCTCCATACTGCAAACTAACCAATATTAATATAGGAAAAATAATAGGTGCAAAGTAGATTGTAACTTCTCAATTAAGTTTTTTACAATTTCTCTAGAAATTAAGCCTAATTTGCTTTTAGTTGGATTAATTAGTCTAGTTTGCAACTTATTTTAGAAATTAGGTTTGTGGTCTTTAAATAAAATGTAAGCATCTTTGGTAGATACTTTACCTATTCTATCATCAATTTTTAGATCATTTGCAAATTTAGTTGTGGCAATGTCTATTTCAGATAAAGTTTTGTTTCCTCTGTTTATTTTGTATTGACTGGTTATTTTATTTTTAAGATTGGTGTAACTGGAAGGTTCACATTTATAATTGTCTCTGTAATTTGAATATAAATTGCACTGAGCCCTCCACCTTGATCAGTTTTAATATTAATGTAATTAATATTAATTAGGATCGGCTTTTGGGATTTACCTACCTGCTTTTTCTTTTGGATTAAAATTATATAAAATATATATATATTGTCATCCACAGACAGATCTGTTTCACTGTATCACAGCTCATCAGTACGGTTAAACTCCGATTGCTTTTTAACCCAAGATTCAAACCTGACCAAATTAGTGTCAGTTGGCAATTCTACCTCTGGGCTATGGGCACTTGGTAGAAGGAGGCAGACTTTTTTGTGTGTATATTATCACTATACGCGCCCAATAGCTAGATTGCTCTAATTCATTTTACTGAATGAGCGATGCGTACACGCCAGAGGAGCTACTGTTTTTCAAAGTCTACCATTCTTCCAGAGTGCTCAATCAGGGTGTGAGTGTGTAAATATTGTCATCCGCAGACAGATCTGTTTCGCTGTATCACAGCTCATCAGTACGGTTAGACTCCGATTGCTTTTTAACCCAGGATTGAAACAACCCCTATTTCTGTTTTATATATATATATATATATATATATATATATATATATATAAAACAGAAATAGGGATTGTTCCAATAAGAAAAATTGATATAGAAGAAAAAAGTGCGAGAAGCCATGAACATTTTGAAAACAATTTTGAAGTATAAAGATGAAATCAAATTTAGCAAGTCAGTGTAAAAATTTTTCGGGTCAACAAAAGGTGAATGATTCCCAAAATAGAAGAGATTTAAAAAGTGAATGTGAAAAAAGCCACAAACATGCACACATATAAATTATATAAATTATCTATATAAACATGATATTTCAGCCATCAGAAAGACAAACATATCTTGATATATGAATTCATGAGTTTATTCACCAGAAGAGAGTCAACTTTGGACTTGAAACACGTGTAGTGACACAAATATTATTATGGACACTTAATATATCACACAAAAAGCAAGTAATATTAATAAAATAACTTATAATAGCAATAAATCTACACTTTAAACAAAATGTTCACAGCTTCTCACATTTATACATATATATATATATATATATATATATATGAGTGCATATATATATATATATATATATATGAGGTCTTTCATTTTCTGTTGGTATATGTTTTCATCCATGATTTCGATTCCCCCACCTTTGTCAGAAGAAGATATGTGTATATCTTTGTTGTTTTTTAATTCCTCCAGAGCTGTTAAATATCTGCGAGTAATTAAGATGTGGTTTGTTTTTTTGTGTGTAGCTGTGAGTATACCTTGAATACACCCTTTGGTGAATTCCGAATCGTTGTTTTGATGGTTTTTGATGATAAGATCTGCCATATCATATTTTTGCAATCTGGTGGCAAACTTTTGACCAAAGCTTAAGGCTTCCAGTTGGGTATCTGATAGATGGAATCTGGATAAATTATTGACTAAATCTTTTTTGCCAATCCTGGAACATTTGCTATTGTTAATTAGTTTTTGAAATTTAGTGTGTAATTTTTGAACGTGCTTCTTGTTGCTGTAAAAGACCATGTCTTTTATATAATTTTTGTCATATATAGAGAGAGTATTTCCCGCAATATATGCCCTGTGGAAGAGTACACGTTCCTTTTCCTCCAATTCATGGACTGATGATTTCAGAAATTTGTGGGCATAAGCAGCGGGGGGATATGATGTGATAATTTCATGAGTTTGCATGAGCTTTTTGGAATTATTTTTTCTTCAATGCATTTTTTGAGGAAGTTTTTCTGGTTTCTGTGAGAATGGGCGGCTTTTAGTGATCTTTTATATTTTCTAATTTGGTGTATATATATGCAAATTCCCTTCATTTTAATATCTCGTGACTTTACACTACACATGAAGAAATTCTAAAAACAAAAATAATCTTTTGAAATGATTTATGAGCGTCTTTGTGGTTACCAACACTGTTTGTTTATAGATACGTAATTTAGAATAAAGCTCATTTCGTCTTTTTGCCTTGATAAAGTCCATCACAGGACGAAACGCTTAGGCAATTTAAAATACAATTTTCCTCTTGTCTTTATTTTATTTAACCATTCTGTCCTTCATCTCAGATTATAACTGAGTATATTTTTACAAATTATCGACATGGAAAACAAATACACCTAATATATATATATATATATATATATATAAACAAGATTATAATTATACTTGTGTCAAAAACCTTCCTTGAAAACTTTCAATGGAAGGAAAAAAGTGGTTTTAAAAAAAGAAAGAGCTAGTACATGAACGTCAGTCAAAAGTGTTCAGACCGAGATCAGTACAAAGCCCAAAGAAAAAACCCTGACACGAGTAATCATCTAACAGAAAGTGCTCAATACAGAGGTAGAGCAAAATAAATAGATAACACCTAATGAGCCAGACGAACCTACCTAGGTTTCACCAAAACGGATCGTCAGCTTTCCCTGTAAATCTGCTTAGGTGAAACCTTGAGAGGTTCGTCTGGCTCATTAGGTGTTATCTATTCATATGTATATATATATATATATATATATATATATATATATATATATATATATATATATAAGTGCATATGCACATTTATATTAGCACTAAAACTACTTTTACCCACACACACACAAAATTAATTCTTTTACATTGAACCTAACTTTAGAGATTACCACTAAGTTCCAATAAAATGGAATCCCTAGCACTTGAACTACTCAACACTACTACTGTTGTCATCACTTTGCTGTCATTACCCATGATGTCACTCACAACTTTTGACAAGAAATTATGATCATCAATTTTTGCTACAAAAATTACTATGCTTGATCACATGATCATAATCAACTAATCAGATTATATTTTAAACAGATAGCAATTTTCCATTCAGATAGATGCAGCACATACCATGGCACAGTCAAACATCTCAATTTAACTTTTCAAAATCATAAAACTGTGAAACTGGTAAAGTTATTTTAAATAAATATGCTTAAAGACTTCAGCCATATTTTCATTTCCTTGTTCTTATATAGATTTAATACAAGTAAAATTTATCATTTACTTGATTGATACTTTATATATATATATATATATATATATATATATATATATACGTAAAAAAATCACAAGATCGCCAAAACCTACCGCGGTTTCACACAACGGCTCGATATATATATATTGATTGATTGTTTAATTACTTAGTTTTTGGTCATAATAGGGTTAGACCAGTACATATTTGTATTAAAAAGTGTTTGATATAATTATATTGTAGAACTTTTGAATATTTTCCATTTTTAAATGAGTTATTTTGCTACCCAGGTTTATACCATGAGTAGTGTCTTCAGGTGATTTTTAGTAATATATAATATATATATACATATATATATATATACATATATATTTAGTTTTTAATAACATATAATATATATATCTAAATCTAATCTAAACTTATTTATAAATGGAACTTTGTCTGGGTGTGTGTGTGTGTGTGTGTGTGTGTGTCCACTACCTATAGACTACGAAACAGCTGAACTGATTTTCTTAAAAATTTGCACAGTTGTACTATAAGCATCTGTGAGTATTCTTAGCTAGGTTTTGTGTCAAGGTACTTGAAAATCAATAATCAAAAAAATCAAGTTATAGAAGGAGTGGTCCGATTTTAATCAAATTTGATACACTCATAGACAAAGACATAAGAAATGATATTCAAAAGTTTCAAGGTTGCAGTTCTTACAATAGTGCAGAAAATCGATAATATATATATATATATATATATATATATATATATATATATATATATATAAAAGGCAAGATGCTTGTGTGTGTGTTTGTTTATCTGCCTATATGTCTGTATTTTTTTCAGCCCTTTTATTTTAGTTTTTGCTTTGGGTTTGGCTCTAAGTAGGTATAATTGTAGTTTTCAGTCTCAGCCATGATACCATTTACTCAGAGGACTGATTTAGCCTTTAAAATTCAGTTTATGACAAAAAAATCTTATTTGATATCGATATCAGGAAATCAAAATTTGACTTACATCTATTCATTTTTTTTTCAGTCTATGGTTTTGCTTTAACTCGAAGCAACTATTGCTTCTTAGTCTTTCATACTAACGTCCAAAGAGTCTGAACTCCAGGACCATGGATTAGTTTTAAAGCTTTCATTACACCCGAGCAACACCGGGCTATACTACTAGTATATATATATATATATATATATATATACAGGACAACATTTTGGAAATGTTCCCTTTTATGATAAAAGTTCTATGTGGGGTGGGGATGCTTGAATTTGAAAATGGCTCCTTTCCAAGTTAACAATGTGTATGACAGATTTTAGCTGTTACTTCATGAGCAAGTAATATCATTATCAGGCAATGCTTGCCAATGTTCTTCCTCCCGTATTCTGTTATCAATCAACTATTGTGACAGACCATAAACAAGAAGAGCATTCATGCAAGCTGAATATAAACCAAACTTAGCCAAATTTTCAAATTAGATCCCACAGTTCTGTTTGCTATTATTCAAATTTAAATATTGTAGATATGTGTATGTGTGTGCATTTGAATATTTACATAGTTGTATATATATATATAATGTAGATACATACATGAAGATGCAAATATGGATACTTATGTGTGCACATACACTATCAGCCATAATTATTAAACCACCCCAGTTTTTTTGTTTTTTTTAAATGATGTATTTCATACTATTTTTAGTATTTATTGCCAAGTGGATAATTCTAAATGAAAATAGAATGGTTCTTTTTTTATTATTACTTTGTAAAATTTTAGAAGGCAAATAGCGACAATTTACCTATCGCACCGTTTATATATATATATATGTAAGATATATAGATGACATCTTTGTTTTAGCTAAGAATATCGATCAAATTAAATATCTTAAAAACAAATATGAAAGTCACTCCGTCCTCAAATTTACATTAGAACTTAATATTAATAACAAACTCCCATTCCTTGATGTATTCATTGATTCTAGCACACATAAATTTACTACTTCTCTATATAGGAAACCAACTAGCATAAATTCGTGTCTTCTTAATTATAATAGTGAATGCCCCCAATGATATAAGTTAGCTGTTATAAAAAACTTACTTCAACGCACACAAATGATATCTTCTTCCAAATCTATATTTTATAAAGAATTACACAACATTAAGCAAACACTAGTCAATAATGGATTTCCTAACTCCGTTATTGATCAACAAATTAAAATGTATCTCAACAAACTTAACAATAGCTCTAACAATAATGATAATATTAATAATAATGGTTTACATCAAAATAAACATAACACTATTAACTTATACTATTGCAACCAAATACATAATAATTATAAACAAGATGAAAAAACTCTCAAAAACATAATACGTAGAAATGTTAAACCAGTCGAAAGTAGTAATCAAATTAAACTCATTATATATTATAAAAAGTTTAAAACAATTGACCTCATAGTCTATAATAACCCAACAGGCACTAAACTAAATTCTTTACAAAAAACCAATGT
Source organism: Ascarosepion bandense (assembly GCA_037127315.1). Classification (NCBI taxonomy): domain Eukaryota; kingdom Metazoa; phylum Mollusca; class Cephalopoda; order Sepiida; family Sepiidae; genus Ascarosepion; species Ascarosepion bandense. The sequence goes on along the minus strand of JBBBDQ010001942.1, from coordinate 771,014 downwards.
AGTGTACCAATTTACATGCCCATTCAGAGATTGCATCTCTGATACTAATCAAAAACCTAGTACATATATTGGTTTTACCACAACCACGCTCTCCCATAGACTTACATGTCATCTTTCTGATCAGAGTACTATTAAACAACATTTCTCTGAAAAACATAAACATGTAATATCAAACAGATTTTGGTCAACAATATGGTGATCCTTACTCATACACACAGTAAGAGGAACCTGCAGATATTGGAGGCCATGTACATCAAATCAAAACAACCAACACTCAATAAAATCAACTTTAAAACAGGAAATAACATATTACATTGCATTTGACTAGATGGTTTTGTTGTCATTTCGTGCTATCCCGCGGTGTGACTTCATAAAACCGCATCGCAAACTTAAGAACTGCGTTTATTATTTTTGGTAACTATTGCCGTTGCCAAGCGGAGTTTTATGTCAACACAAAATAAAATCGTCGGTGATGGTGGATTTTATAATATTTCAGTTTAAACTACCTCTCTGAAGATGGCTCATGTGAGCCGAAAGCTTAGAAGAAAACCAATAAATAATTATCCAAATGTTGGAGAATTTTTGTCTTTATTTTCAACTGAAATTAAAGCAAAAATACGTTTAGAACAGCTCATGATTAAACATAATAGACATTCATTGTCTCTTATATTTAATAGCATATGTCTAGAAAAAAAAATATATATATATATATATATACACTGCCGGCCATAATTATTAGGCCACCCAAGTTTTTTCAAAGAAATGTATTTCCTACTATTTTTAGTATATATTGCCAAGTGGATAATTCTAAATGAAAATAGAATGGTTCTTTTGTTATTATTACTTTGCAAAATTTTACATGGCAGCCAGGAAGCCTTTGCTTTGGCCAGCCAATAAGAAGAGGAAGAGATGGGGGAAGAGATCACAAAAACTGGACACCAAAACAGTTCATTTGATGCATATGCTATTGTGCAGTATTAACAATGAACAATTCTATTTTCATTTAGAATTATCCACTTGGCAATAAAGACGAAAAATAGTATAAAATACATCATTTTTTTTATAAACTGGGGTGGCCTAATGATTATGGCCGTTAGTGTATATGGACATGTAGATATATACATAAATATGCATGTGTGTGCATGTGTGTGTATATGTGCATGAAGATATCTGCACTAATGTGTGCATATATACAGGAGAAACCATCATTAGATTTGACATGCTCTAGACATTATAAGGAATTCTTTTGCTGAATTGTTCTAGAGTACATCAAATTTAATGACAGTTTCTCCTTTAAAGGAGAACGTGGGTTTTTTTTCTCAATTATTCAAGCTGATGGAGGAAAATAAATAAATATACTGTTTAATGAATAAACATGAATGAATAGTTGCTGAAGTAATCATTCTGAATATTGCTTAAATGCCACTCAAATATTAAGCCTCCAATGCTACTATTCCTTACTTAAATCGACCATTTCAGACTATGGGCCATTCCATCATTGACAGTGCTAAAGGGATGTCAGCCACTCTACAACAAGAACAAAAACCTTGGAGAGTTGAGTTAAAAGGAAGATAGCTAAGAAATTTAGAAGAGGACTGACTCATGGAACTAGAACAATCTACTCTGGTGAATCAAATGAAGGTTTCAGTTCAAAATTCAAATCAAGAAAATACGATGGTCAGAAAGTATGATGACCAAAACTTTTTAAATGTGGCAACAAAGATGGGAACAACAGTCTGAACAATGTAAATAGTGTACATATATATGTATAGATTAATGTAAATATCCTCACGCACACGCAGATATATATATATATATATATATTTATGTATATATTTACATGTCCATATATACACAAACATAAGTTTTGCATATTTGCACCTTCATGTACAGTGACCTAAGAAAAGTTTTTAGCTAGGAGAAATAAACTGCATCCAATTTCAAAATTTAATTACGTAATTTCAACTCAACATAAACAAACAGTATTTGGAACTAGTATAGAGTAGGTGGATGTGTGCTGTAGTGCAATGGATATTGACTTGGAACGACAAACTGGGGAGCCGAGTTCAAATTTCACTTGAATTCCTTGCATTCACTTACGCACAAATACCCTTGGGAAAGGTATTAATCCATCTCTTCCCTCCAGTTATGGGTTAAATAATAAGACAGATTGTGTTCTATAGACTTGGCTGGCAACCAGTCTATCGCAGAAAGCAATGGCAACCTACTGTGGGACAATCTTCTGCCCAGTCAGTCATGTCTCTTTCGAGACATGATCGCCTAAGTGTGTATCACGTATGGTACTTAACTGACTGATGGAGTAGGTCCTCCATTTGCTAGTTTCAGTGGTTGTATTCTATTCTTAATTTATTTGATCAAGTTATTAACAATTGTTTGATCCATATTTTGCTACTCCTTTAGCAATATTTAAAGGTTTCACTGATGTGATTTTGGTTGCACGCTCTCGAAACTTTTAGTCAAGATGCTCCCAAACATGTTCTGTTGGATTTGAATCAGGACATTGGGCTACAGATTGGCAATGACTTGATTCCTTGTGATTCCTTTCAGACCTTTGCTATTTTGCTTGTATGACATGGCACACCATCTTCTTGAAAAAGGTAGACCTTCTTGTCAATAAGATTGCTTTCAAATAAGGAGAGTAGTCTTTTCTTACTATTTGACAGTATTTTGAACCATTCAACTACCCCACATCATAAGTCAAATCCCTCCATGTCAACTGTAGACATTCAGAGTTCAAATTGTCATTCTGATCTCTCCAAACATAAACCTGTCTCAAATTTGATTATAGGCAGAATTTAATTTCTTCTTCTTTTATGTGCCCTTTCCCTTCAAGATGTAGGCAATCATGGCTTTCCACGTTTCCCTATCCTTTGTGGCTCTGAGTATGCCTTCTCCTTTTACACCATGCAATCCTCGTTCTGTCATCCACCTAATTAGGTTCTTCAAATATGTTATCCACTGCTTTCCCCTGTCTCTTTTTCCCTCTATCTGGCCTGTTAGTATCAGATTCTTCAAGCCCTACTTCCTCATTGTGTTTCCCAGGAACTTCAGCTGTCTCTTCCTGATGCTCAGCACCAAATTACAGACTGCCAAAATTCTCAAATTCTCTCAGCCAGTCCTTATGCTTGTTCTTGTTAACGTCTGAAAGCAAAGCCTTCTTTCATGCTACTCTTCTTTGATAGCCTAGCTCTTTCAGAGTTTTTCTTCTTTAACTGAATAGGTTCATGTCAACTTCAAAGTTTGGTGAGGATATCATTATGACATCTTCCCTCATCGGGGCTGGATTTTTCAGCCCCAATGAGTGAAGACATCATAATGGTGTCCTTACAAAACTTTGAAGTTGGCATGAAGCTGCTCAGTTAAAGTGACAAATTTTTTATACTAAAACTACCAATACTTTATCTCTGACTGACTGATATCAATCACTTTGTGATAAAAACCTGCTTGCCATAGTGCCTTTTATCAGTAAAACTACTGAAAAAGTCACAAACTTGGCACCAAAAACTATAACAACTCAACACACACACACACACACACACACACACACACATATATATATAATCATCTGTAGACAAGCTTGTTTTGATGTATCACAGCTCTTCAGTACTGTTAAATTATCCATTTAGCTTCAAGCTGAGAGCAAAATCTGACTAATTTGTCATTAGAAAAATATCTTACCACTGAGCTATTTGCATAATGGCATATATATATATACACATATATATATATATATATATATATTGTGTATTTAGGCAACAAATTTTCTTTTAAATATGTCAGATTGAATAAATTGCAAATATTGTGTCTGCTTATTTTTAATAAAATCCGTTCATACTCACAGCTAATATTGAAAGATGTAAGAAATGAAATGTAACATTGACTGATGATTTTACTATTCATTTACTATTCCTAAGTACTTTCAATTTATTTAAAAACCTTACCACACATCAGACACAATGTAGTACTTCCACAAAAGATTTTTGTTACCACAACTCACACTCCTGAAGATGATCTTGGAAGGAGATTGAAAGTACTTGGGAACATTGAGAAATGAATAAAATCATTTGTCAACATTACAGCTCATTTCTTACATCTTTCAATTATAATATGCAAAATCTGTGAGTATGAACGGATTTTATTAGAAATAAGCACACACAATATTTGCAATTTATTTAATCTGACACACATACACACACACACACACGCACACACACACACACACACACACACACACACACACACACACACACACACACACACACACACACACACATATATATATATATAATCATTTAATCCCAGGCAAAGCAATAAATAATGGCAGCCACTAAGACACAAGAGATTACAGAGAGTGAAAGAAAAGGAGAAAATGCTTGAAAAAAATATCTGAAACAATTTTGGTTATCCATTTTATAAAGTATGAATCAATTGGCTATTAGCTGATGTCTTGCCAACCATTCCAATAAAAATATTATAATAGTGTAAATGAACAGTATAATAAATAATATTTATTATTTTGGTGTCAATTCTAAAGAAAAAAGATGTATAAATACCCGTTTTATATGTTTCAATTTTATTACACTTCTAATTGATGCTTTTTAAAACAATAAATGTCGTCAGGGAGTGAAATTACATAAAATCGTAACAATGTCAATAAAAAAACCATCCTTTTACAGTTGATTTTTTTTTACAACTGCAAAGTTCCAAGTTTTCCCAATGTTGCATAGCATTATGCACCAAATCATATGAGTTCTTGATTTTTCAATATGATAACTGACTCATAATACACCACCAAATGAGTAATAACTTAAAAAAAAAAAGCATTATGCGCCAAATCATATGAGTTGTTGATTTTTCAATATGATAACTGACACATAATACACCACCAAATGAGTAATAACTTTAAAAAAAAAAAGCACTGGAGTTATTGCCTGTCCAATCAGCAGATCTCAACGCCATTGAGAACTTATCATTGAAACTGATATTTAACATAAGCTGACAAAATCAAATAATCTTTCCAGTAATATGTTAGAATGTTGGCAAAAAATCCCTTTGGAAGTAATAAGGAATATAATTGCATCAAATCCCTGTTGACGCGAAATTTCATTAAAAAGCTTTTGTTATCCTTCAAATGTTTGTCATTTCATTAGGTCATTATCTTAGCTTTGTATCCACTGGGTAATAAATAAACATGACAGATAAACTGGAATGTTTCTAAGCACTCTGATTCTTCCTTTATGTGCTATGTTTCATTAGGATTATGACTCTCCACAACTTCCTGTCTTTTGTTGATCTAAGTAACTATTGACCATTTGCCATCTCTTTTGGGCTTGGGAATAATACCATAATTACCAGCTGTAAGCTGTAAATTGTTGGTGGTGAATGGATAACAGTTCGGATTTGGAAATCAGAGATCCAAGTTCTAATTTCAGTTGGGTTTATTATATTCAATTATGCGAAAATACCCTTGGGAAATTCTCACAATTCTTGCCAGTTAATGGCTTTAATACAAAAAACTGTTTTGCTCTTTGATTCCAACAGGAAAACACTGATCTAACAAAACAGAGATTTACAATAAAATTAACCAATTAATGTCTAAAGTTTCTTTAAGATTTCCACTCTTTATGGCCTAGTCTACCTTGATGGCGATCTTAAATCTAGATTGTAAGAATCCCCCCAACCCTCTAAAAAATATTGAATGCCATTCTCCAGTGGATTAAATTGTTTCAGTCAGTCAATCAAATAGTTAGGTACCATACTTGATACAAGCTTGGGCGATCATGTCTCAAAAGACACATGACTGACTGAGCAAAATATTTTCCCACAGTAGGTTGGCATTACTTTCTGCAGTAGACTGGTTGCCAACCAAGGCTATAGAACCCGGTCTCTTCTGTTATTCAACCCATAGCTGGAGAGAGAAGAGACAGATTAACACTTTTCCCAAGACTATTTTCATGTAAGATCATGTCTCAAAAGACACATGACTGACTGAGCAAAATATTTTCCCACAGTAGGTTGGCATTACTTTCTGCAGTAGACTGGTTGCCAACCAAGGCTATAGAACCCGGTCTCTTCTGTTATTCAACCCATAGCTGGAGAGAGAAGAGACAGATTAACACTTTTCCCAAGACTATTTTCATGTAAGTGAATGCAACAAATTCAACTGGAATTCGAACTCTGCTCTCCAATTTCTCATTCTGAGTCAATATCCCTGCACCACAACACACATGCCAAATTGTTCCAGTATTATTAAGCAAGGTATAAAACATCCAGAGGGTAGCTGAAAACTTTTAGTCTATACATTTTTAGGTTAGAATAAAATTTGTATTTTATATGAATACTTCTTCTTCTATGTGCCCTGTCCTTTCAGGACTTAGGAGATCATTGCCTTCCACACCTCCCTCTCCCTGGTGGCTCTTAGCACACTTTCCTCTGTAACATCTCACAAGCCCTGTTCTGCTATCCACCTGCTCAGGCCCTTCAAATATGTTATCCACTGCTTTCCCCTGTCTCTTTTTCCCTCTATCTGGCCTGTTAGATTAGTATCAGATTCTGCAAGCCCGCCTCCCTCATTGCATGTCCCAGGAACTTTAGTTGTCTCTTCCTGATGCTCAGTATTAATTTTCTTTTCATTTCCATTCTTTCCAACACCTCATCATGCTTGGTTTATGATATCTGCAACATCCTTCTGTAGAACTGCATTTCAGTTGCTTCATGTTTTTCCTTCATCTTTGATGATATTGTCCAGCATTTACTGTCATATTAAAGAACTGACATCACATAGCAATCCAGTACTCTCTTCTTTGTTTCTAGTGAAAGTTTCCTGTCTTTTAATACTTTACTCAGCTTCTGGAATGTGTCCTTCACCGTGCCAATTTGCCTTCGGATCTCTGTGTCACACTTTCTGTCCTTTGTTAGAACACTTCCCAGGGATTTAAGTTTTTGTACCTGCTTGATTTTAGTATCCCCACCTGTGTTTTGGGTTGCTCTTTTTGCTGATGATCATGCATTCAGTTTTCTCACAGTATATTTATAGGCCATTTTTGTTACTCTCTTTTCAGCTACCTTATGAAAATTGAGATGTACGAGAGTTAGGGCTCCAATTTGACAGATGGGGAATCATAGATTCAGGGCGGTTGGGGGGGGGGCTATGAGACTCTTGCACCTGCCCTGATTATTATTATTATTATTGTTAATGGTTATTACAGAATTTGCTTCTCAGGCTATAGATAAGAACAATTTTTGAGCTGTTTCTATAGATATCTTGTGCATCTGACAGGGTTTGACATGCTAGCCCTCTTTACAATCTGCAGGGCTATGATGTTGCCAGACACATATTTGACTCAATCCGGTTATTCTTAAAAAATCATGTAATGAAAGTTGGATTGAATGGCTACATATCCAGATCCTTTCACATTAATGTGGGTGTCTTGTAGGGCTCTATACTTGAACCTCCATTGTTTTTTATCTTCAATGATCTTCTCAATGTGATCAGCTCTCAACTTAGTATATATGCATATTTACTCCCATCTTGGTAACAAGTCTGACAAAGTAAAACTGGCAACCATTCCTGAAAAGAACCTACAATCACTGGTTAAATGAGGCAAGAAATGGCTTCTAAATTTAATGTCTCCAGAACAAAATTGCTTTCATTGAATTACCATAGAGACTATTTTCTGCCTGCTATCAGCTGGTGCTAATGCATTTTCTTCTGAGAAGGGACATCTTACTAATAATGTTTTTATTGATGGAGTCACTTTGATCCAGTGTGCTTTATCCACTCAGCTATGAATAGCTTCACAATCAAGCAAGGTTTTATTTGCCTTTACTGTACTCTCAAGAAAATCTAAACAGGTGAGTGTGCTTTCAAAACAAATAGAACCTTGCTTGACTAGGAAGCTCTTCATGACCAATCAGAGAGTGGTTTCTCCTGCAAAGGAGGAAGCATTGCAATCCTGCTAGAAGACATATTTTTTTACATGTTTTCTCAAGTATGCAGGTCAGCAGATGAAATAAATGCTAAAATAAATTTTTAAAAAAGCATGTAGTACTCAGAAACTTAAATCAAATAAGAATAATGTTTGAAGTTATCTATCTATCTATCTATCTATCTATCTATCTATATACATATATATATATATTTATATATATATATGAACTTTTATTTGTTTAACATGATTATTTTTTAATGGATACTCATATTTGAGTAGAAAGTATGTTTTATATATATATATATATATAGTCAAACAGTACATCAAATATCTATCTTCCAGCAAGAATCAAACCTGCATACTTTCAGGCAGGGGAGATGGTGTCTTAAGATCAGACATGTCTTTACCAATTGACCCACACAAGATTTCATGGTAAAAAAAAGTTCAATTTAACCTTTATATAGTAATTCTTCAGATTTCTTCAGATTTTATCAAACGATTAATATCTGCTCAGATTGTAAATGTAAATAAACCCAATCGAGGATGACATTACAAGAATATACAGAACTTTACAAAACTGGCATTTGTCAACAACTTGAATTTTTAGTTTGTTTTATTTCTTATATATGTAATCAAAGAGTACATTATAATTTCCACTGGCCTTAATTGTCTATGAAATCATTTAGAAAATATCTGTTTTTCAACAGAAATTGAACCTGTATACTCCCATATATATAAAAAATAAAACAGACTTTCCACTCAAATAGGAGTATCCATAAAAAAATAAGAGTGTTAAACAAGTAAAAATTCAAATTGTCGGCTAATGCCAGTTTCGTAAATTTTTGTATAAGTTTGTAATATTCGGGTGCCCCTGCTGCTCTCCTTGGGCTTCTTGACAAAATACAAAGGAGGATCTGTAACGTGGTTGATACTGACTTGGCAGACCGGCTGCAGCCGCTCTCACACCGGCGTGATGTAGCTTCCCTGTGCCTCTTCTACAAGTACTTTCATGGCTTCTGCTCCGATGAGCTTAGATCACTGGTGCCGCCCAAGCACGAATTTACACGAGACACTAGATTAGCAACTAGGTCCCACCCTTTTACAGTTAAACAAATAAGATGTAACCGTAAATTCTACTCCAACAGCTTCTTTTCTCGCGCTTCCCACCTGTGGAACTCCCTTCCACAAGTCTGCTTTCCCGACAGTTACAATCTCCAGGTGTTTAAATGTAGGGTCAATAGACACCTCCTATCACACTAACTCCCAACTATTCTCACAACACTCTCATCTACCCAACTCTCATTCTCGGTATCCTCACCCGCCTATCACCCACCCTCTGTTATTTTCTATATTTAACCAGCCTTTCTCCACTCTACGTAGCCCCCTGCACAGTAGTGGCAGTGACATGCCTTGCTCGGGGTGAAACGCTTATAAAAAAAAAAAAAAAAAAAAATATATATATATATATATATATATCTCATCATGATTAAGAAAATTTAAAACTGGAGAAACACACAGTTCTTCAGAAATGTACTGAAAATTAATGGATCATGTGAGCAACAAGCAAGTTTTAAGGAAAATAAGAACGAAAAAGCACTTCTGTTTAGGATCAGAAAGAGACAGTTCAGATTTCTGTGAAACATAATGAGGAAAGAGGGCTTGGAAAATCTGATACTCATAGAACATACTGATGTGGAACAGGGGAAACAGCAAATAACCTACCTAATGACTTGTGCAAATGGACAGCAGAACAGAGATTAGAAAGGACAGTAACGAGACAAGCATATGAAGGATAGGAAATTGTGGAGAATTATGATCTTCCATATCCTAAAGGGGGGGGGGCCCATCAACATAAAAGAGAAAGAACATGTACAAATGGAGAGTTACTTCAGAATAATAGATTTGTATATGCTCGTTTGAATTCTCATCTGTCTTGTTCAGTATCAGTTTGGCTTCTTCCCAAATTCGTTTAAATATTGTCAGATTATTTTGTAAGCACGATTGTAAACTGTCATTTCCAATAAATAATGACTTGTACTCAGGTGTAAACCAGGTAATGGAGAGATACATATGTTTTTGTTATAAATAACAATATATATATATATATATATATATATAATGGATTCTCCCGTCGCGTTCAACGTATGAGGGTCCAACCTTTTTCCAGCAAGACAACCACACAGAGATTTGTTTATAGTGGTGAAGGCATTGTGTAGTACCATCCACACTTCTTGGAACTGCTGATAACAAACAATTGGTGCAGATGACTGCCACAAATCGCACGAACAGCAGACCTCAATTATTTAACCCATAATTGGAGGGAACGAACGGATTAATACCTTTCCCAAGGGTACCAGTGCGCAAGTGAATGCAGCGTGCTCGACTGAAATTGGAACTCGGCTCACCGATTTCCCCTTCCAAGCCGACATCCACCGCACCCCAACGCACATCCGTGAATGCTAACAGCACCTGGTATTCCCAAGTGGTCACCCACCTAAGTACTGACCAAGCTCAACGTTGCTTAACTTCGGTGATCGAGCGGGAACCGGTGTATCCAACGTGACATGACCGTTATATATATATATATATATACTATAGTCATCTGCAGACAGATCTGTTTTGCTGTATCACAACTCATCAATATGGTTAGTCTCCAATCGCTTCCTAACCCAGGATCGAAAACCCAACCGAATTGGCGTCTGTCAGCGATTCTACCTCTGGGCCATGAGCGTCTGGTAGAAGAAGGCAGACCTTTTAGTACGTATATCTTTACACACGCCCAATAGCTAGAGTGCTCTAATTTATTATGAATTTATTATGCCTATTCATTAGTTAATGATAATCTTACGTATATCTTTACACACGCCCAATAGCTAGAGTGCTCTAATTTATTATGAATTTATTATGCCTATTCATTAGTTAATGATAATCTTTTTTTCTAATAGATGGCTTTCTTTTTGCACTGCTGGTTTCAGGACATGTGCTATCATGGCTCTTCACAATGTCTTCTTCATACTCTCTGCTTACAGCCATATAACATTGAAACTACAGTCTATGTATTTTTTTTTTTTAATCATTTCACCCCGAGCAAGGCAGAAATGTCACTAATGAGCTGGGGGCTACATAACTGTAAAAAGATTAATTAGAAAAGAGAGGATGAGTACAAACTAGTTAGAAAGGAGCAATAGAAAGCTGAGAAAGCAGGTGCAATGACAGATGCACAGGTGGAGAGAAAGGGAAGGATATACGGGGGTGGGGAGAGAGCTAGGGTCCAGTGGTTAATAGATGAGTATTGACTTTGCATTTAAATTTCTGGAGGTTGTAGCCATCAGGAAAGCAAGAATATGGGAGTTCTACAAGCGGGAAGTGCGAGAGAAGAAGCTGCAGGAGTAGAATTGTCGTCTGCATTTGACTAACCTGACTGTGAATGGGTGGGACCCAGTTGCCAGTCTGGTTACACGAGTAAACACCTGTTGAGGAGGCACCAGTGACTTAAATCATCAAAGTTAAGTAAAGTCAGGCTTGGTGAGTACCAGTTAAAACAGCCTTCCTTGCACCCCTATATAAACCATTTTCTGCTCATTAGAATCTAAATGGAGATGGTATGAACATAAGTTTTCAGTCAATTTAGAAAAACATAGGAATTGTACAAGACCTGCCAGCCATGTGTGGGATTTAAAGGAACAAAACAACAGAATCATGTAAAATGGAGTATAATTAGGAGGGTTTGGTCTTACGGTGTTGGTGACAAGGTTTAAGGGTTTGTGCCAGGAGGAAAAAATTGGTTATTGTGACATACCCAAACCAGAAAAATTTATTGAAGAGGTCTGAGGTAATGACAGGATGCAGGCATGTGAAAAAAGTATATCTTGTGCTTATAGGAGCCTGGCTGAAAGGGGTTTGTGTGCACTTCCCTCCCTTTCATGTCATTTCTTCTTCAGTGGGAATTCCAGCAGCTGTGGGCATGAGGAAATTCCCCAACTCTCTTTTGTCAAGCACGGGCATAAAGAGGTCCCCCACTCCCCTTTGGTTGTCATTCCATCTATCGTGTATATAAGCAAGTGTCTTAACATATGAGCTACTTCTTTGCCTGAAGAGACCAGCTTGGTTGAAACCTAGGTAGCAAGTAAGTGGTTGTGTTCCATTTTCATATATATATATATATATATATAGTGTATCGAGGCAGCAAATAATTTTGTAAACATATGCTGTTAAATATAAGAGACAATGAATGTCTATTATGTTTAATCATGAGCTGTTCTAAACATCGTATGTTGGCTTTAATTTCACTTGAAAATAAAGACAAAAATTCTCCAACATTTGGATAATTTTTTATTGATTTGCTTCTAAGCTTTTGGTTCACATGAGCCATCTTCAGAGAGGTTATTTAGACTGTAATACAATAACATCCACCATCACCGATGATTTTATTTTGTGTTGACATAAAACTCTGTTTGGCAATGGCAATAGTTACTAAAAACAATAAACGCAGTTCTCAAATTTGCAATGTGGTTTTATGACGTCACATGACATGATAGCACAAAATGACAACAAAACCATGATTAAACATAATAGATATTCATTGTCTCTTATATTTAATAGCATATGTTTAGAAGATATATATATATATATATATATATATATATATACAAGTATAGGGTACATATGGATGGAATAATATTCTGTATCCAAAGAAACACTATTCTTAAAAAACTGCTAAATACAAAGTAAAGCTAATAATATTTATTCAGAAATTATAACATAATTTAATTATATATATATATATATATATATATATATGTATATATATAAGGCTAAGATGAAGTCACAAGGAAGACTTGAATGCCAACCTTCCAAGAGATGTTCTATGGGTTATCAAACTTTTGCAGGTTATTTAAAGCTGGAAAATATTTTTAGATTGTAAGAATCTTTTTGAGATAATAATGATTTAGTGATACAAGTCTTAATAATTTACCCATAGCTGGGGAGAGAGGAGGTGGATTCATATCTAATCAGAGTTTGATAAACAAGAAATTATAATGTGGATAAAAGTGAAGGATTAATTTCAAATTACAATCAATATGTAAACTGATCCAGTGACAGTCTGTTTCATGTTTGAACAGAGTCTTTGGGATGGAAAGAGATTGTTTATGCTCAATATTGATCTCACAAGGTACTTTGAGATATATATATATATACTAATGGATCAAATGCAATATAGATGAACAATTCAACTAGAAAAACTGAAAATTAATACAATATATCTAAATACAAATTGGATACATATAATAGCTCATTCCATCTTAATTAAATCAGCAATGTTTTGCAGCAGTTTTTTATAATCATTTCACCTCAAGCAAGGCAGTACTGCCACTGATATGCAGGGGGTTACATAAGAGGAGAGTGATGAGAAAGAGGAACAGGTTACAGGATGAGAACACTTGTGTAAAGAGAGCTGCATGAGAGTAGAGTGGAAAGAGGGAAGAACATGATACAAAGGTTGTCAGGGAAAAGATACGAGTCAAGGAGATAAGAGATGGCAACTGAAATTGCATTTAAATTCTTGGAGATTGTAGCTGTCAGGAAAGCAAGTATATGGAAAGGAATTCCACAGGTGGGAAGTGCGAGAAAAGAAACTGGTAGAATAGAAGTTGTGGTTATATTTGATTGGTTTCACTTTAAAAGAATGGGACCTAGTTGCCAGTCTAGTAGCTTGAGTAAATTCATGCAGAGGGGGCACCAGGGAACTAAGCTCATTAGAACAGAAGTCATGAAATTATTTGTAGAAGAGACAGAGAGAAGCCACATTACATTGATGAGAAAGTGACTGGAGTTGAGCTACCAGGTCGGGATCAATAACATTGCAGATTCTCCTCTGGATTTTATCAAGAACCCTGAGATGCATAGCAGGGGCACCCAACCAAATGTGATAGCAGTATTCAATGCACAGGAGGATGGTAGATTTATATATGTGCAAAATAAATTCAGGCGAGAAAAACTTCCTGGCCCTACACAGTGAACTTACTTTCCTAGCAGCAGATTTAGCTATAGATTCAATGTAATCATTCTACTTAAGTTCGGCTGAAAGAGTTAGGCTGAGGAGGTGCAGTGTATTGCTTTTAGGAAGACTTGCCTGATGCATACTGATAGTGGGTAGGAGCGATTTTCTATGGTGATTGAAGTATAGCAACTTCATTTTAGAAGCATTAAACTTTACAAGCCATTTCTTGACCCAGTCCACCACAGATTGGAGGTCCTTTCCAAGATCAACTTTAATATCAATTTTTAACATCAACTTTTTCTTGTTAAAATTTGAAGAATTTTGATAAATTCAACATTATGGCTTAAAAGATACTGTATTTTATATTTTTTTACAAGACTTAGCATAAACAAAACAAATTCCATCTTCTGTTATAACACTTCCCAGGTATTTAAATTTTTGTACCTGCTTGACTTTAGTATCCCCAACCTGTATTTGGCATATTGGGCTGCCCTTTTTACTGATGAATATGCATTCAGTTTTCTTGCAGTTTATTTGTAGTCCTTTCTTGTCACTCTCTTCAGCTACCTTCTGTAGGATGTCTTGTAGTTTCCTTTCTGTGTCTGCTATCAGCACTGTATCATCAGCGTACCTTTTTGAATTTAAGCGCAATATTAGACTGGAATTTAGATCTCACCAAATGTATAGTTGAGCAGGTTAGATGTAACCATAAATTCAATGCTATCAGTTTATTTTCTCACACTTCTTGTGTTTAGAACTCCCTTCTAGCTCCATGCTTTTCATCCAATTTTAATCTGCAAAAATATAATCGCAATGTCAATTGCTATCTACTGTTATTATCCTTTCCTCTTTCCGCTCACTATTAATGTTTCTGTTTGTGATTCTTCTAGTAAAGCTGTAAGCATAAATTCTATGTTAACAGTTTCTTTTCTTGCACTTCTCACTTATGGAACTCCCTTCCAGCTTCAAGCTTTAATCTGCAAAAATTTAAATGAAATGATAGTTGCTATCTATTGACCAAATAATTACTCTTTTCTCTTTCTGCTCATTATTAATGTTTGTATTCCTAATTATTCCAGTAAAGATATAACTTTAAATTCTATGCTAATCAGCTTCTTTTCTTGCACTTTTCACCTGTGGAACTCTCTTCCAACTCCATGCTTTCCAGTCAAATTTGATCTTAAAAAATTTAAATGCAACATCAATTGTGATCTACTGTCCTCTGATTACTCTTTTCTTTCTCTCACTCATTATTAATGTTTCTCTTCCTAATTCTTCCAGTAAAGGTGTACTATCAATTCTATACTAACAGTTTCTTTTCTTGCATTTCTCTCTTCTGGAACTCCCTTCCAACTTCATAATTTAACCTGAAAAAATTTAGATGCAATGTCAGTCACTATCTGCTAATTATTCTTTTCTCTTCTCACTCATTATTAATGTTTCTGTTCTTAATTCTTTTACACCCTGCAATCCCTTGTGTCTTAGTGGCTTTACTACCCTGCATGGAGTGATAGCAATTAAAAAAACAAAAAAAACAAAAAAAAAGAATATTTACAAACATCTACCCCAGCAGGTAAAAGAGCAGTTTGTCTCAGATATAGCACATAGTAAGGTATACATTTTGGATGAGGAGCATAAGTTGACTTTTCTACATTCCCTAGTTGAACAAAATATAATATACAATATCAAAGATTCAATTCTCATTTGTGGTTTAATGGGTCATCATCATCATTTATCCATCACACATCATTTTACGGGGCAGGGTTGTTAGCCCTGCACCCAACCCCCAAACCTGGAGGACAGGTGGACCATTCTTGATCCTTATGTTTACAGCACCTGCTATTCCCAAATGATCATCCATTTAAGTACTGACCAGGCTCGATGTTGCTTAACTTCAGTGATCGGACGGGAACTGGTGCATTGAACAAGATATCGCTGTAGATTTAATGGATAGTGGCTACAAATAAGAAATTGGAGAGCTGAGTTCAAATTCCAGTTGAGTTCGATTCATTCACACACACACTAACACTCTTAAGAAAAGTATTAATCCATCTCTTCTCCCTCCAACTATGGGCCGAATAGTAGGACAGATTGACTTCTGTAGCCTTGACAGTTAACCAGCCTACCACAGAATTTAATGGCAAACTACTACAGGAAAATCTTCTGCCTAGTCATTCATCAATCAAAAGAGACATGATTGCCCAAGCGTGTATTAACTGACTGATTCTCATTAAGCAGTATAATGATATATCTGAAAAAAAAATGCTTTGTGAAATATTATTTTTTTATAATAATTTCACCCCAAGCAATAAAATGTAAATACAAATTCTACTCCAGCAGCTTCTTTTCTTGCACTTCCCTGTCTGTGGAATTCCCTTCCGTTTACTTGCTTCCTCGACAGCTACAATCTCCAAGAATTTAAATGTAAAGTCAATAGTCATCTTCTATCTCACTAACTTGAGTCCTCTCTCTCATGCTCCTTTCTTCGTTCACTCCACTCTCATCAGTATTCTCATCCTTCTCTTACCCACTTCCTGACACCCCATATAACCTGTCATTTTTTCTCATAACTTTCCTCTGATGTCACCCCCTGCAAAACAGTGGCAGTAAAATGCCTTGCTTGAGGCGATATGATTATAAAAAAAAGTCATCTCCTATCTCATTAACTTGCATCCTCTCTCTGATGCTCCTTTCTCTGTCTACTCCACTCTCATCAGTATTCTCATCCTTCTCTTACCCACTTCCTGACATCCCCTATAACCTGTCACTCTTACTCATAACTCTCCTCCTATGTAACCTTCTGAAAAACAGTGGCAGTAAAATGCTTTGCTTTGAGCGATATGATTTAAAATTAAAAAAAAATAAAGTAAGGCAGGGCTACCACTGGAGTGCAAAGAGGCGTAAGACAAGGATGTGTCTTTTCATCAGATCTGTTTAACTTGTAAAGCGAGAATATTTTGAGGACCCTAGAAGTTATGCTTGGATTCATCATTGGAGGCCACAATTTAAGCAACCTAAGGTACGCTGATGATACAGTGCTGATAGCAGACACAGAAAGGAAACTATAAGACCTCCTGCAGAAGGTAGCTGAAGAGAGTGACAAGAAAGGACTACAAATAAACTGCAAGAAAACCGAATGCATATTCATCAGTAAAAAGGGCAGCCCAATATGCCAAATACAGGTTGGGGATACTAAAGTCAAGCAGGTACAAAAATTTAAATACCTGGGAAGTGTTATAACAGAAGATGGAAAGTGCGACACTGAGATCCAAAGGTGAATCGACATGGCAAAGGAAGAATTCCAGAAGTTGAGTAAAGTATTAAGAAACAGGACAATTTCACTAGAAATAAAGAAGAGAGTACTGGATTGCTATGTGATGTCCGTCCTTCAATATGGCAGTGAATGCTGGACAATATCCTCAAAGATGAAGAAAAAACTTGAAGCAACTGAAATGTGGTTCTACAGAAGGATGCAGTGGATATCATGGATTGAACATGTGAGCAATGATGAGGTTTTGGAAATGATGGAAACGAAAAGGAAATTAATACTGAGCATCAGGAAGAGGCAGCTGAAGTTCCTGGGACATGCAATGAGGAAAGAGGGCTTGGAGAACCTGTTACTAACAGGCCAGATAGAGGGAAAAAGAGACAGGGGAAAATAGCAGATAATATATTTGAAGGACCTAATCAGGTGGATGATGGAACGAGGATTGCATGGTGTAACAGGAGAAGGTGTGCTCAGAGCCACCAGGGATAGGGAAACATGGAAAGCCATGATTGCCTACATCCTGAAAGGACAGGGCATGTAGAAAAAGAAGAAGTAGAAAAACCCCTTGCAGCTTAGTGACATTATCACTTTACTTGGGGGTGAAATGATTGAAAAAAAAAGGTTGCCACTGACATTGGGTGAATTGCAGCTCTCCACCTTCTTGTGTGCCATGACCCTTTAGGATATAAGCAATCAGGGCTCTCCACAATTTTCTCTTTTTTTGTAACTTGGTTGTTTTGTTATGTCTTCAAACCTTATACCAACAATTCACTAACGCTCACTAGGTAACTTATGCATTGTTTTTCTCTGTCCCCCCCTTTCTTTCAGTCTGTCTATCTTGTGAGTATTTTCCAAGCTCTCTTTCCTCATTATGTGCCTTAGAAATTTCAGTGGTATGTTCATAATGTTCAGTATAAGTTTCTGTTTTGTTTCCATTTTCTCTTAAACTTTGCCATTGCTTACATTTCCATTGCATTCTCAGTATCCTTCTGTAGAACCACATTTCTGTTACATCAAGTCTCTTCATCTGGGTGGAGATTATCCATAATTCACTGTTATATAGGACTTACAATATTTCATAATAGTTTAGTAGTCTTTGTTTCTAACAAATTTTTTCTTGTTTCTTAATACTTTACTTCACTTTTGAAAGAAATCTTTCACTATCACAGTGCATCTTCAGATTTCAGCGTCTCAATTTTCATCATTTGTTAAAACACTTCCCAGAAGTTTAAATTTGTTATATATTATAGCAGTAAATCGGTGTGAATTATATTCATATCTATGACATATGATCTAACATTTATCTAAACTTATTTATAAATGGAACTTTGTCTGTGTGTGTGTGTGTGTGTGTGTCCATTACCTATAAACTCCAAAATGGCTGAACCGATTTTCTTGAAAATTTACACAGTTGTACTATAAGCGTCTGCGAGTGTTCTTAGCTAGGTTTTGTGTTGAGGTACCCTTGATAAATATTGAAAATCGATAATTGAAAAAATTGGGTTATAGAAGGAGTGGTCCGATTTTAATCAAATTTGATACACTCATAGACATAAACGATATTCAGAAGTTTCAAGGTTGCAGTTCTTACAATAGTGCAGAAAATCAATAATATATATATATAAGGCATGATGTTTGTGTGTGTATCTGTTTGTCTGCATGTATGTCTGTATTTTATTTTAGTTTTTGCTTTGGGTTTGGCTCTAAGTAGGTATAATTGTAGTTCTTAGTCTCAGCTATGATACCATTTACTCAGAGGACTTATTTAGCCTTCAAAATTCAGTTTACAATGAAAAAAATTTATTTGATATCAAAATCAAAAATTTGACTTACATCCATTCAATTTTCTTTCAGTCTACGGTTTCGCTTTAACTGGAAACAACTATTGCTTTTTAGTCTTTCATGCCAATGTCCAAAGAGTCTGAGCTCCAGGACCATGGATTAGTTTTAAAGCTTTCATTACACCCGAGCAACGCCGGGATATACTGCTAATACTTATATAACATATAATCTCCTGTTTAACGTGACTTACCGCTGCTTATTGATTTTATTTTTTTAAATAAAGAAGATAACACCAAGAATCAATACTAGACTAAATATCTGTCATTTAAACAATTTCCCAGATACTGAATGAAAGAAAAAAATAGCTAATTTATGAGAAAAATCACTGTGTTTACAGCCAATCAAAACAAAATGTGTAAAATTTTAGAGAAAAGAAAAAAATGAAAATATCTAGTAATATAATTTTATTAGAAGAAACATTGTGAACCATTAATATTAATTCTGACCATTTTATATTTTTATGTTAATATTTTACCTACATGTTATCACATCTTTATTTTGGCTGTCAAACCATCGCTAATTTCAAAGTCTGTGAGAAAAAAAACTAAAAACTTAAGAAAAAAAGTAAATCCAATCAAAATTAATAATAATCTAAATGTAAATTCATTTTTAAATCTTTTGATAAACTATTTTTGTTATCAACTATTTTTTTACAAGTTTTAGTATATCCTATTGTTGTTCGGGTTTAGATTAAGCATTTTCATTATAAATATTTTATTATATATTTTACTCCATCTTATTATCAAAATAAAAATTCAACCAACCTAACTGTTTAGAAGAATGGTTATCAAGGCTATTATAATTGATCACTACTACAGATTAGAGAGTTTGATCCTCACTAAGTGCCCATATAGTTATCTTGAGGACACATGGTCTAGTAGATAAAAGCCTTGGTTAGATTCAGTGACTTGACAAAAAGAGTTGTAAGTTCAATACCTGTCTATAGTCAGTCAGTTAAGTGCCATACGTGAAACACGCTTGGGCGACCACATCTCGAAAGAGACATGACTGACCGGGCTGAAGATTATCCCGCAGTAGGTTGCCATTGCTTTCTGTGGTAGATTGGTTGCCGACCAAGGCTATAGAACCCAATCTGTCCTGTTATTTAACCCATAACTGGAAGGAAGAGACGGATTAATACCTTTCCCAAGGGTATTTGCGCGCAAGTGAATACAATGAATTCAGCTGGAATTCAAACTCGGCTCCCCGAGTTCTCATTCCAAGCCAATATCCAATGCACCACAACGCACATCCTTGTAGTTGAGTTAAAAAGGAAGATAACTAAGGCATCTGGAAGTGGCATGACTTATGGAATGAGAATGATATACCCCAATGATTGTAATAAAGGGTTCAGTTTGAAATTCCAATCACCTGAAGAAGGCCAGAGCATACAAAGTTCGTAACATCATGATTATGACAATAAAGATGAGGACAACAATGTAAACAATGTAAATTAATGTAAATGCAACCTCGTCTCAGAAGTATAGACAAATCAGTCCTCTTATATGGCAGTGAATGCTGGATAATTTCCTTAGAGATGAGAAGAAAACTTGAGACACCAGAAGAATGCTGAGCAAATGATGGATAAAACATGTGAACAGCAACGTTTTTAAAAAAATGGCAAGAAAAAGAACACTTGGATTTAGAATCATAAATTTAGCGGGGTACATCATGAGGAAAGAAAGCTCAGAGACTATGGCACTCACAAAACATTGAATGTATAGGATACAAATCCTATATCATCCCAACAAATATCTGAAACACAAAAAGTAGAAATGCACACACACAACATTGGATAAAAATTGCTGAAAAACAAATTTTGAAGAAAAAAGACTAAGGCAAATTTCGCAAACCAATATGAAAATTAGTAATTCTGGATTCTGATTGGACAGAAAACAACAAACAGAACTTTATGACCCGTGTCATATTTCTTACCATCTAAAAAATAAGTTTGTGATCGGAGCCAACCATGTGATTCGAGTTGACTACTTATCCATGTTTTTTGATAAGCCAAGCAGTCAGAAGGGAACGGAAATCAGATAGGACACAGCTATGAAGTAACAACAGAAATTTCAAACCGATGAATTGACCACATGTCCTGGTGACACACACACTCCCACACCTACTTGTCGTCAACAAAAAGAAGACAACAACAAGACATTTCAACTAACTCTTAAAATTAATGTCAATAAGTTACTTTATTGCTTTTTCTGCCTCTTCACTTACTTGCCATCTGCAAAAAGAAAGGGACGAAGACTTTACCACAACTCTGTTAATAAACACAGTGAACACAGACTTATCATTTTTGGAACAAATCACATTTTGCTTCAACGAACTGAATCTTTTGAAATTTGAAAGCATTTTGCTACTCTATCAAACAAAATATGATAAATATAAATTGATTATTTTTCATGTATTTCATTAAATATATGATTTTTATATATATATATATGTATATATTAAATATATGATTCTTTTTATTTTTCTACAAACATTTCTTAACATTTTGTCTTTTCTTGAAATTTGTGTTGTCTTTTGTGGACAGGATACCCCGCATTAAATTCTCATTTTAATCCTGGGTATCAAATTGGGGTGCCAAGTTCGAATTCCAGTTGAATCCCTTGCATTCACTTATGCACAAATACCCTTGGGAAAGGTATTAATCCATCTCTTCCCTCCAGTTATATGTTAAATAATATAACAGATTGGGTTCTGTAGCCTTGGCTGGCAACCAGTCTACTGCAGAAAGCAATGGCAACCTACTGTGGGATAATCTTCAGCCCAGTCAGTCATATCACTTTCGAGACATGATCGTCCAAAGTGTGTATCACGTATGGCACTTGACAGACATTCTGCATCCCACAGATACCAGAAGAGCATAAGGAAGCATCAAGTCAGATACCTAATCAGTTTGTGAAAAATGAACAAAAGAACAGAGACCAGCTGGGGTCAGTCAGTCAGTTAATTGCCATACATGATACAAGCTTGGGCGATCATGTCTCTTTTGATCCATGACTGACTAGGCAGAAGATCTTCCTGTAGTAGACTTTCTACGGTAGACTGATTGCTAACCAGGGCTATAGAACCCAATCAGTCCTGCTATTTAACCCATACCTAGAAAGAGAAGAGATGGATTAATAACTTTTCTAAAGGTATTTGTGCAAAAGTGAATGCAATTCGACTGGAATTTGAACTCGGATCTCCATTTCTCATTCCAAGCTGATATCCATGACCCCTATGTGGGCTTACGGCCTATCATGTTGAATACACCAGTTCTTGCTCGATCAATGAAGTTAAGCAACGTTGAACCTGGTCAGTACTTAGATGGGTGACTGCTTGGGAATGCCAGGTTCTGTAAGCGTTTAGTGACAGATATGCATTGTGGTGGAGTAGATATCGGCTTGGAAAGAGAAATCGGTGAGCCGAGTTTGAATTCCAGTTGAATACCCTGCATTCACTTAAGCACTGGTACCCTTGGGAAAAGTATTAATCCGTCTCTTCCCTCTAGTTATGGGTTAAATAACAAGGGTAGGACTTGGGGACCCTGCCCTTAAAAACAAATGCCAATGAATCTTGATACTTGAAAAGAAAAAGTATTACTAGACACAAAACTTATATAAAAACAATGATAAATTGTTGAAAGAAAAAGGTATTACCAGCAATAAGTAAATAAAATTTTGTTTGGCATTAAATGACTGGCCGAGGTTGATATCCCATAGAAACAAAACAACCAAACAACCAACACCACTATGCACATTCACATATTGTACCAGTTGAAATAGTTAAAAGATAAATATTGCTTAGAGCTAGCATGGGTAACCTTTTTTGAGCAGTGGGCCAAGGATCCATCACAAGGTAGGCTGCACTACTAAAAAGACCCAAGGTAATTTTCGTTGTAGGTATTTCAGCTATTTTCGCTATAGAAGACCATATATGTAAGCAAATGGCTTAGAAATGGGGAAAAATTTTTGTTTTTTTATTTTTGAAATTTCTTTCTATAATCAAAATTTTGAAGTCTTGGAATATTATCATTGATGACAGTGTGATTAGCACATTTCACTGCATGCAATTTATTTGTTTAATAGAAGTAGATAGGTTTGCCTATCATCCAGTTCACACTCCTCTCCAGTCTTTTGAAAAGGAGTAAAGTTTTCTCCCTTGTTTCCTGTTTAGGATTGGATTTCTGGTTCCTTATAAAATCTATTTCAACTCTATACTTTCATGAATCCTGAAATTTTATTTATTAATTGTGTACTTCATTTTTCATCTAGTTTATACTCCTCTCCAGACTTTTGAACAGGAGTAGAGGTTTATCCCTTGTTTCCTGCTTAGGAGTCAGTTTCCAGTTCTGTCTTAAATCTACTTCAACTCTATACTTTTAACATTTTCTATTGTAATTAAAAGAGGGACATGTCAGAAGAAGAAGTGACATGAGAAAAAATGACCTACCTTAGAAATGTCCAAGCATGTGCACGTTGTGTTAATTGCAATTAGAAAACCAGCATGGCAGTGCACAGCTGTTTTATGTCGGTTAGTTCTCGTGAAGTAATGAAAAGTCTCATTGCTCATATGCAGATTACATAGCCCTAAGCTGTATAAAAGGAAGCCATTTTCTTGAACAACAGGTGGGTAGGAAGAAAGCTAAAGCCATGCGTACGGATTGTTTAGGAGTGACTCATGCTATTTAACAATTTAACTTTCTTTACACAAGGAGCTATGAGAATTCATGTGAGTGCGCAAGGTAGGAGGAGCGCATTCGTTTTTGGAATGCTGGGCGGATTTTTTGAGTTGGCTGATACGGGAACAGTTGGAAAGCGATTATTTGGATCAGCTTCAAAACCTAAAAAGAACTTTTATTTAATATTTATTTACATTTTGTTTTTACTAAATAGGAAGAGATAAGTTTGCCTACTGTCTGGTTCACACTCCTCCCAGGTTTTTTGAACAGGAGTAGAAGTTTATCCTCCGCTTTTGCCATAATTGCTTATATCCTGAAGATACATAGCAAATAGAAGAATGTTTATCATAAGAATATATGTAATATATTAATTGAACACTTTTTAAGAAGATAATTTAATTTATTTAGATGCAAAACTGTTGCTCTTCTCGCAATGTTTCGGCCGTGGAGAGCCATGATCACCAATGTTCTAAATGGCCACAACACATAGAAGAACTGGTTGCTTGTTCTTTTTTCTACAAAAAAGAATGAACAAACATCCACCACTGTCTTAAATTTGGTAAAAGACCAAATTCATTTTGTTAATGGAGTTTTATTGACTGGAAATTAGACTCAGCTTCTATTCCAACCTACTTGACAGCAGGTGGACAAAATCTGGGAGGAAGCAGTTCTTATTTTGGGCAACTCATGCAAAGAAGAATTCTTCAAGCATAGAATTCATTATGTTTACTCAAAAATAGAATACTTGGTTTGAACATTTCCAACGTTGACGATGAAAGTTTTAGACATTTTCTAATTACGTTGAGATTTATTTTTAAAATATGCTTCTGCTTGTAGCTAAAGTTTGCATATTTCCTATTTTAAAATGCTTTTCCTTTACTGAACCAGAAGGATACTTTACCATTTCTCTTCTGATGATTGAAAAAACAGATATATTTTTTACCACATCTCCTTTATGTGCCTTGTCCCGCTAGGATGTAGACAATCATTGTTCTCCACAATTTCCTATTCTTTGTAGCTCTTAATAAATTTTGAATTTCTGTTATATTTCCTAAATCTTGTTCCATCATCTATTTACTCAAGCTCATTCTTCTTCTGCTTCTATATACTGTATCTTTTCAAGACACTGGCGATTATGGCTCTCCACAATTTCTTGTTCTTTGTAGCTCTTAATAAATTTTGTATTTTTGTTATTTCTCCTAAACTTTGTTCCACCATCCATTCACTCAAGCACACTAAGTATGTTATGCATTGCATTCCTCTGTCCCTGTTGTCTTCAATCTGTCTTCTGGGTAACAAATTTTCCAAGCCCTCTTTCCTCATTATGTGCCCTAGAAATTTCAACTGTCTCTTCCTGAAGTTAAGCATAAGTTTCCTTTTCAATTTGATTTTCTCAAAAATTTCACTGTTGCTCATGCATCCGTCTGTAAAATCACATTTCTGTTGCTTCAAGTCCCTTTATCTTTGAAGAGATTCTCCAGCATTCACTGCCATGTAGAAATATATATTTCATGTAACAGTTTAGCAACTAATAACTGGCTATATGATAAACATGACACTTATTTATTGGGTTGTCGGCAAAATAATGTATGATTTTAGACAAAAAGTTTTTAGATAAACCCTTTTAATTGAACAATATTTAGACAATGTTTCAGCAGTTGTATGCTCCAGCCTTCTTCAGAAATTTCAAACTGGACCCTTTATTACAATCACTGGGGTATATCATTCTCATACCCACCACCCATGGAATGAAGTTGAAATAATTGATATTGTTATTATTACAACATTTCCACCACTGGAAACTATGTAAACTTAAGGAATCAGCACATATGCTAGGTCACAAAAATCTAAGCTGACCAAGCATAGAAATGAATACAATATGGGAACCAGTAATACGAAAGGCTTGAGAAAATCATTAGCTTCAAAGATTGCAATATGAGCTCTGGTAAAAAATGCTAGAGAAAATTGTTAGCATCATAAATTGCAATATGAGCTCTGGTATAAAATGCTAGAGAAAATTGTTCGCATCATAAATTGCAATATGAGCTCTGGTAAAAAATGCTAGAGAAAATTGCAGTATGTGCTCTGGTTAAAAAATGCTAGAGAAAATTGTTAGCATCATAAATTGCAATATGAGCTCTGGTAAAAAATGCTAGAAAAAATTGTTAGCATCATAAATTGTAATATGAGCTCTGGTATAAAATGCTAGAGAAAATTGTTAGCATCATAAATTGCAATATGAGCTCTGGTAAAAAATGCTAGAAAAAATTGTTAGCATCATAAATTGCAATATGAGTTCTGGTAAAAATGATTACTGAGATTTATAAGTCCCAGAAGTTCATAGGTTGTGTCTTTGATGGCCCAGTGGATATAGACGTTGGTTAGTTCCAATGACTTGACCAAAAGAGTTGTAAGTTCAATACCAGGCTACAGCAGTGGTGAACAAATAACTTAGTTAAGTTAAAGGGAGGTAACTCAGGACTTTGCACGTTGAACGAGAATGATATAATTGTATTAAATTCAAAATATCATTGTAATCAATTCAATGATATATCATTGTAATAAATTCAAAATTCCTATCACTTAAAGAAGGCCAGAGTGTACAACGACCGAAACATTATAATAATGACAATGAGGACAATAGTCCGAACAATGTAAATACTGTGTCATCTCAGAAGTATAGACAAATACTTTCAATTGAGTTTTAATATTGTACAAAATATATTACTCATTCAATGTTGTCTCCTTTTCATCATGTTGAGATTCATAAAAATTGAACAGAAATAATTATTTATATTTCAGAAAACTTGGACCTTTGTGCTCATAAAAAAGATGGAGTGGCAAAAGAATGTTTTTTTTTTCCATGACATTGGTATTATTGTGACAACTTTCACTTCCTTGGTGATGCTTATTGTTTTAAAAAGTGATGTTTAGAATTGTAGTAAAGCCTAAACAAATGACAAAAGTCAATTTATACATTTATTTTTTGTTCTTGAGAATTTACAATAAAACTACTAAACACTGTTTATTTATTAGATTGTTTATTTACTACTTTAATAAAAGAAATTAATACTGGGCATCAGGAAGAGGCGACTGTGAAATTCTCTTCCAAACGATTGCTTCCCCGATGGCTACAATCTCCAGGAGTTTAAATGTTAGGTAAATAGACACCTCCTAACACACTAACCTGCTCCCATTCTATCAAACACTCTTCCCATCTGCCCAACCCTCATCCTTGGTATCCTTACTCATCTGTCACCTTCCTCCTGACATTCCCTATGTCTAACCACTCCTTCTCTTTACCTTCCCCTATGTAGCCCCATGCGCAATAGTGGCAGTGGAATGCCTTGCTTGGGGTGAGATGATTAAAAAAAAAATAATTGTATATTTACGGCATTCTAAAATTTAAATACCTGGGAAGCATTATAACAGAAGATGGAAAGTGCGACACAAAGATTCGAAGGCAAATTAGTGAAGGAAGCATTCCAGAAGTTGAGTAAGATATTAAGAAACAGGACAATTTCACTAAAAACTAGGAAGAGAGTACAGGATTGCTACATGATGTCTATCCTTCAATATGGCAGTGAATGCTGGACAATACCATCAAAGATGAAGGAAAAACTTGAAACAACTGAAATGTGGTTCTACAGAAGGATGCTGCGAATCTCATGGATCGAGCATGTGAGCAATGATGAGGTCTTGGAAATGATGAAAATAAAAAAGAAATTAATACTGGGCATCAGGAAGAGGCAGCTGAAGTTCCTGGGACACGCAATGAGGAAGGAGGGCTTGGGGAATCTGATACTAACAGGCCAGATAGAGGGGAAAAGAGACAAGGGAAAGCAACGGATAACATATTTGAAGGACCTAATCAGGTGGATGACAGAACGAGGATTGCATGGTGTAATAGAAGAAGGTGTGCTCAGAGCCACCAGGGATAGGGAAACTTGAAAAGCCATGATCATCTACGTCCTGAAGGGACAGGGCACATAGAAGAAGAAGAAAAAGAAGAAGAAGAAGAAAAACTAAAAGAATTGTATTAAAATTAGTGCAGTGTAATTTTTATCATTTACCAATTTATAAAGAAATAAATATAAAAACAATTTGTGAACCACATTAAGAAAGTTCTCATTATTTACCATTTTATAAAGAAATAAATATAAAAACAATTTGTGAACCACATTAAGAAAGTTCTCATTATTTACCAATTTATAAAGAAATAAATATAAATTTACAAGAATTCGTGGAAATTAACATTCAATTCGAAAGTTGAGGGTATCAAGAGTTGTAGAAAATGTTTGTAGTAGTAATTTGTTGGAAAAAGTTTATGCATATGTATGTATGTATGTATTAACATTTGTTTGGTAGGAATGTCTTTGAAAAGAGAAGAAGAAGTAAAAGAAATCAGCACATGAGAAAGAAGGAGAAAGAGGATGATGTGCGATGCAGCCTTTTATGTTATAAAGAAATAAATATAAAAACAATTTGTGAACCACATTAAGAAAGTTCTCATTATTTACCATTTTATAAAGTTTACCTCAACTGACAATTGTTTTGCCAACTTTTTCAATAAACAATATAAAGTTTATTATTTTTATTGTCTATTCTGAAAATCAAAAACAAAATAAAACTCACTTTCATATGCTCAGGTTTTTGGGTCCCACCCATTCACAGTCAGGTTAGCCAAATGCAGACGACAATTCTACTCCTGCAGCTTCTTCTCTCACACTTCCCGCCTGTGGAACTCGCTCCCGTATTCTTGCTTTCCTGACGGCTACAACCTCCAGAAATCTAAACGCAAAGTCAATACTCATCTACTAACCACTGGACTCAAGCTCTCTCTCCACCCCCGTATATCCTTCCCTTTCTCTCCACCTATGTATCTGTCATTGCACCTGCTTTCTCAGCTTTCTATTGTTCCTTTCTAACTAGTTTGTACTCCTCACTCTTTTCTAATTAATCTTTTTACATTTATGTAGCTCCCTGCACATCAGTGGCATTTCCGCCTTGCTCGGGGTGAAATGATTAAAAAAAAAATTACTTTTTAAAACAATAAACATTGCCGAGGAGTAAAGGTAATTGAAAAATAGTATAGGTGTCTGTGGGAGAGGAAATTAAGAATTAAAATCAACTCTCTTCTTCACTTTTACAAAAATTCACAATGACATGTGAAATCCTGGTTTTTCCCAAATAGAAAAGGATTGACCATGTGCTTAAAGAAAAAGTCAAAACCAGATTTCGAAAAGAGATATTAGATTGATATTCTGACCAATGGAAGCAAATTACAAACCATAAAGTCTTTGCGATCAAGTGTGAAAAATCAAAATTATTATAAAGGACTTCAGTCAGTCAGAATCAAAGATGGAAGCAGCAGAGATGACATGCTAAAATGTGACAAGGCAGAAATTTCAAGTCAAACCTAACATAAAAGGCTGCGTCGCACATCATCCTCTTTCTCCTTCTTTCTCATGTGCTGATTTCTTTTACTTCTTCTTCTCTTTTCAAAGACATTCCTTCCAAACAAATGTTAATACATACATACATACATATGCATAAACTTTTTCCAACAAATTACTACTATGAACATTTTCTACAACTCTTGATACCCTCAACTTTCTAATTGAATGTTAATTTCCACGAATTCTTGTTATTCTTTCCTTTTAATAAATTTCTATTTTAACATTCAAAATGCGTATTTTTATTCTTACACTATTCCACAGTATTCCACACATTCCAACCAACCTGCCTACAATCAATCTTCTAATGAAAACCTGATGATAATTCTGCATGAAACTTGTAAGCTGTAGGGAGTTTGGTTATGTATGACACAAGGCCAAATCAAATAATCATTAACCATCTCTTCAAGTCAACCAAAAAAAAACATCTACATTTTTTGCAGGCACAAAGGTCCATTTTTTGTGGATATTTTAATGTTAGAAGCTATGAAAATGTAATAGTGATAATAGGTTATTCATAGTTGAATATTATTAACTATGGTAATTATAATTATAATTATGGTAATTATGGTAATTAATAGTAATATTAATAGTAATATTAGCTGTTACCTTATAAAGAAATATTTGACATTACTCAGGCTCATTCTTCTTCTGCTTCTAGAAGCTGTGTCTTTTCAGGACACTGACGATTATGGCTCTCCACAATTTCCTGTCCCTTGTAGGTCTTAATAATTTTTCTTATTTTTGTTATCATTCCTAAATCATGTTCCACTATTAATTTATCCAAGTTTGTTGTTCTTCTTCTCTAATTTGTCCTGTCTCTTCAAGATGTAGAGGAACAAGGCTCTCTGCAATGTTCTTTGTAGCTCTAAATAAATTTTATTTTTATACTATATTTCCTAAACCCTGTTCTGCCATCCATTTTTCCAAGCTCATTATGAATCTTATTTGATATGTCCAGTATTGTTGTTGGTTAAAATTTAACTGTTATCACTCTTTCCAGTATCGATGTGGGTTTCCTTCCTAACCTTTTATTTGAAGTAGTGTGAAACATCAAAATCTTGATTATGTCATTACACTCCCTTCAAGTTACATGTGCTATCCATTTTAGTTGTTGCTAGTGTTGAATATCCTGAAGCGATGTGGTGTCCAATATTTTGTAAAGTTCTTTGTTTGAAGTTGAATTAAAATAATAGGTTTTTATAGTTGGATTTAAAAATTGAACAATAATAATAAGTTATTAATACTCTATGAAAATTTAATTAAAATATATGTTAGAAGCTATAAAAGCTTAATGCTTGTTTTGCCAACCTTTTCAATAAACAATATAAAGTTTATTATTCTTATTGTCTATTCTGAAAATCAAAAACAAAATAAAACTCACTTTCATATGCTCAGGTTTTTGGGTCCCACCCATTCACAGTCAGGTTAGCCAAATGCAGACGACAATTCTACTGAATATTGAATAGCTATAGAATTTGAATTTCAATCATAAGTGGTTTATATCATAGGCATATATTACAAGCTATAAAATTAAGAATGTTAATAATAGGTCATTTATACTAATGGTAATATTTTCCTTATAAAGAAACATTTGTCATTCCTAGACAAGCAGCTATTGATAGTTAAATATTACAGACTTTAAAAGTTGAACAACAACAATTTATTTAATACCATTTAAAAGAAGTATTGTTGTAGTTAAAATTTGATTGAACTATATTCGTTTGTAATTAAAATCTGAATAAATGGTGATGGTGATTTTCTAAGAGCAGCTTAGATGTGGCACAAGGCTGAAAGTATGGAGCAAATAGTGAGGGTAGAATTCACTGCTTAATTGTAATGATTCTAGTCGTGTGTATACTGAATAAATAGAGAATTGCAAGCGAACCCTCAAAAATGGACAAATGGAAGGGAGATAACTTTAAATGTTCTTTAATCTAACAGCAGATAAATTTACATTGTTTTCTTTTTACTATTTTAATGCTCCAAACCAACCTTTTTTTTTTTTAACACACCCTAAACAAACAGTAGACTACACCCAGTAGGTTAATATTATTAGAGATAGGCGCCCATCATCAGAAAACGTATACTGTACATTATATTTAGGAAATTCGAATAAGTTATTGCTTGTTTAAAAAGACTTGTAGTAAAGGATGTTTTTTAAGTTGATGCTTTTTCTTCTTCTGTCTGTCCAGAATGTTGGTGATCATGCCTCTCCACAATGTCCTGTCCTTTGCAGCTCTTAATGAACATTGTTTTTTTACTATCTCTCCTAAACCTTGTGACCCTATCCATTTCCCGCACAAAAACATGTGTGCACTTTTGCGAACTGGCAATATTTCTAGTTGCACAATACTAATATAAACATTTGTGTATATATAATACTGATGCTGTAGCATGTGCAATAAAAAGAAGGACAAGTTACATGGCAATAACAAATAGACCTTTAATATAACAAAAACAGGGCTCCTCGTGGCTATACCCATCAAGACAAGAAAGGAACTGACCCTCAGATAAAGAAGAGTCCCTCAAAAGGGAAGACAACTGTTGTTCCCCTACACCCTCAATCTGCCCTGTATGTATCAAATTTTCCAAGCCCCCTTTTCTCATTATGTGCTCCAGAAATTTCAACTGTCTCTTCCTGATGTGTCCTTTTAGTTGTTATTTTCTTCAGAAGTTCCTTGTTGCTCACATCTGGATCAAAAGTTGCTAACATCTGGATGTAAAGTAATGAAAAATTAAAATGAAAGTTTTTTTCTTCATATCACCACAAGCAGGGCAACAAAGCCAAGATGCAATGTTCCTCTGTTGTTCGCCTACACCCTCAATCTGTCCTGTGAGTATCAAATTTTCCAAGCCCCCTTTTCTCATTATGTGCTCCAGAAATTTCAACTGTCTCTTCCTGATGTGTCCTTTTAGTTGTTATTTTCTTCAGAAGTTCCTTGTTGCTAACATCTGGATCAAAAGTTGCTAACATCTGGATGTAAAGTTGCTAACATCTGGATCAAAAGTTGCTCACATCTGGATGTAAAGTAACGAAAAATTAAAATGAAAGGTTTTTTTTTCATATCACCACAAGCAGGGCAATAAAGCCAAGATGCAATGTTCCCCTGTTGTTCGCCTACACCCTCAATCTGTCCTGCAAGTATCAAATTTTCCAAGCCCCCTTTTCTCATTATCTGCTCCAGAAATTTCAACTGTCTCTTCCTGATATGTCCTTTTAGTTGTTATTTTTTCAGAAGTTCCTTGTTGCTCACATCTGGATCAAAAGTTGCTAACATTTGGATCAAAAGTTGCTCACATCTGGATGTAAAGTAACGAAAAATTAAAATGAAAGGTTTTTTTTCATATCACCACAAGCAGGGCAACAAAGCCAAGATGCAATGGTAATTAGTATTAACAAGTTTCATTACTAATATGACTCAATAATGACTTATTTTGAGGTATTTTACTTTATTACTTACTTTTTTTGCATTTATTTCTTAGACATTTTCTCTGCTTAAATTGAATCTGGAATAATCTTTCATAAATTTGCATATGTCTGAACTCCTAGGTATGACAATAAACTACACCTGGCAGCAAGGCCTCGTATTGGGAGATTGAAGGTTCTGAGGAGCATGGAACTACCTCTTAATGCCTATAATTTTTTGGGTCCATCCTGACCCAAGGTGGCAGCACATGTTAAGGTCCCAAATATGAGAAAATAAACAAAATTAAAAAAAACTTGGTTAGTATAAAAATACATCTTCATGGTAAAAATACCAGCAATGCATTTTTATAGTAAAATGACCCACAATACATTTTATATCAGAATAACTGACAATACATTTTATAAAAAAATGGCCAACAATACATTTTACAGAAAAATAACCGACAATGCATTTTATAGTAAAATAACTGACAATACATTTTATAATAAAATTACCAACAATACATTTTACAGAAAATAACCAGCCATATACTTTAAAGTAAAATGACCAACAATACATTTTATAGAAATTGACCAGCAATACATTTTAGAGTAAAATGACCAGCAATACATTTTATAGTAAAATGATCAACAATATATTTGATAGAAAATGACCGACAAAGTGTTTTATAATAAAATGACTAACAATATATTTTATAGTGAAATGACTGATAATACATTTTACAGAAAATGATCAACAAACACATTTTATGGTAAAATGACCAACAATACATTCTATAGAAAATGACCAGCAATGGATTTTACAGAAAATGAACAGCAATACAATTTATAGAAAATGACTGACAATACATTTTACAGAAAATGACCGACAGTACATTTTACAGAAAATGACCAACAATAAATTTCATAGAAAAATGACAAACAATACAATTTATAGTAAAATGACTGACAATACATTTTACAGAATACGTTTTACAGAAAATGACCAACAATGCATTTTATGGAAAAATGACCAACAATAACTTTTATAGAAAAATGACCAACAATACAATTTATAGTAAAATGACTGACAATACATTTTACAGAATACATTTTACAGAAAATGACCAACAATGCATTTTATGGAAAAATCACCAACAATAAATTTTATAGAAAAATGACCAACAATACATTTTATAGAAATTGACCACCAATACATTTTATAGCAAAATAAGTGACAATATATTTGATAGAAAATGACCAGTTATACATTTTACAGAATACGTTTTATAGAAAATGACCACCAATATATTTTATAGTAAAATGATCAACAATACATTGTTTAGAAAATGACCAAGAAATAAACACTGTTTATAGTAAAATTGATGACATGGCAAACATTATAAAAAAAATTAAAATAAAAAGCAATTCACTTTAATTATTCTTTTTTTTTTCTTGTAAGTTTTATTTACAGTTGGTATAATAGTTAATTGTGATTGGAGAGCCAAGTCCCGAATATTGTTGGTTTCATCATATTCACTAATGTACAAATTTTTTTTTTTTTTTTAATCATTTCACCCCAAGCAAGGCATTCCATTGCCACTATTGCGCATGCGGCTATATAGGGGAAGGTAAAGAGGAGGAGTGGTTAGGTGTAGGAAGTATCAGAAGGAAGGATGGGTAAGGATACCGAGGATGAAGGTTGGGCAGATGGGAAGAGTGTTTGAAAGAATGGGAGCGAGTTAGTGTGTCTGTTGACCTTACATTTAAACTCCTGGAGATTGGAGATATCCAAGGCAATGGTTCGGGCTTCACCATTCCTGTCGAGTGCCTGAAATATGTACTCGGTAATGGTCGTTAGCATATCAGCAGTGAAGCGGAAACCATACTGCTTGTCCGAGAGGAGCCTGTGTGCTGTGAGATGCTGAACTACCTCAGCATTGATAATGGCTTCGAACACTTTGCCAAAGATCGGAAGAAGGCTGATAGGTCGATAATTTGCGGAGTCCGAGGGTTCTCCAGTGTTTTTAAATATAGGAACTACAGAGGAAGATTTCCAACAGGCAGGAAAGCAAGAAGCAGATAGGCAGAAGTTGTAGAGATTAGAAAGTACAGAGGAAAGTTCAGGGGCACATTTCTTTAAGACTATGATTGGGATTCTGTCCCCTCCGCTCACTTTGTGAGGGTCAAGTTTTGAGATTATCTTAGAGACAAGCGAGTGTGTAA
This sequence comes from Ascarosepion bandense, assembly GCA_037127315.1. NCBI lineage: Eukaryota > Metazoa > Mollusca > Cephalopoda > Sepiida > Sepiidae > Ascarosepion > Ascarosepion bandense. The sequence continues at coordinate 736,182 of JBBBDQ010001942.1, read as the reverse complement.
TATGGACGTCATTCAGTTGAGCATCAGTTCTAGGTGGGAAGTCGAGTGTAGAAACTCCAGACAAGTCCAGTCTCGAATTATTCGGGAATCTGCGGGCAAAGCATTCAGCTTTGTCTGCTGGGGAGGTGAGGACCTCAAATTTGTTTATTAGTGGGGGTATTGTAGACTTGCTCTTGTTAAATACTCTTTTACAGAGTCGCCAGTAGTCTTTGGTGCCGAACTTAGAGGATGCTATGCATTGCTTCATTCTGGCAGCAGATAACATCTTAGCTTCGTTAAGTATCTTTTTACACTTATTACGAGCTGAAGTGAAAAGGCATCTGTTTTGGTCCGACACGTAGCTACGATAGAGTCGGAAGAAATGATTCCGGTGGGCAATGGCAGCCGAGCAAGCGGGCGAGAACCATGGAGATGAATGAGATTTAAGCTGAAATTTCCTGGCAGGGATGAAAGCATCGATGCCAGCCTTAACCCAGGAGGAGACCTCGGATGCACATTCTTCGATGGGAAGACTAAAAACGTTGTTCCATGGGACGTCACAGAGGAAGTCTCAGAACGAATCCCAGTCTGCTCTTTGGTAGCAGTAGGATATTCTACTTGTCTGGGTTTCTTGGGTTGGGTGGGAGTGGAATGAAATGTTGACAGAAACTACGGTGTGGTCAGAGTTACCGAGTGGGCAGAGTTGTCTGGTAGTGCAAGAGTCTGGGATGGAAGTGAAGCAGAGGTCTAGCAGTGAGTCCCTTCCATTAGGGTTGTTGGAGAAATGCATGGGGAAGTTCACCACTTGCGTAAGGGATTGGGTGATTGAAAAATTCATGGTGTGGACACCAGCAGCGTCGGTGACAGAGTTCTCCAGCCACTTGATGTGGTGGGCATTAAAGTCACCAAACACGGATATATGGGCAGAGGGATGGGAAGAAATGGCTTTGTCAATATTGTCAGAGATACTGTCAAGTAACGAACAGTCAGGGGAGGAAGGGGAGCAGTTGAGAAAGAAGAGATAGCTAATCGAGCTTAGAAGAGATGGAAGCACATGAAAGAATGATCCGGGGATTCAAGGGATGTCGCCCTAGCTAGGGGAAGGTGTTCGCTGACATACACACCAAGCCCATGCATATGAACATTGGAGTCCTTCCTGAAAAGGGGAAGGTAGCCAGGAATGTCAAACTCCCTTGAGAAAGGTATGAATTCACCTCTTCTCTTTCCCCAGCTATGGGGTAATTAGTAATGTATCACAAAACGACTGTTATTTCAAGAAAGATTCTGCAATCTGAAAGCATTTTCTGGCTTTAAATAACCTGCAGAGGGTTCAATCAATGAAATACTGATTAGCCACACAGGCATGTCTTTTAGATAGATTTACATTCTCTAGTGGATATCGGCTCGGAAACAGAAATCGGTGAGCCGAGTTCGAATTCCAGTTGAATACCCTGCATTCACTTAAGCACTGGTACCCTTGGGAAAGGTATTAATCCGTCCCTTCCCTCCAGTTATGGGTTAAATAACAGTGTAGGACTTGGGGACCCTGCCCTTAAAAACAAATGCCAATGAATCTTGATACTCGAAAAGAAAAAAGTATTACTAGACACAAAACTTATATAAAAACAACAATAAATTGTTGAAAGAAAAAGGTATTACCAGTAATAAATAAAAATTTAGTTGGCAATAAATGATCCGTCGAGGTTGATATCCAATAAAACAAAATAACCAACCAACCAACCAACCAACCAACCAACCAACATTCTTTAGAATATAAATGTATAGAAACTATTGTGGCCATAAAGTGAGGGATCTGTTTATACGTAAATTATACTTTTTTTCAATGAAATTCTGATTAGCAACACAGGCACACCTTTAAGATTTATTTGCATTCTCTGGAATATAGAGAAACTATCATTGCCATAAAGTGAGGGATAAATTTATATATTGATTATAATACAGAATTGATCTCCCACTTTATGCCCATATTGTAATTTCTTTTGTTCATCAAATTCTGATTAGGTATAAATCTACCTCTTCTTCCCCCACTCCCCAGTTACGGGTGAATTAGTAAAACTCGTATCGCTAAATTATTATTATCTCTCACAAAAAAATTCTTATTATCTAAAATTTTCTGGCTTTTAATAACCTCCAAAGTGTTGATAAGCCATAAAAAACGAATCAATCAGCTATTTTTTTCTCTAAAATCCTTTTTCTTCAAAAATCCAATTTCTGATAATTCTATACAAAACTCATTTCCTTCTTTACACATCCTAATATTGATTTCTACTAAATTTTTGTCATTAAATAGATCATTATCTTTTGTAATTGTCAATTCAATGCTCTAATATAAAATTAATTTTAGTTTTCAAACATTGTTGTGCTCACAAATTTTTCTCTCCAGAATATATCTATCTATCTAAATCTAAACTTATTTATAAATGGAACTTTGTCTGTGTGTGTGTGTGTGTGTGTCTGTTACCTATAGACTCCGAAACGGCTGAACCGATTTTCTTGAAAATTTACACAGTTGTACTATAAGCATCTGCGAGTGTTCTTAGCTATGTTTTGTGTCGAGGTACCCTTGATAAATATCAAAAATCGATAATCGAAAAAATCAAGTTATAGGAGTGGTCCGATTTTAATCAAATTTGAGGCAATCATAGACAAAGACATAAGAATCGATATTCAGACGTTTCAAGGTTGCAGTTCTTACAATAGTGCAGAAAATCAATAATATATATATATATAAAAGGCAAGATGTTTGTGTGTGTGTCTGTTTATCTGCCTGTATGTCTGTATTTTTTCAGCCCTTTTATTTTAGTTTTTGCTTTGGATTTGGCTCTAAGTAGGTATAATTGTAGTTCTTAATCTCAGCCATGATACCATCTACTCAGAGGACTGATTTGATACTGATACCAGGAAATCAAAATTTGACTTACATCCATTCATTTTTCTTTCAGTCTATGGTTTCGCTTTAACTGGAAACAACTATTGCTTTTTAGTCTTTCGTGCTAACATCCAAAGTGTCTGAGCTCCAGGACCATGGATTAGTTTTAAAGCTTTCATTACACCTGAGCAACACCGGGCTATACTGCTAGTCTTCCATATTTATAAGCATACTATTCATCTATGCCTCGAATATTACTGCTACATAAGTCATGGTGCCTCTGCTATATATTTAGATATTTGTGACAAAATCCAAAGAGGATTCTGCAATGTTATTAGTCCTGACCTGGCACTTCACCTTTAATGTAACGTCTCTCTGCCTTTTATATAAATATTTTCATGGCAATTGTGCTGATAAAGTTTCCGCTATGGTACCTAGACTATGAATTTAAGCAAAGTATTAGAGTCATTTTGAAAGAATCTGCAATGTTATTGGCCATAACCATGCATTTCAGCTTAAGTCACTTTCCCACCACTGTAACGTAGCTTCCCTGTGTCTTTTCTATAAATATTTTTTCATGGTAATTGTTCTGATGAACTTTCCTCTATGGTACCTAGACTATGAATTTAAGCAGAGTACTATCGTCATTTTGGAAGAATCTGCAATGTTATTGGCCCCGACCATGCATTTCGGCTTCAGTCACTTTCCCAAGCCACAACATAGCTACACTGTGTCTTTTTTATAAATATTTTCATGGTAATTGTTCTGATAAACTTCTTCTATGGTACCTAGACTTTGTGAATTTAGGCGCAGTACTAGATTGGCGTCTATGGCTATATCGTGTTGAATACACTGGTTCCCGTCTGATCACTGAAGTTAAGCAACAATGAGCCTGGTCAGTACTTAAATGCGTGACCATTTGGGAATACCAGGTGCTGTAAACGTAAGGACCAAGAATGGTCCACCGGTCCTCCAGGTTTGGGGGTTGGGTGCAGAGCTAACAACCCTGCCCCGTAAAAACAGTTTGTTACAGAAACAGCAACAAAAAGTTGCTGCCCTATGCACCATCTGGGTGTGATGGATAAATGATGATGACTAGATTGGCAACAAGGTCTCATCTGTTTACAGTTTAGCGGGCAAATTGTAACTGTAAGTTCTTTTCTAACCGTTTCTTCTCTCACACATTTCCCTTTTAGAATTCTTTTCCAGCTTCTTGCTTTCCAGCTAAAATTGATCTTAAAAAATTTAAATGCAATGTCACTTGTTACCTACGTTCTTCTTGGTTTCTCTTCTTTTATTGTTCTCATTCCTTAATAATATTTTTCTTTTTCACATTCTTTCACACTGAGTAACCCCTTTTGTCTTAGTGGCTTTATTGCCTTATTTTAATGATTAAAAAATTGATAAGAATATTTCTATCATTTCTTCTCTAATAATATTGATAATTGTATCTTTATTTTCAATTTAATTATACATGGCTGAGTACACCATTTATCTTATTTGGACTATTGCCCTCATCTTTGTTGCCATTTGTGCAACGTTTCAACCGTTGTACACTCTGACCTTCTTCAGGTGCTTGGAATTTTGAACTGAACCCTTTATTATCATCACTGGGGTATATCACTCTTATACCTTGCATAGAGCTTCTTTAAGTAGTCACGAGTTACCTCCCTCTAACTCTTCTAAGTTACTTGTTCACCACTGCTGTAGCCTGGTATTGAACCCTTTGGGTCAAGTTATATAGACTAACCAATGTCTATATCCACTGGGTCAAGGATTTTGTTTGATTTTAGTGTTCCCGACCTGCATGACCATGCATTTGTTTTTTTCAAGTTTACGTTTAGTCTTTTTTTCTCACTTTCTCTCGTTAACTTATGGACTTGTAATTATGCCCAACACTTCCAGCTAGCCTCACTTTGGAGTAAGGTGAAGTTGTATACATATTTTGTTAGAAACAAAGTGTATGGTGGACGCTTACTTATTTCTCTTCCTCTCATTACTGTCAATATATAAAGAACTATTCTATGTTGATTGCGAGAAATGACAAGAAAAAATTATATCAGAGATACTATTTAATTTCATTGAGACAAAGAAAGCATACATAATAAGAAAAAGTAAAAACGAAAAGGACAGAAAGAGGAGATTCTAATGCACTCATGCATTTAATGTCTACCTCAGTGAAATGAAAAGATTTTATAGGATACAAATCTTATATTATCCAACAATTAACTGAAACAAAAAAGTAAAATTGCACACCCGCAAAGCAAAAATGGATCAGAACGACTGAAGATATTTTGGAAAAACCAAAGCAAATTACACAAGTTGGTGTAAAAATTAAGATTCTGGATTCTGATTGGATAGGAAATAGCAAATTGATCTATGACCCTGGTCAAATTTTCTTAAAACCTAAAATATTTGTATGCTGCTTTGATCCAGTCACATGACTAGATTCCTCTTTAACCACGTCTCTTGACCTGCAAAAATCAGTCAGTCAAATAGGAGCAGCACAGAGATGATATGCTAAAATGTAACAAAAAAAACTTCAAGCAAGACCCGGACATACAAAGTCACACATTCATTCACTTTCCTCTTCACGCATTTGCTGTCAAAGACAACAATAAGACATCTTCAACTGACTCCTAAAAACTAACATCCAAGTACAATTTCCTTTATTGTTTCACCTGTCTTTTTTTTTACTCTTGCCTACCTTAAGAAAAAAGGGAAAGGAACACAGACTTTATTAGTAGCCTGATTAATCTTTTTACATACACTTATTCTGCTACTTACTACTATTTTTATTTGAATTTTTTCCTCCCTTATATGTTATTTCTCACTCACACTCTCTTTTTTACCTTAAAATGGTCGCCCCTTTTCCTTTCCACCTACTCAGCAGAGGACACTGAAAGAAAAAGAAACAAATATTACTACTCTGTTGAATTAAAGATAGCAAAACAGACACTTTTTTGTTCAAACCAAATTCACTTAAATCTAAAGGACATTTTTTTTTCTATCAAACAAGATATAAAATAAAATATACAAATTGTTTATTCTGTGTGTATGTTATTAAATATGGGATTTTCTGATTTTTTACAAACATTTCTTATTGTGTTGTCTTTTCTGGAAATTTCTGTTGTATTTTGTGGACTAGGATATCCCACATTAAATTCTCCCTTTTAATCTGGATGTGTTCTGTACCCAACACTTTTTCATTTGATTTTTTTTATTTGTATCCTCTTACTCCCTTAATGATGTGCAGAATAAAGCAATGTGAAAAAAAAAAATACGATGGAATTTTTACAGATCTCCATAGCAGATGATTCTACTGATGAGAATAATAATAATAATAATGATAATAATAATAATAACAACAATAATGATAATAATAAAATCGGCACGATAGAGTTGGGCAATATTTACATTGGACAATGTGCAAACATTATGGAAAATCTGTAAACAAACACTGGTATGAACATCACCCAGCACTGGTTACAGAAATAGAAGATGTAACCATTCTATGGGATTACACCATCTACACAGACAGAAAAATTGAAGCAAACAGGCCAGACATTATTGTTAAAAACCAGAAGGAGAAAACTTGTCTATTAATTGATATGGCTTGTCCAGCGGATTGTAACATAGCAATCAAGGAATTTGAAAAACTGTCAAAATATAAAGACCTGGAAATTGAAATAGAAAAAATGTGGAAATTGAAAACAAGAGTTGTGCCAGTGATAGTAGGTGCACTTGGAATGATAAAAAATGGAACAAAACAACACATTGAAAGAATCCCTGGAAACCCTAGCTTAAGAGATATACAAAAAATTGTCTTATTAAGTACAGCCCACACATTAAGGAGAACTATGTCTATGTAATGCTAGGGATGATGGGGAAGATAGAAAAAACTTGAAATGGAGCCATAACAACATGCCACGACCTGACTTAGGTCTTCCCATAGACTTGGTAGGTAGTGTGACCATAGCAGAAATCGAAATATGATGAAAAATGGAATAATAATATGATGAAAAATGGAATAATAATAATAATAATAATAATAATAATAAAATAATAATCATAAAAAATGTTAAAACTACTGCTACTATTATTAATAATAATAATATATTAAAACTAATAATAAAATATTAAAAATGATGATAATAAAAATAAAATATTAGAAGTAATAATAATAAAATATTAAAACTAATAATAATAACAATAATAAAAAATATTATAACTAATAATAAAATAACAATAATAAAATATTAAAACTAATAATATTAATAATAAAATATTAAAACTTAGATTAAAAATAACAATAAAAATGTTAAAAATAATTAAATGATAATAATTATGATCATAGAATAATAATATTAAAAACATCAATTATAAGAATTATGACAATAATTATAATAAGATATCAATAATAATATAATAATAAAAATAATAATTATTATTATAATTTTAAAAAATAATAAATAATAACCCTATTTTTATTGTTCGTAACATTTGTTGGTTACCTCTAGATTAAATTGGGCAACCATTATAATTCAAGATCTTTCTGATTCAATCGTTTTACCAGAAATTTTACAATGATAAAAAGAAAAAATATATTAAAATATTTTTCTTCGTCTTATTCAAGAAAAACAATATTCGTCGAGAAGAAATATTCTCCCTTCCATTGTGGGAAATTATTTGATGCGAGGATGGCAGTGATTATCTCCCTTAGATTGAACACTGTAATCGACCTCAGGAGGTAAAACGGTATGGATTAACACGAAACCAATTAAAAAGCGTAGAACCAATACATCTCAAGGATATTTTACAGCTTCTAAAACCGATACAATTAAAAAATATCGTATATTTTTAATCAGTAGAGATAATTGTTGGAAAACTACGCTAAAGTTTATCAAATAATGAGACCTTAAATTACTTATGGCATATTTATCTAAAAACTATATATTGGAGAACAAAATTATACATGAATTTTTATATGCTAGAACAATGTCAGGAAAATCAATTTTTTTCAATTTATCATTAATTTTCCTAACAACAAGAACGGATTTCTTGAAAAGACATAACTGAGGTTTTGTACAGTCTGCTGACTCCCAGCTATGGGTTAAATAGTAAACCTTTTATAAAAACATTATTAATATCTTTTTAAAAAAATTTTCAAATCCCAAATAATAATAATGCTTTAAATAACTTTTAAAAGGTCGATAAGTCAATTAAGTGCCATACAAGATACACACTTGGGCAATCATGTCTCGAATGAGACATGAATGACTGGGCAGAAGATTTTCCCTCAGTAGATTGTCATTACTTTCTGTGGTTGCCAACCAAAGCTATAGAACCTAATCTGTTTGCTATTTAACCCATAGAGGGTAATGCGATAGATTAATAGCTTTATCAAGGGTAACTGTGCTGAAGTGAATGCGACAAATTCAACTGGAATTCAAACTCAGTTCTCTGATTTCTCATTCCGAGCCAATATCCACTGCACCATGAGAAGCGGTAAAAGTCAAATCAATTTACTGATCACATCGGATCATGTGACCTCTCCCAGAAACCGTAAAGTCCACTCAACATAAATGCATTATAAGCCACAGGTGGGTTCTATGAGTGTTGAACAAACGCAAATATGCTCGAGCAGGTGTCTGTGACAGATGAGTTTGCTGTCCTAGCAGACAGGTGTTCTCAGAAAATGAGAGTAGCCAGCCATTTATATTTATAAAGGTGATACAAATTCATTCTAAAATGTTTTATTGAAAATGAAAGACAAAGGTGTGTTTTTTTTTAATATTTTACTATATTTTTCCAATCAGCATATTTGTTGTCCCACATCAATTTACTGTCTCCTTGTAACATTTGAGCCTCAAACAAAAAACGTTTTATTGTAAAATATATATATATATCTGTAAATTCAGATAAAATTTAGACAGGGAATAGCTATTTTCAGCATGTCAGTTTAAGACATACATTTTCAACCCCGTTTAATCAAAGAATGAGGGAAAATTCTAATGCCGAAAGCAAGGGCTAGTAAAGGAAGGGGTGGGAGAATGTTGGCTTTGGTTGTTGGTATCCACATTTTGGTCTCGGGTGTCAGAGGGGAATAGGTAGAAATGTGCTTTCCACCACAATCTTTTCACAAAGCTGACCCTGATTGAGCACTCTGGAAGAGTGGTAGACTTTGTAAACAATGGCTACTCTGGCATTTACGCACCGCTCATTCAATGGTGGATTGGAACACTCTAGTTATTGGACATGTTTATACGCGCTAAAAAGCATGCCTTCTTCTACTGGACGCTCGTGGCCTAGGGGTGGAATTGCCGACTGACGCCAATTTGGTCAGGTTTCAATCCTGGGTTAGGAAGGGACCGGAGTCTAAGTCATACTGATGAGCAGTGGTGCAGCAAGACAGATCTGTCTACGGATGACTATAGTATATATATATATATATATATTTTAATTCAGATACTTTAATCCAAGTGAAAAAAGCAGGAAGGTAAATTCCAAAAACCCGATCCTAATTAATATTAAAAATTTTATTTTAATATTAAAAAATGAAACAGGAAGAGAGCTCCATGTAATAAAAAATTACAGAGCAAATATAAATTAAAAAAGGATTAATTCAATGATGTTGAATGACCATTTCGATGTGAAAATCCCCACGGGGGATAACACATCACCTCAGCAACCGAAGGATTTTTTGGTTGCTGAGGTGATGTGTTATCCCCCGTGGGGATTTTCACATCGAAATGGTCATTCAACATCATTGAATTAATCCTTTTTTAATTTATTCCCATATTCTTGCTTTCCTGACGGCTACGACCTCCAGAAATTTAAAAGCAAAGTTAATACTCACCTACTAACCACTGGCCTCTAGCTCTCTCTCCCCTCCCCTGTATAACCTTCCCTTTCTCTCCGCCCATGTACCTGTCATTGCACCTGCTTTCTCAGTTTTCTATTGTTCCTTTCTAACTAGCTTGTACTCCTCACTCTTTTCTAATTAATCTTTCTACATTTATGTAAGCCCCTGCACATCAGTGGCGTTTCTGCCTTGCTCGGGGTGAAATGATTAAAAAAAAAAAAAAAAAAAAAAAAATATATATATATATATATATATATCTGTCAAAGAACAGAACATACACCACTTACTTTGCTACATAGGCTTTGACCACACTGGTCTCTTCAGGCAAAAAACCATGGTCAAAACCTAAGTAGCAAGTAAGTGGTGTGTGTTCTGTTCTTTGACATATTGTTAGCTCTGCATATTCAATTAATTTGTTTTGGTTGTACATTTAGCACTTATTTTTAATCTACTGTCTGCTGGTCCAACCAGCCACTATTTTACCATTCTGTGTGTGTATATATATATATATATATATATATTTTTTTTTTTTTGTTTTTCTTTAATCCAAAGTGGAAGAGTAGGAAGGTAAATCCCAAGAACCTGATCCTAATCAATATTAAAAAATTTTTAACATTAAAAAGTGATGCAGGCAGAGAGCTCAATGTATTAAGAATACAGAGCCAATATAAATTAGAGAAAATTTTCCAAATTCAAAATTCAAAGGTGTCAGATGTACATTTCAACATAGGATCTCTAATAGAGATTCTACATCACATCAGCGACATTGTTTTGTTCCAAATGGCGAAGGCCCTGGGGTAAGGTGTGGAAGGGTTTTAGGTTAACAATGGTCACAAAGTAGAACAGAACAGAGCTGGTACTCACGGGGTTACAGGGTGTTAAAACAGTATATTTAGGAATAGATTTAAATGTAATATCTTAGAAATTTTTAATTATGTTTATCCATTACAGGAAGTCATGAATTTAAAGTTATTAAAAATATATATATATATATATATATATATATATATATATATATACACACACACACATATATATATATATATATATAGGGATTTGGTAAAGGAGCTCATATTTTATAAAGATAGACAACTAAATGAGTTAAATTACTTTTTTAAGGTTAAGATTTTGGGGTGTTTGAAGAGGTGTATTTAGGCGGGAAGGAATGGGTTTCAATATAAGATTTTAAAAATTTTTATTTAATTTTATTTGATTAAACCTTTTAGGTAGAAGCGAGCTAAATGCCAATTACAGGAAGTTATCAGTTTAAAAATTATTAGAGAAAAAAATTATTAGAGAAAAAAGATATTAGAGAAAAAAAAAAAAAAATATATATATATATATATATATGTGTGTGTGTTAACCAAGGAAAAAGGGGTTTAGTAAAAGAATCCATATTTTCTAAAGATAGGCAATTAAAGGAGGTTGGGACAGGAAGGTAGGGGGTTAAAATACTTTTTAAGGTTAACGTTAGGGTAAAATTAAGATTAAGACTTAAATTGAATCCTTTTAATTTATATTCTAACATCTAGTCAACGGGGATTTAAATTCTAAATTTAAGTATTCAAAAGTTTGCCTTATGGCGGCACTTACTGATGAATTCCCTCCTAAGATTCAGTAGCCGGTGTTGGTTGGGGTATTTTAATATTGAAATTTTTTCTGGTAAACATAGACAGCACCTATCACGAAAATCCGACACCTTTGAATTTTGAAAATTTTCTCTAATTTATATATATATATATATATATATATATATATATATGGTCCTGAGCATGACAGTAAACTGCATTTGGCAGCAAGGCCTCTGATTGGGAGGTTGTGAGGAGCATGGAACCACCTCTTAATGGCTGTTGTTCTCAGATCCACCCTGACCCTAAGTGGTAGCACCTGTTAGGGTCCCAGCTATGGGCAAATAGTTAACCCCCCAAACTGGCGTCAAAACATTATGAAAATATAAAAATACACTTTTATAGAAATATATACATAAAAATAGACTTTTATACATTTTTAAGGAAAAATTATTACCATAAGGCATTTTTGAAGGAAAAAATGATTCTCAGCAAAACATTTTGAAATACAAAAGTAGAAGACATTTTCAGTTTTCTAAAATAAAAAAGAATAAAACAAAAAACTTCCATTTAAACCTGACTAAATCAACCTTCTCACTATAACCGAACATTAAAAAAATCCCTTAAAAACCCAACTTATTGGCAATAAATAACCCACAGAGATTGATATGCTGTCAAACAAAACTCAAACTCAATATATATATATATATTGTTCAAAATAATTCATTACAAATTGTCAGTTGCTTATAACCAAGTTTTGTTAAAATTTGTTAATTTCCGTAACATGTTTACATTTGTTGACATTACGATACATTTCAGAGCAGATATGCTTGTTTGCGATAAAAGTCGAAAATTGTGGTATATAAGCATGATAAAAACCTCGTCTGATCAAGAGGCTATCCATGGTCGAGTGGTCAAGACGGTACCAGATCAAATGGTATGCTTCCCCTATGTAAATAGGGGTCACAGGTTCGAATCCTGCTGGGTAGCACACATTTTCGTAATAAAAATTTATCGTAAATAATCAGGCCGGTAGATATAAATATAAAAATACTGTTTAATTAAAAACAGAATATCTAATTAAATACGAGTATCGGTAAAAATAATGTTCAAAATAATTCATTACAAATTGTCCGTTGCTTATAACCAAGTTTTGTTAAAATTCATTAATTTCCATAACATGTTTACATATATATATATATATACATGAAAAATCTAAAGTGAGCCAAAACCTACTGCGGTTTCACACTACGGATTCGTCAGGGAAAATGGCTTTCCCCTGATGATCCGTAGTGTGAAACCGCAGTAGGTTTTGGCTCACTTTAGATTTTTCGTGTGTTTTTGCTCTACTATTGTATCTTAGTACTTTCGTATTGAGCACTTTTTCTTGTGTTTGGTTCTATTTGGGTTTTTTTTTCTTTACTGCATAATATTTAATGTTTGTTCTTGTTCCGCTGGTTTCTTTTTTTCTCCCCATTTATCCGACGACTTAGTACGTCGGATTGTAACAGATTTAGGTTCTGTTTGTTAATGGTTTTTTTGAAAGTTTATATTGGCATAAATTTACGGAGTGCATTCTTACAGAGTCTAAGTAGTTATTATTATATATATATATATATATATATATATATATATATATATATAGTATTGATGTGATAGACTATATGAAGCCAAAAGTGTTGACAGTAGAATACAAACTTTGCAATAAAGTGCTCAATATCAGAGTTAGAGCATTAACAGAATTAATGTAAGTAAAAGTTTGTCCATCAGCTGATTGATGTTACATTCAACACTCCAACTTCAGAGTTTCAGAGGCTGATATATAAACATACACTACAGTTCAAAAGTTTAAAGTAACCCTCAAAATCAGCCTGGAATGAAATTGACAGAAGTGTTAAAAAAAATGAATAAAAGCTCTTAGATTCATTAAAAAAAGAATGGAATCAATTATGAAATTTAAACTTTGAGAAACTTTTGCAATGAATACCAAAAGTTTGCGCTGCAGTAATCAAGGCTAAAGGAGGATATTTTGACAAGAGCAAAATTTAATGATAAAATACTTTTTTACTTTTTGTTGTAATAGTCAGTCAGTTAAGTGCCATACGTGATACACGCTTGGGAAATCATGTCTTGAAAGAGACAGGATTGACTGGGTAGAAGATTATCCTGCAGTAGGTTTCCATTACTTTCTGCGGTAGACTGGTTGCCAGCCAAGGCTATAGAAGTTATAGTATTACCGTCTAAATAATCTCTCTGAAGATGGCTCATGTGAGATGAAGGCTTAGAAACAAATTAATATAAAATTATCCAAATGTTGGAGGGTTTTTGTCTTTAGTTTCAAATGAAATTAAAGCCAAAATACAACGTTTAGAACGGCTCATGATTAAACATAATAGACATTCATTGTCTCTTATATTTAATAGTATATGTTTAGAAAATTATTTGCTGACTCAATACACTAAATATATATATATATATATGAATAGAATCAGTAAAGAACAAGTAAACAAAAGTGTCTTTAATCTAACATGTTTCATTTTAACAAGCTTCTTCAGATGTTCTGTTCTTCTTTAAAGAATTTCTAAAGAAGCTGGGTAAAGTGAAACAAATTAGATTAAAGACACTTTTTCCTACTTGTTCTTTACTTATTCTATTCATCTTGTCAGATTCCGACATATTTTCAACTCACATATTTATCTACATATATATGTATATGTATATATGGAATTTTAATATATATATATATATATATATATATATATATATATATATATGTCAGATTAAATAAATTGAAAACATTATGTCTGCTTATTTTTAATAAAATCTGTTGATACTCATGGATAATCTTTTGTGTATTATAATTGAAAGATGTCAGAAATGAGCTGTAACATTCACAGATGTTATGATCATTCATTTCTCAATGTTCCCAAGTGCTTTCAATCTTCTTCTGAGATCATCTTCAGGGGATGTGAGTTATGGGAACAAAAAATAACCGCAAAACTGTGTTGGTAAAAGTTACTGTACATTTTTTCTGCTTCAAACGTTGGATTGAACATAGTATTAGCTTTGAAATAAAAGTACAATTTAACTAAAACTGTCACCTGAATCAATGAAAGGAAGATAACCTTTTTTTATTTTTACGATAGCAGCTGGCATATCAGATGTATTGATTTATTTTCCTTTAAAAAATTAACCTAAACTTAACCTTAACACTGTGTTGAGTGATCTGATGAGATAAATAAGAATCCAGTCACCATAAACTCATTTAAAACATTCAGATGAGCTGTGGTGTGCATTATTTTCAAAATAGATCTATGAAAACTGCTTCTGAAAAACTACGATCTTGAGACTTTTATCCAAATTTAGAAAGAGACATAAGACAAGGATGTGTCTTTATGCCAGACTTCTAAATGTTTACAATGAGTATTTGTCTATACTTCTGAGATGAGGTAATTTTAATGTAACCCTCTATTTAAGTGGCTCCTTAACCTTGTACAATGTGAACATTATTTGTCTATACTTCTGAGATGAGGTAGTATTTACATTATTTTCATTGTACTGACCGTTGTCCTCATCTTTTTTTACCATATCCATAATGTTTCAGCTGTTGTATGTTTCACCCTTTTACAGTTTCTTAGAATTTCAAACCAAACCCTCTATTTCAATCACTTGGTTATATTGTTCTCATTCCATAAGCCATACCACTTCTGGATGTCTTAGTTATCTCCCTTTAACTCAGCTCGTTAAGTTATCTGTTCACCACTGCTTTAGCCAGGTATTGAAGAGTCAAGTCACTGGATCTAACTTCACTGCACTATGTGTCCTTGAGGACCCCAGTAATTGAAATAAAGGGTTTGGATCAAAATTCTAATCACCTGAAGAAGGCCATAGTGTACAATGGTCGAAAGATCGTGGATATGCTAATAAAGATGAAGACAACAATCTGAACAATGTAAATAATGCTTTACAGTGAGGTGATCCAAAGCAAACTAGATGTACTACCAGGATTTATTATTGACAGACACGCTATTAATATGTAGATGACACAGTGTTGATAACATATAGAAAGGAAAGTTAGAAGAAAGGACTAACCACCAATTGTAAAAAGATAGAATATATGGTTATAAGCAAGTGGAACAGCCCAAGATATCAACTATTAATTCTTCTTTTACGTGTCGTGTCCCTTCAAGATGTAGGCAATCATAGCCCTCTGCATCTTCCTCTCCTTTCTATCTCTTAACACCTTTTCTCCTGGTATTTCTCCCAAACCCCGTTCTGCTATCTGCTTGCTTAAGCCCATCGAGTATGTCACACATTGCTTTCCCCTGTCTCTCTGCCTTATGAGTATCAAATTCTCCACCCTCTCCTTCCTCATTACATTCCCAGAAACTTCAGCTGTCTCTTCCTGATGTATAAGTTTCCTTTTCATTTCCGTTTTCTTCGAAACCTCATTGTTGCTCACATGGTCAGTCAATGGTATTCTCAGCATCCTTCTGCAGAACCACATTTTGGTTGTTTCAAGTCTCTCTGTAATCTTTGAGGGGATTGTCCAGCAGTCATTGCTATATAGGAAGACAGATATCACATAGCAGTCCAGTACTCTTTTCTTTGTTTCTAATGAAATTTTCCTGTCTCTTAATATTCTGCTTAGCTTTTGGAATGCAACTTTGGTCATGCTAATATACCTCCAGATTAGAACTTCTCTGGTATTTAATGCCAAAATTAAGCAAGTACAAAATTTTGAATATCTCAGAAGTGTTCTTTTAACAGTGGACAGAAAGCACAACACCAAAATCTGAATTGGAATAATGAATGATGCCTTCCAAAAGCCAAGCAAAGTATTCATCAAGAAACAGGAATTTAAATATCTAGAAAGTGTTTTTACACACAATGGAACATGTGACACCAAAATCTAAAGGCACATTGGAATAACAAATGATGCCTTTTAAAAGCCAAGCAAAGTATTCATCAAGAAACTGGAATTTAAATATCTGAAAAGTGTTTTTTACAGACGATGGAAAATGTGACAACAAAATCTGAGAGCACATTAGAATAATGAAAGATGCCTTCCAGAAGCTCAGCAAAGTATTAAGAAACAGGAAAATTTCATTAGAAACAAAGAATAGTGTGCTGAATGGCTATGTAATATAAATCTTTCTACATGGTAGCAAATGCAGATTAGTCTTTTTAAACTTGAGGGAATAGATACGTGCTTCTACAGAAGGATGCAAAGAATACCATGGATTGAATATAGTGTTGTGTAAAATTATTATCTTATCTTCAGTGGCAGTTGTGTGTAGAGGGTAGTCAGAGGAAATTATCCACATATAGGCTGGAGTTGTCTTCCTTGGGTTCTCTTTGAATCCTCTAGTTTCTTCTTTTCGACCTAGAAAATCTCGGTATTATATAAGTCTAGGTCTGTCAAGCTTCACCTAATTACGTCACCTCTAGGTAGGCACACCTGTTGATTATTACCTTTGGCCAGTTGCATTTTGACATCATCACATTCCTGTTTTCCATTGTTTAATTTTTTTCCAACATTGACAGAAATAATATTTCTTTAATGTTAATTATATTCTGTGGTGGGTCCCAGAATACATAGCAATAGAAATAACTGAGAAGTTTGTTAGGAAAATTGAAAACGAAAAGGATACATACTTTTTTTTTTTTTTATTATTTCTGTATAATCATTTCACCCCAAGCAAGGCATTACCATCACTGGTGTGCAAAGGTTACAAGAAGAAAGAAAGAATAAAAAAAGAAAATATGTTACTGTATTTGTTGAACTTTTTTCATTTAACCCTGGAGCACTAACCATCAATTAAAGTTACACCACTACTAACCATAGGTCTATCATACCCGATTTGAAAATATCAAAAAAATATTAAAGATAATTTTTATTTTAAATATTTTACATGCAAACACGTCAAACTTTGTACTTTGAGTTAACATTAATAGGAACTGAAAAACATTATTTCGGTAAGAAAATCAGGTACTGAAAATTGTAATTAAAATGGCGTCATTTGCGCTAGGTACTGTGCATTGTGGTACAGTGGATATCGGCTCAGAACGAGAAACCGGGGAGCCATGTTCGAATTCCAGTTGAATCCATTGTATTCAGTTACACGCAAATACCCTTGGGAAAGGTATTAATCTGTCTCTTCCTTCCAGTTATGGGTTAAATAGCAGGACAGATTGGGTTCTATAGCCTTGGTCGGCAACCAGTCTACCGCGGAAAGCAATGGTAACCTACTGCGGGATAATCTTCTGCCCAGTCATGTCTCTTTTGAGACATGATCGCCCAAGCATGTTTCATATATGGCACTTAACTGACTGACTATATACCCATGGTTAGTGTTCTTGGGTTAAGCACAGTACTAGACTAATATCAAGATCTCGCCAACTTACAGTTGAGCTGGCTACATGTAGCACCTCTTAGGGTCCCAGCCATGGGCACATATTACCCCCTCGCCAAACGAAAACAAAACACACAACATATTTATAGCAAAATTACCAAAAATACCATTTTAAAACAAAAT
Organism: Ascarosepion bandense; assembly: GCA_037127315.1. Lineage (NCBI taxonomy): Eukaryota > Metazoa > Mollusca > Cephalopoda > Sepiida > Sepiidae > Ascarosepion > Ascarosepion bandense. The sequence continues at coordinate 718,341 of JBBBDQ010001942.1, read as the reverse complement.
GACCAATAATATATTTTATCTACAGTTGAAGGCACACCATTGCATCGAAAATATATATTTAGATGGAGCCATAAAATTGTGTTCAAAATATTTAGATTTTAACATTAAATAACCCAGAGGTTGATATGCCAGTAAACCAAATCGGCAAAATTATTATTATGTAATGATGTGTTGCTTTTATAATAATCTATATATTAATACCACAGTATCTAGATTTGTCACACTCTAGAAAGAGTTGTGAATGCATACACAGACACAAAAGATTAAAGATGGAAACGCCGGACAATGTACACACAAACATGCATGATAAATGAAAGAAAATGTTGAACAGAAAATATAAAACGAAAAGAGAATTACTGCAAAATATATATCACTTATTATATAAAATGAGTGAGAGTATTATTGTACTCATAGCGTTTTTGTGCTTAAGATAATAAATTCAAGTCTTTCTTTGCTGTCTTTATCTTGATTCTTCTTCAACTAAGAAAAATATTTTTCATCCATTTATTTTTACTTATTTCATCAAATCGGTACTTCAATTCTCGCTGCGAAAAACATAGCAAATCTTTGTCTTTATATTATGATACAGTAATACTTACCTAGGTACCTACGTGTGTTACGCTTTTGCTGTAATGAATGAAATTAAATGTATTTTGTAAATGCGTTATATTTCTGGATAAAATCATTGTAATGCAAGAAATAATAAGACAACAAAGAGAGGCAGCAAGAGAATGACAAAAAAACGAGAACATGTGTCATGCTCTAGAATGAGATATGAACACACACACACACATGAAACATAGGAATGCCGGATGACGTACAGACAAACATGCATGATAATTAAAAGAAAACATTGAACAAGAAATATAAAACAAAAAGAGAATTACTGTAAAATAACATTTATTATTTTAAAAAGAAATTGTTTTTGTGCTTTAAATAATGATTTCAAGTCTTTCTTTTCTTTTACTTTTATTTATTTTCTCTTTTGGTCCTTCAGTTCTCGCTGTGAACAACATAGCAGGTAGTAGTCTTTATAATACAATAATACCAACCTAGATACCTGCGTGTGTCACACTTTTGCTGTGATGAATAACATTAAATGTATTTTTTAAATGCATTATATTTCCGGATAAAATCATTGTAATGGAAGAAATAATAAGACAACAAAGAGAGGCAGCAAAAGAACAGCAGAGAAGAAGATGAGAATGATTACCAGCAGAAGAGAGACAAGCAATCCGTAAACATAATAGAGAATGAATGCAAGCAAGGAGGAATGATATGAATGAAGGAGAGAGAGAACTTTATGTTTATGATTGTTACTGCAATATTTTATTAAAGTTATTAAGTTCAAATATTTAATGATACAACAGGGGAATTTCTACAGATATTTTATTGTCATAGAATTTGCCATGCGATTATTTAATCGTTAACTCAAGAATTAAAATTCATCAGAATATTAAAATAAGAAAACCGTGAAATTTTCACAAGTTAAAATTAGTAATAATAATAACATTTGCTGAAGATTTAACACAAAGAAATAATTCATTTTAAAAAATAATTAATGAAATTAATAATAAAATATACACTACTGGCCATAATTATTAGGCCACTCCAGGTTTTTAAAAGAAAATAATGTATTTCATACTATTTTTAGTATTTATTGCCAAGTGGATAATTCTAAATGAAAATAGAATGGTTCTTTTGTTATTATTACTCTGCAAAATTTTACAAGGCAAGGAAGCAAAGAAGAACTTGCCCGAATTACCCTAAATTTTCTTCATTCTTTCATTGATGAAACTGCAATATAGGTAATTATTAAATATTTATAAATTCATTTGATGCACATGTTATTGAGCAGTATTAGCAAAAGAACCATTCTATTTTCATTTACAATTATTCACTTAGCAATAAATGCTAAAAAATAGTATGAAATACATCATTTTTTAAAACACTGGGGTGGCCTAATAATTATGGTCAGTAGTGTACATTTTTATTTTGAACAATTAGCATGAAAATTAAAAAAGTTCTGAAGATGGATGGGCCTCCACTACGTCTGCTTGCCTATGTCACAATCTGCATGAATAAACTATCCTGGCTTCAAACCAAGTTATATGGAGGAAACTTGTCAGTCATTAAGCTGCACAGCAAATGGACATGGGATAGATGAATGATGATTGGTTCAAAGATGGTAATTTATTGAGGAAAGTGTGGCATTCAAATATATATTTCTATAGCCTATATTATCTTGATATAGTTTTAGATAGAAATTTATGTTACACTTATCTATCTGAATCTCATTCTATCTACCCATATAAATCTTTCATTATCTATCACTCTTCATAACGATTTATATCAGTAGGTATACTTTATCGATTCATATTTATCTTAATCTCTTCACATCTTTCTATCTATCTATCTATCTATCTATCTATCTATCTATCTATCTATCTATCTATGTCCTTTCATATCTATCTATCTATCTATCTATCTATCTATGTCCTTTCATATCTATCTATCTATCTATCTATCTATCTATCTATCTATCTATGTCCTTTCATATCTATCTATCTATCTATCTATCTATCTATCTATCTATCTATCAGAGTCTGTTCATTATCTATCTATCTATCTATCTATCTATCTATCTATCTATCTATCTATGTCCTTTCATATCTATCTATCTATCTATCTATCTATCTATCTATCTATCTAAATTTCTTTGCAGTTATCTAAATCTCTTCACATCCATCTATCTAAATCTCTTCACATCTATCTATCTATCTATCTATCTATCTATCTATCTATCTATCTAAATCTCTTTACATCTATTTATCTATCTATTTGAATTTTTATTTGATTGACATTATTATTTTTTATCTATCTATCTATCTATCTATCTATCTATCTATCTATCTATCTATCTATCTAAACCATTTCATATCTATTTATCTAAATCTTCATGTTTGTAGGTGCACTAAATATCTTCATATCTATGTTCATATTTTCACTCTATGTAAATCTCTTCATATCTATCTATCTATCTATCTTAGAAGTGAGGAGCCATGACATCTCCTTCATAGTCCATAGCTTCCAAAACTCATCAGTTACCAGAAATGTTGTATACATGGCTATTCAAACATCCTTAGGATCTCTGCAAAATCATTTGTTATTATTTTGCTTGACCTTTCGGTCCTGATCAAAGATTTTCTCATCAGAGAAAAACCAAAGCATTCTATTCTCTTGATGTTTCAAATCACTCAACATGCAACCTGCACAGATCAGACGGTTCTCTTTTACCTCTGCAGGCATGAACTGGCCTTTCTGCATAATATATGATTTGTATCAAAGATCCTATATGCACAATTCTTCCGATACAGTGCTTTCAAACCTTGAGCTCCTTAGGAATCACATTAATTGCCTTTCTGGGATCATTCTTGATAATTTTCTAATAATGTGTGTGTGGTTCTGATTGTATTATGACTCTTAGCCAGCATTTTATGTTTGGTTACTGCTGTAGAATCACCATCAGTGGCTTCCAGCTCTTTGTGAACTTTGACCATAAATGACTGTGCAACGTTCAGGAAGTGAGCCATTCATAAATCAGTAAGCTTTAAGGCAGGGTAAGTGTGCATTACACCCCACCCTGAATCTGCAGATAGTGATTTGTAACCCTCACTATCTTATTAACATTTACTTTTTTTTACCTACATTTATATAAGTTAAAAATTAAACTAATCATAAGTGACGTTTAAAGAATGTAAGACTTTGGGGAATTTTGATGTCATTGTTTTTTTTTTGTCCAAATGTATGAATTTGGCTCACATTAAGTCTCAAAAAATAAAACACCATATAAAATTCAAAATTTTTTATCTATAATGTTAAATATCTTAAAATTGTTAAGTTGAACAATTTAAAAAAAACATTGATGATTTATTTAAGATCTGATGATCTATTATGATATATCTCCAATTTGTATTTAGATAGACTGTATTTATGCTTTTTTTAGGATGTGCGTTGTGGTACAGTGGATATCGGCTCGGAACGAAAAACCGGGGAGCCAAGTTCGAATTCCAGTTGAATCTATTGTATTCACTTACGCGCAAATACCCTTGGGAAAGGTATTAATCCGTCTCTTCCTTCCAGTTATGGGTTAAATAGCAGGACAGATTGGGTTCTATAGCCTTGGTCGGCAACCAGTCTACCGCAGAAAGCAATGGCAACCTACTGCGGGATAATCTTCTACCCAGTCAGTCATGTCTCTTTCGAGACATGATTGCCCAAGCGCGTATCACGTATGGCACTTGACTGACTGTATTTATTTTCAATTTTTCTAGTTGGTTATAATATTATAATTCTGCTTTGTCTCCATTGCTTGGTAATGCTAGCTCATTCATTTTGTACTGCCATTTCCTCAAATAAATAATGAACAGTTTCTCTATCAAGGAAAGATAGAGGGAACAAATGTATCAGAGATGCTGTTTTGTAGAAAAAAGAAAGTATGCATAATAATTATACAAAAGAAAGAAAGAAAGAAAGAAAGAGTAAGTGATAATGCTCTCATGCATTTAATGTCTGCTTCAGTGAAATGAAATATCTTTTCAATTTATTTAAGATGGGAATGATATATTATGATATGTCTCCAATTTCTATATCAATACATTTTATTTATTTTCAATTTTTCTAGTTGAATTGTTTACCTATATTATATATGATTCATTATTGTACATAATTAGGTTAGAATAAAATTTATATTTTATATGAATGCCACCTTATGAAAACTGAGATGTAGTAGAGTGGGAGGGTGTATATCATAGATTCGGGGTTGGGGATAAGAGACATTTGCACTAGCCCTGTCTGAATATATATATATACTTTTTTGCACTGCCGAGGGATTGAACTCAGGAATGCTAGGCAACTAGATCAACAATCAGAATAATTCAGACAAATGTATGAGCTTAATTGCTAATTAGAGAACTTAGAGAAATAAGATAGACACGCAGCAAGATGATTACCATATATACTGGTGTATAAGCCGACTTCATGTATAGTACGAGCCCTGAAATTATATGAATGCCACCTTATGAAAACTGAGATGTAGTAGAGTGGGAGGGTGTATATCATAGATTCGGGGTTGGGGATACGAGACATTTGCACTAGCCCTGTCTGAATATATATATGTACTTTTTTGCACTGCCGAGGGATTGAACTCAGGAATGCCTGGCAACTAGATCAACAATCAGAATAATTCAGACAAATGTATGAGCTTAATTGCTAATTAGAGAACTTAGAGAAATAAGATAGACACACAGCAAGATGATTACCATATATACTGGTGTATAAGCCGACTTCATGTATAGTACGAGCCCTGAAATTTTTTGCATGAATTTTAATTCCCACGGAAAAATATTATCAGTGTATAGTGCAACTGGTCTCCATCTATATCCACTGGGCCATGTGTCCTTAAGGAACAAGTAACTTGCAGGTTTAAAGGGAGATAACTCATGACTTCCCATTGAGGCATTACTACACAAGGAATGAAGATTATATACCTCAGAGATTGTAATAAAGGGTTTGGTTCAAAATTCTTAGCACCTGAAGTAGGCCAGAGCGTACAACAGCCGAAACATCGTACAAATGGCTCCAAAGATGAGGACAATAGTCCAAATAATGTAAATACTGTAAACGTCCTTAATTTGTATTTAGACACACTCTATTTTTCAATTTTTCTAGTTGAATTGTTCACTGAGATTGCATATGATCCCTTATTGTACATAATTAGGTTACAATAAAATTTGTATTTTATATGAATGCTACCTTATAAAAACTGAGACGTAGTAGAGCCATTAACCAACCCCTTTATCAGTAAAATGATAAATTGTATGCTGAAGTACCTAAGATCTATACTAATTAATGTAACTTCTATTTGTCACATAACTTTTATTCAAGTATATCATCATATAATTCTGCTTTTCAAACATTGGTTAGTAATGCTAGTAATGCTATACTGCCATTTCCTTATATAAATAATGAGCAGTTCTGGTTTAACTCCAAGGAGAAGACAGAGGGAAAAGATATAACAGAGATACTGTTTTGTAGGAAAAAGAAATTATACATAATAATTATATGAAAGAAAGATGAGATAGACAAAGTGATGACACTCATGCATTTAACATCTGCTTCAGTAAAATGAGAAATCTTTACAATTTATTTAAAATGGAATCCTTTATCATGACATGTGTCCAATTTGTAAATTGATACATTCTATTTATTTTCAATATTTTTAGTGGAATTGTTCACCTGTATTGCATATGATCTCTTATTTTACATAATTAGGTTACAATAAAATTTGTATTTTATATGAATGCCACCTTATGAAAACTGAAATGTAGTAGAGAGGAGGCAAATTGTAGATTAGGGAGGGTGAGACCCATGCCTGATCCCTGCTTTAAAGAAATTATTAGAGCATGCCTTTCTGTTTGTTGATTTTTTTTTTTATAATTGTGTGTCCCCAAGCAAAGCATTTTACTGCCACTGTTGTGCAGGGAGTTACATATGAGGAATGTTATGAAAAAGAGTGGCAGGTTACAGAGGGTATCAGGAAGAGAGTATGAGAAGGAAGAGAATACTTATGAGTGGGGTGGACGGAGAAAAAAGCATGAAAGAGAGAGAGGATGTAAGTTAGTGAGACAGGAGGTGACTATTGACTTTACATTTGAATTCTTGAAGATTGTAGCTGTCGGGAAAGAAAGCAAGTATGCAGAAGGGAATTCTACAGGCAGGAAGTGCAAGAAAAGAAGCTGCTGGAGTAGAATTTGCGTTTACAATTTATCGGTTTCACAGTAAAAGGGTGGGACCTAGTTGCTAATCTTGTGGCTCAAGGAAATTCATATATAGGGGTTACCAGTGATCTAAGTTCATCGGAGCAGAAGCCATAAAAGTATTTTTAGAAGAGACACAGGGAAGCCACACTGCGTCGATGAGAAAGTGACTGTATCCTAGCTGCCAAGTCAGGATCAATCACATTACAGATATTCCATTGGATTTGGTCAAGGACACCTAGGTGGATAGCGAGAGCAACCGACCAGATATGGCAGCAATATTCAATGCACGAGCAGATGGTAGATTTGTATATGTGCAGGATTGTTTTGGACAGGAAAAAATTCCTGGCCCTACACAGAGAACTGACTTTCTTAGTAGTGGATTTAGCTATGGATTCTATATAGTTATTCCACTTAAGGTCTGATGTGAGAGTTAATCCGAGGAGATGCAGTGTTTTACTTTCAGGGAGAGAACTTGAAGTTTGTCATCATTTATCTGTAAAGAAATGATAAGTAGAGCAAGTTAGACAAAAGTTAGAGTTATTAAAGTACATATCCACAAAGAACTGAGTAACCCCTGATATTACTTATATAAATATATACATATTCAGAAATTTTTATGAACATTAGTTGGCTTATACCAATTTTATTGTAAAAAATTGACTCATAAAAGAACATCTGACATTATGCCAATTACCCTGCATATCACATGATATCTTAATTAAAAATATGAAGGAAATAAAAAAAATGTTTATACTGTACAATTCTCTTTGACAGTGTTCCATCAATATTAATGACATAAAAATAAAAATAACAAGCCGTAAATTCTGAAAGTAATTCACAATATGTCAACATATTTTGATAACTTCATTCAAAATATGAAGAGATCTGAAATAAGAATCAATAGATGTTTGCACAGAAAGATTTTCTCAGTTGTAAAGGTGTCCTGTATAAAGTCTGTTCGGTAAATAGCATGCTATATTTGAAAAACTAGTCACATGATCTGGATGGAATTAGGCAACCAATCAAGAAGGACTTTACTATGCAGACATTGTTAACAAGGCTGTGGGTTTTGAGTGCATGTTTTAGGTGAAGGTGTGTGTTCAATATCTAAACAAAGAAGATAGAAGAAGCATAGATCCAATTTGTGTTTCTGCTATGGATGTTTATTCCTTTTATGTTGACTGTAATTGAAATAAAATTAAAAGGTCTCGTGAGGATGTCTGTTTTCCTTTTTGGCTCAGAAATAAGTTTTAGGAAGTATGGATAAGAACAAGTCAAGATGGCCAAGTTCAAGTCAGCCTAATGCTGAATGGCTGATTCTCTACTTCATGTGTAGAAAATTAATAAAAAAAATGAGCTTCGTAGTTGAAAGTGTTGATAACTCAACACCATCTTCAATTGATATCTCTGAAGTATATATATATATATATATATATATATATATATATATATTGTGTGTGTATTTAGGCAGCATTTTTTCATTGATGCATTTTTCATTAAATAATATAGACAAGTTCTGTCAATTTATTTTATGTAAATTTGCTTGATATTGTCTGATAAGCTTAATAGCATTATCGTTGAAAGAAGAAAGAAAATCACAATTTTATTTAATCCTTTCTGAGCTTTTGGCTTACTTCAGGCATTATCAAAGATGACAATTATAATTAGTGGATTAAATAGTTTGAGGATGAATGATAGTAGTATTTGTCATTTTTGTTTGCATGGTTTGAAAATCTTTCATGCAAGCAAAATAGATGATGACTACTATCATTCATCCACAAACTGTTTAATACACTTAATATAATTGTCATCTTTGATAATAGCTGCTGTAAACCAAAAGCTCAGAAAGGTTTAAATAAAAAAAACATATTTCAATTTTGTGATTTTCTTTCATATTTCAATAATAATGCTATTAAGCTTATCAGACGATATGAAAAGAATTTACATAAAATGAATCAACAAAACTTGTCTATATTATTTAATGAAACATGCATCAATATATATATACACACTACTGGACATAATTTTTAAGCCACCCCAGTGTTTTAAAAAATGATTTATTTCATACTGTTTTTTAGTATTTATTGCCAAATGAATAATTCTAAATGAAGATAGAATGGTTCTTTTGTTAATGCTGCACAATAACATGTGCATCAAATGAATTTATAAATATTTAATAATTACCTATATTGCAGTTTCATCAATGAAAAAAATGAAGAAAATTTAGGATAATTCGAATAAGTTCTTTGCTTCCTTGCCTTGTAAAATTTTGCAAAGTAATAATAACAAAAGAATCCTTCTATTTTCATTTGGCAATAAATACTAAAAATAATATGAAATACATTATTTTTTTTTAAAAACTGGGGTGGCCTAATAATTATGGGCGGTAGTGTGTATATATATATATATATATGGATATTAAAAAAGGTTGTGGGCTGTGTATTTTTGGTGCAAGTGTGTATTCAGTATATAAACAAAAGTAGAAGGTGCATACAAAAAATTTTGAGTTTCTGCAACAGAAATTTATTCCATTGATGTTGACTGTATTGAAATAGAGTTTAAAAGTCTCTTGAGTCTGTACATATTCCTCTTCGGTTCAGAAATTATTTATGGGAAGTTTGATATGGTTTATATTGTTTTATGGCATATTAATCTCAATGGGTTATTTAATATGCATTCTTTCTAAGAAATCAGTTTGTAGATCAGGGTTTGGTTTATTTTGTTTTTCCGCATATCAACCTCAGTGGGTCATTTAATGCTGACAAGATTTTTAGGATATTTTCAGAGTGCTGCAATATATTGTCATGGCAAAAATGTGTTTGTGTGTGTGTGTGTGTGTTTAAAGTAGTAATGATACAGTGTTAATATTTGAATAAATGATCAAGTATTAAACTTTTTCAAATAATTCTTTTCACTATTATTCAATTATGATGAAGAATTGGACACCACTGCTAGTGGTCAAAATAAAACATTCAACAGCACTCATTGATACATTTTTGGATTTCAATTCAAAATACAAAAAGAATATTCTACATTAGCTAAAAAGGCTTTATCAGTTTTATAGCCATTTTCTACTTCTTATTGATGTGAATTAGGCTTCGGAACCCTAAATGACATTCAAAATAAGAAACGAAAAAGACTAAGCTCAGCTGAAGAAGAAATAAAGGTCTGCTTGTCGCACATTCAACAAAACATTAAAGAAATCATAAAAATAAAAACATCAGGCACAGGTTTCACTTTAAGTTGCACAAATAGTTGAATAGAAACATTAAAATAAAGTAAATCCATATTAGTGTGTGTATATTTTAAAAAATTATGGTTTTATTTCATAACATAAAACATATACCCTTGAAAAAGTTACACTATTTACATTGTTTGGACTATTATCCTCATCTTTACTGCTATTTTTATGTGATCTCTTCAGCCCTCTTTAGGTGCTGGAACTTTCAAATCCAAACCATATAATATGATCACTGCAGTATATCATTCTCATTCCACTTTATTACAATCACTGGGGTAAATCATTCTCATTCAACTTTATTACGATCACTGGGGAATATAATTCTCATTCCACTTTATTACGATCACTGGGGTAAATCATTCTCATTCAACTTTACTATGATCACTAGAGTATATCATTCTCATTCCATTTTATTACGATCACTGGGGTATATTATTCTCATTCAACTTTATTACGATCACTGGGGAATATAATTCTCATTCCACTTTATTAGGATCACTGGAGAAAATCATTCTCAATCCACTTTATAATGATCACTGGAGTATATCATTTTCATTCTACATTATGGCAATCACTGGGGTATATCATTCTCATTCCATTTTTATTACAATCACTGAGGTATATCATTCTCATTCCACTTTATTATGATCATGGAGGTATATCATTCTTAGTCCACTTTATTACAATCACTGGAGTATATCATTGCCATTGCACTTTATTATGATCCCTGGGGTATATAATTCTTATTTCCACTTTATTACAATAACTGGGATATATTGTTCTCAGTCCACATTATTACAATCAGAGGTATATCATTCTCATTCCACTTTATTACAATCATTGGGGTATATCATTCTCATTCCACTATATTTCGATCACTGAGTTATATTATTCTCAATCCAGATTATTACGATTATTGGGGTATATCATTCTCAGTCCACATTATTATGATCACTAGAGTATATCATTCTCATTTTACTTTATTGCGATCACTGGGATATGTCATTCTCATTCCACTTTATTCTGATCTCTGGGAAATATCATTCTTATTCCTCTTTATGGAAAGCACTACTTAGTCCACTTCATTAAAATCACTGGGGTATATAATTCTCAGTCCACTTTATTACGATCACTGGGGTATATCATTCTCATTCTCCTTTATCACAACCACTGGGGTATTATTCTGAGTCCACTTTATTACGATCACTGGGTTATATCATTCTCATTCCACATAATTGCAATCATTGGGGTATATCGTTCTCAGTCCACATTATTATGATCACTAGAGTATATCATTCTCATTTTACTTTATTGCAATCACTGTGCTATATCATTCCCACTCCAATTTATTCTGATCACTGGAGTATATCATTATCATTCCACTTTATTACAATCACTGTGGTATATCCTTCTCATTCCACTTTATTACAATCACTGGAGTATATCATTCTCATTCCACATTATTACCATCACTAGTGTATATCATTCTATTTCACTTTATTACGATCACTGGGATATATCATTCTCATTCCACTTTATTCTGATCTCTGGGAAATATCATTCTTATTCCTCTTTATGGCAAGCACTACTTAGTCCACTTCATCACAATCACTGGGGTATATCATTCTCAGTCCACTTTATTACGATCACTGGGGTATATCATTCTCATTCCACATAATTGCGATCATTGGGGTATATCATTCTCAGTCCATATTATTATGATCACTAGAGTATATCATTCTCATTTTATTTTATTGCAATCACTGTGCTATATCATTCCCACTCCAATTTATTCTGATCACTGGAGTATCTCATTATCATTCCACTTTATTACAATCACTGGAGTATATCATTATCATTCCACTTTATTACCATCACTAGTGTATATCATTCTATTTCACTTTATTACGATCACTGGGATATATCATTCTCATTCCACTTTATTACGATCGCTTGAGTATATCAATGTCATTCCATTTTTTAATGATCACTGGTGTATGTCATTTTCCTTCCACTTTATTCTGATCACTGGGATATATCATTCTCATTCCATTTTATTCTGATCACTGGGATATATCATTCTCATTCCATTTGTCTTGATCACTGGGATATATCATTCTCATTCCACTTTATTCTGATCATTGATATATCATTCTATTCCATTTTATTCTGATCACTGGGATATATCATTCTCATTCCATTTTATTCTGATCACTGGGATATATCATTCTCATTCCATTTTATTCTGATCACTGAGAGACCACATCATTCTCATTCCATTTTATTCTGATCACTGGGATATATCATTTCATTCCATTTTATTCTGATCACTGGGATATATCATTCTCATTCCATTTTATTCTGATCACTGATATATCATTCTCATTCCATTTTATTCTGATCACTGGGATATATCATTCTCATTCCATTTTATTCTGATCACTGGGATATATCATTCTCATTCCATTTTATTCTGATCACTGGGATATATCATTCTCATTCCATTTTTATTCTGATCACTGGGATATATCATTCTCATTCCATTTATTCTGATCACTGGAATATATCATTCTCATTCCATTTTATTCTGATCACTGGGATATATCATTCTCATTCCATTTTATTCTGATCACTGGGATATATCATTCTCATTCCATTTTATTCTGATCACTGGGATATATCATTCTCATTCCATTTTATTCTGATCACTGGGATATATCACATTCTCATTCCATTTTATTCTGATCACTGGGATATATCATTCTCATTCCATTTTATTCTGATCACTGGGATATATCATTCTCATTCCATTTTATTCTGATCACTGGGATATATCATTCTCATTCCATTTTATTCTGATCACTGGGATATATCATTCTCATTCACATTTTATCTGATCTACTGATATATCATTCTCATTCCATTTTATTCTGATCACTGGGATATATCATTCTCATTCCATTTTATTCTGATCACTGGGATATATCATTCCTTTTCATTCCATTTTATTCTGATCACTGGGATATATCATTCTCATTCCATTTTATTCTGATCACTGATATATATCATTCTCATTCCATTTTATTCTGATCACTGGGATATATCATTCTCATTCCATTTTATTCTGATCACTGATATATCATTCTCATTCCATTTTATTCTGATCACTGGGATATATCATTCTCATTCCATTTTATTCTGATCACTGGGATATATCATTCTCATTCCATTTTATTCTGATCACTGGGATATATCATTCTCATTCCATTTTATTCTGATCACTGGGATATATCATTCTCATTCCATTTTATTCTGATCACTGGGATATATCATTCTCATTCCATTTTATTCTGATCACTTTGGGATATATCATTCTCATTCCATTTTATTCTGATCACTGGGATATATCATCTTTCATTCCATTTTATTCTGATCACTGGGATATATCATTCTCATTCCATTTTATTCTGATCACTGGGATATATCATTCTCATTCCATTTTATTCTGATCACTGGGATATATCATTCTCATTCCATTTTATTCTGATCACTGGGATATATCATTTCATTCCATTTTATTCTGATCACTGGGTTATATCATTCTATTCCATTTTATTCTGATCACTGGGATATATCATTCTCTCCACATTATTCTGATCACTGGGATATATCATTCTCATTGCACTTTATTACTATCACTGGGATATATCATTCTCATTCCATTTTATTCTGATCACTGGGATATATCATTCTCATTCCATTTTATTCTGATCACTGGATATTTCATTCCATTTTATTCTGATCACTGGGATATATCATTCTCATTCCATTTTATTCTGATCACTGGGATATATCATTCTCATTCCATTTTATTCTGATCACTGGGATATATCATTTCATTCCATTTTATTCTGATCACTGGGATATATCATTCTCATTCCATTTTATTCTGATCACTGGGATATATCATTCTCCTTCCACATTATTCTGATCACTGGGATATATCATTCTCATTGCACTTTATTACTATCACTGGGATATATCATTCTCATTCTCCATTTTATTCTCTGATCACTGGGATATATCATTTCATTCCATTTTATTCTGATCACTGGGATATATCATTCTCATTCCATTTTATTCTGATCACTGGGATATATCATTCTCATTCCATTTTATTCTGATCACTGGGATATATCATTTCATTCCATTTTATTCTGATCACTGGGATATATCATTCTCATTCCATTTTATTCTGATCACTGGGATATATCATTCTCCTTCCACATTATTCTGATCACTGGGATATATCATTCTCATTGCACTTTATTACTATCACTGGGATATATCATTCTCATTCCATTTTATTCTGATCATCACTGGGATATATCATTTCATTCCATTTTATTCTGATCACTGGGATATATCATTCTCATTCCATTTTATTCTGATCACTGGGATATATCATTTCATTCCATTTTATTCTGATCACTGGGATATACTATTCTCATTCCATTTTTATTCTGATCACTGGGATATATCATTCTCCTTCCACATTATTCTGATCACTGGGATATATCATTCTCATTGCACTTTATTACTATCACTGGGATATATCATTCTCATTCCATTTTATTCTGATCACTGGGATATATCATTTCATTCCATTTTATTCTGATCACTGGGATATATCATTCTCATTCCATTTTATTCTCTGATCACTGGGATATATCATTCTCATTCCATTTTATTCTGATCACTGGGATATATCATTCTCATTCCATTTTATTCTGATCACTGATATATCATTCTCATTCCATTTTATTCTGATCACTGATATATCATTCTCATTCCATTTTATTCTGATCACTGGGATATATCATTCTCTTTAATTCCATTTTATTCTGATCACTGGGATATAATATTTCATTCCATTTTATTCTGATCACTGATATAATGATTCTCATTCCATTTTATTCTGATCACTGATATATCATTCTCCTTCCACATTATTCTGATCACTGGGATATATCATTCTCATTGCACTTTATTACTATCACTGGGATATATCATTCTCATTCCATTTTATTCTGATCACTGGGATATATCATTTCATTCCATTTTATTCTGATCACTGGGATATATCATTCTCATTCCATTTTATTCTGATCACTGGGATATATCATTTCATTCCATTTTATTCTGATCACTGGGATATATCATTCTCATTCCATTTTATTCTGATCACTGGGATATATCATTCTCATTGCACTTTATTACTATCACTGGCATATATCCTTCTATAAGGAAATAAATATTGTAAATACTACCTTATCTCGGAAATATAAATGTCTTTAAAAAGTGTGCAGCATTATTTTTTTGTTTTTTTCAGGTTTGCCATTGCTTAAAATGGTTTTGGAATACTGTTATACCTTAAGAGAAAAATTGAATTTTAAACTTCTAATAAAGAACACGTAAACTTAAAACCAGAAAGTGTTGAAATTTATAGAGCATGAAATTGGGTTTAGAGAATTGGGCACTCACAGGACATATTAAAGACAAGAGGGACAGGGGAGTGAAAGTGAAAAAGAATGAAAAAACTTTCTTTTTTTTATGTGCCACATTACTTCAGGAACTAGGCACTCACGGCTCACCACATCTTCCTCTCCCTCATATCTCTTAATACTTTTTGTCTTTGTATTTCTCTCAAAACCCCGCTCTGCTATCCACTTGCTTAAGCTCATCAAGTATGTCACATGTTGTTTTCTCTGTCTCTCTTTCCCTCTATCCATCCTGTGAGCATTAGATTCTCTAAACCCTCCTTTCTCATTACATGTCACAGAAACTTCAACTGTCTCCTCCAGTTGTTAAGCATGAGGTTTCTTTTCATTTCCATTCTCTCCAAAACCTCATCATTGCTCACATGTTTGATCCATGGTATCCTCAGCATCCTTCTGTAGAACCACATTTCTATTGTTTCACTTGTTTCCTTCATCTTTGAGGAGATTGTCCTGTATTCATTGCTCTATAGGAGGACTGATATCACATAACAGTATTGTAAGTAGCAGGAAAGTATTTATATAAAAGGCTATATTAATGCAGTGCGAAAGTGACTGAAGTTGAGGTCAGGATAAATAATTGTGCTGAGTCTTCTTTAGATTTTATCAAGAATTTCTAGATATGCAGCAGAACCTCCACCCACAACTATTGAACAGGTGAAGAGGCTCATCCCTTGATCCTTGTTTAGGATGTGGCTTCCGGCTTTCTCTTTTCCAATCTTTTCACTTTTCTTTTCTTTCTTATTTTTTTTTTTTTCAATTGGAGTAGATAGACTAAACTGTCGCCCGGTTCACACTCCACCCACGTCTATTGAACAGGTGTAGAGGCTCATCCCTTGTTCCCTGTTTAGGATATGGTTTCTGGCTTTCTCTTTTCCAATCTTTTCACTTTTCTTTTCTTTCTTATTTTTTTTTTTTCAATTGGTGTAGATAGACTAAACTGTCGCCCAGTTCACACTCCACCCACGTCTATTGAACAGGTGTAGAGGCTCATCCCTTGTTCCCTGTTTAGGATGTGGTTTCCGGCTTTCTCTTTTCCAAACTTTTCACTTTTCTTTTCTTTCTTATTTTTTTTTTTTCAATTGGAGTAGATAGACTAAACTATCACCCGGTTCACACTCCACTCATGTCTATTGAACAGATGTAGAGGCTCATCCCTTGTTCCCTGTTTAGGATGTGGTTTCCAGCTTTCTCTTTTCCAATCTTTTCACTTTTCTTTTTTTTTCAATTGGAGTAGATAGACTAAACTATCGCCCAGTTCACACTCCACCCACATCTATTGAACAGGTGTAGAGGCTCATCCCTTGTTCCCTGTTTAGGATGTGGTTTCTGGCTTTCTTTTTCCAATCTTTTCACTCTTATGTAGCCCTCTGCACATCAGTGGTGCTACTGCCTTGCTCGGGGTGATATGATTAAAAAAAAAAGAAACATTGTCTAGCATGGCACAGTGCAAGATTTAAGTTATCTTTTTCCTTTATATTTAATCTATTCATCACAAGCAAGGCAATACTGCCACTAGTTTGCAGGAGGTTACAAGAAAAAAGAGCAAAAAGAAAGAGGAACAAGATATGGTGGGGTTAGGGAAAGGATAAGAGGAAGATGGGGATAGAATATGGCAATTGACATTGCACTTAAACTCTTGGGGATTGTAGCTATCAAGGAAGCAAGTGTACAGAAGTGAGTTTCAAACATGGAAAATGTGAGAAAAGAAACTGATAGAGTAGAAAAGGCAGCTACCTTGACTGTTTTCACAGTAAAAGATGGGACCTAGTTGCCAGTCTAGTAGCACGAGCAAATTCGTCTAGAAGGGGCACCAGGGAACAGAAGCCATGAAAATACTTGTAGAAGAGACAGAGGGAAGCCACATCCAGATGATGAGAAAGTGGCTGAAGTTGAGCTGCTAAATTGGAGTCGATTAAATTGCAGATCTTCTTTGGATTTTGTCGAGCACCTTGAGATGAATAGCAGAAGCACCCAACCAGATATGGCAACAGTATTCAATGCACAGATGAATGGTAGATTTGTATATGTTCAAGATAGATTCTGACAAGAAAAACTTCCTGACTCAACACAAGGGAACCAAACTTCTTAGTAGTAGCTGTAGCTATTGATTCGATTTAATCATTCCACTTGAGGTGGCTGTGAGAGTGAGGCCAAGGAGGCACAGTGTATTGCTTTCTGAGAGACTAGCATCACTTATACTGAAGGGAGATAGAAGAGTTTGTTTATGATAAAAAAAAGAAAGCAGCTTTGTTTTGGAAGCATTCCAATACAGACTGGAGGTTCTCATCAAGAACAGCAGTGAAATTTATTTTATCGGCATCGGCAGATTTCTTATTGAGGTGGGAGTAAATGGTGGTGTTGTCAATGTAGATGCCTACTTGTGAAAAAGAAAATGTGTTAATAAAAGGCTAATTTTTTTTTTTTTTCTTAATTGTGTCACCCCAAGCAAGGCATTCCACTGCCACTATAGCGCAGGGGGTTACATAGAGCGATTGGGTATAGGAAATGTCAGAAGGAGGGTGATAGACGACTTAGGATGTACATAGGGAGAGAGTCGGAGAGAGTGGGTATGAGTTAGTGTGTTAGGAGGTGTCTATTGACCTTACATTTAAACTCCTGGAGGTTGTAGCCGTCGGGGAAGCAAGTATACGGTAGGGAATTCCACAGGCGGGAAGTGCGAGGAAAGAAACTGTTGGAGTAGAAATTGCGGTTACATTTCATTGATTTCACTGTAAAAGGGTGAGACCTAGTTGCCAATCTAATATCTCATGCAAATTCACATCTAGGGGGCACCAGTGATCTAAGTTCATCAGAGCAGAAGCTATGAAAGTATTTATAGAAGAGGAACAGGGAAGCCACATCACACCGGTGAGAGAGTGACTGCAGGTGGTCAGCCAAGTCGGTATCAATCACATTACAGATTCTTCGCTGTATTTTTTCAAGAAACCCGAGGAGAATAGCACGGGCACCCAACCAGATGTGGTAACAGTACTATGAAAACAAATTTAAAAAAAATCTTTTACTGTTGATAGAGTTTGTTGTTATGTTAGCCCTGTAGCCACCCCACCCCCATGGAGTATAGAGCCACAGCCTCACCATGCTAGGTGTAGCAGTGGTGGAGTTTCTGTAAATAATAATCTTTTACATCTTTTTAAAAAGATGTAAAAGTATTACAAGATTTTAAAAAACATTCTTTTCAACTGATTTAAAGGACTACAAATAAACTGCAAGAAAACTGAATGCATGGTCATCAGTAAAAAGGGCAGCCCAATATGCCAAATACAGGTCGGAGATACTAGAATCAAGCAGGTACAAAAATTTAAATACCTAGGAAGTGTCATAACAGAAGATGGAAAGTGCAACACAGAGATCCGAAGACAAATTGGCAGGTGAAGGAAGCATTCCACAAGTAGAGTAAAGTGTTAAGAAACAGGACAATTTCACTAAAAACAAAGAAGAGAGTACTGGATTGCTATGTGATGTCAGCATTTGTGCATTTGTGCTGTAGGATGAAGAGGTATGCCCATTCAAAACAACCTTCATTTTGTGGTTATTTAAAAAAGATTGGATTAGATCAAGCAAGTATCCGGTAATACCGTAACCCCGTAGCTTGCATAGAAGGCCAGAGTGCCAAACCCTGTCAAAAGCCTTGGAGGCACGAGCCTCGCCTGACTCAACAAGGGCCTGGAGCATGTACTCAGTAATGGTTGTTAGCATGTCGGTCGTGGACCTGGCAAAGCGGAAGCCATACTGCCTGTCAGAGTAGAGTTTGTGGGCAGTAAAATGTTGAACTATTTCAGCATTAATTATGGCCTCGAACACTTTCCTGAAAATTGGTAGAAAACTGATAGGGCGATAGTTGGATGGGTCCGAGGGTTCACCACAGTTCTTAAATACAGGAATGACTGAAAAGAACTTACAGCATGCAGGAAAACAGGAAGCAGAAAGGCAGTAGTTATACAGTTTAGAGATGACAGGGGAGAGTTCATGAGCACACCTCTTAAGGACTATCACCAGTATTCCATCGCCACCGCTCACCTTATGGGGGTCAACTTTTGAAATTACTCGAGATACTACTGTCGGGGTAATATATATGTCGTACAGTTTGGCCTCAGTTCTAATAGGGAAGTCGGGTGAAGGTACTCCAGATGAGTCAAATGTGGAGTTGGATGAGAATCTGTGAGCAAAGCACTCTGCTTTGTCTGCATATGACATGAAAATACTTTATTTAAAAAAATAGTTCTATACTACATGAAGCTTGTAGCTTGAAGAGAAAATAATGACATAACCAAGACGTTTGTCAGATACTGGTTAATAGCAAGTGATTTGACACACAAGTAGATTGGTATAGTCAGTCCAAATGAATGACCAAGACCTTGAGTGATCTGATGGAGAGATATATATGAGTGAATTAAATCCACTCATGTAAATATGTTGGGCAGGTCCATTATAGTAAAGTGGACTAACCCACCTACTGCATTAGATACTCTCCTATAAATGAAGTAGACAAAAAGGGGACAAAAAGAAGGCAGCCATGCGGCCTTGTCCCACAAATAAATGTACAACATTTATTAAATAAAAAGAAGGCAGCCATGTTAGAAGGTAACTTATATGATTTCTACAATGTTGACATTCCATACTACTTCAAGCTTGTAGCTTGAAGAGAAAATAATAACATAATCAAGATTTTGACAATCCATCCTACTTCAAACAAAAGTTTAGAAAGGAAGCTCCCATCAATACTTGAAAGATTAATAATTCTGAAAAACTGTTTTATAAAAAAAGAATTGATCAATGTCAATCAAAAGTAGTATTAGTTTCTCATTCAATGAATGGCAAATGTTTTCTTGTTGATTGACTGGGCAGAATATTTTCCCCCAGTAGGTTACCATTACTTTCTGTGGTAGACTGGTTGCCAAATGAATCTGCTCTGCTATTTAACCCATAGCTGGAGAGAGAAGCAATGAATTCACACCTTTCTCAAAGGTATTTGCATCTATGTGAATGCAACAAATTCAACTGGAATTATAACTTTGCTCTCCAATTTCTTGTTACAAGTCGATATCCACTTCACCACAATGCACATTCATATATACAGGGTATCACTTTAAACTGACATCAACAGGATGTGCGTTAATCTTCCTAAAAGGAAAAGTCCAACAAGATGGCAAGTCAAATTGAGCACTCTGGTGAGAAGGAGCTGATTTTAATATTCAATCCTGAATATGCCTTCTAAAAGTTAAACAGAGTATTAAGAGACAATTTTTAGAAACAAAGAAAAGAATATTGGAATGTCACATGTTATCTGTCCTTGTCTATGACAGCAAATGATGGACAATCTCTTCAAAGATGAAAAAGATACCTGAAGCAGCAGAAATATGGTTCTACAGAATGATGATGAAGATAGCATGGATCAAACATGTGAGCAATGACAAAGTTTTAGAGAAAATGGAAACAAAAAGGAAACTTATAGTTAACATTGGGAAGAAGTAGTTAAAATTTCTGAGGAAAGTAATGAGAAAGGAGGGCTTGGAAAATCTGATACTCTTGGGACAGATTGAGGGGAAAGAGAGACAGAGGAAAGCAGTGCATAACATAGTTAATGGACTTGTGCAAATAGATGTTAGAAGTGCATTTGGGATAAATGACAAAAAGATAAAACTTATTAAAGACTACAAGGGACAGGATGATGTGAAGGTAGTTTTCCCCAATACCACAAATTGCTACAAAACCAAAACATCAACCTGAAAAATCAAGTTACATTTTTAAATAGCCTTGTCAGATTGGGGCTTTCATATGAATGTCATTTATGGCACTCATTTAGAAATATCTAAACTGTCAGCTTGATACAACCACTTTCTTAGATCAGAGTTTAAAAAAGACTTTGTACGAGTGAAGCCTGGGTGTCTTGGTAAAGATAACCCTTCTTTGTAATAAGTTGACTGGTGCTACAGAATCACAAAAAACTGTACCAAATAAAAGAAACCAAACCACTTAAGAACTACCAACAACAGCAACAACTAAAATGAATAGCACATGTAGCTTGAAGAGAAAATAATGACATAATCAAGATGTTGACATTCCATACTACTTCAAACAAAAGATTAGAAAGAAAAACCCCATCAATATTTGAAAGATCTGTAATCGCTACTGGACTTGAGAAACCTACGTTCCTGAAGATTGTTTTAAGAAAAAAAAAATTAAAATTAAAACTGTAAAGAAAGCCTCCATCAATACTGGAAAGAGCAATAACATCTACTAGACTTGAGAACCTATTTTCCTGAAAGACTGTTTTAAGAGAAAAATTTTATAAATTAAAACTGAAAAGAAAGACCCCGTCAATACTGGAAAGAGCAATAACAGCTACTGAACTTGAGAAATCTATTTTCTTGAAAGATTGTTTTAAGAAAAAATTTCATAAATTAAAACTGAAAAGAAAGCCCCCATCAACACTGGAAAGAGCAATAACAGCTACTTGACTTGAGAACCTATTTTTTGAAAGATTGTTTTAAGAGAAAAATTTTATAAAATATAACTGAAAAGAAAGCCCCATCAATACTGGAAAGACAAATAACAGCTACTGGACTTGAGAAACCTATTTTCCTGAAAAATTGTTATATAATAAGAGTTTATAGATGTCAACTAATAGCAGTACTGGTTTCTCGGTCAATGAATGGCAAATATTTCTATATAGGGAAACAGTTAATAATACCATTACTATTAATACACCCAGAAAATATTTTTATTATTGTAAGAAATAAAAATGATAAAAAAGACATTTTAAAAATACCATTAAAAATTTGAAATGCAACAAAAATTTCTACATGAAAATAAGGGAAAAACAAGACAAAAGAATTAAGAACATTCTTGAATAATGGGGAAAGGAACAGATTTATAAAAAATGCATGCAGAATGGATTAAAAATACTAAGCAGAAATATGAAGGAATTGACAAACAGACATTCAGGAAGCTCGCAGAAAATAAAAAAGATATGGATGTCTTTAGGAAGTGGTAAAACAAACTTACTTTCTAGCAGAACGTATTTACATCTGTGCAGAAAGCATTAGCAAATTTCTACTATTAAAAATCCAAAACAAAACCTAGAATTGCTTACACCAATGTATTACATATTTAATACCCAAAACTGATAAATGCTAACCCACAAAATTACCAACCAATAACTTGCTTATTCCTGACCTACAAAATATTGAAATCAATTTTAACTGAAAGAAAACGTCAGTTCTTTAACAGATATAGCATTCTTCTTGAAGAGCAAAAAAATGCAAGAAGGGACATTCAGTCACTCAGTTGAGTGCCATACATGATACACATTTGGGTGATCATATCTCGATAGAGACATGACTGACTGGGCAGAACATTATACCGCAGTAGGTTGCCATTACTTTCTGTGGTAGACTGATTGCCAGCCAAGAATATAGAACCCAATCTGTTTTGTTATTTAAGCGTTAACTGAAGGGAAAGGACAGATTAATACCTTTCCCAAGGGTATTTGCGTGTAAGTGAATGCAAAGAATTCAACTGGAATTTGAACTTGACTCACAGATTTATCGTTCAGAGCCAATATTCACTGCACCACAATGCACCTCCAAGAAGGGTCATTAAGGTTGCAAAAGATCAACTACCAATCAACAAGTTGTTACAGAAAAACTATATTCCAAAAGTTAAAAGACTAAATACTCCATGGATATAATATAAAAATGCATTGATATTATAGACTAAAAAAAGAATTTATAGTATAAACTATAAAAAAAGAAATTTATAATATAGACTATAAAAAATGCATTGATATTATAGACTAAAAAAGAATTTGTAGTATAAACTATGAGAAAAGAAATTTATAATATAGACTATAAAAAATGCATTGATATTATAGACTAAAAAAAGAATTTATAGTATAAACTATAAAAAAAAGAAATTTATAATGTAAACTTTAAAAAAATGCATTGATATTATAGACTAAAAAAAGAATTTATAGTCTAAACTATAAAAAGAAATTTATAATATAGACAATAAAAAAGCTTCATATACAACTTGAATTATGATACACATACACACATGAATTATACACATGAAAACTGCTTGACAGGACAGAAGCATGTGAGTTCTGCTTAACAAATAAAGAACAACACAAAAATTAAAAATAGCAGAATTTTTTTTTGACTCCATATTTCAATTTCTTTCAGTCACTCTCCCACTGATATGATGTGGCTTCCTTCTGTCTTTTCAACAAGAATTTCATGGCAACTGCACTGACAAGCTTTTTTCCCTGTTACCCCAACCACATGTATTTACTCGTGCTACTAAATTGGCATCAAGGTCCCACCCTTTTACCGTAGAAATAGTTAAATGTAACCACTTCTTCTACTCAAAAAGTTTCTTTTCTCACATTTCCCATTTGTGAAACTCACTTTCATTTGTTTGCCTCCCTGATAGCTATAATCTCCAAAAGTTGAAATGCAACATCACTTGCCATCTTTAATCTGCTTATTTTTCAATTCATCTCTTATCTTTTCTTCAGCAACATTTGTACCTTTTTTTTTCTCACTTTACAAAAAAAAATTTTAAAGATTTAATAAAAGTGAAACATGTTTGTGTTGGGACGCCCGCGCCTATTCGGCTATAATGGACTATTCCATTACTGTGTAAAGTAATGGTGGCATCTACGTAAGAGTGTGCCGAGCAGCCGATCGACAAGTCAGTCGTAGACTTCCGGTGACGGCCCGGAAGTACCCATTGCTCATACTACGTCTTACGACGGTTGAGATGATTAACCACTATTCTTGTATTGGATACTAATAACCTTTGTAAATACTATTTTCATGAAATACAACAATTAACCTATTCCTGTTGTTGAGTTATTTATTCTTACTCACGACATAACAGTTTGATTTATAAACATTTCCTAAATATTTCTTATCCTACCATTCTATCAGATTCCAATCCATATTTGATCCTAATTCATACACACGCAAATATATATATATATATTCATTAAATTGGCAGCGTACCAAGATCATGTTTAGAGAGGTAGAGAATTAAAGAATTGAAGATTTAAGCAAGAATTGAGAGGGTTTAAACTAAAGTAATTTTGGGGGTGAGAGCTGCAAAAATACTGAAAAGAAGAAAGTTTTGGTTTTTAGGGGGTTAAACTGGAGTGACCTCATCAGGACGCAGAGTTAAGCAAGGTTTATGGATCCCTTCACCTGTCCAGACAACTGGCTTGGGATCTCTTGGAATCTGAAAGCAGATTAATACCATTAGATAAACCAATTTTTTATCTTTTATGTGCTGTGTCCCTTCAGGACCTAGGCAATCATAGCCCCCTTTCTTCTTCCTGTCCGTTGTAGCTCTTAAAAAATTTGTCTTATTATTTCTCCCAAACCCTGCTCTGCCATTCATTTGCTTAAGTCCGTCAAGTGTGTCTTATGCTGTATTCCACTTTCTTTCTAACTGCCCTGTGAGTGTTTGATTCTCCAAGCTACCCTTCCTCATTATGTGTCCCAGAAACATCAACTGTATTTTTCTGATGTTAAGTATGTTCCTTTTTGTTTCCATTCTTTTCAAAACCTCGTCATTGCTCACATGTTCAGTTCATGGTATTCTCAGTATCCTTCTGTAGAACCACATTTTGTTTACTTCAAGTTTCTTCTTCATCTTTGAGAAGATTGTCCAGCATTTGCTGCCATACAAGCGGATAGATATCACATAACAGTTCAGTAGTCTTTTTTTTTGTTTCCAATGAAATCTTCCTGCCTCTCAGTACTCTGTTTAGTTTTTGGAATGTGTCTTTGGTCATCCAAATATGCCTTCAGATCTTAGGAACCACTTACCAGTTCCATTTTGAATTCTCTCTTGATTTATTTTCATAGCCTTTACCATGTTTGGATATGGTCATATAATAACAGAGGTTTTTATATCAGTTTTCCTTCTTCTAGACTGGCTTCCACTCAAGGCAAGTGAGCCTAATCTGCTCTGTAAAGTAAGGATGTAAAGGTAGCTTAATGGTTATCAGTATGGAAAATGGAATTTATAAGCCAAGTCCAAATTCTGGTTTAATCTTACATTAACTCTAATACCCTTAAGAGAGGCATGAATCCATTACTTCCCTCAGCTAAGGGTGAGACAGCACAATAGAATCAGTGCTCTAGCATTGGAGAAGAATAATTCTGAATTCAAAAGCATATGGAATGAAACAAGAAGGCACTATTAGCTTTCCCAAGAAGCCATATCAATCCTCAAATTATAAAGAAAAGGAATCTGTGAAGAGCCATGATCACCTATGTCCTGAATAGAGGAAAATTGCTCTAAATTTAAAACCATAAAGATAGTACCAGGAAATCACTCTATCTTTCTTAAGAAGCCATGTCAATTCTTAAAGGATAAAGAAAAGGAACCTGTGGAGAGCCATACTTGCCTGAAGGAAGAAAGACTGCTCTAAATTAAAAACAGGCAATGAGGAAACATCTTCAATACCTTTTAAAAAATTCAGAACAGTATATATAGAACCTAGGATGTGCATTGTGATGTAGTGGATATTAGCACAGAATGAGAAATCAGAAAGCCAAGTTTGAATTTCAGTTGAAATTGTTGCATTCACTTACGCACAAATACCCTTGGGAAGGATATGAATCCATCTCTTCTTCCTTCAGCTACTGGTTAAATATTAGGACAGATTGGGTTCTATAGCCTTGTTTGGCAACCAGTCTACCGTAGAAAGTAATGGCAAACTACTGCGGGAAAATTTTCTGCCCAGTCAGTCATGTCTCTTTTAAGACTTGATTGCCCAATAGTGCATCACAAATGACACTTAACTGATATATAGATGATAAAGGAAGCTGGGGATAACCACAATTGCTTATGTCCTGAATTGAGAATAACAACTTTTAATTTAGTGAATGAAACTTAGTAGATGAAACTGTTCTGGACCATTGAGGATTGTCCTGGTAGAAAATCACAAGTCATCGTGACTGAGAGTTTCAGCATCAAAATTGGTGAAACACAAATGTATCTGAATAAAAATATGGAACGAGAAATACAGACATACTTGGAAATGATTACTCATTCATTATGTACACTACTGGCCATGATTATTAGGCCACCCCAGTGTTTAAAAAAAAATTATGTATTTCATATTATTTTTTAGTATTTATTGCCAAGTGAATAATTGTAAATGAAAATAGAATGGTTCTTTTGTTAATACTGCACAATACCATTTTTTTGTTTTTATATAACCATGTGGCCCCAAGCAAGGCATTTTACTGCCACTGTTGTGCAGGGGGTTACATAGAAGGAATGTTATAAGAAAGAGTGACAGGCTATAGAGGGTGTCAGGAAGAGAGTATGAGAAGGAAGAGAATACTGAAGCGTGGGGTGGACGGAGAAAAAAGCATGAGAGAGAGGATGTAAGTTAGTTAAGTAAGTTAGAGACAGGAGGTGACTATTGACTTTACATTTGAATTCTTGAAGATTGTAGCTGTCTGGAGAGCAAGTATGCAGAAGGGAATTCTACAGGCGGGAAGTGCAAGAACAGAAGCTGCTGGAGTAGAATTTGCATTTACAATTTATCGGGTTTACAGTCAAAGGGTGGGACCTAGTTGCTAATCTTGTGCCTCAAGGGAATTCATACATAGGGGGTACCAGTGAGCTAAGTTCATCAGAGCAGAAGTCGTGAAAGTATCTGTAAAAGAGACACAGGGAAGCCACATTGCATTGGTGAGATAGCAACTGTATCCTAGCAGCCAAGTCAGGATCGATCACATTACAGACTCTTCGTTGGACCCCTAGGTGGATAGCAGGAGCACCCAACCAGATATGGCAGCAATATTCAATGCATGGGTGGATGGTGTGCATTAAATGAATTTATAAATATTTAATAATTACCTATATTGCAGTCTTATCAATGAAAGAATGAAGAAAATTTAGGGTGATTCGGTCGAGTTCATCCTTGCTTCCTTGCCTTGTAAAATTTTGCAAAGTAATGATAACCAAAGAAACACTCTATTTTCATTTATAATTATCCACTTAAAAATAGTATGAAATATATCATTTCTTTTAAAAAACTGGGGTGACCTAATAACTATGGCGAGTAGTGTATGTATATATGCATCTATACATACATAGAAGTAGTATAAACTAGCCTTGTATAAAATGACCTGCTGGCCATAATACAGCATGTGGTTTTTATTTGTTAAAGGAAAATGAAGAACTGAAGATATTTCTAGAAAATTATCACTTCAATTTTTTTTATGAATTTATTTCTATTTTTTCTTAACAGATGCTTTCTATTTTTTTCGTTACAGATGCTTTGAATATTGCCTCCACATCTGTTATGGTGTTTCTTCTATGTATTTAAAGATTCTTTATAAAATCCAAAGAAGAATCTGCAATGTCATTGGCCCTGATCTGGCACCTCTTCTTCTGTCACTTTCTCATTGCTGTAATATAGCTTCCCTGTCAGTCAGTTAAATGCCATACGTGATACACGCTTGGGCGATCATGTCTCGAAAGAGACATGACTGACTGGGCAGAAGATTATCCCGCAGTAGGTTGCCATTGCTTTCTGTCGTAGATTGGTTGCTGACCAAGGCTATAGAACCCAATCTGTCCTGCTATTTAACCCATAACTGGAAGGAATAGACAGATTAATACCTTTCCCAAGGGTATTTGCGCGTAAGTGAATACAATGGATTCAACTGGAATTTGAACTCAGCTCCCCAGCTTCTCGTTCCGAGCCGATATCCACTGTACCACAACACCTTTTCTATAAATATCTTAGTGGAAATTGCTATGACAAGCTTTCCTCTTTGGTACTTAAACTTTACAAATTTAAGCCGAGTACTAGATTGACTGTGTATTGTAATGCAGTGGATATCAGCTCAGAACACAAAATCAAAGAGCTGAGTTCAAATTCCGACTGAATTCATTGTGTTGACTTACACACAAATACCTTTAGGAAATGTATTAATCTGTTTCTTCTCCCTCCAGGTATGGGCTAAATGGCAGGACAGATTGAGATCTATAGCCGTGATCAGTAACCAGTCTACCACAAAAAGTAATGGTAACCTGCAGGAAAATATTTTGCCCTGTCAGTCATGTCTCTTTTGAGACATGATCTTCCAAGTGTGTATCACCTATAGCACTTAGCTGACTAGATTGGCAACTAGGTCTCACCATTTTACAGTTGTAATGGATAAATGTAACCATAAGTTTTATGCTAACAGTTTCTTCTCTTGTACTTCTTGCTTGTGGAACTTTCTTCTGACTTCTTGTTTTTTCAGTCAACTTTGATCTTCAAAAATTAAAATGCAGTGTCAATTGTTATCTTCTGTCTTCTTAACCCCTGTTCTTTTATTGTTCTCCCTTCTTAATAATGTTTTTCTTTTTTGCATATTCTTTCACACACAGTAACCCCCTTCAGTCTTAGTTGTTTTATTGCCTTGCCTGGTGGGAAATGATTTTAAAAAATACAGTGTTTCCTTAAAGATTAACAAGACTTGATGTGTTTGAAGAAAGAAGGACATAGGCTCATTGCATAAACATGAAAAGAGGAAAGACACTAAGAAGGAAGAAAAAAAAGTGAACTTGTAGCGGAACTCTGGATCCTGATTGGTCATCAAATAGCAAAATTTAAAATACGCCAGAGAAACGGTTTTTCCACAGCTAAAGAAAAAATCATTCTAGAGCCACCCCATGTGACTGGATTGAATATTTAAGGATGGTTGCTAATCTAGTGGTCAGTCAGAGGGGGCGGTTTGCTGACACACATCTAAAATGTAACCTACTTCAAAATTAACCCGGAGATAAGGTCAGGTTACACCTTATTCTCTTTCTCCTCATCTCTCTGAACAATTATTGTTACAAACATTTTGTACAAACTATCAATACCTCAACTTTATCATTGAACACAAACTCTACCCTTGACCTCTTAATAATGTTTCTAATTGAACATTAACTTCTGCAACTTATGTTATTCTTCCTTTTAATAAATTTCTATTTTAAAATGCAAAATGTATATTTTATTATTCCACTCTTCTACATTAATACACACATTTCAACTGATAACCTACCTTCTGATGATGAAAACCTTATAATAATTTTGATGATAATAATTCTGCATAAATCCTGTAAGCTGTAGGGAGTTTGATTAAGTCTGACATAAAGCCGAACAAAAGAAACATTAACCAGCTCCCATACGCTTCAAACTCAATGATTTGAGGACAAAAAGATGGAAAAATGTGGACTCAGTCAGAAGAGGAAAAACCAATGAAATCAATGAGAAAAGGAAAAAGAAAAAAGATGTCAATTCAATGAGATGAAATTTACTGGAAAGAGAAAGTGGTAATGAAAGATAAAAAAACAATGCATTCACCAGGAAGGCAATAAGAGATAACTGAGTGAATTATTACGGAAATGAAAGACAAATAAGGAACTAAGCAAATTCAATAAAAAAAGAAAGAGGGAATAAAAGAGACCAGGCAAGTTTAGTGAGGCTAAAAAAAAAAAGAAAATAAGAGAGAGAGAGAGAGAGAGAGAGAGAGAGAGAGAGAGAGAGAGAGAGTAAATGGGAAATAGAATTGCGTGAATTAACAAAAAAAGACAGAGGGAGAAAATGGGAATCAGAACTGACTGAATCTACTGAGTAAATGAAAAAGACAATGAAAGAGATAACTGAGTGAATTAAGGAGAGAGAGAGAGAGAGAGAGAGAGAGAGAGGAAATGGGAATCAGAACTGAGTGTATCTAATGAGTAAAAGAAAAAGACAAAAAAGAGAACTGAGTGAATTAAACAAAGAGAGAGAGAGAAAAAGAGAGAGGGGGAAATGGGAATCAGAACTGAGTGAATCTAATAAGTAAAAGAAAAAGACGACAAAAGAGAGAACTGAGAGCATTAAACAAGGAGAGAGAGAGAGAGAGAGAGAGAGAGAGAGAGAGAGAGAGAGAGAGGAGGGAATTCACTAGAGAAAAGACAGAGACAATGAAAGCGAAAACTGAGTGAATTAACCAAAAACAGAGATGGTGGGGGTGGAAATTGGAAAGAGAACCGAGTGATTCTGCTGGGTGAAAGGAGACAACGAAAGAGAGAACTGAGGGAATTAATAAAAATGTGAGAGAGAGAGAGAGAGAGAGAGTAAATGGGAAATAGAATTGCGTGAATTAACAAAAAAAGACAGAGGGAGAAAATGGGAATCAGAACTGACTGAATCTACTGAGTAAATGAAAAAGACAATGAAAGAGATAACTGATTGAATTAAGGAGAGAGAGAGAGAGGAAATGGGAATCCAAACTGAGTGTATCTACTGAGTAAAAGAAAAAGACGAAAAGAGAACTGAGTGAATTAAACAGAGAGAGAGAGAGAGGAAATGGGAATCAGAACTGAGTGTATCTACTGAGTAAAAGAAAAAGACAAAAAAGAGAACTGAGTGAATTAAACAGAGAGAGAGAGAGAGAGAAAGGAAATGGGAATCAGAACTGAGTGTATCTACTGAGTAAAAGAAAAAGACAAAAAAGAGAACTGAGTGAATTAAACAGAGAGAGAGAGAGAGAGGGAAATGGGAATCAGAACTGAGTGTATCTACTGAGTAAAAGAAAAAGACAAAAAAGAGAACTGAGTGAATTAAACAAAGAGCGAGAGAGAAAGAGAGATGGGGAAATGGGAATCAGAACTGAGTGAATCTACTGAGTAAATGAAAAAGACAAAAGAGAACTGAGTGAATTAAACAGAGAGAGAGAGAGAGAGGAAATGGGAATCAGAACTGAGTGTATCTACTGAGTAAAAGAAAAAGACAAAAGAGAACTGAGTGAATTAAACAGAGAGAGAGAGAGAGAAAGGAAATGGGAATCAGAACTGAGTGTATCTACTGAGTAAAAGAAAAAGACAAAAAGAGAACTGAGTGAATTAAACAGAGAGAGAGAGAGAGAGAGAAAGGAAATGGGAATCAGAACTGAGTGTATCTACTGAGTAAAAGAAAAAGACAAAAAAGAGAACTGAGTGAATTAAACAAAGAGCGAGAGAGAAAGAGAGAGGGGAAATGGGAATCAGAACTGAGTGAATCTAATGAGTAAAAGAAAAAGATGACGAAAGAGAGAACTGAGAGAATTAAACAAGGAGAGAGAGAGAGAGAGAGAGAGAGAGAGAGAAAGGAAGTGGAAAGCAGAATTCTACTGGGTAAATAAAGAAGACAACAAAAGACAGAACTGAGTGAATTAGCATAAAAGAAAGAGAGAGAGAGTAAATGGGAAATAGAACTTTGTGAATCTACTCGACAAAGAAAGAGATAATGAAAGAGACAACTGAGTGAATTAACCAAAAGAAAGCATGAAAGAGTAAGTAGGAAACACAACTGAATGAATCTCTTGGATAAAAAGAAGCAACGATAGAAAGAGAGAGAGAACTCCGTGAATTTATTATGAAAAGAAAGTCAAGGCAGAGTTTTTATCTTAATGCTTTACACTCAAGAATAAAACAAAGATTTCACAAGAGAAATAGATGTTCAATGAGCCCATATCATCATTATTGCTATTATTATTATTATTATTATTATTATTATTATTGCTGCTGCCAGTAAAGATTGAGTGACAAAGGAGAAGAACTTAAGAACTTGTTTGGTAAGAAAGAAATAAAAAGACAAAGAGAGAAATAATAACAAGAGGAGAGGTAAATAGTTACATCTGAATTAGGTCCACTTGACATCATCAAGAAGAAGTCAAGTATTTACTCCCTTGTCTGCATCTCAAACCTGATTTACTGATTAAGTTATCTTTACTGAAGACACTATTGGTTCTCACCTGGGAATATACTACACATTTCTTTTGCTCTCCAAAGTTCTCTTGCCTTAACACAGACACTGCTCACAAAAATGTTCTATTTATTTTATCATTGAGCATAAACATTTGGTGTATGTTCCTTAGTTCCATTAGTTTAGTCTGGACAATTATAGCTACATGCACAAAAACAAATCATCCTTGTTCCCTTTCTGCCCTGTCATCTGGGGCTTCAGAATATGCTGATACACTGCTGCTAAGACAGGTAACCCCCACCAACTCCACCCAATGAGGCATCCTGGGTATGATGATAAACTACATCCGAGTCCAATGTTTGAAGATAAATTGCAACTATAAGCAAGATCTCTAATTGGGAAGTTTGGAGGAGTATGCAACCACCTCTTAATTGCTGTTGCTCCCAGGTCCACTCTGACCCTGGATGGTGAGCACCTGTTAGGGTCTCAGCTAAGAGCAAATAATTAACCCCCAAACTGGGCTTAAAACACTATGAAAGTATAAAAATAGATTTTTATAGTGAAAATTCCAGCAATACATTTTGGAGAAGAAAATATTACCAGCAATACATTTTTAAAGAAAAAAAATATTACCAGCAATACATTTTTGGAGAAAAAAAAAATAACAACAATATATTTTTGTAGAAAAAATATATATACCAGTAATACATTTGATTCTCGATAAAATTTGCTTTTCAAAAATACATTAATGAAACCTGATCTACAAACTGGTTTCTTACAAAGAATACGTATTCTATGCATTTGAATCTTTTGTAAAAATCTTGTTGGCATTAAATGACCCATTGTGGTTGATATGCCGTACAACAAAATGAACCAAACTAAACCTTGTTCCCTTTATATTTCATTAGTAAGGAAGAAGTTCCACTTAGAAAGTTTCTTCCCAGAAGCTGCAACTTTGTGGAACATACTTCCCCAATCCATCATGCTATATACACAGGGGTGAACCATCCTTGTTTCCTTTGTATTCCATTGGTAAGAAGGAAGTTCCAGTCACACAGGATATATTGAAAACAAAATGGGGAAAAGAAGATAGTGAGTACTCTACCTCATGAGGTTATGTAAATGGATTTTGTAGAGAAGATTAGAATTTTTTTTTTTTTAAATCATATTATCCCAAAAAAGGCGGTAATGCCACTGATGTGCAGGGGTTACGTAAGAGTGAAAAGATTGGAAAAGAGAAAGCTGGAAACCACATCCTAAGCAGGGAATAAGGGATGAGCCTCTTCACCTGTTCAATAGATGTGGGTGGAGTGTGAACCGGGCGATAGTTTAGTCTATCTACTCCAATTGAGTTTATCTACTAAAATTAAGTCTAACATCTACTCCAATTGGGCTCTATCTACTAAAATTAAGTCTATCTACCTAATTGAGTCTATCTACTAAAATTAAGTCTATCTACTCCAATTGAGTCTATCTACTAAAATTAAGTTCATTCACTCCAATTGAGTCTATCTACTAAAATTAAGTCTATCTACCCAATTGAGTCTATCTACTAAAATTAAGTCTATCTACTCCAATTGGGCCTATCTACTTAAAATTAAGTCTATCTACTCCAATTGGGCCTATCTACTAAAATTAAGTCTATCTACTCCAATTGGGCCTATCTACCTACTAAAATTAAGTCTATCTACTCCAATTGAGTCTATCTACTAAAATTATTCATCTACTCCAATTGAGTCTATCTACTAAAATTAAGTCTATCTACTCCAATTGAGTCTATCTACTAAAATTAAGTCTATCTACTCCAATTGAGTCTATCTACTAAAATTGTCTAATGCTAATTCATTCGAGTCTATCTACTAAAATTAAGTCTATCTACTCCAAATTGAGTCTATCTACCAAAATTAAGTCTGGCCCATCTAATTGGGCCTTATCTAATTTTCAAAATTAAGTCTATCTAATTCAATTGAGTCTATCTACTAAAATTATCTATCTAATTCAATTACCTATCTACTAAAATTAAGTCTATCTACTCCAATCAGTCTATCCACTAAAATTAAGTCTATCTAATTCAATTGAGTCTATCTACTAAAATTAAGTCTATCTACTCCAATTGAGTCTATCTACTAAAATTAAGTCTATCTACTCCAATTGGGCCTATCTACTAAAATTGTCTATCTAATCTAATTGGGCTCATCTACTAAAATTGCTCATCTACTCCAATTAGCCTATCTACTAAAATTAAGTCTATCTACTCCAATTAGCTCATCTATCAAAAATTAAGTCTATCTACCCAATTGAGTCTATCTATTAAAATTAAGTCTATCTATCCAATTGAGCCTATCTACTAAAATTAAGTCTATCTACTCCAATTGGAAAGTTCATCTACTAAAATTAAGTCTATCTTACTCCAATTATCTATCTACTAAAATTTTGTTCATCTACTCCCAATTGAGTTCATCTACTAAAATTAAGTCTATCTACTCCAATTGAGTCTATCTTTACTAAAATTAAGTCTATCTACTCCAATTGAGTCTATCTACTAAAATTATATTCATCTACTCCAATTGAGTCTATCTACTAAAATTAGTCTATCTACCAAATTAGCCTATCTACTAAAATTAAGTCTATCTACTCCAATTGAGTCTATCTACTAAAATTAAGTCTATCTACTCCAATTGAGTCTATCTTCACTTCAAAATTACTCATCTACTCAAATTGGCCCATCTACTAAAATTGTCTATCTACTCCAATTCGAGTCTATCTACTTAAAATTAAGTCTATCTACTCCAATTGGGCTCATCTACTGTAAATTTATCTATCTACTCCACTGAGTCTATCTACTAAAATTAAGTCTATCTCCATTCCAATTGGGCCTATCTACTAAAATTAAGTCTATCTACCCTACTGAGTCTATCTACCAAAATTAAGTCTATCTACTCCACTTGAGTCTATCTACTAAAATTAAGCTATCTATCCAATTGAGTCTATCTACTAAAATTAAGTCCATTCACTCCAATTGGGCCTATCTACTTCAAAATTAAGTCTATCTACTCCCAATTGAGTCCATTCACTAAAATTAAGTCTATCTACTCCACTTCGAGTCTATCTACTAAAATTAGTCTATCTACTCCAATTGTTATGGAATCACCTAAACGGATATTATTGCATCTAACCAAAAGCACTGATTACAACATGTTTGGTCTATGTTATAGAAGACAAAAGATACACCAAAACACAGTAACCTACTCAAAATGTAAGAGCAAATGAGACAGTAGAACAAGTACTACGAAAAATGAAGAATTACAAAAGAGAAGGAAATGCTGAAAGCTAGAAAAGACAGGAAGCTGTGGAAAGCCATATTTACCCATGTCTTTTGGGGACATATTTTTTATCATTTCACTCCAAGTAATGTGAGAATGCTACCAGTGACCAGGGGATTACAGAGAGTGAAAGTGAGAGAAAAGACTGGGTATAGGGGCATTGAAGAAAGGATAAAAGATACATAGGATTCAAGATGATTGGAGATGCCAATTGATATTGTATTTTGGAAGAATTTTCACAGGTGGAAAGTGTGAGAAAAAAAACTGTTGGAGTAGAAGTGGAGGCTATATTTAACTATTTCAATGGTAAAAGGGGTGGGACCTAGAAGACTAGGGACCTAGTAACATGTTTAAATTCATGTATTTGGGACACCAAGAAAAAAACCTTGTCAGAGCAGTTGCCATTAAACTATTTGTAGAAAAAACAGGGAAGTCATGTCATATCGGTGAGAAAATGACTAAAGTCCAGATGCCAAGCCAAGATGGATTACATTGCAGATTTTTCTTAGAATTTTGTCAAGAATCTTGAGAGGCACAGCAGAAGCACCAGACCAGATATGGCAAGAAATGGTAAATTTATAAATGTGCAAGATAGATTCAGAGATAGATTCAGAGCAGAGAACCATTTTTTGTACAGTATTTCTGAAATAAATAAAATTTTTAACAGTGTCTGCTACTAATGTCTAGCTGTGCTATTCTTGCTAATAATTCATGAGAATCTCAACTCAATGTATTTGGCCAATGTGCATTGCATTACATTGACAGCAATTCCTATGTAGCATTTTTCTAGGCCATTGATGAATATGCATTGAAATTAGATTCTCAGAATTCCCATCATGCATCAAAAGAAATAGCATATGGCATCCTGAGACAGTGTCTGGCCCTAGCAACCAAATACATTGTCTGCCGAAATACTTTGAACAAGTCAGTTTCATTTATAATTTTTGGCCTAACTCACCTTGTAGTTACGGATAAGTGATAATCAATAACTTTTTTGAAATGTGCACAACAGTCATGTATAGTTGTTTGTTTAATTTGTGATATTACCGGTCCTCTAATGATAATGCTTCATGACACAATAGATCGTAAAAATACACCTCAAAATGTATTTGTAAACAGATGAAAGAAATATCCAGGGTATTCATAAAAATGGATATTGGCTCAGGATGAGAAATCGGAGAGCTGAGTTTAAATTCCACTTGAATTTGTTGCATTCACTTACACACAGATACCCTTGGGAAAGATATTAATCTATCTCTTTCCTCTCAAGCTATGGGTTGAATATCAGGACAGATTGTGTTTTATAGCCTTGGTTAGCAATTGGTCTACTGCAGAAAGTCATGGCAATCTACTGCCGGAAAATCTTCTGCCTAGTCAGTCATGGATTGAAAGAGACATGATCGCCCAAGTGTGTATCATGTATGACAATTAACTGACTGACTGATCCCTAAAATATTGACATCATTTTGTAATCTAATAACAGCCAAATGATCTTAAATTTTAACAAAATATGTAAAAACTAAGTTGACTGTGTTAACTTATCTCAATAAGAATCTACCAGAAAGATAGAACAGCTGTGTCAGTGATAATGACAATATGAAATGGCCACTACATTCACCTGACTTAACACCTTAAGATTTTTTGTGTGGGGCTATATGAAAGGATAGGTCTATATCCCCGTCTTCCTACAAGCCTAGATTAACTTAAGCATAAAAGCACTGTGGTGCTGGAGAATGTTATACAAGACATGCTACAGCGTGTTTGGCAGGAGCTGGACTTTTTTTATAATCATTTCAGTCCAAGCAAGGCAGAAATGCCACTGGGGCACAGGCAGTTACAGTGAGAGAATAAAAAAGGTACAGGGTATGTCGAAGAAAAGATAAAAGATGGATGGGAATCAATTAGATAAAAGATGGCAATTGACATTGCATTTAAACTTTTGGAGATTGTAGCTTTCAGGGAAGCAAGCAAATGGAAGTAAGTTCCACAAATGGGAAATGCAAGAAAAGAAACTGTTAGAGTAGAAGAGAAAGTTACGTTTAACTATTTCACTGGTAAAACTATCGCCCGGTTCACACTCCACCCACATCTATTGAACAGGTGAAGAGGCTCATCCCTTGTTTCCTGGTTAGGATGTGGTTTCCAGCTTTCTCTTTTCCAATCTTTTTACTCTTACATAGCCCCCTGCGCATCAGTGGCATTATCGCCTTGCTTGGGGTGATATGATTAAAAAAAAAAAAAAAAAAGAGTAAGACCTTGTTGCCAATTTAGTAGCACAATTAAATACATGTGGTTGTGGTGCCAAGGGAAAAAAGCTCATCAGAGCAGTTTCCATGAAAATACTTGTAGAAAAGACACAGGGAAGCCACATCATTTTGATAAGAAAGTGACTGAAGGTGGGCTGCCAAGTCAGGACCAATTATATTGCAGATCCCTTATTTGGGTTTTGTTGAGAACCTCAAGA
Organism: Ascarosepion bandense; assembly: GCA_037127315.1. Classification (NCBI taxonomy): domain Eukaryota; kingdom Metazoa; phylum Mollusca; class Cephalopoda; order Sepiida; family Sepiidae; genus Ascarosepion; species Ascarosepion bandense. The sequence continues at coordinate 680,175 of JBBBDQ010001942.1, read as the reverse complement.
TAAAGAACAGAAGCACCCAACCCAATATGGCAATAGTATTTAATGCATGGACAAATGGTAGATTTATAAATGTGCAAAATGGATTCTGATGAGAAAAATCTTCTTGGCCCAACACAGTGAACCAACCTTACTAGCAGTAGATGGAGCTACAGATTCAGTCTAGTTATTCCATTTGAGGTTATTTGAGAGAGTGAGGCCAAGGAGGCGCAGTGCATTGCTCTCTAGGAGACCAGCAATATCCATTCTGATTGTAGGCAGAATGTTTCTCTATGGTGTTTAAAAGAAAGCAGCTTCATTCTAAAGGTGTTAAAATTTAAGAATCATTTCCTATTCCAATCAATCACAGATTGGAGTTCCTTTTGAAGTGGATCAGCCAGGTTTACTTTGTCAGCCTTAGATTTCTTATCGAGTCGGGCATAAATGGTGGTGTCACCTGCATAGGTGCCTACTTGTGAAATGATTACATCAGGAAGATCAGTAATAAAGATCAGGACAAGCGTAGGACCTAGAATAGAATCTTAAGGGGATGCTTGTGTTTATATGAAAGAAGCTTGCCCATACAAAACAACCATCATTTCATGATTTGATAGAAATTATAAGATTAAATCAAATAATCGTTTAGAAATACTGTAGCTTTGGAATTTGCACAGAATACCAGCATGCCACTTCCTATCGAATGCTTTCGAGATATCAAGAGCAACAGCTTAAGTTTTGCTATTCTTATCAAGAACCTGGTATATGTATTCAGTGATGGTCATTACCACATCAGCAGTAGACCTGGTGAAACAGAAGTCATGTTGTTTGTCAGAGAGAAGTTTGTGAGATGTGAGATGCCTAGCTATTTCAGCATTGATAATAACCTTGAATCTTCTTCTTTTTCTATATGCCCTATCCATTCAGGATGTAGGCAATCATGACTTTCCACATCTCCCTATACCTGGTGGCTCTTAGTACGCTTTCTGCTACACCATGCAACCCCCATTCTGTCATCCACCTGCTCAGGCCCTTCAAATATGTTATCTGCTGCCTTCCTCTGTCTCTTTTTCTCTCTATCTGGCCTGTCAGTATCAGGCTCTCCAAGCCTTCCTTCCTCACTGCATGTCCCAGGAAGTTCAATTATCTCTTTCTGATGCTCACTATTAATTTTTTTGGTTGCCATTCTTTCCAAAACCTCATCATTTCTCACATGCTCGGTCCATGATATCCACAGCATATTTTTGTAGAACCACATTTCCACTGCTTCAAGTTTTTCCTCCATCTTTGATGAAATTATCCACATTCACTGCCGTATTAAAGAACTGATATCACATAGCAATCTAGCACTCTCTTCTTTGTTTCTAGTGAAATTTTCCTGTGTCTTAGTACTTTACTCGGCTTCTGAAATGTGTCTTTCGCGATGCCAATTCGCTTTCGGATCTCTGTGTCGCACTTTTCATCTCTTGTTAGAACATTTCCTAGGTACTTAAATTTTTGTACTTGCTTGATTCTAGTATCCCCCACCTGTATTTGTCATTTTGGGTTGCTCTTTTTGCTGATGAACATGCATTCAGTTTTCTTGAAGTTTATTTGTAGTCCTTTTTTGTCACTCTCTTCAGTTACCTTCTGTAGGAGGGATTGTAGTTTCCTTTCTGTGTCTTCAATCTGCACTGCATCATCTGCGTAACTTATGTTGTTCAAATTGTGGCCTTTGATTAGTTTTTCACAACCTTGAATACCTTGCCAAAAAGAGGTAAGAGGCTAATAGAGCAATAATAAGAGGGGTCGGAGGGCTCCCTTCTTCTTCTTCTATGTGCCTTGTCCCTTCAGGACGTAGGCGATCATGGCCTTCCACATTTCCCTATCCCTGGTGGCTCTGAGCACACCTTTTCCTGTTACACCATGCAATCCTCGTTCCGTCATCCACCTGATTAGGTCCTTCAAATATGTTATCCATTGCTTTCCCCTGTCTCTTTTTCCCTCTATCTGGCCTGTTAGTATCAGATTCTCCAAGCTCTCCTTCCTCATTGCGTGTCCCAGGAACTTCAGCTGTCTCTTCCTGATGCTCAGTATTAATTTCCTTTTTGTTTTCATCATTTCCAAGACCTTATCATTGCTCACATGCTCGATCCATGATATTCACAGCATCCATCTGTAGAACCATATTTCAGTTGCTTCAAGATTTTCATTCATCTTTGATGGTATTGTCCAGCATTCACTGCCATATTGAAGGACAGACAGCACATAGCAATCCAGTACTCTCTTCCATGTTTCTAGCAAAATTATCCTGTTTCTTAATACTTTGCTCAACTTCTGGAATGCTTCCTACACCATGCCAATTCACCTTCCGCTCTCTGTGTCGCACTTTCCGTCTTATGTTATAACGCTTCCCAGGTATTTAAATTTTTGTACCTGCTTGATTCTGGTATCCCAAAGCTGTATATGGCATTTTGGGCTGACCTTTTTAATGATGACCATGCATTCGGTTTTCGTGCAGTTTATTTCTAGTCCTTTCTTGTTACTTTCTTCTGCTACCTTCTGTAAGAGGTTCTGTAGTTTCCTTTCTGTGTCTGCAATCAGTACTGTATCATCTGCATACCTTAGGTTGTTTAAATTGTGGCCTCCGATTACGAATCCAGGCATAACTTCTAGGGTCCTCAAAATATTCTCGCTGTACAAGTTGAACAGATCCAGTGAAAAGACACATACCTGGCTTACGCCCCTTTCTATCTTTGTATATCTACTCAATTCATTACCTGTTCATATACAAGCGGTTTGCTGCCAGTAAAGATTCTTTATTACTCTTAATTCTTTCCAAAATGTGTCCAGGCTGCCGAGCATCTCCATCAGTTCTTTGTGGCGTATTTTGTCAAATGCCTTCGCATAATCAATGAAACACAGGTATAAGTCTTTCTTCATTTGTATTGAAAGCAGGAACTACAAAGGAGGATTTCCAACAAGCTGTAAAGCAGGAAGAACTTAGCAATAATTTGGCAAAAAATGGGGCCAGTTCAGGGGTACATTTCTTTAGAGCATGTCACAGGTGGTACGTATATTGAACATTTGTGAAGCTTTCATGAATTTGATTAACTTGTTCAAATTTTGATAAATAAATCTTCTATTATTCAACATAAAGCATATTTAATTACATTTGCCTGAGACATCTAGTTACTCAGATAATCACATTTTAAATGATGTCAATTCTTTTGGGGACACCCTGTATGTAGTTACTGGTGTTTGACATACCAAATATATGTAGGTGTTCTTTGGATAGATATTTACCCAAACATTTACCTTCTTTTATATGCCATATCACTTTAACTTGGGAGATCATGGCTCTCCACAATTTCCTATGTAAGGTTTGTCTTTCCCCCATTGCTCTCAGTCCCTCTTCTGTCATCTATTTACCCAAGTTTCTTAGGTAGGTTATTCACTGCTTTCATCTGCTCCTCTTGCCGCCAGTATGTCCTGCAATTATCCAAGCCCTCTTTCCTCATTATGTTTCCTAAAAACTTAAATTCTCTCATTCTGATTCTAAGAAAATTTACTTATGTAATCTATGATATTATGAGCAAGATTACTTTTTATAGATTTTAACTTTATACAAAATCTAAGAGCCACTCCAGGCAGAGGGTTACTGAAGGAAGTTGTTGTGATGGATAAGAGTAAGAGGTATGAAGTGCAGTTTATGAGAATATATGGGAAATATAATTGTTAAATCCAAATTTGAAGACATTGAGTTTGGAGTGGTCAGGAAAGCATCCTCTTGGGAATCTGTTTCACAAAGTAGTGCTTTGTGAGAACAAGCTTTTTGCATGAAACTTCTTCCTTACTTATGGAACACAGGATGGTTTGATTCAGTATATATTGGAAGTTGACACCCGCCATCTCGAATGTTTATGGAATGATAATACTAGAAACAAAAAAAAGGTGGGGAGCAGTTGCAATTCTGCATGGAGGGGAAGAGGCCAAGCCCTTCCCATTTCAACTAGATCCACTATTAGCTTCCCCTTATAAGCTATAAAAAATATGAAACTGATCAGTCTCTGATTTTGATAAGATTTGATCTTCATCACTTTTCTCTGCATTTTCTTTTTCATTTAGCTTTTTAGGACACATCAAAGCAAAGATTTATTTACAGAATGACAAAATTGTAAGAAAAAATATATAAGTGAAATTTGTTAACTGAACACGATAACATATTTGTGAGAAGAAAGATGTTAATTGAGAAAATGCAATCAGTTTGTAGTTAAAATTGTTCGTAGAGAAATGTAGGTATTTAAAATGTTCGCAGAAGTTTAGAGTTCATGGTTGTGTAGTAGCAGAATGTAAAGTCTTTGTTCCTTCCTCTTTTTGGTAGGTCATGACAGATTGAGAGAGAGAAAGAAAAACAAATAAAGAAGTTGTACTTAACGTGTGTCCATTTTGTCATTGTTGTTGTTCTCTTTGGCAGTGTGGTGTGAAAATGAGGAAAAGGACATTGGAAGAAGAGGTCTAATGAAACTGTGGCATAGATTGAAAAAGAAGATAAGAAAATTGGCAGCAAAGATGAGTCAGCTTGAAGTTTCTTCCTTACATGGTGGTGAGATGTTATCAGATCCCGCTCCCATCTGACTGACTGGTTTTGACAGGTTAGCATAGTGGTTTAAATAGTGAATCTTGATGCCGGCTCCAGCAAGCCTTTTTACATCTAGGTTTGAAAAAACATCATATATGAATTTGCTGGTTTTAATCCAATCAGGATTCAGAGTTTTACTTTTCACACTGACTTGTGAATAGTCGTTTGAATCCACTTTTGTGGGTGTGCAATTTTAGTTTGGATTGAGTTGAGGGAGGAAGAGCTGATGATGTTACCCTCTTTTCTGTCTAAAGGTGCAAAGCAAAGGCCCTTGCATCATGGATATGTTGATGTCTTCTGCTGTGCTACAGCTGACAAACCTTGAGTTGAGGGAGGAAGAGATGATGATGTTACCCTCTTTTCTGTCTAAAGGTGCAAACCAAATGCCCTTGGTGAAAAAAACAAAAGCCTGAAAAATGCAAACATGCTCTTTTATGAGCATCTCTAATGTGTGGCTGAACAATAATAAGTCAATTTGCCTATTCCTAAAAGGATTCTATTTGGGTAAAATAAACTGATTAGTTACCTTTTCCTTCTAATAAGTAAATTAAAGCAGACAATAATTCACATCTGCAATAAAAGATCATTAAACAAAAAGACAACAGCAAGTCTGTTTATGACACTTTGATACATTTTTTAATTTTTAAATAAAATACAGTATATCTACAAAATAATCATAAGACTTAAAATACTATGAATAACACTTTTAGACTTAAAATACTATGAATAACACTTTTAGACTTAAAATACTATGAATAACACTTTTAGACTTAAAATACTATGAATAACACTTTTAGACTTAAAATACTATGAATAACACTTTTAGACTTAAAATACTATGAATAACACTTTTAGACTTAAAATACTATGAATAACACTTTTAGACTTAAAATACTATGAATAACACTTTTAGACTTAAAATACTATGAATAACACTTTTAGATTTCCCCACACTCTTTGAAATATCCTCAATCGAGATTTTATCTTCATTACGTAACTTGACTATCAGTTTTCTAAGTTCCAGTGATGTCACAGATGTTTTCGCCATGTTTACAATGCAAGAGTCATTAAAGAGCTGGTGTAATTTAGTAAAATACAAGATTTTATATTCTTACTTTAAAAAGTTTTCAATAATGCAAAATAATTGTTAAATTTTATGAATTTATTTAATCATTCTGATGTTTTTGATCATCTATTTTTTTGAATGTTGTATAATTGTTCTTGTAGCTTTGTCAAAATAGGTTTGTTGAACTTTATATTTTGAAATTGTGTAATTTTCTTTTGTATCCTTTTTTCCTTGATAGAATGTTCTTTTTAAGCATTGAAATAAGGAGTTATTTCATATTTAGACTTTTTCTTAGCATCGTTCTGATCTTTATGCTCACTACTATATATATATATATATATATATATATATATATATATATATATTACTACAAAGTTGCAGTCACTCTCTCACTGACATGATGTGGCTTCCCTGTGCCTCTTCTGCAAGTACTTTCATGGCTTCTGCTCTGATGAACTTAGATCACTGGTGCCGCCTAAGCACGAATTTACACGAGATACTAGATTAGCAACTAGGTCCCACCCTTTTACAGTTAAACAGATAAGCTGTAACCGTAATTTATACTCCAACAGCTTCTTTTCTCGTGCTTCCCGCCTGTGGAATTCTCTTCCACAAGTCTGCTTTCCCGAGAGCTACAATCTCCAGGTGTTTAAATGTAGGGTCAATAGACACCTCCTATCACACTAACTTCCAATTATTTTCAGAACACTCTCATCTACCCAACCCTCATTCTCGGTATCCTTACCCGCCTATCACCCACCCTCTGACATTTCCTATATTTAACCATCCCTTCTCCACTCTATGTAGCCCCCTGCACAGTAGTGGCAGTGAAATGCCTTGCTCGGGGTGAAACGCTTATAAAAAAAAAAAAAAAAATTACAACAATTAAAAAAATATGTTTTTTTATTGTAATTATCAAAATATGTGGCATGGTGGGCAATAGCTCTGAAGAAATCATGAAACTAAGGAATGTAGCTCATCTGAACATTTGCCATGGAAATAATGATAGAGTAGAGTGTGGCTGAGCTTTAAAGGTCTAAACTGGTGCAGCTAAAGAATGGAACACATTGAACCATTCTTTATGGAAATAGCAAAAGATTGGCTTAACTTTAAATGTCTGAACTTGTGTAACTAAAGAATGTAACTCATTGTATCATTTTCCATGGAAATAGCAAAAGATTGACTGAGCTGAAAGGTCTGGACTTGTTCAACTAAAGAATGGAACTGTGAAAGTTTTTTTAATAGTTTCATGCCAAACAAGGCGGTACCACACCTGATGCACAGGGGGCTACAGAAGAGTAAAAGTTTAGACAAGAGAAGAGTGAATAGGATGACAATCCAGTTACAGTTAAAAAAGTGGCAAGAGAAGGATGGGAAGACTGGTGAGAAGACATTTGCGAAGATATAGAGAAAGGAAAAGAACAAGATATACTGGGTGATATAGGAAGAACTGGAGTCAAGTGGATAGGTATTGACATTGCATTTAAATTCCTGATTGTTGTAGCCATCAGGAAAGCAAGAATATGGAAGAGAGTTACACAAGTGGGAAGTGCATGAAAAGAAGCTGATGAAGTAGAATTGTTGGCTGCATTTGGTTGATCTAACTGTAAATGAGTGGGACCGTGTTGCCAGTCTGGTTGAATGAGTATACTTTTGTGGCAGGGGCACCAGTGACTTAAGTTCTTCAGAGTAGAAGCCATGAAAATATTTGTAGAATAGACAGAGGGAAGCCACATCCCGCCGGTGAGAAAGTGCTAAGTTGGTACCTATCACATTACAAATGGCTGTAGTTGAGCCGCCAAGTTTGAACAGGTGGAACTAAAGAATGTAGCTCATCAGAATAAAGAGGTGGTAGGGTGGAAAATTATTAATCACTCACAAGACTGCATTGGCACTTCTGAACTGGAAAGGGAAGACTGAGGAGTCCCAGCACAATTATAGCAACAGTGCTCCATTTTTAGCCAGATATTACTCTTGTAAATATAGCGTATACCATGAAGAGTCAGGTCCTTAATAAGAACTGACCATTTTTGCAGCATCTTTATTGATGGATTCTATAGATGAGTTCTGTAGCTGACCAGCACATTCAAGCTTACAGAACCTGGTATTCCCAAGCAGTCACCCATCTAAGTACTGACCAGCTTCAATGTTACTTAACTTTGGGTTGTGGAGAAAGTTATTGTGGCTTGTTTGGGCCAGGAAGGTAAGACAGTGTATTAGAATAACAGAACCTATATACAAGTAAATGTGTTAGTAATCAGCAGATAGAAGTGTAAGTCCAAACGGTATAGTTATGCTGCATCTTGACTGTCTCTAGACTGCCTCACAGCTGTGTTACGACTATCATCCAGCTGCGTTCCCAGAAGTCACAGAGATTAGTATTATACTGATGGAGAAAAAGTCCATTCCTATAGCTAGGGCACCACAACACTTTAGGGATTGTAGAGAATCAGTGTTTTAACATGATATGGCCATAAGTTGTACTTATAAGAACATTTGATAGAGAATGTTGATATTTTTGTTTAGAGTTTTCAGATTCAGTTTAAATGATCAATAGGTGGCTCTGCATTGATTAATCTGAAGAGCACATGAGGATGCTAACTAAACTGACATTGTCTTTGATAATCTAAGTGAGTTATGAGCAAAGAGTGGCTATCTGAGAATTTTCACAATCATGTCACCCCTGACAATGAAAGGCAGATCAATTGCAGTACTTCCTCAATTTTCTCAACTTTGATTATCCGAACCTGAAATAAAGAAAAAAAAGAATGAAATCAAATGAAGATTTTTCTTTTTCATTTACTTTTAACATTTTCGTTTTTGTTTTCATTTGATATTTTCGTTCTCATTTTTATTTTTATTTTTGTTTAAATCATTTTCTTTTTTTGTTTTCTTTGATTTTTATATTTTATTTTTAAATTTCCTCTCACTTTTTATTATTATTCATTCTCATTTTTTCTTTTTCTTTTTCACTTTTTCTTTGTATTTCCTTCTTTCTCTTTCATTATCTTTTTATTTTTATTTTCTCTACATTTCTCTTTTTCATTGTATTTATTTCTTTCTCTTTCCTTATTCTTTTATTTTTATTTTCTCTATTTTTATTTTTCATTTTTTGTATTTCCTTCTTTCTCTTTCATTATCTTTTTTTCTTTACATTTCTCCTTATTTTTCATTGTATTTCCTTCTTTCTTTTTCATTATCCTTTTATTTTTATTTTCTCCACATTTCACCTTTTTTTCTTTGTATTTCCTTCTTTCTCTTTCATTATCCTTTTATTTTTATTTTCTCCACATTTCTCCTTTTTTTCTTTGTATTTCCTTCTTTCTCTTTTATTATACTTTTATTTTTATATTCTTTTTTCTTCCTTTTCTTTTTCATTTCCTTTTATCCTTTGATTTTTCATTTTCTTTTACTTTTCTAATTTCATTCTCATTTTAATTTTTCTTCTTTTTCATTCTCTTTTTTTCTTTTTTTTTTTCAGGTGAGTCTTACCATTTCTTTACCTTGTTACTTATGACTGTCTCAATCTCGACGTATCAGATTGGATAAAATTGAGGTAAGCTTAACAAATGCATGAAATTGTAATTAGAGTTTAAAAAAAGAAATCCTTTTAACAGATGATATAATTCACTAACATTTGCAAGTCTAGAATAGAACATTAGGAATTTCTGAGATGGAACAACATTACTAGAAAGCATGTATTCGAGCAGAGAACAAAATGGAGACAAAGTGCATATTTCAAAATAGGGGATGTAACTTAATGAACATCATTTTTCATTTAACAGTGAAAGTGTTAAATGAATCAATCTTTGGCACTGAAATTGTAAGGAATTCTTTAACATGAATAATTGTTGCTATTATTGTCATCAATGTTCATTCTTACTCAAAGCAAGAAGAAAATGCAATAACAGTCATTATCTAGTCAGCATAGTGTGTTCATCATTTCTGGTTTTCTGCACATCAAGAGCACTTCTTCCCAACTAAGAAAAAGCTAGCGTTTTATCACTCTCTCAGTCTCAGACCGATGCTGACTATTGGCTAATACCTGCCCAGTATTGTTGATATGCAAATTTTGGCAGTGTCACCTACTCTAAGTACAATGTCTTCTCTCAACGAGCAATTGTGGAAGATGTCCTTTTGGGTATCTTGTCAAGTTCTCCATTACACATAGTCTATAAGTTCTGTGATGGTTTGTATGACCAATTCTTGTGTTAACAATGAAATCAGAGAATTGCTTCTGGAGGGTTAGAGCAGTTCTTTTGACAATTTATACTCTAATCTTTTTATGAATGTTATGATGTGCGTTGTGGTGCAGTGGATATCGGCTCGGAACAAGAAATCGGGGAACCGAGTTCGAATTCCAGTTGAATTCCTTGCATTCACTTACGCGCAAATACCCTTGGGAAAGGTATTAATCCGTCTCTTCCCTCCAGTTATGGGTTAAGTAATAGGACAGATTGGGTTCTATAGCCTTGGTCGGCAACCAGTCTACCGCAGAAAGCAATGGCAACCTACTGCGGGATAATCTTCTGCCCAGTCAGTCATGTCTCTTTCGACTGGGTTTGTCACTTCTTCAGTAATATTTCTTTATTGTTTAAACTTTGATGAGTTTTTTACAAATTTGTCTGTTCAGTTCATTGACTTTCACCATCATCTTAAATGTGTCCTTGTAATGGCATTTTGGGCCACCCTAGTGTCTGAAGTAGTAATGATAATGATAACGTTAAGCTTTTCCTAATCAGAAAATATTTGTTTGTTTAATCACAGGTCTACATTTAAACTGGAAAACTTAAAAACTTATAAAAAAATTGGCAAGCTACATGTGAAAATTAAAATTAACAAATGGAAAATATAGAAATGTGAAGTATAGTGAAAACAGCCAAGCCTTACAACGATGACAAAATATGTAGACTGTGCTAAGAAGAAAAGTTAGCTATTATGTTATTCCGAAACAAAAGTGAATTAATGAATGAAAGAACAGAAATTATGACTAAGTTTTGTTTTTTGTTTTTTTTAATCATATCATCCCAAGCAAGGCGATAACGCCAGTGATGCGCAGGGGGCTACGTAAGAGTGAAAAGATTGGAAAAGAGAAAACCAGAAACCACATCCTAAACAGGAAACAAGGGATGAGCCTCTTCACCTGTTCAATAGACGTGGGTGGAGTGTGAACCAGACGATAGTTTAGTCTATCTGTTACCATACCAAAAAAATATTTATTAAAATCATACAACCATGGATGAAAATGTTATAACTTCTAATTCTGAAAATTGCGCATTCATAAAAAAATCACTGTTATGTGAGCAGTCTTAAAAAAACAGTAACATCTGTTATTGAGAATTATCTGAAGACACCAGATGGTAGAAACCTGGGTTGTGTAATATAACTCGTTTACAAATGAAATATATATATATATATATATATATATATATATATATATATATATACTAAACAGTTATAAGCCAAATTCAAAATAGATTTAAATTAGACCAGTAAATCACCTGATTAAATTAAAAAGCTCAACACCATGGTGGTGCAATTGGGGGATCTTCCCAACATATATCTATATATATATCTATATATATATCTATATATAAGAGTAAAGACAAAAAGAAAACTTTTCTTAGCTGATGTTTTGAGTCCTCTGATTGATTTTATCAAACAAATGTAAAGATTTAGTGAAAAGTATTTATGAACAAAAGGAAAATATTGTTAGTTTTTCAAAATTTTCAGACTCAATAGGGGACCCCAGGCAATGCTTTATGACCCTCACTATCTTATTAACATTTGCTTTTTTCTACCTACTTTTATAAACATTACTAATTAAACTAAAGACAGCTAACTATTAAAGGATGAAAACTTTTATAAATTTTGATAACATGTTGGTGTTTTTTCATCCTCCAAATTCATGAATTTGTTTTGCTCATGCTATGTCTATAAAAAAACAGTATAAAAATCACTATTGTTTTTATCCTTAATGTTGAATGTGTTAAATTTAAACAATTATTTAGCAAGAAAATTCTCAAGCTGATGTTAAAAATTGCCATAAAACATTGATTTATTTAAGATGGAATGATCTATTATGATATTTCTCTAGTTTGTTTTTAGATATATTGTATTTATTTTAAATTGTTTCAATTGAATTATTCCCCTATATTGCATTTGGTGATTTTCTAAGCATAGCAATACATGACCAACTGAATGGGGTATCCAGTGAAAATTGAACTCACTACTTAGTCATAATTTATCTAGCAAGACAAGCTTGTTAACCATTGCACTACATCAAAGGGTCAAACCTATATTGCCTATGGTCCATTATTATATATAATTAGGTTACAATAAATGTTGTATTTTATATGACTACTACCTTATAAAAAATGAGATGTAGTAGAATGAGGGATTCCTATCATAGATTTGGGGTTGGGGCATGAGAACATTGCATCAGCTTTATAGTCATATATATATATATATATATATATATATGGCTGATGCAATAATGCAATGGTAACACTCATACATATATATATATATATATATAATATATGAAATGTGAATGTATATAATTATAAAGATATATATATATATGCAATTTGTTATATATATTATATTATTTATATATTATATATGCATGGTACTTATTTGAAAGCGCTCAATATCAGTGATAGAGCTGACTTATTCATATAGATATTTGAATACACCAACCAAATGCGTATGTATGTACGCAACGGCACACATATACATATGTATGCCAAGCCCAATATGGTTCACATATAGTTATGTTTGTGTGAGCCCCAGTTTGTGTGTGTGTGTGTCTTTGCGCATGTCAGTGGGTATACAAATGTGTATATATGTCTGCATCTGTGACGATGATAAATTTTCATCCCACTTTCACAAAAATACACCAATATACGCAGCCCTACATATAGCCAACTTTTAAAAAATTTAATCAGTTTGTCTGATGATTGCAAGTATGTGAAACCCAGGATCACAAACTCACACAAACTCAAACTCACACCTATCTATATGAACATATAGTGTATCGAGGCAGCAGATAATTTTCTAAACATATACTGTTAAATATAAGAGACAATGAATATCTATTATGTTTAACTATGAGCCGTTCTAAACATCGTATTTTGGCTTTAATTTCAGTTGAAAATAAAGGCAAAAATTCTCCAACATTATGTTATATATATATATAACATATGTTAGAGAATTTTTGTCTTTATTTTCAACTGAAATTAAGGCCAAAATACGATGTTTAGAATGGCTCATAGTTAAACATAATAGACATTCAATGTCTCTTATATTTAACAGTATATGTTTAGAAAAAAAAAAATATATATATATATATATATATATATATATATGCATTTGAATATATTTTTAATGGTACGAAATTTTATTATGTTATTAAAGACAAAATTTTTTATCATAATCGGCCCTCACTTTGTAAACTAAGAGAGTGTTTGCTTGAGCTTGCTCTGCTGTGTCTCTAGCATCTTTAGATGCAATGACTTTTATCAGATATCAAAAATTTTCTTTTTTTTCTCCTACTTCTATTCATTCATTTCACTCATAACATATTCTATTCTCATAATTCTTTCCCCGTTTGCAGTTCTGAAGAGATGGGATGAAACTGATTGTCTAGTGTCTTATTTTAAAATTTGGCATGGCTGATTATAATAAAATAATTTTTGTCTTTAACACCATATCTATCTATCTAGCTATCTATAGTGGGTGTCCATAAAGTTTGTGTGCACTTTAAACAATTTATAACTGTATTTGTATTTGAAATAAAAATAATTTGTAAAAAGGATTAGAAAGAAGTAAATCCATATTTTTTAAGGTTTTATTGAAATTTTATTTAAGTTTTGACATGTCCTCCATCCTTAGCAATACAAAGGGTAATACGATTTTGTAGTTCATATTTTTTATATCTAAAAATTGTTGCAAATTTTGTGGTAAAGAATTATTCAATAACTATACTTAAAACTAGATACATTAAACTTTATAATATTTTTTACAGATTATTTCCGTGATAAATACAAATAAAGTTACAGATTTTTAAAGTGCACACGGACTTTATGGACACTCTATATAAATGAATGTTACTAAATATATATATCTATATGTTACAATATATATATATATATATACATATATATATATAAATATTACTAAAAAGTTCTGTATCTAACTAAGAAACCTTTCTCAAAATGTCTGATATTTTATGCTTAAATTATAATTTGGGAAAAGAGTTCGGATAAGAAATTTTCAGCACCCGGTTGACAGATGAGCAAGAAGGAAATCTGAAAAGAAAGAAAAAAAATAGAGGAAAAAGTTGGATTGAAATTGCAAAAGACAGGATGAAGCCATTTTTATGTCAATGATTGTCACTAAGCCCCCAGTGATGCATTTTCTTTTGCTAAAATGCACCATACGCCCCTGTGTAAATTAACTGAAAGCACTTCTTTAGTTTCCTTTCTTTCACCATACGGTCAGTTATGGATCCATTTTTAACTATTGATTGTAGAAAGCAGTTGTATACAGCTGACAGTTTAGATATTTCTGAACAGGTTTGGTGCTATGCATGACACCCACGTGGGAGTCTTGATTTGAAAAAGTTATTTAAAAACACAATTTGAATTTTCAGCTGGATGTTTTAGTTTTGTAACAATTTGTGATATTGGGTGAAATTACCTCAAGTAAATAGTGAACTACCTATGTCCAATTTCCTCATCTATACTAAATTTCTTATAGTTGAGGTATTTGAAGTGTTCAGTAAGTTTTAATAGTTATCATTTGAAATGTTTACTAAGCAGATTTAGTAAGTGTTTCGTAAGAATTTGATGATTTCTTGGAATTTAATTTTTTATGGTCTTATTGTAATAGCATAGATAAACATGTAACTCAATAGCAAATATGTATAGATCCTTAGGGTTCCTATTTTCATTGATTCAGTCTAATTTATGTTCAGTTTCTTTATCTCCCACACTAAATTTCTTATAAATGATCAATTATGCCGAGGTATTTGAAGTGCTCAGTATTTATTAATTTTCATCCTGAAGTTTTATAATGGGTTCAAGATAAGTGCCATCTCTGGTTTCATTCCACTTCCTGATCATAGTTTCTATTTTTTAGAAAGTTCATTTTCTTTATAATTGTTTTACCTCAAGCAAGGCAGTACAGTCACTAGTGCACAGAGTGATGGGTGGGGGGGTCAGTGAGAGAAAAAGAAAAAAAGAACACGGTACAGGGTATGTCAAAGGAAGGATAAGAGAAAGATGAGAATCAAGGCGATAGAAAGTGGCAATTGACTTAAACTTTTGGTGATTGTAGCTATCAAAGAAGCTAAAAAACAAAAGAGAGTTCCATAACTATTTTGACAGTATAAGGGTGGGACCTAGCTACCAATCTAGTAGCACATGTAAATTCATGTGGTTGCGGCATCATCAGAGCAGATGTGAAAATATTTGTAGAAAAAATAGAATGAATCCACATCCTGTTGATGAGAAAGTGACTGAAGTCGAGATGTCAAATTAGGATCGATTCCATTGCAGATCCTCCTTTAGATTTTCTCAGGAACCCTGAGATGAATATCAGGAGCACCGGACCAGATATGGCAACAATATTCAATGCATGGACAAATGGTAGATTTATAAATGTGCAAGATGGATTCTGATGAAAAAAATCTCTTGGCCCAACACAGTGACCCAACATTGTTAGTGATAGATGTAGCTATTGATTTGATGTATTCATTCCACTTGAGGTCAGCTGAGAGAATGAAGCTGAGGAGGTCCAATGTATTGCTTTCAGGGAGACTAGCATAATGCATACTGATGAATAGGAAAGCTTCTCTATGTTGGTTAAAAGAGAGCAGCTTTGTTTTGGAAGCATTAAAATTTACAAGCCATTTCTTACCCCAATCCATCACAGATTGGAGGTCCTTTCCAAGAACAGAAGTTAGGTTTACTTTGTCAGCCCTGGCAGATTTCATATTGAGATGGGGGTAGATAGTGTTGTCATCTATATAGATGCCAACTTGGGAACTGACTACATCAGGAAGAATGCAGGACCTAGGATAGAGCCTTGAGGGACACCCACATTCACATGAAATGATTTGAAAGTATGCACATTCAGAATGACCATCATTTATGACTTGACAGGGATGATTAGATTAGATTGAACAATTGTCCAGTTTTATCATTGCATATATATATATAACATAGTGATGATCCACGTATACTGTCTTAATATGTATAGGAAAAACTACTAAAAAGTTGTAAGTTTAAAAATGTATTTTTTTGACAGTATTTATTTATTTCTATTATCATATTTGATATTTCAGACCGTCCTCGGCCTTTCATCAGAAACAAATGATTTTAAAATTTAAATTAGAAACGTTTTTGTGAGAGCATTCGTCCAAGTGATTGTTTACATTACGTGACGCAGAAAGCGACAGATTGTTTTAAATATATGTAAACGTAAACCTATCTTCAATAATACTTATAAATTTTGTTTTAGAGAAAATTTTTTAATTGTATTTCAATAGTTAAACATCTTTTAGATACAAT
The DNA here is from genome assembly GCA_037127315.1 of Ascarosepion bandense. Classification (NCBI taxonomy): domain Eukaryota; kingdom Metazoa; phylum Mollusca; class Cephalopoda; order Sepiida; family Sepiidae; genus Ascarosepion; species Ascarosepion bandense. The sequence goes on along the minus strand of JBBBDQ010001942.1, from coordinate 663,938 downwards.
TAAAATGTTGGGGATTACTTTATGTAAGGAAAATTTGGATGAAGAGTTATCATTACTTTCATTAGGGTTAATATCTTCATCTTTGTTGTTATTATCACCTGATAGCCATCCATCTGAATTTCTGGTATAAGGAGTTATCATTACTTTCATTATTTACATTTGAATTAGTATTCTCATCTTTGTTGTTATTATCACAATGTTTCGGTTGTTGTACCCTCCAGCTTTCATCAGGTGTGTGTTGAGCTAGAAAGCTGATGTGAATAATGGCTGAAACATTGTGACAACAATGACAAAGTCAATAATCTGAATTAAATAATTTAAATAGGAATAACTTCTCAGAACAGAAGTTTAGGCAGAAACCACCATTTTTTTGCATTAGCTTTATATAAGCAAATCAGAATAATATAAAAAGTAAAAAAAAATAATAAAATTAATAACAAATTTTCAGTTGTAGCCAATAATGTCCAGTTGTGTAACAATCTATATATGGAATGAAAAACTGCAATAAAAATTATACAGTCAGTTAAGTGCCATACGTGATTCACGCTTGGGCGATCATATCTCGAAAGAGACATGACTGACTGAGCAGAAGATTATCCTGCAGTAGGTTGCTATTGCTTTCTGTGGTAGACTGGTTGCCAACCAAGGCTATAGAACCCAATCTGTCCTGTTATTTAACCCATAACTGGAAGGAAGAGACGGATTAATACCTTTCCCAAGGGTATTTGCATGGAAGTGAATGCAATGAATTCAGCTGGAATTCGAACTCGGAACCTCGATTTCTCATTCCGATCCGTTATCCAATGCACCACAATGCACATCCTAAAAATTATACAGACAGACCATGTTGGTTGATTTAAAAAAAATGTTTAAATAAATTACTATAGTGCATGTATATCATGTGTATGTATGCATGTTTGTATGTGGTGAGTATGTCATTTTTTCTTTGAAGGAATGAGTATATACTTCTCACATACGCACACACGCACATGTATATATTTCATTATAAGAGAGGCACTATATATGAAACAACTCTCTCCTACCATCAACCTTACATTATTTAACTGTGGAAATTGAGTTTTGAAAGTTTTTTTAAAAAAATAGACAGATGCGCATGTGATATTCAATAGCATGTGTCAAGTGATAGATTTTAAGGAACACTCCTTTTCAAAAACATAAAATAAATTATGTTACAATCAAAACATGAGGATAAAATAGCAACAATAAAAAATGACAACCTTGAAAATGGCCAGTGAAGTGGCTGAAAGCACTTGAAAAGTAAAATTTATGAAATATTTTTACATTCCTTATCTCCAGCAAAAAGGAAAAATCTAAGCATACTACAAAAATTAAATCAAAAATTAATAAAATCTTCCTTGTTGGTCATTTTTAACAAAACATGTTGAAAAGAAAGATTGTTACCCATATATATATATATATATATATATAGTAATTGTTATTTGTATATATTTCTATTCATGTAGGTTTATATCTACCTACATGTCAGTGGTTATCTGAGGCATATTGGAGTTATGACATTTCATTTTTTTCTTAAATAATGTACTATATTATAATTCAGTGAACTTTTGCTTAAAAATAATGAAAAGGGTATAATTCAGTTTGTTTTTTAAAAAATGTGACTTCTAATACTCAATTTCTAAAATCATGTATAAGTATATCTAATGAAGGTTTTTCCCTTGGGAATGCAGGTTCAAATCTTGCCAGAGGACAAATATCTTTCTAACAAAATTTCTCAAATATTTAGGCCAGGACATGTAAATTAATAAATACACTGTTTAATAACACAAACAGAGCATCTACTCAAATATGAGTAACCATTAAAAATAACACATAAACAAATAAATTAAAAATAAGTATAGTAGTATGATGAGTATCTAGAACAATATTTTTCAAACTTTTTTTATCCTGTTCCCCCTTTTCCAGTCTATTATTCGCTTGTGAACCCCTACAATGGAATAAGTTAAACCAGCAAAAGTAAAAGATTTTTCCGTAAAAAAATATATTCATGTAAAATGTCCTGCATTATTATGCTGATTAAGATTTAATCTTACTCATAAAAAATCAAAAAACATTTTATTCGGCTCTCCTTTATTTAAGTAAAACACCTTGTAAAAATGTTATGTTAATGTTGTTATAGTTGTAGGTATTGTACACAAAAGCTATCTTTATAAAACTGGCTTTATTTTTGAGCTCACGAATGAATGTATGAAAAAAAAATCATAAAACCTTTATAAAAACACTTCCCGCCTGTGGAACTCGCTCCCGTATTCTTGCTTTCCTGACGGCTACAACCTCCAGTAATTTAAATGCAAAGTCAATACTCATCTACTAACCACTGGACTCTAGCTCTCTCCCCACCCCCGTATAACCTTCCCTTTCTCTCCACCTATGTATCTGTCATCGCACCTGCTTTCTCAGCTTTCTATTGTTCCTTTCTAACTAGTTTGTACTCCTCACTCTTTTCTAATTAATTTTTTTACATTTATGTAGCTCCCTGCACATCAGTGGTGTTTCCGCCTTGCTCGGGGTGAAATGATTAAAAAAAAAAAAAAAAAAATGAAACACATGTATGAAAAGAAAAATACTAAAAAATCCCAAATCTCACATGAGTATTGAACACATAAATAAAGCCTGCGATTAAAACATAAGTATTACTTCATTTGACACAACTGTATATGATATTTCATTCATCTTATTGATGACGTTGAGATTTGCACTGCAAATGGGAAGAAGCATCTTACAAGTAGAAGAAAGCAAAAAACAGATTCTGACGAGAAAAACTTTCTGGCCCAACACAGTGAAAATTTGTATCTATTGGTGGTAGACCTGTTTTCAACCTACATTTTACAAATTATATTGAACTTATGGCTGGCAGTAAGAGTGAGCTACAAGACCTGAGCAACAAAGTTGTTGAAAGAACCACTGTATACAGAATGGAACTCAGCACAGAGAAATCTAAATTAATAGTTAATAGAACAAGCAACCCCAGTGTCAACATAACTATGGATGGAGGAAATACTGGAAGAAGTGTCCACCTTCAAATACCTGGAAGATAACCCTGTCAAAAGATGGCACCTGAAATGCAGAAACTTGCACATGGGTTGCCAAAGCCACAGCAACAGAGTCCAAACTGAAAAGGATATGGAAGAGCAACATCAGCTTCCATACCAAGTTCAAACTCTACAAATTACTGGTTGTATCCATCCTCCTCTATAGGTGTGAGACTAGAACACTCCTAGATGATGCAGAAAAAATAATCCAGTCATTTGAGAACAAATACTTGAAAAAATCCTCCACATCTGCTTCAGGGAGTACAAAAACAACTGATTATAAAAACAACACAGTCCAAAGTCTCGTAGTCTGATTGGAATTTTTCCTTGCTGCTGTTAAGCATTGGAAGATGTCATGGTGTTATATTAAGCATATGGTGGCAGAATAAACAAAAATGATGGAGGGTTAAGACATAAATAATTGTATGATCAAAAAATTCAACAAATGATAACTTCTACTCCATCAGCTTCTTTTCTCGCACTTCCCACCTATTTTTCCCGACAGCTATAATCTCCAAGAATTTAAATGTAAAATCAATAATCATCTCCTATCTCACTAACCTGCATCCTCTCTCTCATGCTCCTTTTTCCATCCACTCATCAGTATTCTCATCCTTCTCTTATCCACTTCCTGACACCCCCTATAACCTGTCACTCTTTCTCATAACCTTCCTCCTATATAACCCCCGGTAAAACAGTGGCAGTAAAATGCCTTGCTTGGGGCGATATGATTATAAAAAAAATTGTTGTAAATGGGTATAACTCATTTAGACAGACACGTTTAGCATAATATATAAATATATGATTGGTATAATGGATGTTATCCAAGAATTTGTGCATGTCATTTGCCACTTTTCTTTGAATAAATGATTTTTATATTTGAGTAGACATAAATACACACACACACACACACACACACACACACACACACACACACACACACATATATATACAAATGAATAGGAACAAAGAAAATAATTGCAACATTCAAAACATTAATTTAAAACAGTGCTCAATATAAGAATATCTGTATCTGTCTGCAAATATAAAAATATCTGTATCTGTCTGCAATTTGCTTCTGGCCAAAAATTGAAATTGCTCTTTCTTAAACATTTCTGTTGTCTCTCCCCTTTCTTCCCTCTGTGCATTTTCTCACTTTTTCCTTTTTGTTCTCCTCTTTGCTTTCTGCTTCTTTTTTGTGTCTTTCCTTTTTCCTCTTTATTTCCTTTTTATTTTATAGAGATATGATTTTTTTTAAATGCATAAAGATTTGAGCCAAGACACCATGTAACTGATATCTATATCTGTCTACAATTCACTTCCATGCTTAAATTTAAAAATTCTCTCTTTTAGCTGTTTCCATTGGCTCTATCAGTTCCTTCTCTCATGTTTTCCTCTTTGCTTTGTGTTTCCTCTGTCTTTCCCTTTCCTCTTTCTTTCTCTTTCTGGACTTCTCATATTGTTTTCTTGTCTTTTCTACCCTTTTTCTTTTTTCACCTCATTTTTAATATATTTTTACTTCAGACAAAAAGATTTCCAAAAATAAAAGGGAGTTGTGTTTTTTAAATTTTTTTCAATAGAACATTTATTAGTATCATTATTAACTACCTGATGAGACATTGTTCTTTCAATGTCAAAAAAAAATGTACAATTTTGTAGTAGTTTGTAGTTTGTACACGTTCTAAAATATATATATATATATATATATATATATATATATAAATCTAAACGTATTTTTAAATGGAACTTTGTCTCTGTGTGTGTATGAGTGTGTGTCTGTGTGTGTGTGTATCCATTACCTATAGACTCCGAAATGGCTGAACCAATTTTCTTGAAAATTTACACAGTTGTACTATAAGTGTCTGCGAGTGTTCTTAGGTAGGTTTTGTGTCAAGGTACCTCCGATAAATATCGAAAATCAATAATTGAAAAAAATCGGGTTATAGAAGGAGTGGTTCAATTTTAATCAAATTTGATACACTCATAGACAAGACATACGAAATAATATTCAGAAGTTTCAAGGTTGCAGTTCTTACAATAGTGCAGAAAATCGATAATATATATATAAAATCTTTCATTACACGGGCTATACTGCTAGTATATATATATATATATATATATATATATGAGTTGAAGAAATAAAAAAAAGGATGCCAAGATATATTTCTATCACAGTGTCTCATCTGCAGCAACAAACTTTAAAGATAAGTATGCTAAATTGCCAATAACAGAAAAAAAGCAAATAGAATTTTGGGGAATTTACCATTTATTGGCTCTCAAGCAAGTAATTGGTAACAGAACTGCAGGTGATGTTCCTGAAAATGGTGAGAAATAACAATGCATACCAGAAATTTTTTTCTATCTTGATCTGAGATATTCCTTTTTAAATTATTAGATATACATAGAAAAAATTGCTGTCTACTGGTTACTTACCATCTGATGTGTATATGTCCTTGTATATATATATATATTGTATATATATATATATATATATATATATATATATATATATATATATATATATATATATATATATATATATATATATATTATATATATATATATTTATATATATATATATATATACATGAGCATTCTTTAAAAAAAACAAAAATAAAAAAAAAACGGGAAAATCAGTTATTGCAAATTGCCTGAAGATGCCACGTGGTAGAAATCTAGGTCACGTAATAACTCGTTTACAAATGAAGAATATATGTGTGTGTGTGTGTGTGTGTGTGTGTGTGTGTGTGTGTGTGTTTGTAAAGGTGGTGGACAAAATAATGGAAACACCTTGAAATTTCAAGCCAATTTTATTTCAGTGTGGGATAAAACCACCTTTGGCAGTAATTACAGGTTGAATTCTTCATGGGGTTGACTCGTACAAAGTTTGAATTGTTTTTATCCATTCTTCAGCTGAAACAGCTCCAATTCTTTCAATGATGATGGTGACTGTTCTGACTGTTGATTTTAATAAACTTATTTAAATAATATCTGTCAAAATCAGCAATTTTAGCAAAAAAACAAATGAAATACTACTGATATTAAATTTACAAATATAAAAAAAGAAAAGCTTTTGGCAGTTGAATCAAATTTTCCAAATTATCCTATTATAGTACTAGGTGTTTCCATTATTTTGTCTCTGGCTATTAAGCATGTATAATGATAATATACGCGTTAAAAAGTCTGTCTTCTTCTACCAAGTGCCCATAGACCAGAGGTAGAATCACCGACTGATGCCAATTCGGTCGGGTTTCATTCCTGGGTTAAAAAAAGCAATCGGAGTCTAACCGTACTGACGAGCTGTGATACAGCGAAAAAGATCTGTCTGCGGATGACTATATATATATATATATATATATATATAGTCATCCGCAGACAGATCTGGTAGGTTGCTGGCTCTTGCTCAGATTTTCTGTCTTTGTTTGCTCTACTTTCATATTGAGCGCTTTAGTGTTAGGGTTTTCGTCTTGGGGTTTATTTTCTTTTTTATGAGTACTTGACTTTTTGTTCATGGACTTCATTTGTTTCTTTTTTTACTTCTCCTTCTTTTTCCTCTGAGTTCGTTCTCGGTGGGTTGTACAAGACGATTTAAATTATAGCTTAATTAATACTAGTTTTGGCAGAGTTAGTTCGGTTACTATTGGTATTGTTGTTGCTATAGTTAATATTATTATATATATATATATATATATATATATATATATATATATATATATATCAGTGCACAATGAATGCTGTTGTTAATAAAATACCCAAGTGAAAATTTATACAAAGAATAGACATATTTGCGACTTAACCATTTGGTGAAGCTTTGAATTTTATGCACATGATAAATGTTAGGCACAAATTAGAAACTTCCAAGTGGACAGAACAATTACAAAAAGCTTTGTCTATGAAACTCCGGAGTTGAGATGCTGATTATGGCATCAGTAAGCTAAGTGACAAATTTTATATTTATATTAGTCTTACGTATACATACATGGGGATACAGAGTGATTTAGTAAGCATAGTTTACATCTAGCACATGGCAGAAAGTACGGAGCATCCAGTAAGGAACAAACACAGTACTCAGTTGTAAGTGACCTAGAGAGTTAAGTACTCAAAACAGTTTATTTATTAAACAGTGGGTATTATATCTAGAGAGTTAAGTACTCAAAACAGACTCCCCATTTTTATTTATTAAACAGTGAGTATTATATCTAGAGAGTTAAGTACTCGAAACAGACTCCCCATTTTTATTTATTAAACAGTGGGTATTATATCTAGAGAGTTAAGTACTCGAAACAGACTCCCCATTTTTATTATTTAAACAGTGGGTATTATATCTAGAGAGTAAAGTATTCGAAACAGACTCCCCATTTTTATTTATTAAACAGTGGATATTATATCTAGAGAGTTAAGTACTCGAAATAGACTCCCCATTTTTATTTATTAAACAGTGGGTATTATATCTATGGGCCTGCATATTCAGTCAGTCAGTTAAGTGCCATACGTGATGCCATGCTTTGGGTGATCATGTCTCAAAAGTGACATGACTGACTGGGCAGATTATCCCTCAGTAGGTTGCCATAACTTTCTGCAGTAGACTGATTGCTAGCCAAGGCTATAGAACCCAATCCGTCCTATTATTTAACTCATAACTGGAGGGAAGAAATGTATTAATACCTTTCTTAAGGGTATTTGTGCGTAAGTGAATGCAAGGAATTCAACTGGATTTCGAACTCTGATCCCCGATTTGTTGTTTTAAGTCGACATCCACTGCATCACAAAGCACATTCTGCATATTCAGGTAATCTTAATAACAAAAATGTATTTTATGGCAGAGATTGAACTTGCGTTCCCCTTTGTAAGGGATGTCATCATTTTATCACTTAGCCACGAAGAAGGTCAAATTAATTAATGCAGGATTTTCCCTTTTAAAGGAAAACACATTTTCCTCATACAAATTATTTTTTTTTTGATTGGCCATATCTGATCAGTTTCATATCCAAAATGTAAACGAGGCAATTTCTAAAGAATTAATGAATTTATTTCTTATCCAACTTTCATAACGCTAGTTTTTCGTAACGTTATTCTGAAGAGAACTTTTGGTAACTCACTATTTGCAATTTATAATATAACCTGTGGTGCATAGGAAATTAAGAATTAAAAGCAACCTTCTTCTTAACTTTTATAAAAATTCACTTTTATAAAAATTCACAATGATGTGTGAAATCCTGTTTTTTCCCAAATAGAAAAAGGATTGACCATGTGCTTAAAGAAAAAGTCAAAACTGGATTTCACAAGATGTTAAATTGATTTTCTGACCAATGAAAGCAATTTTCAAAACTAAAAAAGGACTTAGTGATCCAGAACAAAAAATATAAATGACTATATAAATGACTTTGATTAGCGCCAGTCAGTCAGATGGGAGCAGCAAGAGAGAGACACAACTATAATGTAAGGGAGAAACTTCAAGTCGACCCGGATGTAAGGTTGCATAATACATCGTCCTCTTTCTCCTTCTTTCTCGTGTGCTAATTCCTTTTGCTTCTTCTCCATCCAAAGACATTCCTACCAAACAAGCACTCATACATACATACATACTACATACATTTCTATAATGCTTGATACTCTTAACTAATTACTTATTTCTCATGGAACATTAACTGCTATTAATTCTTGCTATTCTTTCCTTTTAATAAATCACTATTTTAACATGAAAAATGTATATTTTTATTCTTCCACACATCCACTATTCTTTCACTATTCCACAATCTCCAACAAACCTGATGAAAACCTAATGATAATTCTGCATAAAACTTGTAAGCTGTAGAGAGTTCAGTTATGTATGACACAAGGCCAAATAAATAAACATTAACCATCTCCTTATAGCTTCAAACCGACACTTATACCTGAACAATTTCTTTTCTATTACTTTCTGCCTGTGTTAATTCCCTTCTGTTTACTTGCTTCCCTGATAGCTACAGTCTCCAAAACTTTAAATGCAACATCAACTGCCATCTTCAAGAATCCCATTCAATTTTGATCTTTTCTTCAATATGTAATCAGTCTTTTCTCTCATTGTAACCATTGTACACTAGTGGCAGTCCCACCTTGCTTGTGACAAACTAATTAAAAACGATAATTACTGTTGCGAAAAGAGTGCTAACACCTCACACTAAACCTATATCAGATAATGATAACAGACTTAAGCATGATTTCAACATTAAAACAGTACAGTATTTACATTATTTGGACTATTGTACTCATCTTTGTTGCCATTTGTACAACATTTTGGCTGTTGTACTCTCCGGCCTTCTTCAGGCGCTAGGAATTTCAAACCAAACCGTTTATTACAATCACTGGGGTATATGAATTCCATTCTTTGCATAAAGATTCGATTGGAAGTCATGAGTTATCTCCCTCTAACCCTGCAAGTTACTTCTAGCCTGGTACTGAACTCACAACTCTAAGAGTTAAGTCAGGAACTAACCAACGTCTATATCCACTGGGCCATGTCTTCTTTAAGGAAATATAGACAAATACTAAAGCAATAGTATCTTTAACCTAGGGAACACCAGCATTTCCTTCAAAATACAAATAAATTTTTTTGGTTTTGTAACACAGTGTTGGAATGTAAGACCTCTGCAGTGCCTTCAGATATGTTCTTTTTTCTGTTGATAACTATCCATGTTCACTCAGGTGGATAGAGTTTGAGTTCATTAAAAAACTGAAGCATCCAACTGTGTAAGGAAGTACATTACTTTTCCTGTCATTTCTTGTTTGTTGCTCTCTTTTTATCCTTAATAATATGATAACAACATTACATTGTAGCCGTTAATCATTCTGTTGGTGTTTGTTATATTTGATGGCCTTCTGAGAATTTAGAACCCTTTATCTAATCAAGAGGATTAGATTTTTATTATTCAAATATCCATGCAAAAGGTTATTTTGTATCAGTTCATTCATCCTTGTAATCATATCTTTGCAATTTTTTTCTCCTAAAGCTGACAAGGTAACTTCTGCTACTTCACTCAGTTAATTAGCTCTTGACCACCAGGTAACGTGATACAATAAATCACTGTTTTCAGCCTCGTGGCTTGTCAGGAAGTTTTAGTGCCTTAAGCTTAATGTCTGTTTTGCTTAACCAAATAATTAAATAATAAAATTTATATTCATTATTTACATTGTTTGGACTGTTGTAATAATCTTTATTGCCATCTTCACGCCATTTCAGACATTGTATGTTTCATCCTTCTTCAGGTACATAGAATTTTGAACTGAACCCTTTATTTCAATCACAGGGATATATCATTCTTGTTCAATGTGCCATGCACTTCTGGGTGTCATGTAGTTATCTCCCTTTAACTCAACAATCTAAGTTATTTGTTCATCACTGCTGTAGCCAGGTATTGAACTCATATCTCTTTAGGCTGAGTTACCGGATCTAACCAATGCTTTTGCCCACTGGGTCATGTGTCCAGTGGAGAAATAACATAAATACTACCTTATCTCAAAAGTATAGATAAAATTTATATTAGTACTATTTATTATCTGTCTATATTTCTGAGATGAGGTATTGTAACTATTTGCACTATTTACATTGTTCAGACTATTGTCCTCATCTTTATTGTCATATTCATGATATTTCAGCCATTGTAGACTCCAGCCTTCTTCAGGATCTGTCTATATCTCTGAGATGAGGTATTGTAACTATTTGCACTATTTACATTGTTTGGACTATTGTCCTCATCTTTATTGTCATATTCACAATGTTTTGGCTGGTGAGTGTAGGAAATCAAACAGATTCTCAGTGACTTTACTGAACAACCTAGGAACATGAATGTTATACATCAGCCCATTCCAGGAAATAAGCATAGGGAGAATGTCTACACAAACATCACTGAACCAAACTTCAGAAACGTCAACATACAGATTGGTTATACTGGGTTCTGGAGGAAGAGTGTAAATAATATAGATTTTATTGTGGAAACAATATAAATATCATTTTAAATGTTTAAATACCCAACTTGTATTGTACAAGAAGAGACTATGAACATCAATTGAAAAAAAATAAAAAAGTAAAAGATTGGAAAAGAGAAAGCCGTAAACCACATCCTAAACAGGGAACAAGAGATGAGCCTCTTCACCTGTTCAATAGACGTGGGTGGAGTGTGAACGATAGTTTAGTCTATCTATTCCAATGGATCAGTTATATAAAATTTTCAAAGAAATTGAACACAGAATAGTCTGCTCTAAGTAGTTTTTTTTAAATGCCAGCTGCTACAACCTAAAAGCCTGGATCAAGTTCTTAACTTATGCCTTTCAGTCTATGAACATCTCAGTTCAGTTTGTAAAATATGTTATTTGTAAAGTTGTATATATTTCTGTGTTATGCTTATTTTACACATTTTTATATTTTTTATTTGTTTCTTTTTTAGTGATTTTAAGTGTGATATACTTCATAAAATGTTTTGTTTTCAATCTGTACTTATTTTTCATTTAAACAATTATAAGCATGAAATATATCATAAGCTTATTTTTTTAAAAATTTAGCCTATTCACACAGTTATTTCAAACATTTTGCCATTGAAATTTATATCAGTCAGTATAGGTGCCATACGTGATACACACTTGGGCGATCATGTCTCTAAAGAGACATGACTGACTGGGCAGAAGATTATCCCGCAGTAGGTTGCCATTGCTTTCTGCGGTAGACTGGTTGCCGACCAAGGCTATAGAACCCAATCTGTCCTGCTATTTAACCCATAACTGGAAGGAAGAGATGGATTAATACCTTTCCCAAGGGTATTTGCGCGTAAGTGAATACAATGGATTCAGCTGGAATTTGAACTCGGCTTCCCCAGTTTCTCGTTCCGAGTTGATATCCACTGGACCACAACGCACATCCAATTTATATACACTGTGGTTAATTAGTTTTTATTTATAACCATTTTACATGTTTTTTTATAGTTTTAAATTTTAGTAAAGTTTTGTAATTTGCTTGAAGCATTGTATAAAATAGTTGTATGTGTTATGTCTTGAAGGCTGTCACAATGCGTTGAATGAAGTAAAGGAAGGTTGGGAGGTGTTTGTATTGTAATATAACAATCTGGCCCCACCCGAGGAAGTGATGCAAGCGATGGTGTTTTCCATCCGTGAAGGGGGCGGCGAAGCGACAAGACAGGTGTTTGTGAAATACATCCTGTCGAAGCCGGAGCGGATGTCATTTTGACCTTATTTCCGACAGCGGCGGAAATGGCTACAGAGGCAAACAGATCAGGTGCCTCTTAGAATTACGTGGGCGTGCGTGGGCGAGGCAAAAAAAAAACCGGAAGGAAAGTCCCGGTTCTAGAGGCTATATAAAGACCTCAACACACGGATTCGCCAGTAGCAGAGAGTGGCCGGTGGAAGCAGAGAGAGACAACACAGGCAGACTACACTCCTGTCAGCCATTCTATATGTGCCCTCACCCTTTCCGTTCTCTATTCCACACAGTTCGTCGTCATTAATAAAAATATAACCTTATATTTTTATATATGCGTGTTTGTTGTTTTGTCGTCATACGGCGATATATAACAGTATGACCTGTTTAATATTTCGAGACTATAATCTCATCATCAGAATGGCAGAGAAATCCTTATAATGACCGTGCTTTTAGCTGCCCATCTATGAATGGCTGGCTTTTACCCTGACAATACAAATCAAAACCAAAATTAATGAAGTAAATCACCAAACCTTGTTTGGTGAACAATATAGGGGTTCAAGATTAAGAATATGAAATTACCACCTCAGTTATCCAATGAAGCTGCTATCTACCAAAAAATAAACCAGTGAACCATTTAAATCAGTTCACACAATGGATTGGTTATTACAAACATCCAATCAGGTGTGTGGAGGACATGATCTAAGTTCATCCAATGTATTATAAAGGACATAGTCTCTGCTAGTCTAATTGTGAAGAAGAGATCAGGGCTTGATCTACCCTGATTGGGTTGGCTTGGTGATGGGGTGTATGATATAGAAAGACCCAAAACTCCCTGATGAACCAAGTCAATTTCCACCACTGACAACTCCCTTTGGCTCCTATTCAAGAGCGTATATTCAAAATAAGCTTGTTTGAAATTTTAAAAAAAAACTATTAATTTAAGAAAGCCGGAGGATACAATGGCCAAAATTTTATGATTGTGACAATAAAGATGAAGATAGCAGTCTAAACAATGTAAAAAGGGTAAATTGTATTAAGATTTTTTTTATCGTATTATGTTCTTAATTGTTTTCGTAAATGCAGGAATCAATCGATTAATGTGAATTCAATTAATGTGTTTTTTATTAATGTGCTAAAATTTCTATATACCAAAATTTGTTTAGTGCATAAATAATAATTAATGCAGTAAACCATTTTTCAGTTTAACCATAATCACTGAAAAATGATTTTTTTATTGTCACTGATGTAAACATCAGCCACTCTAATGAAGAGATTACTGAACATAACGACTGATATCTACACCGTCATCAGTTTATTCTCATTGTTATTACTCATACTTAAACGTTTATCTGGAGTTAGTATGCAGATGACATCAACCCTGAATCTATCATAAAAATTCATGATGTAGATTTAGTAAATACCAAACACTTCAAATACCTTTTTATATTATTTTTCTTTTTTTTTTTAATCATATCACCCCGAGCAAAGCGGTAATGCCACTGAAGCACAGGGGGCTATGTAAGAGTGAAAAGATTGGAAAAGAGAAAGGCGGAAACCACATACTAAGCAGGGAACAAGGGATGAGCCTCTTCACCTGTTCAATAGATGTGGGTGGAGTGTGAACCGGGTGATAGTTTAGTCTATCTACTCCAATTGAAAAAATAAATAAAAGAGTGAAAAGATTGGAAAAGAGAAAGGCGGAAACCACATTCTAAGCAGGGAACAAGGGATGAGCCACTTCAGCTGTTCAATAGATGTGGGTGGAGTGTGAACTGGGTGATAGTTTAGTCTATCTACTCCAATTGAAAAATAAATAAAAGAGTGAAAAGATTGGAAAAGAGAAAGGCGGAAACCACATTCTAAGCAGGGAACAAGGGATGAGCCTCTTCACCTGTTCAATAGATGTGGGTGGAGTGTGAACCAGGCGATAGTTTAGTCTATCTACTCCAATTGAAAAAAAAAGAAAAGAGTGAAAAGATTAGAAAAGAGAAAGGTGGAAACCACATACTAAACAGGGAACAAGGGATGAGCCTCTTCACCTGTTCAATAGATGTGGGTGGAGTGTGAACCGGGTGATAGTTTAGTCTATCTACTCCAATTGAAAAATAAATAAAAGAGTGAAAAGATTGGAAAAGAGAAAGGCGGAAACCACATACTAAGCAGGGAACAAGGGATGAGCCTCTTCAGCTGTTCAATAGATGTGGGTGGAGTGTGAACCAGGCGATAGTTTAGTCTATCTACTCCAATTGAAAAATAAATAAAAGAGTGAAAAGATTGGAAAAGAGAAAGGCGGAAACCACATACTAAGCAGGGAACAAGGGATGAGCCTCTTCAGCTGTTCAATAGATGTGGGTGGAGTGTGAACCAGGCGATAGTTTAGTCTATCTACTCCAATTGAAAAATAAATAAAAGAGTGAAAAGAAAAGGAGGAAAAGAGAAAGGCGGAAACCACATACTAAGCAGGGAACAAGGGATGAGCCTCTTCACCTGTTCAATAGATGTGGGTGGAGTGTGAACCAGGCGATAGTTTAGTCTATCTACTCCAATTGAAAAATAAATAAAAGAGTGAAAAGATTGGAAAAGAGAAAGGCGGAAACCACATACTAAGCAGGGAACAAGGGATGAGCATCTTCAGCTGTTCAATAGATGTGGGTGGAGTGTAAACCAGGCGATAGTTTAGTCTATCTACTCCAATTGAAAAATAAATAAAAGAGTGAAAAGATTGGAAAAGAGAAAGGCGGAAACCACATACTAAGCAGGGAACAAGGGATGAGCCTCTTCAGCTGTTCAATAGATGTGGGTGGAGTGTGAACCAGGCGATAGTTTAGTCTATCTACTCCAATTGAAAAATAAATAAAAGAGTGAAAAGATTGGAAAAGAGAAAGGCGGAAACCACATACTAAGCAGGGAACAAGGGATGAGCCTCTTCAGCTGTTCAATAGATGTGGGTGGAGTGTGAACCAGGCGATAGTTTAGTCTATCTACTCCAATTGAAAAATAAATAAAAGAGTGAAAAGATTGGAAAAGAGAAAGGCGGAAACCACATACTAAACAGGGAACAATGGATGAGCCTCTTCAGCTGTTCAATAGATGTGGGTGGAGTGTGAACCAGGCGATAGTTTAGTCTATCTACTCCAATTGAAAAATAAATAAAAGAGTGAAAAGATTGGAAAAGAGAAAGGCGGAAACCACATACTAAGCAGGGAACAAGGGATGAGCCTCTTCACCTGTTCAATAGATGTGGGTGGAGTGTGAACCAGGCGATAGTTTAGTCTATCTACTCCAATTGAAAAATAAATAAAAGAATGAAAAGATTGGAAAAGAGAAAGGCGGAAACCACATACTAAACAGGGAACAAGGGATGAGCCTCTTCACCTGTTCAATAGATGTGGGTGGAGTGTGAACCAGGCGATAGTTTAGTCTATCTACTCCAATTGAAAAATAAATAAAAGAGTGAAAAGATTGGAAACGAGAAAGGCGGAAACCACATACTAAGCAGGGAACAAGGGATGAGCCTCTTCACCTGTTCAATAGATGTGGGTGGAGTGTGAACCAGGCGATAGTTTAGTCTATCTACTCCAATTGAAAAATAAATAAAAGAGTGAAAAGATTGGAAAAGAGAAAGGCGGAAACCACATACTAAACAGGAAACAAGGGATGAGCCTCTTCAGCTGTTCAATAGATGTGGGTGGAGTGTGAACCAGGCGATAGTTTAGTCTATCTACTCCAATTGAAAAATAAATAAAAGAGTGAAAAGATTGGAAAAGAGAAAGGCGGAAACCACATACTAAGCAGGGAACAAGGGATGAGCCTCTTCACCTGTTCAATAGATGTGGGTGGAGTGTGAACCAGGCGATAGTTTAGTCTATCTACTCCAATTGAAAAATAAATAAAAGAGTGAAAAGATTGGAAAAGAGAAAGGCGGAAACCACATACTAAGCAGGGAACAAGGGATGAGCCTCTTCAGCTGTTCAATAGATGTGGGTGGAGTGTGAACCAGGCGATAGTTTAGTCTATCTACTCCAATTGAAAAATAAATAAAAGAGAGAAAAGATTGGAAAAGAGAAAGGCGGAAACCACATACTAAGCAGGGAACAAGGGATGAGCCTCTTCAGCTGTTCAATAGATGTGGGTGGAGTGTGAACCAGGCGATAGTTTAGTCTATCTACTCCAATTGAAAAATAAATAAAAGAGTGAAAAGATTGGAAAAGAGAAAGGCGGAAACCACATACTAAGCAGGGAACAAGGGATGAGCCTCTTCAGCTGTTCAATAGATGTGGGTGGAGTGTGAACCAGGCGATAGTTTAGTCTATCTACTCCAATTGAAAAATAAATAAAAGAGTGAAAAGATTGGAAAAGAGAAAGGCGGAAACCACATACTAAGCAGGGAACAAGGGATGAGCCTCTTCACCTGTTCAATAGATGTGGGTGGAGTGTGAACCAGGCGATAGTTTAGTCTATCTACTCCAATTGAAAAATAAATAAAAGAGTGAAAAGATTGGAAAAGAGAAAGGCGGAAACCACATACTAAGCAGGGAACAAGGGATGAGCCTCTTCAGCTGTTCAATAGATGTGGGTGGAGTGTGAACCAGGCGATAGTTTAGTCTATCTACTCCAATTGAAAAATAAATAAAAGAGTGAAAAGATTGGAAAAGAGAAAGGCGGAAACCACATACTAAACAGGGAACAATGGATGAGCCTCTTCAGCTGTTCAATACATGTGGGTGGAGTATGAACCGGGCGGTTGTTTAGTCTATCTACTCCAATTGAAAAAAAATAAAAAAGTAAAAGATTGGAAAAGAGTAAAAGATTGGAAAAGAGAAAGCCGTAAACCACATCCTAAACAGGGAACAAGAGATGAGCCTCTTCACCTGTTCAATAGACGTGGGTGGAGTGTGAACCGGGCGATAGTTTAGTCTATCTATTCCAATGGATCAGTTATATAAAATTTTCAAAGAAATTGAACACAGAATAGTCTGATCTAAGTAGTTTTTTTTTAAAATGCCAGCTGCTACAACCTAAAAGCCTGGATCAAGTTCTTAACTTATGCCTTTCAGTCTATGAACATCTCAGTTCAGTTTGTAAAATATGTTATTTGTAAAGTTGTATATATTTCTGTGTTATGCTTATTTTACACATTTTTATATTTTTTATTTGTTTCTTTTTTAGTGATTTTAAGTGTGATATACATCATAAAGTGTTTTGTTTTCAATCTGTACTTATTTTTCATTTAAACAATTATAAGCATGAAATATATCATAAGCTTATTTTTTTTAAAATTTAGCCTATTCACACAGTTATTTCAAACATTTTGCCATTGAAATTTATATCAGTCAGTATAGGTGCCATACGTGATACACACTTGGGCGATCATGTCTCTAAAGAGACATGACTGACTGGGCAGAAGATTATCCCGCAGTAGGTTGCCATTGCTTTCTGCGGTAGACTGGTTGCCGACCAAGGCTATAGAACCCAATCTGTCCTGCTATTTAACCCATAACTGGAAGGAAGAGATGGATTAATACCTTTCCCAAGGGTATTTGCGCGTAAGTGAATACAATGGATTCAGCTGGAATTCGAACTCGGCTCCCCGGTTTCTCGTTCCGAGCCTATATCCACTGGACCACAATGCACATCCAATTTATATACACTGCGGTTAATTAGTTTTTATTTATAACCATTTTACATGTTTTTTTATAGTTTTAAATTTTAGTAAAGTTTTGTAATTTGCTTGAAGCATTGTATAAAATAGTTGTATGTGTTATGTCTTGAAGGCTGTCACAATGCGTTGAATGAAGTAAAGGAAGGTCGGGAGGTGTTTGTATGACCTGTTTAATATTTCGAGACTATAATCTCATCATCAGAATGGCAGAGAAATCCTTATAATGACCGTGCTTTTAGCTGCCCATCTATGAATGGCTGGCTTTTACCCTGACAATACAAATCAAAACCAAAATTAATGAAGTAAATCACCAAACCTTGTTTGGTGAACAATATAGGGGTTCAAGATTAAGAATATGAAATTACCACCTCAGTTATCCAATGAAGCTGCTATCTACCAAAAAATAAACCAGTGAACCATTTAAATCAGTTCACACAATGGATTGGTTATTACAAACATCCAATCAGGTGTGTGGAGGACATGATCTAAGTTCATCCAATGTATTATAAAGGACATAGTCTCTGCTAGTCTAATTGTGAAGAAGAGATCAGGGCTTGATCTACCCTGATTGGGTTGGCTTGGTGATGGGGTGTATGATATAGAAAGACCCAAAACTCCCTGATGAACCAAGTCAATTTCCACCACTGACAACTCCCTTTGGCTCCTATTCAAGAGCGTATATTCAAAATAAGCTTGTTTGAAATTTTAAAAAAAAACTATTAATTTAAGAAAGCCGGAGGATACAATGGCCAAAATTTTATGATTGTGACAATAAAGATGAAGATAGCAGTCTAAACAATGTAAAAAGGGTAAATTGTATTAAGATTTTTTTTATCGTATTATGTTCTTAATTGTTTTCGTAAATGCAGGAATCAATCGATTAATGTGAATTCAATTAATGTGTTTTTTATTAATGTGCTAAAATTTCTATATACCAAAATTTGTTTAGTGCATAAATAATACTCAATTAATGCAGTAAACCATTTTTCAGTTTAACCATAATCACTGAAAAATGATTTTTTTATTGTCACTGATGTAAACATCAGCCACTCTAATGAAGAGATTACTGAACATAACGACTGATATCTACACCGTCATCAGTTTATTCTCATTGTTATTACTCATACTTAAACGTTTATCTGGAGTTAGTATGCAGATGACATCAACCCTGAATCTATCATAAAAATTCATGATGTAGATTTAGTAAATACCAAACACTTCAAATACCTTTTTATATTATTTTTCTTTTTTTTTTAATCATATCACCCCGAGCAAAGCGGTAATGCCACTGAAGCACAGGGGGCTATGTAAGAGTGAAAAGATTGGAAAAGAGAAAGGCGGAAACCACATACTAAGCAGGGAACAAGGGATGAGCCTCTTCACCTGTTCAATAGATGTGGGTGGAGTGTGAACCGGGTGATAGTTTAGTCTATCTACTCCAATTGAAAAATAAATAAAAGAGTGAAAAGATTGGAAAAGAGAAAGGCGGAAACCACATTCTAAGCAGGGAACAAGGGATGAGCCACTTCAGCTGTTCAATAGATGTGGGTGGAGTGTGAACTGGGTGATAGTTTAGTCTATCTACTCCAATTGAAAAATAAATAAAAGAGTGAAAAGATTGGAAAAGAGAAAGGCGGAAACCACATTCTAAGCAGGGAACAAGGGATGAGCCTCTTCACCTGTTCAATAGATGTGGGTGGAGTGTGAACCAGGCGATAGTTTAGTCTATCTACTCCAATTGAAAAAAAAAAGAAAAGAGTGAAAAGATTAGAAAAGAGAAAGGTGGAAACCACATACTAAACAGGGAACAAGGGATGAGCCTCTTCACCTGTTCAATAGATGTGGGTGGAGTGTGAACCGGGTGATAGTTTAGTCTATCTACTCCAATTGAAAAATAAATAAAAGAGTGAAAAGATTGGAAAAGAGAAAGGCGGAAACCACATTCTAAACAGGTAATAAGGGATGAGCCTCGTCACCTGTTCAATAGATGTGGGTGGAGTGTGAACCGGGTGATAGTTTAGTCTATCTACTCCAATTGAAAAATAAATAAAAGAGTGAAAAGATTGGAAAAGAGAAAGGCGGAAACCACATACTAAGCAGGGAACAAGGGATGAGCCTCTACACCTGTTCAATAGATGTGGGTGGAGTGTGAACCAGGCGATAGTTTAGTCTATCTACTCCAATTGAAAAATAAATAAAAGAGTGAAAAGATTGGAAAAGAGAAAGGCGGAAACCACATTCTAAGCAGGGAACAAGGGATGAGCCTCTTCAGCTGTTCAATAGATGTGGGTGGAGTGTGAACCGGGTGATAGTTTAGTCTATCTACTCCAATTGAAAAAAAATAAAAAAGTAAAAGATTGGAAAAGAGTAAAAGATTGGAAAAGAGAAAGCCGTAAACCACATCCTAAACAGGGAACAAGAGATGAGCCTCTTCACCTGTTCAATAGACGTGGGTGGAGTGTGAACCGGGCGATAGTTTAGTCTATCTATTCCAATGGATCAGTTATATAAAATTTTCAAAGAAATTGAACACAGAATAGTCTGATCTAAGTAGTTTTTTTTTAAATGCCAGCTGCTACAACCTAAAAGCCTGGATCAAGTTCTTAACTTATGCCTTTCAGAAAAACTAATAATATCAAAACACCTAAATAACTTTACATTATTGATCAAAAGAAGTGAATTAATGACCACATGCAGACATAAAAACAAATTCTTATTTAAATACTTAAACCCTGACTAAACCGTATAGCTCCAACATTTCTTTTTTTTCTTGACTTTCTCTAACATTTTTTTAGCATTTTTCTACTTTTCCCATCTTGCCTTCTTACTTTCTTTATTCCTTAGCACTTTCTATATATATATATATATATATATATTATATCAAATAAAACACTGAATACTACAATCATTGTATGCATTATTAATATTTCCAGAGCATTCTTTTTTAGATAACCAGTTGCAATAACCTTTTTGTTAATTTCACTCAAAGGTGTTTTCTGCTGTCATAGCAGGATATGAGAACACTACTATGAAATTTAAACAAATTTAAATTCAATGATCAGTCAACTTCAGTGGCAGAATAACCGTTTTATACAGCAAATGAAGTCACACACAGCGTGATAAAGCTTAAATGGCTTTTTCAGATTGTGACTTTTATATGGATGTCACGTATAGCAACAAACTTGTTCAGAAATATTTAAACTGTAGTGATATATAAATGACTGCCAGATTAGCACAGAGGCTATATAAGTGCTCAAGCACTAAGGGGAGGGGCAGAATATGATACGCAAAATTAATAACTATTGCTGGACTGAGAAAATATGAAGGAAATCACATTTTGTAAAAAACTATCAGATGGATACAAAGATTATTTTTCTCACCCCACCAAAAAAAAAAACAAAAAACAATTGTCACTGTATTTCTTTAAAATCTCCTGCATCTCTTCTGGACAATTTCCTTGTTTAAGTTTGTGTTTTTTAATATTTCAATCATTCTCCTACACTAAAAAATATTTTCAATAAAAACAATGTCAAGATTAATTATAGTTGCGTCAAGAACTTTGATAAATATATCTTGCTACATAATAAGTTATTAAATAAAAACTCCACCCACGTCTATTGAACAGGTGTAGAGGCTCATCCTTTGTTCCCTGTTTAGGATGTGGTTTCCGCCTTTCTCTTTTCCAATCTTTTCACTTTCTTTTTTGTTTCTTTTTTTTAATTGGAGTAGATAGACTGAACTATCGCCCGGTTCACACTCCACCCACATCTATTGAACAGGTGTAGAGGCTCATCCCTTGTTCCCTGCTTAGGACATGGTTTCCGGCTTTCTCTTTTCCAATCTATTCACTCTTACATAGCCCCCTGCACACCAGTGGCCATACCGCCTTGCTTGGGGTGATGTAATTAAAAAAAAAACAAAAAACAAAAAAAAAAAAAAAAAAAAAAAAAAAAAAAAAAAAAAAAAAAAAAAACATGTCCAACCTGCAAAATAGTTACAACTCCACTAGCAATTACAGTAATACTACCAAAAATATTTGTAACTGCTAAAAACATGACCTTAACAGTCAGTGTATGTTCCAAATGTATAATTTACAAAGCTAGTATACATTCTGATGACGATACTAAGTTCTACTTTGGATCAATGGACAGTCTTTGGAATATCAGATTCAATAATCATAAATCGACTTTGAATAATGTTAAATACAATAATAGTACTTCCCTCTCCAAACACTTTTAGTTTTTAAAAAATAACAACAAAAACCCATCTTTGGAAATCACTGCAAAAACCAAATCTTATAATGGAATAAGAAATAGATTTAACTTATGCCTTTCAGAAAATCTTATAATATCAAAACACCTAAATAACTTTAAATTATTGATCAAAAGAAGTGAATTAATGACCACATGCAGACATAATTTTTTTTTTTTTTTTAATCATCTCACCCCAAGCAAGGAATTCCACTGCCACTATTGCGCATGGGGCTACATAGGGGAAGGTAAAGAGAAGGAGTGGATAGACATAGGGAATGTCAGGAGAAAGGTGATATATGAGTAAGGATAGCGAGGATGAGTAGCTCCAACATTTCTTTTTCTTCTTGACTCTCTCTAACATTTTTTTAGCATTTTTCTACTTTTCCCATCTTGCCTTCTTACTTTTTTTATTCCTTAGCACTTTCTATATATATATATATATATATATATATATATTCAAAATATTTATTTCTATATATATATATATATATATATTCAAAATAATAACTAAATAAATTCTGCAAGTATTTTATATATATATTAAATATATATATTTAAAAATATATTATATTACAATGTTACAATCAGATAATATTAAAAAATATATATATGTATTTTATATATATATATATATTCAAAATATTTATTTATATATATATATATATATATATATATATATTCAAAATAATAACTAAATAAATTCTGCAAGTATCTAAGTTTTAAATTTATACTAAGATAAACTTTAAGAAAAACCATTAACAAACAGAACCTAATTCCGTTACAATCCGGCGCACTAAGGCGTTGGATAAGAGGGGGGGAAAAAAAAGAAATCCGTGGAATAAAGACATCACATACGATACTCCGCAGTAAAGAAAAAAACCCCAAACGGAACCAACCACAAAAAAAAAAAAGAAAGAAAAAGTGCTCGATACAAAGTACAAACGAAATGCAAAATACAAACGAAATGCAAAAGTAGAGCAAAGATACACAAAGAATCTCAAGCTAGCCAAAACCTACCGCAGTTTCACACTACGGCTCGAATGTAAATTCCATAAGATTAAATTTCTTGCTTAGTGTGTTAGAGTAGTTTTTTTTTTTTTTTTTCCTTAACCCACCCTTGGTTTGTGTACTGGTTAGTTAGTCTAGGTGGTTGTCTATTTATTTGGTTAATCTTTGGTTTTGCCTTTGCCCTGACGAGCCGTAGTATGAAACCGCGGTAGGTTTTGGCTAGCTTGAGATTCTTTGTGTATATATATATATATATATATATATATATATATATATATATATATATATTATATCAAATAAAACTCTGAATACTACAATCATTTGTATAGCTATTTTGGCAAGAAAAATTTGGCTTCCTCAGCAAAGATCAAAAACAAAATTTTATTTCAAATATGGTACAAAAATTCCCGGAAGGTTATTCAAAAACATTTCCATACACAGGAAGTTTACATTAAAAAAAAAGGTCGAATGAGTTAAGAAAGAAAATAAATGATGTTAAAAATTTTTCATCCAGACATTGATACAGAGGGTAGTAAAAAAAGGCAGAGAAGGGGATTCAAGATTTGATTATGGAAGAAGACTTTTAGATTAAAAATCCAAAAAATTTATCAAAAAAAGAATTTTGTTTATAGTCATCTGGCCTGACTATTGTAGTAGTTTAAAATCTACTAATAGAATAAAAATGGTAGGTTTAAAATGAGAATTTTGCAAATAATATATCTATATATACATACCCATACATATATGATATATATATATATATATATATATATATATATATATGCTTACACTTTTTTTTTTAAAAATCATTTTACCCTAAGCAAGGCATTCCACTGTAAGGATACCGAGGATGAGAGTCACACACACACACACACACACACACACACACACACACACACACACACACACACATAAATATATATATATATATATATAGTGTGTATTTTGGCAGCATTTTTTCATTAGTACAGGTTTCATTGAATAATATAGACAAGTTTTGTCTATTAATTTTGTGTAGGATCTGTTCGTACCATCTGATATACTTGATGGTGATATCATTGAAAGACAACAAAAAATCACAGTAATTGTGTGATTTTTTTATTGGGTCTGAGAAAAATGTTCGTTGATAACACGTACATACTTAAACAAGAAAATAATAAACAGAAACTCAAAATCCTGGAAGCAATCTACATTAAACAATTAAAACCTGGTTTGAATACGATCAATTTTGATATTTCCAATAACGTACTCAAATGCCTGTAATCAGATCAGGAGCCACAACGCCACTATTTTGTCACTGTCTTCGGCCATCCGCCACAGTAGAGATGGACTTGTATTTTCAATTTAATTCTCTTTATTGTTAATAACTTAAATGTTCTATGTTTACTGTGTGTTAATATTTATTCTTTGATAATGACTTATGTGAGCCGAAAGCTTAGACTCGATAAAAAAATCAACAATTACTGTGATTTTTTGTTGTCTTTCAACGATATCACCATCAAGTATATCAGACGGTATGAACGGATCCTACACAAAAATAATAGACAAAACTTGTCTATATTATTCAATGAAACCTGCATTAATATATATATATGTATATATATTTATATATATTCATATGTGTGTGTTCATACACATGCATGTGTATGTGTATGCTTATGTATACTTATATGTGTGTGTGTGCTTTTTCATATTTGCGCTGTATATATATATATGTCTGTATTTATTTATCTCATTTCCTTTTATTTATTTTGTTTTACTTTTCCTTTTTCTGTTTTTAATTATTTTATTATTATTTCTTTCCTAGAAATATTTTTAAAAAATCGTAGTGATGACCACTTCAACATTATATTTTTATAATATTTTTTCTTTTCTGTATTTTTTGTCATTTCTGACAAATTTGTTTTTTTTAAGTTTTGTCATCAACCTAACTGAACACCTCGTGGTGGTGTAATGGTTTGCAGGCTTGTCTGACTTGAATCATTACAATTGAATAGTGAGTTCGATCTTCACTGGGTGTCCCTTACTTTTGGTCATGTGTCACGTCTAAGTTATGCTCAGAAAATCACCTTCTTCCAGGTTTGGGGGTTGGACACAGGGCTAACAACCCTGCTCCATAAAAAACAGTTTGTTACAGAAACAGCAAAAATGCTGCCCCTACACACCATTGGGTGTAATGGGTGATGATTTGATTGATAAACCTAACTAAATTTTGCTTTAGTTTAATAAATAATTTTATTAGCATGCCCAATTTATATTTTATAATGACATTAACTTTAGCAACATGAATACCTATAATGATAATATATATATATATATATATATATATATATGTATATATATAGTCATCCACAGACAGATCTGTTTCACTGTATCACAGCTCATCAGCACAGTTAGACATCCAATTGCTTTTACCCAGGATTGACACCTGATCGAATTGATGTCAGTCAATGATTCTACCTCTGAGATATGGGCATGCGGTAGAAGGAGGCAGACTTTTAGCGTATGATGTATCATGCGCCAGTAGTTAGAGTGTTCTAATTCATACTGAATGAGCGATGCATAGATGCTAGAGTAGCTACCATTTTTCCAAATTCTACCATTCTTCCAGAGGTAGGGTGTGAGAGTGTAAATAGTCATCCGCAGACAAATCTGTTTTGCTGTATCACAGCTTATCAGTATGGTTAGACATCCGATTGGTTTTACCCAGGATTGAAACTCGACCAAATTGGTGTCAGTCGGTGATTCTACCTCTGAGCTATCATGCATACATACAACATATAAATATATATATATATATATATACAACACATGCATACAACACATATATATATATATATGTTGTATGTATGTATGATGTATATATATGTATGTGTGATGTACATGTATATATATATATATATATATATATATATATAGCATATTATATGTGTGTATATGTTGTATACATGTATGTTTTGTGTATGAGTATTTATTATATATACGTATTGTATATGTATATGTATTATGTAAGAGTAGATGTGTTGTATGTCTATATATATGATATATATATATATATATATATATATATATATATATACATGCATGTATATATATATATATATATGTAACATATCAAATATATAGATATACAAATGAAAGAACAAAAATTATGACTAAATGTAACCACACTAAAAAATACCTCTTAGGTTCATGCAACCATGGATGAAAACGTCATAATTCCTTGTAATTTTAGAAATTGCACGTTCAAAAATTCCCTGCCATGTGAGTGTTAAAAAAACACCGCTACATGAGCGTTCTTAAAAAAAGGTAAATAGTAAAATCAGTTATTGAAAATCGTCTGAAGACACCACTCATGGTAGAAACCTAGGTCGCATAATAACTCATTTACAAATGAAAAATACATGCATGTATATATATATTTTGTATATGTGTATATTATATGTGTGTACGTGTTATAGATATGTATGTATATGTTATATGTGTGTATTATGTGTTATGTCTGTTTACTATTCATATATATATATATATATATATATATATATATATATGCATACATTACATACACATGCACATAATCTATGTAAATACATATGCATATATATGTAATATAG
This sequence comes from Ascarosepion bandense, assembly GCA_037127315.1. Lineage (NCBI taxonomy): Eukaryota > Metazoa > Mollusca > Cephalopoda > Sepiida > Sepiidae > Ascarosepion > Ascarosepion bandense. The sequence continues at coordinate 637,140 of JBBBDQ010001942.1, read as the reverse complement.
GTACATGTATTATATGCATATCTGTATAGTTTATATGTATGTTATATATTTATGTAAGGTGTATATTATATCTGTGTATATACATATATCATACCAGTCAGTTAAGTGCTATACATGCTTGGGCGATCATGTCTTGAAAGAGACATGACTGACTGGGCAGAAGATTATCCCTCAGTAGGTTTCTATTTATTTCTGTGGCAGAGTGGTTGCCAACCAAGGCTATAAAACCCAAACTGTCCTGTTATTTGATCTATAGCTGGAGGAAACAGATAGATTAGTACCTTTTCCAAGTGTATTTGTACGTAAGTGAATGGACCAAATTTAAATTCAGCTGGAATTTGAACTTGGCTTTCCAATTTCTTGTTCTGAATTGATGTCCATTGCTTCACAAAACTCATCACATGACTGTAATGGACCACAAGTTGTTAAAAAATTGTTCTGTACATAAATAGGATAAAATATAGATTTATGATTTGCTATATTTATAAGTTAAAAATAATAAATATCCAGCATAGAAAATGCATAAATATAAGTGTGGACATGGCTATAAACAGTAAATGGTGACAATCAGTTTCATGCTTGAACACAAACCTTAAGCAATATATATATATATATATATATATATAAAATTAATGTGGGAAAGTTTTTCACTTAGCTGAGCAGTGCTATTTCAGTTATGCCAACGTTCATGTTTCACAACAATGCCTTCATGAAACTTTGAAGTCAGCATGACTCTGCTTAGCTAAGTGACAAACTTCTACACATTAATCCTATCAACACTAGCTCTATCTTGATATCGAACAATTTATAGCAAAAAATCCTGTTTAACAAAAAAATATATTTTTATCAGTAGACCATTTAAATAACAACAATCTTGTATGGCAGTCAGTATTATCACAACTCAACACTATATATATATATATATATTATACATAAAAAAATTTAGATTTTCCAAAAATGTATCACCATTTCAATGAATTTTGTTAAAATGGCATACATTAAGTCGTCAATTCTACCTCTGAGCTATGGGCACTTGGTTAAGGAAGGTGGACTTTAGTATGTTATATACAATGTAAACAAACGTCAGAAGCCAAGAGTGTTCAAATTCATTAATGAATGAATGAACAATATATAAAGGGAGAGAGAGAAGCTCAAATGACTAATCTTCTGGTTTGAAGTTTCAAAGACAGATGCAGTCATCAGGATAAGATAAATCTATTGAATTCATTAACAGATCACACACACACACACACACACACATATATGAAAGAGAGTGTATGTGTAAGTTTAAAATTAAGGGTAAGACATTAAAGTTGACATTTTAAAAGTATTTGATCACACTGGACACTTTTTAGGATTGTAGCCAATAAAAAACTAAACTCACCACTTTCATAATCAACTAATGAACAGATAGCAGTGCAGTAGGGTATTGATGTAAGAAAAAGTTACAAAAATGATTTATTGGTCGACTAAAGTCTTTGAATAATACATGACCTTTGTCACCTGAGGCTGCAGTAGTTTTGGTATAATATTCCCAGGTTGGAATGAAAGAGGAATATATCCAATTGAGTTTATCCATGGTGAAACGGAGCCAGAAGTTTTTGCATTTATATTTGTTGTATATTTATAGGCATATATTTATATATATATATATACAATGCTGAGTTGTAACAATGCTTCGGGCCAAGATTGTTGTTTCTTCAGTTGTTTTATTGTAAAACAAATATTTTGGCTAGTAGGATTTTTGTTATAAAGTGCTCGATATCAAGATAGAGATAGAGTGTTAATAGAATTAATGTGAAGTTTTTCACTTAACTGAGCAATTTCATGAAGGCATCATTATGATGGTCTCACTCCTCAAGGCTTATTTTCTAAAAATCACCTAAAAACACTTTAAGCAGTCACATATACTAGCATGGTAAGGAAAAGGTCAACCCAACACAATAAAAAGAGGTAAACCAAAATGACAAGAAAAAAACAGGAAGTAGGTAAGAGAAGGATGAGAATACTGATGAGAGTGAAGTGAATGGAGAAAGGAGCATGAGAGAGTGGAAGCAGGTTAGTGAGATAGGAGATGACTATTGACTTTACATTTAAATTCTTGGAGATTGTAGCTGTCAGGAAGAAAGTAAATGGAAAGGAATTCCACAGGCGGGAAGTGTGAGAAAAGAAGCTGATGGAGTAGAATTTGTGTTTACAGTTTATTGGTTTCACAGTAAAATGGTGGGACCTAGTTGCTAACCTTGTGGCTCAAGTAAATTCATATACAGGGGGCACCAATGAACTAAGTTCATCAGAGTAGAAGCTGTGAAAGTATGTGTAGAAGAGACACAGAGAAGCCACATTGTGCTGGTGAGAAAGTGGCTGTATCTGAACTGCCAAGTTGGGATTGATCATATTACAGCTTCTCTGTTGGATTTTGTCAAGGACCCCTAGGTGCATAGCAGGAGCACCCAACCATATATGGCAGCAGTATTCAATGCACAGGCGGATGGTAGATTTATATATGTTCAAGATTGTTTGAGATGAGAAGAAACTTCCTGGCCCTACACAGAGAACCAACTTTCTTAGCAGCGGATTTAGCTATGGATTCTATATAGTCATTCCACATGAGGTCTGTTGTGAGAGTTAACCTGAGAAGGCACAGTGTTTTGCCTGATCCATGCTAATGGTGGGTAGGAGTGCTTGTCTGTGATGGTTAATAGATAGCAGCTTCATTTTGGAAGCATTAAAATTCACGCGCCAGTTCTTACCCCAGTCCGCTATGGATTGGAGGTCCTTTTCAAGCAAGGTTTGCTTTGTCAGCCTTAGCAGATTTTTGTTTGAGGTGAGAATAAACTGTAGTGTTGTCAACGTATATACCTACTTGAGATCTTATTACATCGAGGAGATCATTAATGAAGATCAGGAAAAGCATAGGTCCTAGAATTGTGCCTTGAGAGACACCAGCGTTTGTATGATAGTATTGGGAGGTATGTTCGTTCAATACTACCTTCATTGCGTGATGTGAAAGAAATGACTGGATCAGGTCAAACAATTGTTCAGTTATGCCATAACCCCACAGCTCGTGTACAAGACCAGCCTGCCAGACTCTGTCAAACACTTTGGATATATCTAGGGAGCAACAGTTCGGGCTTTACTGTTCTTGTCGAGAGCCTGGTGTGATGGTTGTGAGCATATCAGCGGTAGACAGCGAGAAGCTAAATGAAAGTTAGCACAATAAAAAGCAATAATAAGAAATCAATCACCTGCACAATAAAAAGCATTAAAACAATCAACTAACTGCAAATAATACAGCACTTAAAAGAAGACAACACAACAAATGCAATCAAAAACAACTAACCATCTGTAGAACCACACACATACAAACATATTAAATTACATGAAGCTCCATATAAGAATAAAATTGGGACACAACAGAAAATTGAAAATAAGCACTGACAAGTGAGGACATCATAATGGTGCCTTCACAAGACTGAATTTGGCATGACTCTGCTCAGTTAAGTGACAAACTACTTTACATTAATTTCATATATATATATATATATATATCTTAGAAGTAGCACTCTTAATAAAGTATATCACTACAAAGTGGACTGCCAACTCATTAGTTCGTACGACTTCTAAGATATATAGTAGTAATTTACTTTATGAAGAGTGCTTGATACTTAGTAGACCATTATATATTGTAATATTTTTATTATAAATTTATAATAAAAACATAGTTTACTGCAACAGAAGAGCCATTGTGTTTTGGTACTATCTTATTAGCACCTCATCAGGCAGTGAAATGCCAAATATTTTTTCTCTTAGGAATCATTATATATAAAAGCTTAAAAAACAACACAATTTTTACCAAATTCAAACAATAAAGTTTGGGGAATTTTCAGAGGGTTTGAACCAATAGAAAGTCAGGTCATGATAGATAGGAGAAATTTGTTTGTAAGGGTAAAAGGTGATGTAGACTTGAAATGACTTGAGACCCAGACGTTTTCTATGCCAGTGATGAAATAAATTGAATGATACATATGTAGCATTTAGCAAATCTGAAAGTTATCACATTTCATTGTGAAACGGTAACAGGATTTTCTTTAAGTTATATTTCAATTTAAGGTAGTGAACAAGAGACAAAGACTAGAAAAATTTAAAAAAAAACAAAAACTGCTCATCATACATATGTAGTTGACTTGGTGGGTGATCTACCCATTAAGCCATATGAATCTTGGAGTAAAAGGTAGAAAAACAAACAGAAAGAAAATGCTTCTCTTTTTAAAAACTTAAGAACACTACCTAATAGGCATTTAATGAAGCCAAATGACATTATAAAATTTCTGGTTTCTTTATTACTAGCATCATGGGAAAATATATTTATTTCAATTTTCTTTTTATTATTCATTATTATTATTTTATTTATTTATTGTAATTCATGAACAGTCTTCATCTACAGATGCAAATATAAACATGGCCAATATTTTCCTACAGACTCAAGTATAAACATGACACATGTTTGCCTATAGTCAGTCAGTCAGTTAAGTGCCATACGTGATACACGCTTGGGCGATCATGTCTCTCTCGAGGCATGACTGACTGGGCAGAAGATTATCCCGCAGTAGTTTGCCATTGCTTTCTGCGGTAGACTGGTTGCCAGCCAAGGCTATAGAACCCAATCTGTCCTGTTATTTAACCCATAACTGGAAGGAAGAGACGGATTAATACCTTTCCCAAGGGTATTTGCGTGTAAGTGAATACAATGAATTCAACTGGAATTCGAACTCGGCCTTCAAGTATAAACATGACCAGCATTTTCCTATAGACACAAGTATAAAACATGAACAGTATTTGTATATAGACTCGAATATAAACATGATCAGTCTTTGCCTATAGACTCAAGTATAAATATGACCAGCATTTGCCTATAGACTCAAGTATAAACATGACCAGCATTTCTCTCTAGACTCAAATATAAACCTGACCAGTGTTTGCCTATAGATTCAAGTATAAACATGATCAGTGTTTGCCTATAGACACAAGTATAAACATGAACAACATTTAACCTATAGACTTAAATATAAACATGACCAATATCTAATCTAATCTAAATCTAAACTTATTTATAAATGGACCTTTTGTGTGTGTGTGTGTGCGTGTGCGTGTGTGTGTGTGTGTGTGTGTGTCTGTGTCTGTGTCTGTGTGTATGTGTCCATTACCTATAGACTCCAAAATGGATGAACCAATTCTCTTGAAAATTTACACAGTTGCACTATAAGCATCTGTGAGTGTTCTTAGCTAGGTTTTGTGTTGAGGTACCCACGATAAATATCGAAAATCAATAATCAAAAAAATCGGGTTATAGAAGGAGTGGTCTGATTTTAATCAAATTTGATACACACATAGACAAAGACATAAGAAACAATATTCAGAAGTTTGAAGGTTGCAGTTCTCACAATAGTGCAGAAAATTGATAATATATATATATATATAAAAGGCAAGATGTTTGTGTGTGTGTGTCTGTTTATCTGCCTGTATGTCTGTATTTTTTTCAGCCTTTTTATTTTAGTTTTTGCTTCACGTTTGGCTCTAATTAGGTATAATTGTAGTTCTTAGTCTCAGCTATGATGCCATTTACTCAGAGGACTTATTTAGCCTTCAAAATTCAGTTTATGGCGAAAAAAACTTATTTGATATCGATACCAGGAAATCAAAATTTGACTTACATCCATTCATTTTTCTTTCATTCTACGGTTTTGCTTTAACTGGAAACAGCTATTGCTTTTTAGTCTTTCGTGCCAATGTCCAAAGAGTCTGAGCTCCAGGATCATGGATTAGTTTTAAAGCTTTCATTACACCAAGCAATGCCGGACTATACTGCTAGTATATATATATATATATATATATATATATATATCATGGCTTTAAAGGTAAGCAATTTTTTACTATAGCCCATGATAAATTTTAAAACAAAAAATACCAGTTGACTGGATTTGTCCTCTGTAAAAGTTTACAGTTTTTTTTGTTTTTTGTTTTTTTTTAATCATTTCACCCCGAGCAAGGCGAAAGCGCCACTGATGTGCAGGGGGTTACATAAATGTAAAAAGATTAATTAGAAAAGAGTAAGGAGTACAAACTAGTTAGAAAGGAACAATAGAAAGCAGGTGCGATGACAGATACATAGGTGGAGAGAAAGAGAAGGTTATACAGGGGTGGGGAGAGAGCTAGAGTCCAGTGGTTAGTAGATGAGTATTGACTTTGCATTTAAATTTCTGGAGGTTGTAGCCGTCAGGAAAGCAAGAATACGGGAGCGAGTTCCACAGGCGGGAAGTGCGAGAGAAGAAGCTGCAGGAGTAGAATTGTCGTCTGCATTTGGCTAACCTGACTGTGAATGGGTGGGACCCAGTTGCCAGCCTGGTTGCACGAGTAAACACCTGTTGAGGAGGCATCAGTGACTTAAGCTCGTCCGAGCAGAAGCCATGAAAATATTTATAGAACAGAGAAAGGGAGGCCACATTTCGACAATGGGGAAGTGGCTGCAGTCGAGTCGCCAGATCAGTACCTATCACATTACAGACTCTCCTTTGGAGCTTGTCAAGAACACTGAGGAGAACACTGACAAGAGAGGACAAGCCCAGTCAACTGGTGTTTTTTGTTTAAAATTTATCATGGCCTATAGTAAAAAATTGCTTACCCTTTCCGTCTGATGAAGTCGGTGATTGTTGGCAACAACAATTATTGACTGAAATAAATTTATTACGGAAACATGACCGGTGTTTAAAGTTTTTCTTGAAAGAAAACAGAAAATATATATATATATATATATTTACTATTTTTATAATACAGCTCTCAAACTTTTCTCTCAGTGAAATATAAAATAAGCAGTTTTTCATTGAAAGGTTATGGGGGTCCACAAAAAGAAAAAAGAATAAAAGTTGTCCATGGGTAAAAAATGGTTGAAAACAACTTCTGTATACACTTTGGCTTCAATTTACTATTTTTTACATATGCCCACTGAGTGTCCATATGGACCCGGTTGAGAACTAATGGTCTACATCATCAAAGTGCAACACTTAAAGAAAGGAAAATGTGATAAATCTAGTCTCTTTCAACAAAGTAAATTTGAAAGCTGAAATTCAAAATGATTCCAGCAATGCTGTCACAAAGAATCTACTCAGATTCTTTGAAACACAGATTGAATATGAAACCATGGGGAGAGTGGGGAAAAAAAGTCTCCAGCCTGAATTTCCCAAAGGTTACATTTTCAGTTATTGAATTAAATACAAGGACATAAATCATGATGTATGCGGAAAAAGGAAACGGAATCATTGATTTGAATATCATTCAGTTGCTGCAGGCAGAAGTGGCCAATTTCAGATTCTTCATGATTAGTTCCTGTCAAAATTGCTGGGTTTATCAAGTGTAGAATTTGTCTCCTGCATCCAAAAAACCTTTGGTTTTGGAACAACATTTATCCTTTGGTCATTTCTCCCAATTTTGGCAGTGGAGAAAAAAGATTATGCCTTTGAGCACTTCAACAATTTCTATGAGAAACACGTGACCTTTACTATGGTAAATGGAATTAATACCAAAGTATGTCTAATACATGTACATTTGTTCTATTCAAGGTTGAAAAGGTATAAAAATAACGTCAAATATTGTGCATAACCTATACAAAAAAAAGATACAGCAAAAATGTTTTAGTAGATTTAAATTATTAGAAATTATTTACAGTCATTTTTCTTCTTTCTTTATATCCCGTGTTCTTTCAGGAAGTAGATGAAAATGGACCTCCACTTGTCCCTATCCCATGTTGCTCTTAATATTTTTCCTCTTAGTATCTTACCCAAACCCTGCTCTGCCATCCACCTGCTCAAGCCCATCAAGTAGGTCTTGTGCTGATTTTTTCTGTCTCTCTTTCCCTTTATCCATCCTGTGAGTATTAGGTTCTCCAGGCCCTCCTTCCTCATCATGCATCCCAAAAACCTCAGTTGTCTTTTCCTGATGCTAAGTATAAGTTTCCTTTACATTTACATTCTCTCCAAGGTCTCGTCATTGCTCACATGTTTGGTCCATGATATTCTCAGCATCCTTCTGTAGAACCAAAAATATTTTATACAGCTTTTCAAAAAAATTTCATATTGATACTTTGACCTCCATTTTAGCTTAGAATTAACCTGCATCTCTAATTAACTTATCTCTCATATTATTATTAGTCATACATAGACAGTAAATATTGGCAGGGATAAAGGAAAGAATGAGAAGATACAGTAAAGAATTATTTATAGTTGAGATAAGAATGATTTTGAATGAAAAAATCTCCTAAGCTGATCAAGCATAGAAATGAATACAATATGGGAATCAGTAATACAGAGTGCTAGAGAAAACCAACAACATTAAGAGTGTAATATGAGCTGTGGTAAAAAAAAATTGGTTTATAAGTTGCAAAAATATATCTCAAGAACACATGGCCCAATGGATAAAAGAGTTGGTTATATCCAATGACTTGATATAATAAGTTGTGAGTTCAATGGCTATAGAAGAAGAATGTTAACTAAGACATCTGGAAGTGGCATGACTCATGGAACAAGAACAATTTACCCCAGTGATTGAAATAAAAGGTTCAGTTAGAAATTCCAGTCATCTGAAGAAGGTCGGAGTGTATAACGGTCATCTGTACCTTGATTGGCTCTCAGGCTTTGTGTAGATTGAGCCACATTTTTTTAAAAGAATCTTCAAAATTCCATTTTTTTCTTGCAAATGTATTTTATATGAGTAGATATTGTAAGAGTGCAATTATGTCAGTGGTGTTTTGTTGGTTAAATTGATGTTAAGTTGTTTTTAGAATAAAAATATATCCATGATTTGAATCCTGCACATGGTTTAATACAGAGAATCGAGGGAATGAACTGATTTGGCAACAGTTATTTAACTTTTATCAGATATGCAGTAATGCAGAGTGCTAGAGAAAACCAATTACAAATATTTAGATTGTAATATGAGCTCCGTTAAAAAATCATTATTGAGACATTAAGTTTATAAGTTCTCAAGGTCCAGTGAATGAAAGCATTGCTTGGATCCATTGACTTGACCCAAAGTATTGTTAGTTATAACATCTGGCTACAACAGTGGCGAAGAAAATAACTTATAGGGTTGAGTTAAATGTTACTGATTTTGATAAGATTTGATCTTCAGCACGTGTTTTCTTTTTCATTTAGCTTTTTAAGGACACCTCAAAGCAGACAAATCACACTGTTCTGCTAGTATTGATGTTAGAATTATTAAACCTTTGATTTTGTTTTGAAATTAACTTCTCTTGTGTTCCAACAGAGGGCAAGAAAAGATTAGAACTCCACTACTATGAATGAAAAGTTATTCTATTTAATTTAGTGAAGTAACATACTTAAACTCACTCCTAAGTTGTGTATACAATAGTGGTGTAGTATGAGTTTGTCCCCCACCTCAGAAAAATCTTGGCCCCTAAGCCCCAAACCTCTTTCAGAGTGACACAATAGTCACTTCCTATGAGCCCCAAGGATTGACTTAAACAGTAGTTAGAAAGCGACTATGTGCTAAATCAGAAATGACCCTGACTGAATGTGGGATTTTTTCACTAAAAAAAAAAAAGCATGCATGAAAGGAGTTACATAAATGCCCACCCTATACTGGGAGACAGAAAATCTCTTATATTCTTGCAAGAAGAAAATCAAAAGAATCAAAACTCCATATATCTTTGATACATGCCGTATTCAACAATCAAGTCTCTTAGAACCTGATTGTACTATTCTTGTCTGTAATAATTCTCATGCTGAATAAACCTTTTATTCTATTACACCTGGCTTGGTAATCTTTCCACCATTCCATATTTTGGGCTGAACTTAAGGGTTTGGAATTCCCACATGAATCGACCTTGTATCACACCTGCCTTGGCGGGAAATACCCTTGCTTCCGGATTAAAACCTGATATTACTTTTCTTGTCTGTAATAATTCTCATGCTGAATAAACCTTTTATTCTGGCTTGGTAATCTTTTCACTCAGATTTATACTTTGATAAATTGTCCCCTTGTCCAGGATTCTACAGGAACTCCATATATCCTTGATACATGCCATATTCAACAATCTTTAAAAATCTAAAACCTGCATCAGTCACCATCTTCTGTCTTCTTGAACCCTGCTCATTTTTGTCCTTTCCTCAATCCTCCCAATTCTCAGTTTTCTTATTTCCTTTCACTCCCTATAACTCCCTGCATTCTAGTGGCATTATGGCCTTGCTTAGGATGAAACTGTTATAATGGAATATCCCAGCACCCTCTATGAACACTATGGTGGACTAAGTCAATCATAAATAAATGAGCAAGAGCATTTTCACTTGTGAGTTTTGCTTACGGTCTGAGCAATCAGTCTTGAGCAAGTACTCTCTTGTTCACCTCTCTGCATCTGAGCTAGACGCAGTGAGGTGAACAAGAGAAGAGTAGAGAGGTGAGCAGAGAAGGGTAGAATCTTGTTTGGGTTTGAAAAACAAGAGCCCGGGATATTTTTGGCTGAGCTTAAGGGCTCAGAATTCCCACATAATGTAACCTTGTGCCACACCTGCCTTAGTGGGAATGTATAAAATATCCTTGCTCATGGATTGAGCGATCAATCTTGAGAAAGTACTCTTTAGTTCACTTCTCTGCATCTGAGCAGAGAGGGACCCAAGTGATGCTCTGCCAAAGGTTAGTGTCTCATTTGGGTTTGAAAAACAAAAGCCCAGATATTTTGAGCTGAACTTAAGGGCTTAGAATTCCCACAGGAATCTACCTTGTGTCACACCTGCCTTGGTGGGAAGGTAGCAAATACCCTTGCTTATGGATTAGAACCTGATAGTACTATTCTTATCTGTAATAATTCTCATGCTGAACAAACCTTTTATTCTATTACACTTGACTTGGTAATCTTTTCACTCAGATTTACACCTTGTTAAATTGTACCCTTGTCCAGGATACTACAGAAACGATTAAAAAAGAGTTGATGGAATCTAGAAGTGAATAAACAGTTAAGTATGAAAAATTTAGTCCTGTCTTCAGACCATAATCTACTAACATAAAATTACAATGAGACTTAAAGTAGTTTCAACAGATGAATAACAGAGACAGAACATTTGTGCAATGAGGAACACAATGCACCTCCTTGGCCTCACTCTCTCAACTGACCTGAAGTGGAATGACTACATTGAATCTATATTGTATCTACTGCTAGGAAAGTTGGGTCACTGTGTTTGACCAGAAAGTTTTACTTGTTAAAATCCAATCTTGCACATTTATAAATATATACCATTCATCCATGCATTGAATACTTCAGTTACTTTCTCACCAACAAGCAGTGGCTTCCCTCTGACTTTTCTACAAATATTTGACAAGCATTTTTTTTCTTGGTGCTTTTTCCATGTGAATTGAAGCATGCTAATAGGTTGGCATCAAGGTTCACCTTTTACAATTGAAATAGTTAAATATAACTTCCTCTTCTACTCTAATAGTTTCTTTACTCACATTTCCCATTTGTGGAACTGCCTTCAGTTTGCTTGCTTCCCTGATAGCTGCAATCTTCTAAGGCTTAAAAGCAACATAAATTGCCATCTTTTTTCTCCTTGAATCCCATCCATCTCTTATTCTTTCATTGAAACCCACTGTACCTTGTTTTTTCTTCTCTCACTGTAACCCTCTGCACACCAGTGATGGTCCTGCCTTGCCTGGGATAAAAAGGTAAAGAGGAAAAAAAAAGGACACTTAGAGAATTTAACACACTGAGGACATATTGTGGGAAAAGTGAAACACCAAATAATTTACCTAATTAGTTTATGAAAATGGATAGTGGAGCAGGGACTGGGAGAAATTGAAATTTAAAAATCTAAATTGAAATTTCTAGAATACATAATAATGAAAAGGGATTTGGCAAATTTAACACTCACAGGACATATTGAAAGCAGATAGAAAAATGTATGGGTAGGTTTTTGAAGGCTATCATAATGCATTTAGTATAATAAAGGAAGGTAAAGAAAGTGTTGGGTGTTAATCATCATCATTTATCCATCATACCCAATAGTGAATAGGGGTATTACCTATTTATTATTCATTAATATTTCAAGATCAAAATCTCATCTTCAGAATTGTAGGAGAGCTTGTTTTCGCATCAGTCCCATGGACCTTGCCTTTCCATACACAGTCATTCTTCGATGCTACTGCTGTCATTAATTGTAGTGAGTGTGTATGTGTGTGCGTGCATGTGTGTACTTGTAAGTGTGTTTGAGCATGTCTGTGTATGTGTGTTTATGGTTTATATATGTGTGAGTGATGGTTTATATATGTATGCGTTGACCCGTTGACATTTTTTGTTTTTTGCGATCTGGTATTGGTATTGGGTATTCATTCTGTTCTCTCATGTGTTCTCGTGTGTGTGTGTGTGTGTGTGTGTGTGTGTGTAAGTGTGTGTGTGTGAGTGTGAGTGTGTGTGTGAGTGTGTCATGTGTGTGTTTATGTGTGTATACTTCATGTATTTTCTCCCGCATTCATTTTATATATAGATACCTACATGCCTCTTCTCAGTATAATGTGTCCGTGTGTGTGTGTGTGTGTGTGTGTGTGTGTGTATGCATATATAGATGTGTGTGTGTGTTCTGGTGTATAGTATGTTGGAATGTGTGTGAAATATATGTGTGGGTGTATGTGTTCCAGTGTGTAGTATGTTGAAGTGTGTGTGTAAATATATATATGCATACGTGTTCTGGCATAAAGTATGTTGGAGTATGAGATAAGTGAGTGTGTGTATGTGCATATATATATATATATATAGTGTGTTATAATGTTGCTAGTGGCTATAAGTTTGGGGGTATGTGTGTGTGTGTGTGTGTGTGTGTGTGTGTGTGTGTGTGTGTGTGTGTGTGTGTGTGCATGTTCCGGCTGATATTGTGTTATACTTGTTGCTACTAGTCTCGTGTTTGAAGGTATATATTTGTGTGTGTTAATCTGTGATAGTGTGTTTGTGGGTATACATCTTACTGTTGTGGCCAGCGTGTGTCAGGTGCATGATAGCATTAATTATTATGTTATGTAATCTAGATTGAGATCCTGTCTATTGTTGATCTGTGGGTGGAACTTAGACATTATAAAGTACTTTTTATACATAAGCTTCTTTGGTTCCACTCTCTTGCTTCAGTATTGACTATTATGTTTTTTTCTGTGTTTTTGCATTTTTTGAAGTGTTTGTGGAAAGATGATGCTTTTGTGTGTAAGTGTTCAATGATTCTGATGTGTAATGGTCTGGTGATGCTGCTGACATAAAATTCCTCACATTTGGTGTATTGTATGGGATACACGACATATACCTGGTGGCATATACTGGTGTCAGGAATAAGGCAATTGGCCAGTGTACATGTGGTGTCATTTCTAGTATGTTGTTTGTTGTGTTTGTAATTGAGGTGTCTACGAAGATTGTGGCCATAGTTGGCCAGCTGTATATATAGTCCCTTCCTGCGGATAGCTCTATGTTTTTTTGTGGTGATGTTTTCACTGAAGTGTGGTAACCTCAGGAAGAGGTGTTAGAAAAAGTAAATAACCTACCACACAAGTTTAATGTTGATTTGTGCAGGTAATAACAACGAAACAACAGAAATATAAATATAATAAAATGTATTACGGAAGAAAGGTATTTACAAAGTTGGTTAGTATTATACAGGAAAACAAGGTATTAATGTGTACGTCTCTGTACGTGGTAGAGTGCAATGAATCACTTTCGGTTTACAACCGGAAATACACGACTGACTCATAATCTGTACTGATCTAAAAGTCATCAACTCTAGACACTACCACCATTCATAGTGCCTGGAAACAGTTCATTATACTTCAAAGGTGGAGAGCGTCCTAACATTTAATCAAATAAATAATAGAGGGACTGGAAAAAATGGTAAGATAACAAATTTTCTTTAGAGTAGGGACAGGAAGCTGTGGTGAGCAGTGACTGTCCATGTCTTTAAGGGGTATAACACATCAAAGAAAAAAGAATTCAAAAATGTATTTAAAATCTATACAGGAGTTGACTTCAGATACAGAGCTGTTAGAGTTCAAATTGTCAAAAATATTATTTCAAAGTCTATGAAAAAAAAATTTAATCCACTTTCCCTAAAAGTTTTAAGTTCTTTCATAAAAGTATTGACTTGCAAGTATTTAGAAAACGTTTTTATTTGCTTTGCTTTCAAAGTTGTTAGATCTTTTTAACTTACAGCTAACATTATTGATCTGGTCGGACACACACTTCACAATATAGACATTACTGACTACTGGAATCCACAAAAATGGCACTGAAGGAAATTAGAAACATACTTGTAAAAGAGAAGCTCTTACCATTACTGGTGGTTTTGAATACAATGAAACTGCAGCCAGTGATCTTGGCAGCCAGTTCCTTATCACCATTATACTGAATGAAATGGAAGGGAGACAACTCTCACAAGTCTTGAGTTGTGCTCCAACTGACATACAAAAAGATTTACAAAAAACATTGCCACCACAGAGAATAATTGTTAGACATTTTTCTGAAATGATTGTGAAAGTTTTAAAGAAAGAACAAGAAGCTGTGGAGAATCATAAACTCCCATGTTACCTGCATGCTTTAGAAATATTTTATAAAGCAGTAAGAGCTTGTCCCCAATGCCCAGCAAAAAAGAAAAACAAAAAATAACTACCATGTGTAATGGCACTTAATTTTTTTTAATCATTCATGCCAAACAAGGCAATAAAGCCACTAACACACAAGTGGTTACTGAGAGTGAAAGAAACTAAGTAACATTACTAAGTAGAAAGAACAAAAGAACAGAAGGCTATTGATACTTAATTTAAATTTTTGAAATTTCTAACTGACAGGAAATAAAGAAGTTAAAAGAAAGTTCTGCACACATGAAAGTACATAAGAAGAAACTATTGGAAAAGAACCTACAGCTACACAGTAATTTCAACAATAAAATAATGAGCTCTATCTCACAATCAAGTAGTATGCTTAAATTTGTGAATTTAGGGTATGAAAGAGGAAAGCTCATGAGAATAATTGCTATTAAGACATTATAGAAACGACACAGAGACTTATATACAGTGGTGAGAAAGTGACTGCGGCCAAGATGCTGGATCAGGACCAATAAAATTACAAATTCTAACTGCATTAAATGTATCCTCCTCAGCATCACACACATCCTGACACCATTTTCTATTTTTGTTATAGTAGAACATCCTACCATACCCCATAATGGAATGCTCTAGTCTATAAAGGACAGTGACAAGAAGCAACCAGGAAGCATACGTCAGAGGTGAAGGCATTCTCTACTTGATAGATTATTCCGCTCTTATTCGCTGATTGCTATTGTGTATCTTATGGTTTATTGTACATTCGTATAATAAATCCCTTCTATCTATTTCCTGTGTTAAGTATCATTCTTACACTTATCTTTTCACTGATATTCCTTTCCAGGGTATATCAATTTTTAAAGTCCTTTTTAAAGATTATCATCAGTTAAAAAGGCAGGTAGAAATATATATTGTTCCAGCACAATTTCAAAGAAAGGGTTTGCTACAAACTGATTTAGGGACTCCTGAAGCCTCACCCATAACACACACAGTACAGTGCTTTTCCAATGTGGATGAGATATTGGCCTAAGTTTACAAGTTCAATCTGCCCAAAGCATGAATCAATTGGTTTTAAGGTGCTAGAAACCAGACTTTTGCTCCTTCTCCTGTTATGGAAGAATTCTCCTGGAATTTAATGTTACATCACAAATTTGTTTTTTTTAAAAATCTTTTCACCCCAAGGAAGAAATTCTACTGCCACTGTTGCGCAGGAGATTACATAGGAGAAAGTGATGAGAAAGGTGGGTTAGTTATGGGAAATGTCAGGAGGAGGGTTATAGATGGATGAGAATACCAAGAATAGAGGTGGAGTAGAGGGAAAAAAGAGACTGAGAGAATGGATGCGAATTAGTGAGATAAGAGATGTCTATTAACCTTGCATTTAAATTCTTAGAGATTGTAGCTGTTGGGATAAGCAAGTATATGGAAGGAAATTCCACAGGCAGGAGGTACGATAAAAGAAGTGTTAGAGTAGAAATAGTGGTTACATTTTATCAGTTTCGCTGTAAAAGGGTGGGACCTAGTTGCTAATCTATTAGCTCGTGTAAATTCATACCTGGGAGGCACCAGTGATCTAAGTTCATTGGAGCAGAAGCCATGAAAGTATTTAGAGAAGAGGCACAGAGAAGCCACGTCACACCGGTGAGATAGCGACTGCAGCTGAGCTGCCAAGTCGGTATCTATCACATTACAGATTCTACATTGGATTCTGTCAAGAACCCTGAGGTGAACAGCAGGGGCACCTGACCAGATGTGGCAGCAATATTCAATACACGGGTGGATGGTAGATTTGTATATGTGCAGGATGGACTCAGACAGGAAACACTTGCTGGCCCTGCACAGTGAACCAACCTTCTTAGCAGTGGATTTAGCAATGGATTCAATGTAGTCATTCCACTTGAGGTATGCTGAGAGTGAGAGACATAGTGTTTTACTCTCAGGGAGGCAAGCCTGTTTCATGCTAATGGAGGATAGGAGCGATAAAGACGAGAAATAAATTTGGCTATTTGTCCATATTTCTGAGATGAGGTATTGTAATTATTTACATTGTTTAGACAGGTGTTCTCATCTTTGTTGCCATATTCACAGTGTTCCAGTTGTTGTATACTTCAATCTACTTCAGATGATTGGAATTTTTAACTGAATCCTTTATTTCAATCACCAGAGTAGACTGTTCTCATTCCATGAGTCATGCCACTTCCAGATGTCTTAGTTATCTCTATTTTACTCAAATTCTCTAAGTTGTTTTTACCACTGCTGTAGCCAGCTATTGAACTCACAACTTTTTGGGTCAAGTCACTGGATCTAACCAATGTTTTTATCCACTGGGCCATGTGTCCTGAAGAAGGTCAAAGCCTACAACTGCTAAAACATCATGAATATTGTATTAAAAATGAGAACAACAGTCTGAACAATGTAAATAATGTAAATAGATTTAGCTGTCATCAATAATAACAAATTTATTATAGGAGATAAGAAAATTGAA
Source organism: Ascarosepion bandense (assembly GCA_037127315.1). Taxonomy (NCBI): domain Eukaryota; kingdom Metazoa; phylum Mollusca; class Cephalopoda; order Sepiida; family Sepiidae; genus Ascarosepion; species Ascarosepion bandense. The sequence continues at coordinate 620,021 of JBBBDQ010001942.1, read as the reverse complement.
TATTGAATAGGCTACACTAGATGTTGCAGGAGAATTCTGAGTAAATAATTATAAACCCCCAAACAATTATGAATACAAAAATACTCATAAAAATGAGAAATGGTAAGATGAGTATTATTTATTAACTGGTTTTTATGTGGTACTAGAGAAATGAGAGACAGTAATATTGAGTAACATTGTGAGTGTGAGGTCAAATGTAGATCAAATATGGATCAGAATCGAAGAGAAGGGAAAGATGAAGAATAAGCAAAGTGAAGAATAAGCAAAGATGAAGAATAAGCAAAGTGTACGCTGTCTTTCCTGAAATTTTTTTATAGATGTGTGTAATGAGTGCCCATATAATTTTGTTGAAAAAATCCAAGAAGTGTCTAGAGTTTTCTTACTTTAAATTTTTGTCAAGTGCTAGATGTTATAATCAAGGCCTGAAAAAGAAAAGGAAACAAAATTTTCATTGAAGCATGTGTTAATGACCTGTTTCTGTGAACTGCTTGTTCGATATGCTTGTGTGTGTAGAGAAGATTAGTGGGGTTGATTCTGATAGGTTTCAAATGACTGAATTAATGATAATTATAATTGTTAAAATTATTTTATTATAATTATTTTAGACACTAAAATTAATTAATTTAGATTATTTGGACTATTGTCATAATCTTTATGATCAACAGCCAAAACATTATGAATATGATGTTTCAGCCGTGGTACACTCCAGACTTCTTCAGGTGATATATGTTGAAATTTCAAACCAAAGCCTTTATTTTGTCTACCTGGGTAGATTGTTCTACTTCCACATGCCATGCTTTTTCTGAATATCTCAGTTTTAACTATTACCCTTTAGTAAATCAATTCTTCAAAATTTTGTTCATCTGCTGTGGACAGGTATTGAACTTACAACTTTTTGGTTCAAGTCACTAGATTACTTCAACCAATGCTTTTATCTACTGAAAAAGGCCTGATGTACAATAATAAAAACATCATGAATATGACAATAAAGATGAGGACAACAGTCCAAACAATGTAAATAGTGTAAATAGCTACAATGCCTCATTTCAGAAATATAGACATATCCTGAAGAATGCCAGAGTGTACAACAGCCAGGACATTGTGAATATGGCAATAAAGATGAGAACAACAGTCTGAACAGTGTAAATGATTTAAATAGTTACAATACCTCTCTCAGTAATATAGAAAGATTATAATTAATTTTTATTTATTTCTTTCTGGACAGAACATTGTAAGAGCAAAATTAATTTTTTATTTGTATTTTGTTTTTGGACATGATAACCAACACCATAAATTGCCACAAAACCAAAGCATTAACTTAAGAACTCAAGTCATGTTCTTGAAAAGCCTGATCAGATCATGAATTTCATATTGATGTGGCTTATGGCAATATTACATTGAATACACCGGTTCTCGCTCAATCACCGAAGTTAAGCAATGTTGAGCCTGGTCAGTACTTAGATGGGTGACTGCTTGGGAATACCAGGTGCTGAAGCGTATAGTGACAGATGTGTGTTGTGGTGCAGTGGATATCGGCTTGGAAAGAGAAATCGGTGAGCCGAGTTCAAATTCCAGTTGAATACCCTTCATTCACTTAAGCACAGGTACCCTTGGGAAAGTTATTAATCCATCCCTTTCCTCCAGTTATGGGTTAAATAACAGGGTAGGAATTGGGGATCCTGCCCTTAGTAACAAATCCCAATGAATCTTGATTCTTGAAAAAGAAAAAGCATTACTAGACACAAAACTTATATAAAAACAACAATAAATTGTTAAAAGAAAAAGGTATTACCAGCAATAAATAAATAAAAAATTTTGTTGGCAATAAATGACCCGCCGAGGTTGATGTGCCATAAAAACAAAACAACCAACCAAAAATCATATTGATCTTAGACGTGGTGGCAAATGTTTTCAAAAATCTCCAAATTCTCAGCTTTCTACAACTGCTTTCTATGATAAATGGTCAAAAATGGCTTTGTGCAACTGAAGCAAAAGAGGACCATCCTTATTGAAAACTCTTGGACTGGTGCTTAAGAATAATAAAGAACTGTACCAAATAACAGAAACCAAATCAATATTTGTCTGTATTTCTGAGATGATATATTATTTACATCGTTCAGACTGTTGTCCTCATCTTTGTTGCCATGTTCACCACATTTTGGCTATTGTATGCTCAGGATCTGTCTATTTTTCTGAGATGAAGTATTGTAATTATTTAGATTATTTATATTAATCAAACTGTTGTCCTCATTTTTGTTCCATATTCACGATATTTCAGCCATTGCATGCTTAGGATTTGTCTATATTTCTGAGATGAGATATTGTAATTATTTACAATATTTATATTGTTCAGACTGTTGTCCTCATTTTTATTGCCATATTCATAACCTTTCAGCCATTGTATGCTCTGGCCTTCTTCAGGATATCTCTATATTTCTGAGATGAGGTATTTTAACTATTTACCCTGTATTGTTCAGACTGTTGTCCTCATTTTTGTTGCCATATTCATGACGTTTCAGTCATTGTACACTCTGGCTTTCTTCAGGATTTACCTATATTTCTAAGACGTGGTATTTACATTGTTTGGACTGTTGTCCTCATCTATATTGCAATATTCACAATGTTTTGGCCATTGTAAACTTCAGCCTTTTTCAGGTGACTGGGATATTGCACTGAACTCTTTATTTTGATCACTGGGGAAGATTATTCTCATTCCATGAGTCATGCCATTTCCGAATGTCTTAGTTATTCCTCTTTAACCCAACTCCCTAAGTTTTTTTTGTTCACCACTGCTGTAGCCTGGTATTGAACTCACATCTCATTTCAATATCTGGCTACTAGATTGGCATGTAGGTCTCACCCTTTTACCATTGAAATAGTTAAATGCAACTGTCTCTACTACTCTAACAGGTTCTTTTCTCATACTTACCTGTGGAACTCTCTACCCTTTACTTGCTTCCCTGATATCTACAACTTCAAAAAGTTTAAATGCAATGTTAAGTGCCCTCTTCTATCTCCTTAAATTCCATCCTTTTCTTCTTTCCTCATCACCCACTTTTTTCCTTTTGTGTATCTCTGTAATGCTCTGTGCACTTGTGGCATACCCACCTTGTTTAGGCAGATATTAAAAAACAACCCAAAAAGTAGCTGCTGACTTAGGCCTTGTCCATGCACACAATAGAAGTGATTAACCAACAATTGCCTACTAAGCCTTTGTCTACAAACTTGCAAAAACATTAGGCTGATCATCATTAACTAAGACTGTCCATGCATTTCACACCACATTAAGAACACTTAATTAATTTATAAAACAAACTTCACTGCAAGGAAAATTGAAAATTTTATTGCCATTTTATAATTCTCAAATCAATATATAAATTTTATATCAACTGATCTTCTGCTTCTAATTTTCCTTCAGTTTCAAGTCTCATTTCAAAGACGTGCTGTTAAATACTTGAAATGTTGACACTGAGATAGTAGCAAAAAGACGGATCATAACAAACTGTCCAGATGAGAAATAAAGTCTAAATCTTTAATAAGATTTAACATCCCTTTTTCTTAAAGGTTTATTCATCCATTTTCATTCTTATTCACTAAGTTGCTTTTTGTTTTTCATGCCAATATTACCCACCAATAATAAAGGATCAAATCTTTGATAAAGTGTTATTGGGTGAATAATTTGCCATGATTCCATGATTTGTGATATCAACTATTTTCAATAGCAACGAAAAAGCATCATCAATGGATGTGGAATTGATTGATCATTGAACAGATTAGAACTGACTCACTGTTAAAACTGAAAATAATATTTGACTAGAAATTCTGGCACTTTAAGAGCAAAACAGTATCCAATATTTCAGAATCAAATCAGAATTGTAAATACCCAAAACTGCAGCCACTATATTTCAACTTCCACATCACCAACATTTACAGTGTTAAAAATAAGTTAGAACAGTTAATATTTATACCGTTTTAACAAAAACATTTTGCCGGAATAAGCATTTCCTTTAAGTGAAGAGAAAGATAAAAAAATAAAAAAATAAGAAAAAACAAAAAAGAAAAAGGAAAAGAGAGTCAGGACAGAGGCATTAGCTTCATATCAGTTGGGGGTATTCAGACCAGTTGCGAAGATGTTGACTACTAAGTCATTAACCGTCTACTTCTAATTCCATGGATACATATGTATGTTTAACCCCACAAATTAACCTACCCATGTACACTTATATCCATATACACACATGCACACACATTCCCACATATACATACAAATGTGACTGTGTTTATGTTTATACATGCTTACAGACATATATTTATTCATGCCTACATATGAATCTTGCGTTCGTATACTCACAAATATATATTTTATGAAGACAGGATTTCCACGCGTATAAATAGTGTTATATATGACATATAGTGTTATATATAATATAACATGCTAACAATTCTCACACATACTCCCAAATTACACATATATTTTCATACTCACATTCATACCTATATATACTCTTAGATGCACTCACACACACACACTTATATATATATATATATATATATATATATATATATATATATTTACATTAATTAAACTACACATACACATTTAGGAAATGGGGTATTGAGAGAGTTTAATTATATACATATATATATATTATTAAGTAAATCATCGAGCTTTATATTCGACCTCAACAGAATGCAAAAAGCACTGGACGGCCGTTTTGTCCTATATTTGGGACTCATCAGCAGTGTGCATCCACTACCAGGAATTGAACCCAGACAGTTGTGGTTGTTAAGCTGATGTTATACCAACTGTACCATGGGCCCTGGTGATAAAGAGGTAACAAATTAAGCTTGATGAAGTGTGCTGCTCCTCACGAATTCCGTGGTGGAACTAATCCAAGCTTCTTTGCCCATAGGATAGTGCCTCCCCAAGCAACGACTTCCGCGACCAAGCCACTAAATCCAAAGCGTGTTTTGTGGTTGAAGCACAGAGATATTATTCAAGAATATTCCTGGTAGTGGATGTGCACAGCTGAAGAGTCCCAAATATAGGATGAAACAGCCGTCCAGTGCTTTCTGCATTCTGTTGAGGTCGAATATAAAGCTCAATGATTTACTTAACAATTGTTCAAATCCTCCTACTACTTCTTGAATAATATATATATATATAATCAGGGACATATCATCTAGGTGGGCAGTGCCTATCCCCAAAACTGAATAAAATAGATCAGCAACACCTAATTCAAGAAAATTATGAAGGTTATCTGATTCAGTCAGTTAAGTGCCATGCATGATACACACTTTGGGTGATCATGTCTCGAAAGAGACATGACTGACTGGGCAGAAGATTATCCAGCATTAGGTTGCCATTGCTTTCTGCTATAGAACCCAATCTGCCCTATTATTTAACCCATAACTGGAGGGTAGAGATGGATTAATACCTTTCCCAAGGGTATTTGTGTGTAAGTGAATTCAATTGATTATTATTTATTTTACATCTTGCCTTTTATATATATATATTATCGATTTTCTGCACTATTGTAAGAACTGCAACCTTGAAACTTCTGAATATCGTTTATTATGTCTTTGTCTATGAGTGTATCAAATTTGATTACAATTGGACCACTCCTTCTATAACCTGATTTTTTGTATTATCGATTTTTATCAAGGGTAGCTCAACACAAAACCTAGCTAAGAATACTTGCAGATGCTTATAGTACAACTGTGTAAATTTTCAAGAAAATTGGTTCAGCCATTTCGGAGACTATAGGTATTGGACACACACACACACACACACACACACACACACACACAGACACACACACACACACAGACAAAGTTCCATTTATAAATAAGTTTAGATTTCTATGGAATCTATATAAATAAAAGTGAAAATATGTGTGTGTGTGTGTGTGTGTGTGTGTGTGTGTGTGTGTGTGTGTGTGTGTGTGTGTGTGTATTGCTGTGAGTATCCCCACTGATTTCTATTAACATACACATCTGCATTTTTCATCTAATTTTTTCCAAAACTTATGTTATATACTTCTGAGTATATATATATTAGTCATCCACATACCAGCCTGTTTTGCTGTATCACAGTTCACCAGTGTGGTCTGGTCTATTCTTCATTGAAGTGATATATATATATATATATATATATATATCACTTCAATGAAGAAAAGACTGAACCTGAAATTGAGAATCTTCTCAGCTTTGCTGATAAAGAAAACGTTAACATGAATATATAAAAAAATATAATTTTTTATTCTTCTCTCTTTGGTGACATGTGTGATAGAATCAGTGTTTCATTGGCGGATGGCACATGCAGAGTTGACAACTTGACTGCTATTCGTGACTGATCAAGTCAGCTCACAAGGCTCAAACTGGTCTCTGTGTTAGCTGATGTCACTTATAAAGCTGTCCTTTCAAACACCTGCAGCCCTTGATGCACTGCATAACATGTTGGGGCTTTGACCCCTTATGACCTCAGTAGTCATAATAAAAATCTGTGAGTGCACCTGCTTGTCATTCAGAGTAAATACACTTCATGTCAAAAAGTCCATGCTGCCCAAAAAATATCATACCAACAAATATTTAACACTTGCGTTGTGGTGCAGTGGATATCAGCTTGGAACAAGAAATCTGGGAGCCGAGTTCGAATTCCAGTTGAATTCATTGCATTCACTTACACATAAATACCCTTGGGAAAGGTATTAATCTGTCTCTTCCTTCCAGTTATGGGTTAAATAACAGGACAGATTGGGTTCTATAGCCTTGGCTGGCAACCAGTCTACTGCAGAAAGCAATGGCAACCTACTGCGGAATAATCTTCTGCCCAATCAGTCATGTCTCTTTTGGCACTTAACTGACTGCAAATTTATAATTCTACACAACAAAGAAAAAGAAATTACGCATGGCTCTTTGGTTTAATCTTCGTTTTAATTTCTGTTTTTCAAGTATTTTTTGTGAAAGGTTAAACACAGTAAATTTTACATAGAGAATAACTCTTTTTAAAAATAGAAGAGTTTTCTCTGTATGTAATATCTGCAGATGTAGGTCATATAAAAATGGGAATTCTTACTCTCCCTATACTGTGCAGCAGCAGCTACTTACTGCTAGTAGTGAATAAAATTACATTATAATCGCATTTCTGCTACAGGTATGTACGCAGGAACGAAAGGATATCATTGGTGATAAATTATCTTACTGCTAATTCAAGACTTCCTGAATTCAATAGAAAGAATATCTGCATCAAAATAAAAATAAATATGGAAAACTGTACCAGAAAAGTTGAGAAACAAGGATAAAGACTTGAGAAAATCAGTTTTTTTTTTCAGTTATTTCATCTCAATCAAGGTGGTAATGTCAGTAGAACACAGGGGGTTACAGGAAGAGAAAGAGAATGAGAAGGCTTTAATGAGGAGAAATAAGAAAAAAGGACAATAGAAGAATATGAATCAGGAAGACAAGAGGTGGCAGGAGGGCAAGAAATTGAAAGGGTGTTTCACTAATGAGAGCTGCAAGAACAGTGGCAGTTGGATCACACTAATTCAACAGTAAAACAGTTGGACCTATTTACCAATCAAGTAGAATGCTTAAATTCATATAGTCAAGGCACAAGGAAAAGAAAATGATCAGAGCAGTTGCCATTAAAATATTTGTAAAAAAGGTATCTGGAAGCCATACCTTAACGTCAAAATTTGTATAATTTCATATATTTATTGCTAACATTTGGAGTAAAGGAGTGTATTAGAAGAAGAGTGACAAAAACTCCACTTGAGGGGAGTTTGTTATTCCAGATGTCAGGATTACTGGCCAGTTCTACTAATTATGCTGTTCCCAACATCCCATAATTGAGACTTGTTTTACAAAGTTGTTTTCATTCATTGTTTTTGTCAGCGTAAACAATGAAGCTAACAGCTGAAAAGTTTTGGGTCATGATATGAAACTGAGGCAATTAAAGGACTTGCAATGATCTTACAGTGTGTCCCCCGAAAATTTTTGTTTTATAAAGTTCAAACGATTCATTCATGAAAATCATGAATTCCTGCAATCAATTTCTCTCTCTCTCTCTCTCTCTCCCTCTCTCTCTGACATATAATTTGGGCCATGACTTTGATACTGGCTCTTCACAATATCCTGATAATGACACAAAGCAAAATATAGAGAGGAATAAAAGAAAGGATCTTACATATAGTTTAGAGTTACTTCTGGTCTGGAAAAACCATTGTTCTGATTTCAGAACTAGAGGAATTCATCTATATTCCCATAGATTAGGCAGGATTCATCTACATCCAAGCTGTGGTACACTTGCATTTTTTTTTTTTAATCGTATCATGCCGAGCAAGGCGGTAATGCCACTGATGTGCAGGGGGCTACATAAGAGTAAAAGCACTAGATAGAAGATGCTAGGGATTTTGAAATTGACCCTTTATCACAATCATTATCATTCCTTGCAATATGAGCTCTGGTAAAAAATACTAGAGAAAACCATTAACATCAAAAATACTAAAGAAAACCATTAACATCAAAAATTGCAATATGAACTCTGGTAAAAAAAATGGTTACTGGACATTAGGTTTATAAGTCCCCAAAATTCAGTTGTTCTTGTCCTTAAGTGGATATAGGTATTGGTTAGTACCTGTGACTTGACCCAATGAGTTGTGAGTTCAATACCAAGCTACAATAGTGGTGAACAAGTAAGTTGCAGGGTTAGAATGAGATACCTCATGACTTTCAATCAAGACATTACTACACAAGGTTTAAGAAAGATATACCCGAGTGATAGTAATAAAGGGTTCGGTTCAAAATTCCTAGCACCTGAAGAAAGCTGGAGCATACAACGGTTGAAACGTCATACAAATGGCAACAAAGATGAGAATAATAGTCTGAATAATATAAATACTACACTACCAGCCATAATTATCAGGCCACCCCAGTGTTTTAAAAAAAACGATGTATTTCATATTATTTTTTAGTATTTATTGCCAAGTGAATAATTTTAAATGAAAATAGAATGGTTCTTTTGTTAATATTACACAATAACAATAATAATTACCAATATTACTTCATCAAGAATGAAGAAAATTTGGGTGATTCGTACAAGTTCATCTTTGCTTCATTGCCTTGTAAAATCTTGAAAATAATAATAACAAAAGAACCATTCTATTTTCATTTTTTTTTTATAATCATATCACCCCGAGCAAGGTGGTAATGCCACTGATGTGCAGGGGGCTACATAAGAGTAAAAAGATTAATTAGAAGAGGGTGAAGAGAAAGATGAACCAGTTAGAAAGGAGCAAGGGAAGGATGGGAATACAGGTGTGATGACAGTTGCAAAGGTGGAGAGAAAGGAAAGGATATATGGGGTGGTGTAGAAAGAACTAGAGTCAAGTGGTTAAGAGATGAGTATTGACATTGCATTTAAATTCCTGGAGGTTGTAGCCGTCAGAAAAGCAAGAATATGGAAGCGAGTTCCACAGATGGGAAGTGCGAGAGAAGAAGCTGCAGGAGTAGAATTCTCATCTGCATTTGGTTAATCTAACTGTTAATGGGTGGGACCCATTTGCCAATCTGGCTGCACGAGTAAACACCTGTTGCGGAGGCACCAGTGACTTAAGTTTGTTAGAGCAGAAGCCATAAAAGTATTAATAGAACAGACAAAGGGAGGCCACATCTCGTTGTTGGGGAAGTGGCTGTAGTCAAGCCGCCAAGTCAGTACCTATCACATGCTGCAGGGAAAGGCAGATTTAATCTGGTCTGCATAGGCCAAAGGTATAGGCAGAAGGGAACAACCTTCTTGTTTGATTGCCTCTTTGCAGTGTTCTAAGTGACTAGTGCTTGGGTCACTATCTGAAATGACGTCATGTATTTGGTGTCATATGACTAAGTGACTTATCTTGACCAATGGGAAATAGGTGCCTTTTGTAATCTTACATTACTCCCTTCTAAACAGGTTCTTAACCTGCTATGAAGAGTTACTTTTACCTTGCTTTTATTGATATTATTTAAATGTGGGAATATTATATACCAGTTGAAATAAAAACAAGAATATACATACAATATTAATAATTACTAAAAGACTGAAACAATGTTCAAACAAAATATTTCTGTTTTATAATATTTTAAAAGTTCATATGAAATAATATATGCTGTAAAAAGAGAAAACAAATGAAGATATAAAAATGTCTCTTTTGAATGGTCCTTCATATATGGCTGACATGCATTTGACATTGTTAAGTCATGTACCATTTCAAAGTCAGTGTTCAGGAACTGGATAAGTGAATGTTTTCAGGTGTTAAGTAGTCCTAAAAATAATCTTTTGAAGCTGTTAGTCCTTTTGAATTTTGATATCACTGGTAGACCGGGCATGTGTCTTTCACAGGAAAGCATCAGTGCCATGGGACTTGGTGTCTGCAAATTTTTTTCTTTTTTTTTAAAATTGGGTTTTCACTGAACGTGAATTTACTACTCTATAAGTGGAGACATCAACTGCCAAACACAAATGCCTGCTTCAAACAATGATACAATTCAACCACATGGGACAATATTAATTTAATTTTGTGAAATGGTGTCACAGTAAAATTCTTCACACACATGTTGGTTTAATTAAATATCCTGCAATGCAGTAAAATATCTCTAGAAAGAAAGCATGAGTAAATACAATACTTGAAAAAAACCAGGTGAATACATGTAAAAAAAATATTTGGATTATATATAATGTTCTTAATGTTCTTATCTATGCTTCTTTTGGTCCTACATAGGACCCCAATTATTATATATATATATATATATATATATATATACATTAACAAGACCATGGTTTGAAAGTCTATTAGGCCTCAAATTCACAGCTGACCTCAAGAGGAACTTGTACATGCAATCCAATAAAGATACAAGTAAAATGGTTGGTCCTCTGTTTACCACACCAGTAAGTACCTGATTCTTCTTGCTATCCTCTCCCTTTACAATAGGCTTGTTAGTCTAAAGATGGAGTAATGTTATCATATTTCTAGCCTTTCTAAAAGCATTTCCAAGTTCTTTAGGGGAACAAATCCACTATCAAACCTCTCACTCATAGGCAATATATGGTAAGTTTTCCTTTGCTCTATCATGACTTTGACAAAAAGCGCTTGGATGAACATTTCCTCTGTATTCCATTGGGTAGAAGTATGTTCTACACAAACAGATTCTTTCTGGGAAACATTACTCTGTAGAACCAACTCCCAAGATGATGTTTCCCTGATCCCTACAATCTTAACCTGTTTAAGGCTTGGGTTAATAACTATCTTTACCTCCTATCTGCATAAACTGCCTCTTAACCCTTTGCCTGCCCAGGGTGTTTTCAGACATGCAAATCATGTGTTAAACAAAGAGTTAATGTTATGCTCTACCTTGAGTGGTCCCCAGACATTCTACAGGGTGAACCTTACTGTTTTCAAGAGATTAAAACAAAAAATGCACAGTGAGAAACTTCTTATCTACTTAAGAGTATTTTCAATGCAAAGAAAATATAAACAATGTTAAGTATCATTTAACATCAGGATCTGGGCTGGTGCATACTACCCCTGGCTCTACCATCCTGACCTGGGGGAGGTCAAGCCCGATTACAGTGATAATAGATAAAATTATAGAGAAATTCACTGATCACTGGATTGAAACTGTTAGAATGTACGATCTTCAAACCATTATTTTCTTAATTGTTGGGGTGTTGGTGTCTATAATAATGAACTAAGAATCCTGCATTGAGAAAATCAGAATTATGCTTAGTGTCTCCTTGCTCTTGATACTGTAAATAGTTTTTTAAAAGTTGTTCTTTACCTGAGGGATGTGTAGGTGGTGTAATGTATATTGGCTTGGAACGAGAAATCAGCTAGCCGAGTCTTAAATCCATTTGAGTTCATTACATTCCTTTACACACAAATATTTTTGGGAAAGGTATGAATCCATTCATTATCTCCCAATATATGGGTTAAATAGTGTGATATGTATCTAGGAAAATCGTAGTTTTCTCCCCTAAAATTTTTAATATTAACTTGCAAAAAACAAAAACAAAACAAATTATTGTTATAATCCAAAATGTCTTGGCTATAATACACAAAAAAACAAAAAAAAAAACAAATTATTGTTACAATACAAAATATGTCTGGACTATAAATAACCTACAAAAGGTTGATAAACAGTAAAAAAATAATTAATTATCACTCAATAAATCTCTATAAAGACTGGATGATTTGATGGAGAGCAACCATAATGCAATATCTTCACTTGAAAATGAAAACAACAGCAAAAAGATATTAGTAATAGTTGTTAAATATTTAAACAAATAGATTCTTATTTTGATTGGAGTAAAATGTAAATATATCTTCCAAGAGATAATATTTTGCCAAGAATTGATCAACTTATTGAATGGTCTAATTGATTTCATTGGGAAACCAATAATCAAAAGAACATTTCAGGTGGGAGCCTAAAACTTAATATTATTTCTAAAATATGTCTTTCAAATCTGGAAATATGGAGACGGGGGATGGTATTTGCATGTTTTTTGTCTAGCCTGGTCTCGGATAAATGTTTTTATCGACTTGGGATTTAAATAACTGCTTTCTTTATTTTATTTTTGAAAAGTACTGGACTACTTGGTAAAAAAATGTGGTATATCTGATGGAAAATGCTGAAATGGTCAGCTTGCAATGAATTAAACCTCGTTTAAAATAAATATATAAAGAGGAAACAATATGCGAAACTCATGAATGGAGCACATTTGAACATTTGCCATGAAAACAGTAATAGAGTAGCGATGGGATTGTGATGTTGTGTCTGAATGAAAGAGACTACACACTGGAGAATAGGTTTTCTCCCACAAGATTTTGTACACAATTTTGAACTTTGTCAATGCTGGAAAGTTAAAAATGAGCAGCTTCAGCCTAAATATGAAAAAGTTATAATGACTAAATATGAGAAGTCTAATTTATGGTAAAAAATGTTTTCTGCGATACAAAATAGAATAAATATTTGAGAACAACAAAATATGAATTTATTGTGGGGTAGCCAACATTATAATGCTTTGGTTATTATAACCATCGTCAGGGATTATATTTAATATTGTGATGTTTTTCTTCTTGTTACGGCCTGTGAATAGATTTAGAAATGTGATAAAAACTTAAAATTTTAAGGCTGTTTGAAAGAATTGCAGTAAACTATGATGTCAGTCACAAAATATTTATAACATTTTGTTATTTTAAAAAGTCATTGAGATGAAATTTAAATGGTTTGCTGATAGGTTGGTGTATTTTTTTGTTTAGTTTTACCTATGTTTTTCTAAATATTGCTGTAATTATTTATGTTTTGTTGATGCTTATGATGTTTATGTGTTAATTTAGATATATTTTAAATAAATGTAAGGATGGTGTTATTGTTGTATATCGACAAACAACAAACACGCATATATATAAAAATATAAGTTATATTTTTATTAATGACGATGAACCGTGTAGCATAGGGGACAGAGAATTGAGAGAGCGCGCCTCTAATGGGTTGACGGGAGTGTCGTCGTATCTGTTGTGTCTCTCTCTCTCTACTGCTACTCTGCTACTCTACCTACTACTGGTCTGCTACTACTGGCGAATCCGTGCGACGAGGTCTTTATATAATCTTCCAGAACCGGGACTTTTTCTTCCGGTTTTGCCTCGCCCACGCACGCCCACGTAATTCTCAGAGACACCTGTTCTGTTTGCCTCTGTAGCCATTTCCGCTACTGCCGGAAATAAGGTCAAACAAACATCCGTTCCTTTCAACGACCGGAAACACCCTCGCTTGCATCAGCCTTCCTCGAGTGGGGCCAGATTGTTATATTACATTATAAGAGGTGTGGAATAGAGTTAAAAAGAGTGATAGTGACTTTTAAATTATTTTGTTGTAAAGATTGAGATTGTAGTTAAAAGTCCAGTGTTAAAGTAGAGCTTTTATACGTGGTTTAATTTAACAGTATCTAATATAATAATATGATAAAAAATCTAAACTTATTTATAAATGGAACTTTGTCTGTGTGTCTGTGTGTGTGTGTGTGTGTCTGTGTGTGTGTGCGCGTGTGTGTGTCCATTACCTATAGACTCCAAAATGGCTGAACAGATTTTCTTGAAAATTTACACAATAGTACTAAAAGCATCTGCGAGTGTTCTTAGCTAGGTTTTGTGTCGAGGTACCCCCGATAAATATCGAAAATTGATAATCGAAAAAATTGGGTTATAGAAGGAGTGGTTCAATTTTAATCAAATTTGATACACTCAGACAGAGACATAAGAAACAATATTCAGAAGTTTCAAGGTTGCAGTTCTTACAATAGTGCAGAAAATCAATAATATATATATAAAAGGCAAGATGTTTGTATGTGTGTCTGTTTATCTGCCTGTATGTCTGTATTTTTTTCAGCCCTTTTATTTTAGTTTTTGCTTTGGGTTTGGCTCTAAGTAGGTATAATTGTAGTTCTTAGTCTCGGACATGATACCATTTACTCAGAGGACTTATTTAGCCTTCAAAATTCAGTTTATGGTGAAAAAAATTAATTGATATCGATAGCAGGAAATCAAAATTTGACTTATATCCATTCAATTTTCTTTCAGTCTTCGGTTTTGCTTTAACTGGAAACAACTATTGCTTTTTAGTCTTTTGTGCCAACATCCAAAGAGTCTGAGCTCCAGGACTATGGATTAGTTTTAAAGCTTTCATTATACCCATGCAATGCCGGGCTATACTGCTAGTCTCTTTATAAAACTTTTTTTAAAAGAGATTTTATAAATTTCAGCTCACAGAATCACTATTTAGTAAATAAACCTTCCTATATTATATTGCTTAATTTTATTGTTACCATGCATACACACACTCACGCCCACACAAATAAACATTTTTTAATTTTTGAAATTTTTTATTTTTTATTCTTAAAAAAAAATACCCATTCCAATGCTTTGTCCCTAACAAAAACAAACTAGTGACATCTCCTTCAACATAAGATTAATAAAAATTGGTCCCTTAAATATTTTTGTTCTCACATGATTTTATTATCCTATTCTATTTTTGAGTTTTAGTAAGAAACTAACTAAACTATACACTTATTAAATAAAAATATTTGCACACCTGATTTACAACATGACTTTAACCGAAAGAACGCTAATATCTAAAATAATAATTCAAATCGAAAAACAGTCAATTCATAATAGGCACCTGATGACTGCAAAATGCATGAAATTCCAAGTTGTGCTTAAAACATAGGATAATATGCATATTTAATTTGTGTAAAATCCTTTGTAAAATAAAGACAGAAGCTGATGATGGTTCGCCTGAAATTGCCCTAAACTTCTGATTTGCCATGAAATAATGTGTCTGCCTTAATCTTTCTTATATTTGCTTTATATGTATTTATATACATATATATTTAGAGCTCTCTTAGAGAGTTATCCTACCATCGTATATACAGGATACTCCTTTGGATTCTTCTATACCCACACTTCATGCTGATATATATCAGCATGCAGTGTGGGTATATATATATTATGTGTTTGAGCAGCAGTCTCTCTTTTATACAGGTTTCATTAAAAATGACAGACAAGATATTATGATTAAATTTTTTTATGCAATTTTTCATGTGGTCTTATGATTTTTTTTCAGAACATAAATTATATAAACATTGTGTAAATGTTTTGTTTTTCCAAGTGCTTTTGGCTATATGCTTAGCCATTATCAAGGATAAATTTTATTTTACATGTGACTGAATATGTGTATTGTTTATGTATGTGCATGGAGTCATGTATGTGTATTATATTCCAAACATGGTAAGCACATTGTTACCGTGTTCATAATTATTAAGTGTTGGATTTTTCTTTTTTATAAATAATGCTTTCATTTTTAGCCATTTTTTTTTGCACAATATACATATATATGACGATATAGAATCCCCTGCTAACAAAGTCGGTTCTCTGTGTAGGGCCAGGAAGTTTTTTCTGCCTGAAACAATCCTGCACATATATAAATCTACCATCCACCCATGCATTGAATATTGCTGCCATACCTGGTCGGGTGCTCCTGCTATCCATCTAGGTGTCCTCGGCCAAATCCAACGGAGAATCTGTAATGTAATAGATCCCAACTTGGCAGCTCAGATGCAGTCACTTTCTCACCTGCGCAATGTGGCTTCCTTGTGTCTCTTCTACAAATACTTTCACGACTTCTGCTCCAATAAACTTAGCTCACTGGTGCCTCCTATATATAAATTTACTCGAGCCACAAGATTAGCAACTAGGTCCCAGCCTTTTACTATAAAACCAATAAATTGTAAATGCAAATTCTACTCCATCAGCTTCTTTTCTTGCACTTCCCGCCTGTGGAATTCCCTTTCATTTACTTGCTTTCCCAACAACTATAATCTCCAAGAATTTAAATATAAAGTCAATAGTCATCTCCTATCTCACTAACCTGCAACCTCTCTCTCATGCTCCCTTCTCTGTCCACTCCACTCTCATCAGTATTCTCATCCTTCTCTTACCCAGTTCCTGATACCCTCTATAACCTGTCACTCTTTCTCATAACTTCTATGTAACCCCCTACAAAACAGTGGCAGTAAAATGCCTTGCTTGGGGTGATATGATTATAAAAAAAACATGGATGATGCTATGATATTTGTGTTATCAACAAGTATGTTATGGCTAGAGTTTGGTAGGTCTCCATGTGTTTTATGAGATCAAACTGAACTATGTCCGAGAGGTGCAACATTAATCTTTTTGTCAACCATGTGATACTATGTTCAATGTAATTATTTATGAGTTTGGATTAATCTAGAACACAGTTATTGAAAGGACATGTAAGTTCATAAATAATATTGGTTCTCTGTAGTTTAGATTTGCTGGTGAATTGTTATTTTTGTCAATGCGGTTGGAAGTTTTAAATTTTGTATAATAGATAATTAATTTAATTTTTTTAAGTCAACAGGAGTTACGTATTTTCAGATGATGTTTTGAAGTAAAGATTTGTCCTATTTGTAACAGCTATGCATTTTGTT
The DNA here is from genome assembly GCA_037127315.1 of Ascarosepion bandense. Lineage (NCBI taxonomy): Eukaryota > Metazoa > Mollusca > Cephalopoda > Sepiida > Sepiidae > Ascarosepion > Ascarosepion bandense. Next base: position 602,977 of record JBBBDQ010001942.1, on the reverse strand, counting down.
TTATAAAAATATTAATGTTATTGTTTTTTCCATGTGCTTTTTGTTGTTATTAATCATATTAGAAAGAAAAATCTAATACAGTATGCATATATATATATATATATATATATATATATATATATATATAGTCTGTCAAAAACTTCTGAAATTTACAATTGTTGAATGGCCATTTTAATAAGAAAATTCTCACTTCATCAAAAACAAACATTTATTAATTTGATTTGAAACAAATATTAATTGTTTATGGCATGAAGTTTTGAATAAAAACATTTCTTAATCAGAAAGGTCTGACTTGTTGACCTTTTAAGTAGGCAATAACAGCACCTATCAATCAATCTGGATGTATAGTGAATAAAAGTTGACATAACCCAGTTTAGCATTTCATAAGAGGAACAACCCTTAAAAATGTGACTTTTAATGATAAATCTCTTATAAGTTTTCATTGTAAAAGAAAATGTGTAGATTAACATAAAAAAAAAATTAGAAATTATTTTTAAAATCTTCATTCTAAATGATTTGTATTAAGCTTAGGAATTTTTGATTTGTAAATAAAGTCTATTTTTAATGAATTAATAACTGAGTAACTGGAAGTAATTTAAAAAGATGTTTAAAACTTTAATTAGCAAAGAAAAAATGAAAACAATTCTTATAAAAATTCATTATTCATTGAAAATTTTTTTCTTCTTCAGATTATGATGTCCTAAAATTATATTATTTATAAAATCAATTAAAACTTTATCTACATTAAAAATAGGGTAGTTTTAATGCATTTTTGATTTTACTATTTGGAGCAGATTTTCAGAGAAATGGTCTCAAAATTTAAAAAAATTACATGTGTTACGTTCCCCAATAAGTCCTGCATTTAACTAATAAATAAAAAATTAAAATAGATGATGTATTTCTAGAAGTTTTATGCAATTAATTGAAGTAATAAATTAAAAAAAAAACAATTTTACTAAGATTTTCTAAAAATAATAATTGCATAAATAATTTAATTCATTTGTAAATAAGTCTTGAAAGTTTCATTAAAATCAGACAATTTGTTGATTTATGCAAGAATTTTAAAATTAATGTCTTTCAATGCTAAAAAATGACTTGCATAATATTACATTTTGCTTAATAGTCACATTATGTAAACACAGTGTAAATCACTAATGGAAAGCAAAAAAGAAATTTAATTGAAATTTCGAACATGTTAGAAAGAATAAAATTTTTTTAAAAGTAATGACAACAAAATTTGATCTTTCCTCTTAATAATAGCATAAACATTTTGATGATTAACCCTCTAGGGCCATTCGTATCATATTTGATACAGTATGAAAACAAGCCTTGAAAGAAATATTTTCCTGAAAAATTTTTTAAGAGAAATATTTTATAAATTTCAAATGAAAGCAGTACTGACTGCTCAGTCAATGAATACCAAATGTTTCCTTATAGGGAAATACCAAATGTTTCCTTATAGGGAAATACTGTATCAAATATGATACGAATGGCCCTAGAGGGTTAAACTTTGTTATTATTAAGTTTAAGCCCTTTTAACATCATGCTATGCTGTTTTTTTGGCAATTAAGTTGAGTTACCTACATTTAAGTAGGTGTTTTTGAAATTTGGTCTCAGTAGACATTGTAGAATCATATTTGTCTACTGGACCTAACCGACAAATACAGAAGTATCTTCAAGGATAGTTATCATCTTGTTAGCATAATCTTGATAATCAAGAATCACGACAACTGGGCCTTTATCCGGTTTCATAACAACTAAATATTTATTATGCCAAATTAATAACTTTATATTGCTTTCTGTTCCACTTTCACTTATTAAAGGAAACAGGTGTTTCTGCGTAGGAATATGCAATATCATTTAATTTATCATTTAGGTCACTAACTTTGTTGGCTGAATCAGGTTGAAGTCTGGCCAACTGGGAAAACAAAATTTCAAACTCTAAATAAATCTCCTCTCATTTAATATGTGAGGGAGTGTACACAAAAATCCAACTCATGAGAGAGAATAGATAACTACACCATTGTCAACTGGCATAAGAAAAGATTCCGGACATTCTGACCAAGACTAGGATCAGCAAAACAACCAAATCTAATCTAAACTTATTTATAAATGGAACTTTGTCTGTGTGTGTGTGTGTGCGTGTGTCCATTACCTATAGACTCCAAAACGGCTGAACCGATTTTCTTGAAAATTGACACAATTGTACTATAAGCATCTGCGAGTGTTCTTAGCTAGGTTTTGTATCGAGGTACCCCTGATAAATAACGAAAATTGATAATCGATAAAATCGGGTTATAGAAGGAGTAGTCTGATTTTAATCAAATTTGATACACTCATAGACAAAGACATAAGAAACGATCTTCAAAAGTTTCAAGGTTGCAGTTCTTACAGTAGTGCAGAAAATTGATAATATATATATATATATCATATATATGATAACGGTCATGTCACGTTGGATACACCGGTTCCCGCTCGATCACCGAAGTTAAGCAACGTTGAGCCTGGTCAGTACTTAGGTGGGTGACCACTTGAGAATACCAGGTGCTGTTAGCACTCACGGATGTGCGTTGGGGTGCGGTGGATGTCAGCTTGGAGGGGGAAATTGGTGAGCCGAGTTCCAATTTCAGTCGAGCACGCTGCATTCACTTGCGCACTGGTACCCTTGGGAAAGGTATTAATCCGTTCGTTCCCTCCAATTATGGGTTAAATAATTGAGGGCTGCTGTTCGTGCGATTTGTGGCAGTCATCTGCACCAATTGTTTGTTATCAGCAGTTCCAAGAAGTGTGGATGATACTCCACAATGCCTTCACCACTATAAACAAATCTCTGTGTGGTTGTCTTGCTGGAAAAAGGTTGGACCCTCATACGTTGAACGCGACGGGAGAATCCATTATATATATATATATATAAAAGCAAGATGTTTGTGTGTGTCTGTTTATCTGCCTGCATGTCTGTATTTTTTTCAGCCCTTTTATTTTAGTTTTTGCTTTGGGTTTGGCTCTAAGTTGGTATAATTGTAGTTCTTAGTTTCGGCCATGATACCATTTACTCAGAGGACTTATTTAGCCTTCAAAATTCAGTTTACGACGAAAAAAACTTAATTGATATCGATAGCAGGAAATCAAAATTTGACTTATATCCATTCAATTTTTTTTTTTTTCAGTCTATGGTTTCGCTTTAACTGGAAACAACTGTTGCTTTTTAGTCTTTCATGCCAATGTCCAAAGTGTCTGAGCTCCAGGACCTTGGATTAGTTTTAAAGCTTTCATTATATCCATGCAATGCTGGGCTATACTGCTAGTTTCTTATAAATTAGGTGCTGCAATTTATTATGATGTTTCATCACAAGTCAAGAATAAATGCTTTTATGAATCAGTGCAGCATAAGGTAAGAAACGAATCCTGTCAAAATAAGGAAGTAAACTGACAGAATTACTCCATAATTGACAATATTTCCTCTTCAACTTGGTAAGGGTTAGTATAGGAGAGCATAAGAGATGAAATTGGAAATAAAAGCCTCCTTTATCTTTTGTCCTAGATGTAAATTCGCCTTTTTGATTCTGAAAGTAATAAAAGGGGACAGATTTTATTAGCCAAACAGGATTGACGGAAAGACATGTTAGCCAGTATAGTTCGGGTTTTTTATTTTATTTTCAATAGAGAATTTAATCTACTGATCAATTCCGGTTTGTAATTTGTCTTAAAATACTTGAAAATATGGTTTGTTGTACAAAACTTTATTGGTCCTGGGCATGATGGTAAACTGCATCCGGCAGCAAAGCCTCTGATTGGGAGGTTGTGAGAAGCATGGAACCACCTCTTAATTGCTGCTGTTCCCAGGTCCACCCTGACTCAAAGTGGTAGCACCTGTTAGGGTCCCAGCTATAGGCAAATATTTAACCCCAAACTGGGATCAAAACACTATGAAAGTATAAAAATACACTTTTATAGAAATATATACATAAAAATAAACTTTTATAGAAAAATATACATCTTTGAAGAAAAAATTATTACCATAACACATTTTTGAAGGAAAAAATTATTCTCAGCAAAACATTTTTGAATATAAAACTTGAAGACATTTTCAGTTTTCTAAAATAAAAAAAAAATTAAAAAAAAATTTCATTAAAATCTGACTAAATCAACCTTCTCACTCTAACCAAACATTAAAAGAAATCCTTAAAACCCCACTTTTTGGGCATTAAATTACCCACAGAGGTTGATATGCCGTTAAACAAAACTCAAACTCAAAACTTCATTACTGCTATGAATAGATAAAAATTATTATTATTATCACCCATGATGACAATAATTAAAAAATAAAACTGAAAAACAGACCAGCTAAAGAGTTTTGCACTTTGCTCAACAGAGAAAAATTGAGGTGAATAAATAATTATTTAAGAAACAGAACAGAATGTAAGGGGGAGACAAAAAAAAAATTCTAAATGAAAATGATTTGGAGGCCTAATTTATGCTCCTTCTGTTTACACAGAGGAGGTTTTAATGATTGAATATAGATGGCCTTTAACACTAAGGTGGTAACTTGAGTGTGACAAAATTAGAATGAAAAACACACCCACATTAAAGTTAGTGGCACATTTATGGTTAGTTATATCTGATGAAGAATAGTTAAAATTACAGATTTTTGTAGGTATGTGTTGTTTAATTCTGGCATCTAATCTTTGGGTAGTTCATCCTTTGGGAGAACATCCTTCCTTATGGAAGAAAAGACAGATTTAGCAGAAAAAGCAATACATTTATTAGCTGCAAGGTAACAATGTCGAACTGCATATATATCGCTCATTCAGTAAAATGAATTGGAGCACTCTAGCTATTGGGTGCATAATACGATATGTGCTAAAAGGAATGCCTTCTTCTACCAAACGCCCCGTGACCCAGGAGTAGAGTCGCCAACTGACGCCAATTTGGTCGGGTTTCGAGCCTGGGTTAAGAAGCAATCGGCATCTAACCATACTGGTGAGCTGTGATACAGCGAAACAGATCTGTCTGCGGATGACAATATATATATATTTATATATATGCAGTTCGACATTGTTATTTGCAGCTAATAAACATGTTGCTTTTATATATATATATATATATATATATATAAATGTAAACTTATACTCGTTTCGAAAAACCCTCCGAGCACCTATGCGGAAGTGGAAGGAAATATATGGTGATAAAAAAAGAACGAGCTAAGCACTCGAACATCAGTCAAAGCATGCAGCCCAAAGAAAAAACCCGAGACGAGTAACCTAAAAACAAAAAGCGCTCAATACGCAAATAGAACAAACAAAGTAAATAACTAACTTAGGGATCCCTCTCTAGGTTAGTTATTTACTATATACATATATATATATATAGTTTCAAGTTAAAGGATATTTATGGGTAAAAAAGCTTAATATTAGAGAGCATATGTAAATATATAGATGTTCTGGGGATTGCATTCATGCATGAAACAGAGAAATGTTGTTTGGTGTTGATCCCTATGTCTACTTTATATATATTATTACTTAGATGTTATCTTTAGTTGATACTTATATTTAAAAATATGTGCCCTCCAGCAGGATTCAGATTTTGTTTTCTTAGGGGAAACTGTTATATTTGATGTGCTTTGGACCTCTCAGTCAAGCACTGTGTTGATAGAGAAGCAAAGCTGAATAATGCTTTTAAGCACAAATTGTTCTCTGACTTTCTGTTATGGTGCCCTCCTAAGAGGAATGGACTCTTCCTCTTCTTGTATGTAGTCAATTAAGTGCCATACATGATACACGCTTGGGTCATAATTTATCGAAAGAAACATGAATGACTTGCTAGAAGATTTCCCGCAGTAGGTTGCCATTAATTTCTATGGTTGACTGTTTGCCAACCAGCTTATATGACCCAATCTATCTCGCTATTCAACTCAAAGATGGAGGAAGAAGAGACGGATTAATTGGTGGCAGTTAACAGCAGTGGACAATAGCTACTAGTCAGGCAATAAGCAGCATAATAATACCTTCAGACTCACTTATTTCTATATTACATATTATTATCTCTTCCTTTGAATATCTTGTTTCTTGTTATACTAATACACTGTTCTGAATCTACCTTCTTGTTCCGTGTCTTACCTCTGGCACAAACTGGTCACTACAACTTTGCAGCAAAGTTTCACCACAACTCAACAAAAAATTGGCGACAAAGATCCACAACACTTTCAAAATATTTTTCTCTAATAAGCTTTTTTGAATATTCAGATGGAAATAAATAAATATGCTGTTTACTAAATTAATGGAGAATCTACTCAAATATGAGTATCACCTAAAATTAACATTTAAGTAATACAATCTGTTAAATCAATATGTGTGTGTGTGTGTGTGTGTGTGTGTGTGTGTGTGTGTGTGTGTGTGTGTCTGTGTGTGTGTGTGTGTGTGTTACGACCTTGAATAAGTTCTCACTGTTTTCAACAGATGGTTTTTTAGAAGTTAATGCATTCATAAGGAAGTACTATAAGGAAGCATGACATTCAGTGTATGTCATTTTGCTGAAGTGTAAACACTCCATTTTTCATAGCAATAAACATGTCGGATTTTGTGCCTAAGAAAGAGGATTTGAAGGAAATGTTACTGCACTACTTCATTAAAAAGAAATCTGCAGCTGAAGCACACAGAATTCTTCTTGAGATTTATGGTGACCATGCTCTGTCAGAAACAACATGCAGAGATTAGTTTAGACACTTCCGAAATACTGATTTTGATGTTGAAGATAAGGAACCTGCTGGTGCACCAGAAAAGTTTGAAGACAAAGAATTGGAGTTATTACTCCATGAAGACTCATATCAGATACAAGCGGAACTTGAAAATTCATTAGAAATTGATCACACAACAGTTTGAAAACTTTAGAATGATTCAAAAGCAAGTAAATTGGGTGCCATATGAGTTAAAGCCAAGAGATGTCAAACAGTGCCTTGTCACATGTTAACAGCTGTTTCACCTGCAGAAAAGAAAAACGTTTTTCATCATATCATGGCCAGCAACAAAATGTGGATATACTATGATAATCCTAAGTGTAGAATGATGGTCTTGGTTTGTTTGAGCAGCTCATAATAAACTACACCCAGCTGATTGCACCAAATGCAGAACAGAAGCTTTGAACCATGGATATTTGGCTTTCCAGTTGAATTCCTTGCATTCACTTACGTGCAAATACCCTTGGGAAAGGTATTAATCCGTCTCTTCCCTCCAGTTATGGGTTAAATAATAGGACAGATTGGGTTCTATAGCCTTGGTCGGCAACCAGTCTACCGCAGAAAGCAATGGCAACCTACTGCGGGATAATCTTCTGCCCAGTCAGTCATGTCTCTTTCGAGACATGATCGCCCAAAGCGTGTATTGCGCATGGCACTTAACTGACTGACCAATGTTGATGCATAGTTGATTGCTAGTAAAGCCAAATATCCATGGTTCAAAGCTTCTGTTGTTTTTCCAATTACAATGTTGCCAGGAAAGTAGGAAAAGTAAAGGATAGCAATAAACAATACTATCAGTGACATGTTTCTTACTAATTTTTGTAAATAAAACATTACTTTTCATGTAAAATCAGGGATAACTTATTCAAGGTCATATATATATATATCCATCCAACGGAAAATCTGTAATGTGATCGATCCCGATTTGGCAGCTAGGATACAGTCACTTTCTCACCGACGCAGTGTGGCTTCCCTGTGTCTCTTCTACAAATACTTTCACGGCTTCTGCTCCGATGAACTTACCCCCTATATACGAATTCCCACAAGCCACAATATTAGCAACTAGGTCCCATCCTTTTACTGTGTAACCAATAAATTGTAAACGCAAATTCTATTCCAGCATCTTCTTTTCTCGCACTTCTTGCCTGTGGAATTCTCTTCTGCATACTTGCTTTCCTGACAGCTACAATCTCCAAGAATTTAAATGTAAAGTCAATAGTCATCTCCTGTCTCACTAACTTACATCCTCTCCCTCATGCTTTTCTACATCCACCCCACTCTTATCAGTACTCTCTTCCCTCTCTTACTCTCTTCCTGACACCCCCTGCAACCTCTCACTCCTCATATCATTCCTTCTATATAACCCCCTGCACAACAGTGGCAGTAAAATGCCTTGCTTGGGGCAACATGATTATAAAAAACAAATATATATATATATATATATATATATATGTGTGTGTGTGTGTGTGTGTGTGTGTGTGTGTGTGTGTGTGTGTGTGTGTGGATATAATGCATTTTTATTACTTTAAATATTATTTTTAGTGAATATCAGTATTTGCTTAGAAGTTCTGTTTTTTAAAACCACTTTCCATTGAAATGTTCTGGACTCTCTCTTGTTTGCTTGGTAGTGTTTTTAGGTGATAAATTATCACTTCAAGAATGATGTTAAAATCAAAGAAAAGGAACAATCTTCTCAAAGATAAAGAAGAGACTTGAAGCAACAGAAATGTGTTTTTATAATGAAGCATGTTGTGGGTACCATGGACTAAATATATGAGCAATGAGGAAAGAAGGTTTGGAAAATCTGATACTCACAGGACAGATTGAAGGAAAAAGGAATAAGAGAAAACAATGCATAACTTAAGAAGTCTGAGTAAATTGATGGCAGAACAGTGTTTAGGGGAGATAACAAGACAAAAATGATTTGTGCCATAGTGGCTTTACTTCCTTCTTCTTCTTCATGTGCCATGTTCCTTCAGGACGTAGGCAATCATGGACATCCACTTGGGTCTGTCTCTTGTCGCTCTCAATAATTTTTCTCTTGGTATCTCTTCTAAGCCCTGCTCCGTTAACCATTTGCCCAGAACTAACAAGTACATCTTGCACTGCTTTCCCCTGTCTCTCCTTCCATTTATCCGACCTGTGAGTATTAAGTTCTCCAGGCCCTTCTTCCTCATTATGTGTCAAAGGAACCTCATTTGTCTTCCTAATATTTAATATGTTTTTTTCATATTTACATCCTTTCCAGCGTTTCTGTCATTGCACACTTGCTTCATCCATGGTATCCTCAGCATCCTTCTGTAAAACCACATTTCTGCTGCCTCATGCCTCTCCTTCATCTTTGATGAGATCATCCAGCATTCACTTCCATACAGAAGGACAGATATCACGTAAAATTCCAACACTCTTTTCTTTGTTTCTAATGAGATTTTCCTGTCTTTCAGTACTCTGGTTAGCTTCTGAAAAGCATCTTTGGCCATGCTAATGCATCTTTGGATATCCATGTCACACTTTTCATTACTGGGAGGGAAATTGATTAAAGAAAAAAGTATTGTGCTAGCAGAAAATCATTTTTATCTTATGATATTATTATTTCTCAAATCTGCTATTTGAGCTGAGAAAAAGCTTGTTCCAGTGAATCAAGAGTCGGTGCAAATATTTGTCTTGTCGTTGGTGGGGGGTGTGAAGAAATTTTCCCTTGAATGTTTTCTAGAATGGACACAGCCATTCAAGTGTTATCTCACTGACAGCTTGAAAACACTCCTGGTATAAGGATTATGTTAGTCATATCTGGGAATGTCTCACCTGCTCTGATGCTTAGCTGAAAAGTGTAAAATTTTATTATTTCAGGGCTCTGGCAGGCTCATTTCAGCAATTCAATATTAAATTGGAAACACAAGATGTTTGTTTTGCTGTCATCAGTCATATGAATAAACACTGGACAAGACATGGCAAAGGAAAACATGCTGATTAATTCTTTGCCTGAAGATATGACTGCTGATTTTATTTAATAATATTTCTAACATCTACAAGGAACTTTAATGAAAATGACTTGAAGGCATGAAACAGACTGTCACCACTCAGTGTTGATCTCAAAGTCCATTTTTTTATTTATATTTATTTCAGTATTTGTCTATATTTCTGAGATGAGGTAGTATCTATAATATTCACATTGTTCAGGCTGTTGTCCTCATTTTTATTGTCATGTTTATAACGTTTTGGCCATTGTATGCTTTGTCTATTATACTTCTGAGATGAGATAATATTTACATTATTTACATTGTTCGGACTGTTGTCTTCATCTTTATTGCCATGTTTGCAATGTTTTGACCATTGTATGCTTTGTCTATTATACTTCTGAGATGAGATAATATTTACATTATTTACATTGTTCGGACTGTTGTCTTCATCTTTATTGCCATGTTTGCAATGTTTTGACCATTGTATGCTTTGTCTATTATACTTCTGAGATGAGATAATATTTACATTATTTACATTGTTCGGACTGTTGTCTTCATCTTTATTGCCATGTTTGCAATGTTTTGACCATTGTATGCTTTGTCTATTATACTTCTGAGATGAGGTAGTATTTACATTATTTACATTGTTTGAACATTGTCCTCATTGTTACATTGTCCTCATCTTTATTGCCATGGTTACAATATTTCAGCCATTGTACACTCCAGCCTTCTTCAGGTGTTAAGAATAAAGGATTTAGTTTAAAATTTGTAACACCTGAAGAAGGTCAGAGCATACAATGGCCAAAATGTTGTAAATATGGGCCACAAAGATGAGGACAACAGTTCAAACAATATAAATAATGTTATATTTATTTATATATCAGGTTTTCTTTAGTCATTGATAGTACTGGTAGAATTTATTAAACAGATATATCAAAGCTATCTCTCACTGTGATAATTACAGATTTTGATTAACACAGCAAATAAGAAAAGCACATATCACAATTGATTAAAAAGACTTTTCTTATAAAAATGTATCGTAATATATTTACTATAGAAATGCATTTGAATTATTAAATACATCAAAACTTTGATTTACGCTGTTGTAGAGTGGTTGACACCCCTGCAGTACTCTCAATGATCAAATGGCTCATGGCCTGAAATAGTCTATTTAAGTAAAGAATAGTAGCATTTAAGGTGTAAAATTCAAGTATCATTCAAGTAATATTCAGACTGAATACTTTGATGCCTATACAATCTAAACCCCTCCTTTCTCTGTTGTAAGCTCCATCTTGTCTGTCATTGCAACTATTTTGCTGTTCTGTGTATATCCATTTAGCACAGGATGTTGTACTGAATTATACTGCAGCACACTTTCTCTGTGCACCATATACACTTCAGCAATACGACACACTCTTATAATTACATACAGAGCAATGTATGGCTGGTCATTTGTATCCAAGGATGACTGTCCACTAGAGTGACTAACTGATCCCAATCTCAGACTCCTGATCAGGCACATTTGTGTTTTTTCAACACCCACTAAGCCCAGCATATGCTTACAGTTTGTAGGAGAGAGCCAATTATTTAGCATGAACAACAGTCTGAATAAGGCTAGAGCATGCAAACCCTCAGTCATAATGAATTATCACTTCAAACTAGCACAACAATCAATGGCTCCAAAGGGTCTCATCTACCCAGTTTCACTGACAAGGCTTGGATCTACCCATGGTATAATTTTCAGATATTTTCCAAGGGTGCTGCATGCTGGGATTGCCGATAACATCAAAAAGTCACTTTCTTGACAAATCAACCATGGTGAGATTTGAACCCACGCTTCCTCATCAGAAAGCGACTGTTCTAACCACTTGGTCACATGCCCATACAGGGGCATACAGCAAATACTAGTAGCTTATATAGAAATTCATTAAAATTATTTTACTACAAAAATGCATTACAAACTATTTCTTATAGAAATACATAAGAATTATTTATAAAATTGTTAAAATACCTATACTCTGCCTCAGTGATACAAATTTTCTAATTAATTTTTTTTCTAAGATGGCTTTTGGTTTGTATATATACAATTTTTTTATGTGTTTGATATATATTTGTAGATATTTATTTTTTTTAAACGAATCTTGATTAATTCTTAGTCCAAGGTTTTGTTTTTTTTATTTTTTATTTTTTCATTTTTTTATTTATTTTTTTTTAGGCATATGACAAGTAAATTGCTTAATATACTTTAGGATGAGTTCATGTTTGGTTTGACACTTGATGTAAATTGGCTCTGTCTGTCGCCAATCGAAAGCATTTGTAAGACATTGTACGGGGCCCAAACATTATAAATTTTTTCCAGTGTCTGAAAGCGCTTATTAAGGGTGGACCAGAAACTGATCATCTCTAGTCAGGTCGGGTCAGGTCGGCGTGGTAAGTGGGGGTATGATGTTGAGAGACCCAAAACCCCCTAGTGATCTACGCAAAGACATCACTGATGACACCCTCTAGCGCCCCCACTATGGTGCATATGTTTAAAAATATATATATATGTAGCGATAACATTTATTTTGAGATTATATATGCAATTATATTTGCTAATACAATTAAATGATATTGTGTACAATAACACAAAAGTGTCTAAATTTTATCAACACAGGTGCTCAGACTGTTGTCTGACACAATTTACTCAGCTTTGAAGTTTACTCTTCATGTGTTATGGTACCCTCCTACAAGGAATGGACTCTTCCTCTTGCTATATATAAATTACCTGCATGACTTCTAGAGAGCAGTCAAGTACAGCAGTTAAGGAGAGCAGTTGGCGACAGCTATTAGTCAGGCAGCGTAATAGTACCTTTGAACTTACTTATTTCTATATTACTATTTATTAATAGTTCTTTGAATATCTTGTTTCTTGTTATACTAATACACTGTTTTGAACCTACCTTCTTATTCCGTGTCTTACTTTTCCGTGTCTTACAAACCGGTTACTACAACTTTGTTGCAAAGTTTCACCACAACAATAAATTGGCAACGAAGATCCACAACATCATACTTCGACAAATATTTTTTGCACAAGTCTCTTTGTGTATTAATTTCTTGAAATGAATCTCTTATGTAATTTTTGAAATTACCACAACTTCTTGGTTTTCAATGATAAACTTTGTCCTTGAGTATTTAGCTAAAGAAGAACTCCATTGGGGTCAAGTCAGCTGAACATGCAGGCTAATCAATTGGATCTTTTTGGCCAATTCATTTCTCATGAAATGTTTCATCAAGATACTCACGGTCTGCCCTTGAATAATGTAGAGGGGCCCCATCTATTGAAAATAAAGGTCATGTGAATTAGGCTGTTGTTTTAACTGTGGAACAACTTGATGCAATAACTGTCCATCCACTTTTGAACCACCCTATTTAATTAATTTACATAGTTCATGGTGCATGACAATCCCTACCAACACAATCACTACTATCATTATCTTTACCATCATCCCTAACATCACAATTTCTGTCGTTATGTTCCCTATAATTACAATTTTTACCATTAGCCATACCAATACAATCCCTACCATCATAACTCTATCCATAATCTCTACCAATATTCATACCATCACAATCCCTACCATCATCCATACCATCACAATGTTTAACATCATTTATACCATCACAATCTCTAATGTCATCCCTACCATCTCAATTCCTTCCATAATCCCTACCATCATCCATACCATCACAATCCTTAAAATCACCCAGACCATAATAATACCTACCATCATCCATACCATCACAATCTCTAATGTCATTCATACCACCACAATCCACACCATTATAATTCCTTCCATAATCTATACCATCATAATCCCTACTATCATCCATACCATCATAATCCCTACCATCATCCATACCATCACAATGTTTAACATCATTTATACCATCACAATCTCTAATGTCATCCCTACCATCTCAATTCCTTCCATAATCCCTACCATCATCCATACCATCACAATCTCTAATGTCATTCATACCACCACAATCCACACCATTATAATTCCTTCCATAATCCATACCATCATAATCCCTACTATATTCCGTACCATCATAATCCCTACTATCATCCATACCATCACAATGTTTAACATCATTTATACCATCACAATCTCTAATGTCATCCCTACCATCACAATTCTTCCATAATCCCTACCATCATCCATACCATCACAATCCTAAAATCACCCAGACCATAATAATACCTACCATCATCCATACCATCACAATCTCTAATGTCATTCATACCACCACAATCCACACCATTATAATTCCTTCCATAATCCATACCATCATAATCCCTACTATAATCCCACCATCATAACTCTCACTGCCATCATCCATACCATCACAATGTTTAACATCATTTATACCATCACAATCTCTAATGTCATCCCTACCATCTCAATTCCTCCTATAATTCCTACCATCATCCATACCATCAGTTACCCTAATGTCATTCATACCACCACAATCCACACCATTATAATTCTCTCCATAATCCATACCATCATAATCCCTACTATCATCCTACTCATCATAATCCCTACCATCATCCATACCATCACAATGTTTAATATCATTTATAACACTACAATTCTACGTCATCCCCATCATCTCAATTCCTTCCATAATCCCTACCATCATCCATACCATCACACCACGTCATTCATACCACCACAATCCACACCATTATACTCCTCTCCATAATCCATACCATCATAATCCCTACTATCATCCGTACCATCATAATCCCTACCATCATCCATACCATCTACTGTTTAACACTGATGACACTACCCTCAATATCCCTACCATCTCAATTCCTTCCATAATTCCACCATCATCCATACCATCACAATCTCTAATGCTATTCATACCACCACAATCCACACCATTGTACTTTCCAGTAATCCATACCATCATAATCCTTACTATCATCCCCATCATCATAATCCCACCATCATCCATACCATCACAATGTTTCTAACATCATTTATACCATCACAATCTCTAATGTCATCCCTACCATCTCAATTCTTCCATAGTCCTACCATCATCCATACCATCACCCTCTAATGTCATTCATACCTCCACCACAATCCACACCATTATAATTCCTTCCATAATCCATACCACTATAATCCCTACTATCATCCGTACCATCATAATCCCTACCATCATCCATACCATCACAATGTTTAACATCATTTATACCATCACAATCTCTAATGTCATCCCTACCATCTCAATTCCTTCCATAATCCCTACCATCATCCATACCATCACACCAATGTCATTCATACCACCACAATCCACACCATTATAATCTTCCATAATCCATACCATCATAATCCTACTATCATCCTATCTCATCATAATCCCTACCATCATCCATACCATCACAATGTTTAACATCATTTATACCATCACAATCTCTAATGTCATCCCTACCATCTCAATTCCTTCCATAATCCCTACCACATCATCCGTACCATCACAATCTCTAATGTCATTCATACCACCACAATCCACACCATTATAATCTTCCATAGTCCATACCATCATAATCTCTACTATCATCCGTACCATCATAATCCCTACCATCATCCATACCATCACAATGTTTAACATCATTTATACCATCACAATCTCTAATGTCATCCCTACCATCTCAATTCCTTCCATAATCCCTACCATCATCCATACCATCACAATCTCTAATGTCATTCATACCACCACAATCCACACCATTATAATTCCTTCCATAATCCATACCATCATAATCCCTACTATCATCCGTACCATCATAATCCCTACCATCATCCATACCATCACAATGTTTAACATCATTTATACCATCACAATCTCTAATGTCATCCCTACCATCTCAATTCCTTCCATAATCCCTACCATCATCCATACCATCACAATCTCTAATGTCATTCATACCACCACAATCCACACCATTATAATTCCTTCCATAATCCATACCATCATAATCCCTACTATAATCCGTACCATCATAATCCCTACCATCATCCATACCATCACAATGTTTAACATCATTTATACCATCACAATCTCTAATGTCATCCCTACCATCTCAATTCCTTCCATAATCCCTACCATCATCCATACCATCACAATCTCTAATGTCATTCATACCACCACAATCCACACCATTATAATTCTCTCCATAATCCATACCATCATAATCCCTACTATCATCCGTACCATCATAATCCCTACCATCATCCATACCATCACAATGTTTAACATCATTTATACCATCACAATCTCTAATGTCATCCCTACCATCTCAATTCCTTCCATAATCCCTACCATCATCCATACCATCACAATCCTTAAAATCACCCAGACCATAATAATACCTACCATCATCCATACCATCACAATCTCTAATGTCATTCATACCACCACAATCCACACCATTATAATTCTCTCCATAATCCATACCATCATAATCTCTACTATCATCCATACCATCATAATCCCTACCATCATCCATACCATCACAATGTTTAACATCATTTATACCATCACAATCTCTAATGTCATCCCTACCATCTCAATTCCTTCCATAATCCCTACCATCATCCATACCATCACAATCTCTAATGTCATTCATACCACCACAATCCACACCATTATAATTCCTTCCATAATCCATACCATCATAATCCCTACTATCATCCGTACCATCATAATCCCTACCATCATCCATACCATCACAATGTTTAACATCATTTATACCATCACAATCTCTAATGTCATCCCTACCATCTCAATTCCTTCCATAATCCCTACCATCATCCATACCATCACAATCTCTAATGTCATTCATACCACCACAATCCACACCATTATAATTCTCTCCATAATCCATACCATCATAATCCCTACTATCATCCGTACCATCATAATCCCTACCATCATCCATACCATCACAATGTTTAACATCATTTATACCATCACAATCTCTAATGTCATCCCTACCATCTCAATTCCTTCCATAATCCCTACCATCATCCATACCATCACAATCTCTAATGTCATTCATACCACCACAATCCACACCATTATAATTCCTTCCATAATCCATACCATCATAATCCCTACCATCATCCATACCACTATAATCTCGCTCATCACAATTATTTCATGATCCCTACCATCATCCATGTCACCACAATCCCTACTATTATCTATACCATCATAATTGCTGACATCATCCATACCATTACAATCATTACCATTATCCCTACTATGACAATTCCTATCATAATCCCTGTCATCACAATTCTTACCATCATAATCCTTACAATTATCCATGCCACTACGATCCCTAACATCATCCCTAACATCACAACTGTTTTTAATTTTCTTCAGTATTCAAGTTTTCATTTTTGATTCATCTGGTAGCAATTCTCCTTATATCTTAAGTACTGCTGAGTATTTGTCTTTCTTGCAACAAAACTGTTGTTTGAATTATTTATGTCTCTAAGTTTTTTCTTTCCATTTCATCTTTTTTGGAGCCACATCCAGTACATCAGTGTAACTTAGAAGGAGTTTTATTTTTTGTTTCTAGGTTTTTTCAGCGCTTCTGCAAGATTTTGATATTTTGTGTTATTTCACACTCTGTAAGTATTACTTGAAAGTTTTATAGAACTACTTGCAAGAATCTCACTTGGTTCCAATCACCAATTTTGATCTTCACAAAATCTGCAACCACCATGAGTTATTGTTTTTGTATGCTTTTGTTGAATGTTACTCTTATAAATAAACAATTTTTTTCTAATAATTTTGTCTCTAACATTTCTGATATTAATCTACCTGAGAAGCTTGCATCGATGGTTGTTAAAACAAGGATCAAGAGAGACACTAAAATAACAAACTTTAATAAGAGCTACAAAGGTGCATAAAGGAACATGGCATATAGAAAAAATAGAAGAATATTTGTATACCTCAGAGACTTCTCATAAATAAACAATCAAATCAAACTGAATAGAATTGTTAAAGATAAAGCCACTGTGACTTTACAGTAGTAGAATGCTGCAATGAAAATGAAGTTGTGGAGAGTCATGATCGCTCACTTTTTGAAAACCCGGTAACTGTCTCTGTACCACTTCAAACCAGACCAGACACACGTGCACACTTATGTTGATAAAAAAAGAACGGCACCAAAAAAATAAATAAATAAATTTGATGATGCCTAGAAAGTTGCAAAAAAGTCTTTGTGTACAAAAAAAAACAAACAGAAATAAACAGAAAAAAAAACAAACAGAAATAAAGTCTTTATATACAAAAAAACAAAAAACAAATGGAAATACACAGTTGTCAAATTCCCATTCTTACAATGGAATGAAAGTTTTTAGTCTGAGATTAATGGTTGTTCACTTCAATTGGAGATTTGAAGTTTTTCTTCAAGTTTTTCTTCAAGTTTTGATGATTTCAAAACTAAGTCTTATCAGGGCTTTTCACTGAAGCTTTACGGAAACAACCAAAGTTGGGTTTTTGTGTGTGGGGACATTGACAGCAGTAATTCATCTTGTCACCTTAGCTCAGTGCAGCAATCAATCTCTAAACTCAACCCTTCAAGTTTAACTCTTTCTCGGCTCTGTTTCCATAGATCTTCAGCCAGGACTCTGTCGGAGGTGCATTATTTGACTTTAACACTTTTAAGTCGGTCGGCAGCAGGCTTCTCTACATTTCATTACATCTACAGTCAGGACTCTATGGGAAGCGACCAATCTTTCAGATTGTGGCTCCCGGTTGGGAACATTTTTCTCTCAGTCATTACATCTCGACTGGTCCCAAGTCCAACTCCAACTGCAACTCCAACTGCGCTGGACTCTTTGTACATCTTTTAGTCAGGAGCCCTATGGGAAGCAACCACTGTTTTTGGTTGTGACCCCCAGTTGGGAACTTTGCTCCCTCAGTCGTCACATCTCTGGGCTGAGAATCGACTGGACTCCAACTGATTTTGGCCTTCTCGGCTTTGGTATTTATGTATGTCCCAAATTCTCTTGGGAGGTGCATGATGGACATGGGATGTCCATGCAAATCAAATCTTTAACCAATGAGATTACTCACAGCTCACATCATGAGGCGAAATGATTTTCTCCCCTTGGTTTAACAAATGAATAACAATATTTTTATTGACATAATTTCTTTTCTTCTTCTTCTCGATTACGTCATTTTTTTAGGTTTTCAAATTTTCAAATCTTTTCCCAGCAACTTCGAGAATTAAGGATCTGACCATCAAAAGTTTTGACAGTTGTGTTTTGACTACCTATATTTTCACCAGCCACAATGGCCCAAAGCTCCCAGCTGCAAAAATATATTTTCCTTTTTATTCTCTTCAATTTTCAGTTACTTTTTCTAGATTTTACAAGTTTTGTAACATTAACTCAACTCATATTGCAAGTGCCAATAAACTGCAGAACCAACAAATACCACTAGTAATAATTTCTTTCCAACAATCGTACTAAACTTATTATTACATTTTTTTTTCACATACAATATTATAATATTATATATTTTTTTACAAGCAAGGCAATTACGTGTTATAATAAAAACATTGTCACTTTAAAGTAGTAGAATGCGTCAAAGGAGAGAAAGTTGTTGAGAGCCATGATCACTCACTTTTTAAAGAGATATGCTTCAAAGAAGAGGAAGTTGTGAAGAGTCATGACCGCTTACTTTTTGAAGTGATATGGAATATAAATGAAGCAAAATTGTTGTATGTCTCAGAGAATTCTCATAAATAATCAATCGAATGAAATTGAATAGAATCATTAAAGATAAAACCATGGCCACTTTAAAGTAGTAGAATGCTTCAAAGAAGAGGAAGTTGTGAAGAGTCATGACCGCTCACTTTTTGAAGTGATATGGAATATAAATGAAGCAAAATTGTTATATACCTCAGAAACTTCTCATAAATGATCAATCGAATGAAATTGAATAGAATCATTAAAGATAAAACCATGGCCACTTTAAAGTAGTAGAATGCTTCAAAGAAGAGGAAGTTGTGAAGAGTCATGACCGCTTACTTTTTGAAGTGATATGGAATATAAATGAATCAAAGTTGTTGTATACCTCAGAAACTTCTCATAAAAGATCAATTGAATCAAACTTAATGAAATCATTAAAGATATAACCATTGTCACTTTACAGTTGTAGAATGCTGCAAAGGAGAGGAAGTTGTGAAGAGTCATGGCCGCTTACTTTTTGAAGTGATATGGAATATAAATGAATCAAAGTTGTTGTATACCTCAGAAACTTCTCATAAAAAATCAATTGAATCAAACTTAATGAAATCATTAAAGATATAACCATTGTCACTTTACAGTTGTAGAATGCTGCAAAGGAGAGGAAGTTGTAGAGTCATAAACGCTCACTTCATGAAGAGATATGGTATATAGATGAAGAAAAATGGTTGTATATCTCAGAAATTCATCATAAATAACTAACTGAACTGAATAGAATCATGAAAGATAACAAAGCCCTTCTGGTTCTACAGCAGTAGAAAACTGCAAAAGAGAGGAAGTTGTGGAGAGCCTTGAATGAACATGTCCTGCAGGGACATGGTATATAAAAGAAGAAGAATGCAGGCATATCTCAGAGAATTCTCATAAAGTACTCATTGAAAGAAACTGAATAGAATTATTTAAGATAAACCCCTTGTGATTTTACAGTTGTAGAGAGCTGCAAAGGAAAGAAAGTTGTGAAGAGCCATGATTGCCTACGACCTTAATGGACATGGCATATAAAAGAAGAAGAAAGCATGTATACCTCAGAGACTTCTCATCAATAACTAACTGAACCAAACTGAATAGAATTATCAAAGATAAACAAATCCATTTTGACTTTCAGTCAGTTAAGTGCCATACGCGATACACGCTTGGGCAATCATGTCTCGAAAGAGACATGACTGACCGGGCAGAAGATTAGCCAGCAGTAGGTTGCCATTGCTTTCTGTGGTAGACTTGTTGCCAACCAAGGCTATAGAACCCTGATTTCTCATTCCGAGCCAATATCCAATGCACCACAATGCATATTTTGACTTTACAGAAGTATAAAACTGCAGAGAAGAGGAAGCTGTAATGAGTCATGATCGCATACGTCCTGAAGAAACATACAGAAGAAGTATTTTCGCCGTGTAAAAGATATTTGTGCATTGTGGTGCAGTGGATATCAGCTTGGAATGAGAAATCGGGGAGCCGAGTTCGAATTCCAGCTGAATTCATTGCATTCACTTACGCACAAATACCCTTGGGAAAGGTATTAATCCATCTCTTCCTTCCAGCTATGGGTTAAATAACAGGACAGATTGGGTTCTATAGCCTTAGTCGGCAACCAGTCTACCGCAGAAAGCAATGGCAACCTACTGCGGGATAATCTTCTGCCCAGTCAGTCATGTCTCTTTTGAGACATGATCACCCCAAGTGTGTATCACGTATGGCACTTGACTGACTGAAAAGATATTTACCCTTGTACTTTAGAGAAGATAAAAAGAAATCAATTGATACAAGATTGAAAATTGCTCAATTTTCCGAGAGAAAATAATTTTAGTTTTTATCTTTAAATGTCGTCTTTTTTCTCTCACACTTTAAGTATGTTTTGTTTTTTGTTAGGTTTACTTGATGATTTATATTTTATGTTTATTTTTCTTGTGTCATTCGTACCAGACAATTCAGTGCCAGAGATTTAATGATGACAGCAACAACAATGAAAAAACAAAAAATCTTTTCCGAAAAATGTTGTCAAAACTGTGAAAACAAAGAAAAATATAAAATAATATTTTTTTTCTTTTTGTGCTTTTGTTTATTTTCAAAATGGTGGAGTAAAAAAGTAAAAAATATAGTTGTCTTTCCTCGGGCTGGTAGGAAAGAATATGCTTTGATGTGATGTGTACAAGAATTAAGTCCAAAACTTCTCTCTTGGAAAATTCCACCTATACTTTAATTTTGCTTTTATCTTCAAAGATTAAGCTTCTTATTTCATTTTTTTAACAGCTTCCTAAGTCGAATTTCCTTTAGAGAATCTCAAAATAAGCTTCCTTTAGTTCAAGTCTTCAGTAAATCTTTACACGTTTTACTTATATATATATATATATATATATATATATATATATATACATAATATATATATATGTATGGATATATATATATATATGTATGGATATATATATATATATATATATATATATATATGTATGTATGCATGTATATGTATATATATATATATACATATATATATATGTGTATGTATATATATGTATATATATATATGTATGTATGTATATATATATGTATATATATATGTATGTATTTATATATATTTGTGTATATATATATATATATATATATATATATATATATATGCATGTATGTATATATATATATATCCTCTACTCTAGGTCCCTTTCTATAAACAAAAACATATGACGAAACAAATCAGAAACGACCCTAAACCAGCTAAAATCAAACCACCTAAACCCATTAACCTTTCTTTCACTAATATCCGGGGCATTCGTACTAACTTTCCTAGTGTAGAAGCGTTCCTGCACAAAAAGTCACCTGACATCCTTGCGCTCTACGAAACTAACCTCAACTCAGCTATTCTCTCCTCTGACCTATCCATCCCTGGTTATCTTCCCCTCTTTAGGAAGGATTCCACTGTCTACATAGCTAGGGTTACTTCACTCGAATCTACTGACCACCAATACATATGTCTCCGCCTGTCTCTCCTCAGTTTGGTTAGTTACCTATTCTTTCTTTACCATTCTCCTTCCTCTCCTAACTGCTCCCTACTAGATAGCATTGCTGACGACATAGATAAGGCTATTTCCTACCACCCATTTGCCCACATATTTGTATTTGGAGACCTCAACGCCCATCACTTTGAGTGGCTCGAAAACACTGTTACTGATCCAGCGGGCATTCACGCCATGAACTTCGCTATTTCCCAATCCCTTACGCAAGTGGTGGACTTCCCCACTTGCTTCCCAAGCACTTCCTTGGGTCATTACTCACTACTAGATACAGGTTTCACCTCTGCACCTGACGCCTGTCAAGTCTCACAACTTTGCCCTCTCGGCAACTCCAAACACACTGTTGTCTCTCTCAGTATTTCTTTCCCCTCTCACTACCCCCAGGAGCCCTCTACCTATAGGACCTCCTACTTCTACCAAAAAGCTGACTGGGTGCCTTTCGCAATTTCCTCTGCGATGTCCCTTGGGGAAAAGTGTTCGATCTACCAGTTGATGACTGTGCCTCTGAGGTCTCGTCATGGGTCAAAGCTGGCATTGATGCCTTCATACCCACCAGGAACTATTGCCTAAAACCTCATTCCTCTCCATGGTTCTCTCCTGCCTGCTCAGCCACCATTGCCCACAGGAACCATTACTTCCGTCTATTTTGGAGACAGTCATCTGATCAAAATAGGCGCCTATTCACGTCTGCTTGAAATGAGTGCAAAAGAACCCTAAATGACGCCAAACGGTTGTTTGCTGAGAGAATGCAACAGCGCATAGCTGACCACAAGTTCAGCTCTAAGGACTATTGGAGGATTTTCAAACGAGTGCTGAACAATAGCAAATCCTCAATATCTTTAATCCATGAATTTGAGGTTCTCACGTCATCTGCGGACAAAGCTGAGTGCTTTGCCCGCAGATTCTCATCCAACTCCACATTTGATTCATCTGGAGTACACCCACCCGACTTCCCTATTAGAACTGAGGCCAAACTGCACGACGTATATATTACCCCGGCAATAGTAACCCGAGTAATTTTGAAACTTGACCCCCATCGTGGAGACGATGAAATCCCGGTGATAGTCCTTAAGAGGTGTGCTCCTGAACTTTCTCCTGTCCTCTCTAAACTGTTTAACTACTGCCTTTCTGCTTCCTGCTTTCCTGCATGCTGGAAGTTCTCTTCAGTTGTTCCTGTATTTAAGAATTGTGGTGAACCCTCGGACCCATCCAACTATCACCCTATCAGTCTTCTACCAATATTATGAGGCCATAATCAATGCTGAAATAGTTCAACATCTTACTGTCCATAAACTCTTCTCTGGCAGGCAATATGGCTTCCGCTTTGCCAGGTCCACGGCCAACTTGCTAATAACCGTAAAGGAGTACATGCTCCAGGCCCTTGATGAGTCTGACGAGGCTCACACAGTTTCTCTGGACATCTCCAAGGCTTTTGACAGGTTTTGGCACTCTGGCCTTCTATGCA
The DNA here is from genome assembly GCA_037127315.1 of Ascarosepion bandense. Classification (NCBI taxonomy): domain Eukaryota; kingdom Metazoa; phylum Mollusca; class Cephalopoda; order Sepiida; family Sepiidae; genus Ascarosepion; species Ascarosepion bandense. The sequence goes on along the minus strand of JBBBDQ010001942.1, from coordinate 578,978 downwards.
ATCTACGGGGTTACGGTATTGCCAGTTGCCTGCTGGACCTAATCCAATCTTTTTTAAATAACCGCAAAATGAAGGTCGTTTTGAATGGGCATGCCTCTTCATCCTACAGCACAAATGCTAGTGTCCCACAGGGCTCTATCCTCGGCCCAATGTTCTTCCTTATTTTCATCAAAGACTTCCCAGATGAGATCAAGAGTCACGTAGGCATCTACGCAGATGACACCACAATATACTCCCGCACCAGTAAGAAACCTGTCATGGCGGATAGACATAATCTCACTACTGACGTTGAACTGAATCTACACTCTGTGGTGAATTGGGGCAAGAAGTGGCTTGTCAACTTCAATGCATCTAAGACCAAGCTGTTGTCTGTCAACCATCACAGGCAACCTCTCCTGCCTCCCATAAGCATGGACCCAGCGATTCTCCCTGAGAGCAATACACTGCACCTCCTCAGACTTACCCTCTCCTCTGACCTCAAATGGAACCACTATATCAAATCCATAGCTAAATCTACTGCTAAGAAGGTTGGGTCACGATGTCGATCCAGGATGTTTTTTCCGCCTGAATCCATCCTACATATATACAAGTCAACCATCCGTCTGTGCATGGAGTACTGCTACCATTTATGGTCAGGTTCCCCTGCCATTCTCCTCAGTGTTCTCAACAGGCTCCAAAGCGTGATAGGTACTGATCTGGCAGCTTGACTGCAGCCACTTCCCCACCGACAAAATGTGGCCTCCCTTTGTCTGTTCTATAAATACTTTCATGGCTTCTGCTCAGACGAACTTAAGTCACTGGTGCCTCCTCAACAGGTGTTTACTCGTGCAACCAGACTGGCAACTGGGTCCCACCCATTCACAGTTAGGTTAGCCAAATGCAGACGACAATTCTACTCCTGCAGCTTCTTCTCCCACACTTCCCGCCTGTGGAACTCGTTCCCATATTCTTGCTTTCCTGATGGCAACAACCTCCAGAAATTTAAATGCAATGTCAATACTCATCTATTAACCACTGGACTCTAGCACTCTCCTCACCCGTATATCCTTCCCTTTCTCTCCACCTATGTATCTGTCATCACACCTGCATTCTCATCTTTCTATTGCTCCTTTCTAACTAGTTTGTACTCCTCACTCTTTTCTAATTAATTTTTTTACAGTTAAGTAGCCCCTTGCTCATCAGTGGCATTTCCGCCTTGCTCGGGATGAAATGATTAAAAAAAAAATATATATATATGTGTGTGTGTGTGTGTGTGTGTGTGTGTGTGTGTGTGTGTGTATATAAAGGGTTTCCATAAAGTCAATATATATATATATTGTATTGATTAATATATATATATTAGTCATCCACATACAAGCTTGTTTCGCTGTATCACAGCTCATCAGTATGGCTACATGCATCCACTTGCTTCTGGCTGGGATCGAAACTCGACTGATTTGGTGTCAGTCGGAGTCGCTACTCCCTAAGCCATCGACGCATGGAATCAGAGAAGGGAAATTTCAACATGTTGTATATAAGCAGTGTATACACATGCCAGTCACCAAAAGAACTCAATTCATTTCTGAAGAGTCACGCATATAGCAGAAGTGGAAAACGTTTTTAAAATTTTCCTCTCCAGAGAGCTCAATCATAATGAGAGCATAATATATTAATGTATATATATAAAGGGTGTCCATAAAGTTTGTGATAGAAATAATTTGTAAAAATGATTAGAAAGAAGTAAATCTATATTTTTAAGATTTTATTGAAATTTTATTTAAGTTTCCACATGTCCTCCATCATTAGCAATACAAAGGGTAATATGATATTGTAGTTCACAGAAAACATTTGCCAACTGATTTAAAGTCATGCCTGACATAACATTAGTTATTTTAGCTTTCAAATCTTCTAACGAACTAGGTTTGGTTGCACACACAATTGTATTTACATGTCCCCATAAAAAAAATCTAATGGAGTCAAATCTGGTGAATGTGGAAACCAGTAAAATGGTCCATCCCTTCTGATCAATCTGTTAGGAAATTCCTGATTTAGAAACTGTCTAACATGCAGAGCAAAGTGACAAGGAGCTCCATATTGTTGAAACATTAAAATCTATGACATCTTTTTACAGAATATTTCTATCAGAAATACAAATAAAGTTATAAATTTTTTAAAGTGCACACGGACTTTATGAACAGCCTATATATATATATATATATATATATATATATATATATATGTTTAATGCAGAGAATTTGTCGCTTTAACTGAGCAGGTTCATGCCAACTTTGAAGTTTTATGAGGACACCATTATGATGGCATCACTCATCAGGGGTGGTCTTTTATTTCTGTTGAGTTAAAGTGACAAATTCTTTGCATGAAACCTGTCAACACAATATATATGTATACATATAGGTATACACAGAAGTACATATATAAATATATTTCTGGTGTTAACAAAACAGTGCTTGATGTAATATAACTAAGCTATAAGGATATATTAATAAATATATACATCAACCTACATCTATATCACGACTTGAAGTTTCATCACTTGATGAGTCCATAGTGGATGAAACTCTGAGTTGTGCTATTGACATAGGATAATATATATACACTCAGTCAGTCAGTTAAGTGCCATACGTGATACACGCTTAGGCGATCATGTCTCGAAAGAGACATGACTGACTGGGCAGAAGATTATCCCGCAGTAGGTTGCCATTGCTTTCTGCGGTAGACTGGTTGCCGACCAAGGCTATAGAACCCAATCAGTCTTGCTATTTAACCCATAACTGGAAGGAAGAGACGGATTAATACCTTTCCCAAGGGTATTTGCACGTAAGTGAATACAATGAATTCAACTGGAATTCGAACTCGGGTCCCCAGTTTCTCGTTCTGAGCCAATATCCACTGTACCACAATGCACCTCCTATAGGACGTGCATTGTAGTAAGGATATGTACACTACCGGCCATAATTATTAGGCCACCCTAGTTTTTTTTTTAAATATGGATTTCATACTATTTTTAGTGGATAATTCTAAATGAAAATAAAATGGTTCTTTTGTTATTATTATTTTGCAAAATTTTACGCAAGGAAGCAAAGATGAACTTGTTTGAATCACCCTAAATTTTCTTCATTCTTTCATTGATGAAACTGCAATATAGATAATTATTAAATATTTATAAATTCATTTAATGCACATGTTATAGTGCAGTATTAACAAAAGAACCATTTTATTTTCATTTACAATTATTTACTTGGCAATAAATACTAAAAAATAGTATGAAATACATCATTTTTTTAAAACACTGGGGTGGCCTAATAAGTATGGCCAGTAGTGTATATATATATATATATATATATACACACTACTGGTCAATTAGAATAGAAGCTATCTACATCAAACAGTTTAAACCTAGCCTAAATAAAATAAATTTCGACACCTCTACTAACATACTTCAATGCCTATAATCAACGGGAGAGGTCATAGTTATACTTACCCCCTACACCATAGTAGCAGCAGTTCCCAGACCAATCCCTCATGCCACTATACACTCAATTGACCAAAAACCCACTACCACCATTCCTTCTCAGCCTACAGCCATGTGCAACACAAAAAATGGACCTGTCTAATTTTCTCTGTATAACTCCACTCTGTTGATAATAATTTAAATATTCTATGTTCACTGAACATTAAATGTTCATCCTTTGATAATGGCTGATGTAAGCCGAAAGCTCAGACCTGATAAAAAAATCAACAATTATTGCGATTTCTTGTCGTCTTGCCATGACAACACTATTGAGCTAATCAGATCATACGAACGGATCTTACACAAAATAAAGAGACAGAACTTGTCTATATTATTCAATGAAACCTGTATTGATATATATATATATATATATATTTACATACGCTCTATCTCTGATATTGAGCACTTTATCCTATAAATATAGCACACCTTAAGACTATATTTAGTCATATATATATATGTATGTATATATATATATATATATATATATATACATTTAGAATTCAGCCGATTATGCAAACTTGGTTTCAACCTTGCGGTATCTTCATGCATTTTATATTAATTGATTTTCAAACGTTTTTTTCAAGTGCATAACAGAAACTTTCTGAATGTATAACAGAAAAATTAAAATAGAGAAGCTGGTCAAGATTTCTAAGCATTATCTTCCATGTCTGTCTAATCCTAAAATATATTTTCTGAGATGTTTACATCCAGACATTATTTTGAACCTTTTATTTAGCATGCTATACACACACACACACACACACACACACACACACACACACACATATATATACATAATATTCACTTAGCATTTATAACAGAAGTATGTTTTAAAGTTTATATATATATATATATATATATATATATATATATATATATATGCATACATATATATATATATATATATATATATATATATATATATATCCTCCTTCTACCAAATGCCCATAGCTCAGAGGTAGAATTGTCAACTGACGCTAATTCGGTCAAGTTTCAATCCTGGGTTAAAAGCAATCGTAGTCTAACCATACTGATACAGTGAAACAGATCTGTCTGTGTATGACTGTATATAGTCTCTCTCTCACCGGTGTGACGTGGCTTCCCTGTGTCTCTTCTATAAATACTTTCATGGCTTCTGCTCCGATGAACTTAGATCACTGGTGCCCCCTAGGTTCGAATTTGCATGAGATACTAGATTAGCAACTAGATCCCACCTTTTTACAGTGAAACCGATAAAATGCAACCGCAACTTCTACTCCAACAGAAACAAGACGAATGGAGATCCTTACTTCAAGCTTGCGCCCGGCAGGACTCTCAACTCTCTAACTTAACTGTCTTAACTGACTCACTTGTTAACTGACTCTATTTATTTAATATGAATCCGGAAATCCGGAAATCCGGAAATGCTTTAGACCACCGGTGACAAACACCGGCGACTGTAAGTCTGAAATTTCAGTTATCTTTTTTTTTATCTTAATAAGGCTTCCGCCAGAAAAGGCTTAATGTGTGGTCAAGATACAGTAAAGGACAGCCTTTGACCGGGTCATCGAAAACCTACCTGCTGAACTTCATCACTGAGTCAAATATTTACCGGAGGACAATTTTCCTCATCAAAGAAAAAGCGTTTATTTATTTATTTTTTTCCTCTTCTTTTTCACTTTTGTTAAATATGTTTTTAAACTATTTTCTATTCTAATCTATTTTCTATTTTAATCTATTATAATAAAATACATATATGTCTAGTTATCGTGTCACAAAAGAAGAAGACAACAATGACATTAATAAGGCACTTCCACTGACTCCTAAAAATTAACGTCAGTAAGTACAATGTTCCTTTATTGCTTGACCTTCTTTTTCACTTTCTTGCCATCCATAAAAAAAAAAGACTATCCTGTTAATCTTTTCTTCATAAATACAAACTCTGGATTCTCTTAACTCCATACGACACTTTTTGAATATTTACACATTTAATAATTTCACTTCTTACAAAACTGATATTTTTCTGTTCTGTTAATAAGATTCTACTCATTCTACAGACAAAACACATTTATTTTTTCTGACCTTCAACTTTCTAATAATCTTAAGTTGTAAAGAGTTCGGTTATGTTTGGCACAAAGCCAATTTAATAAACATGCTCGAGCTCCCTACTTCACTGTCAAATGTAGTGATTGGGGAAACATGTCAATAACAAAATCAAGATACATAACGATTTATATATATATATATATATATATATATATATATATATAAAATTATATAGTTATGTGTCAATTGTACATTGCGACATGGAAATGTACAATTGATACATAATTATATAATTATATTAAGCTCTATAATACTCATTATATTGAGCACTGTTTATAATAAAATAAATGCCAGAGCACTCAAAATAAAAAAAAACCTTGAGTTCTCTTCACCTGGAATTATATATATATATATATATATCCATCAGTCAGTTAAATGTCATATTGTCATATGTAGTACATGTTTGAGTTATCATGTTTAAAAAGAGACATGATCACTCGTGATTTCCTGCAGTAGGTTGCAATTATTTTCTGTGGTGAACTGGTTGCCAACCAAGGATATAAAACCAAATCTGTCATGCTATTTAATCCATAGCTGGAGGGAGACATGACAGATTCATACCTTTCCCAAGATTGTGTGCATGTGAATGCAATGAATTTAACTAGAATTTGAACTCATCTCTTCAATTTCTTGTTCTGAACTAATATCCACCACACCACCACACACATCCAACATATATATATATATATATATTTTTAATCATTTCACCTCGAGCAAGGCAGAAATGCCACTGATGAGCGGGGGGCTACATAACTGTAAATGATTAATTAGAAAAGAGTGAGGAGTACAAACTAGTTAGAAAGAATTAATAGAAAGATGAGAATGCAGGTGTGACGACAGATACATAGGTGGAAAGAAAGGGAAGGATATACTGGGGTGGGGAGAGAGCTAGAGTCCAGTGGTTAATAGATGAGTATTGACATTGCATTTAAATTTCTGGAGGTTGTAGCCGTCAGGAAAGTAAGAATATGGGAGCGAGTTCCACAGGCGGGAAGTGTGGGAGAAGAAGCTGCAGGAGTAGAATTGTCGTCTGCATTTGGCTAACCTAACTGTGAATGGGTGGGACCCAGTTGCCAGTCTGGTTGCACGAGTAAACACCTGATGAGGAGGCACCAGTGACTTAAGTTCGTCCGAGCAGAAGCCATGAAATTATTTATAGAACAGACAAAGGAAGGCCACATTTTAATGGTGGGAAAGTGGCTGCAGTTGAGCCGCCAGATCAGTACCTATCACATTACAGACTCTCCTTTGGAGCCTGTTGAGAACACTGAGGAGAATGGCAGGGGCACCTGACCATAAATGACAGTAGTACTCCATGCACAGACAGATGGTTGACTTGTATATATGCAGGATGGATTCAGGTGGAAAAAACATCCTGGATCGACATAGTGACCCAACCTTCTTAGCAGTAGATTTAGCTATGGATTCAATATAGTGGTTCCATTTGAGGTCTGAGGAGAGGGTAAGGCCGAGGAGGCTTAGTGTGTTGCTCTCAGAGAGAATCGCTTGATTCATGCTTATGGGAGGCAGGAGAGGTTGCCTGTGATGGTTGACAGACAACAGCTTGGTCTTAGATGCATTGAAGTTGACAAGCCACTTCTTGCCCCAGTTTGCCACAGAGTGTAGATCCCGTTCAAGGTCAGCAGCAAGATTATGTCTGTCCACCATGACAGGTTTCTTATATATGTCCAATTCATAAGTATACATATATAAATCATAAGCACTCTTTCTTTGAAACTCATCTAAAATATCAAGCCACTCTTTCTAAATATTTCTGGGAATTAAAAGACAGAAACCTCTTCCCACATATTGAATGGAACATTATTGTTAAATCTCAAAACTCTAATAGTTTCAGAAAAATTGTAATTTATGCTTAGATGAAAAAAATTAAAATAATTAAATTTAAAAAAAAACTAGCCAATGAAAGGGTATGATTTACAAAACTGAGAGAAGTTAACAAACCACTGTGAAAAGTCTTTTTCTGATATATAGAGAAAGAAAACGTTTGTGTGTTTGTTTGTTTCAAGGTTTAATGACCTATCAATCCGTATGCGATCATTTAAGGTTGTAACCAATGATTATTTTTGGTTAAGGTTATTTTAATTTTACAACGTTTTTATTTTCGAGTATCAAGATTCATTGGGATTTGTTTTTAAGGGCAGGGTTCCCAAGTCCTACGCTTGTTATTTAACCCATACCTGGAGGGAAGGGACGGATTAATACCTTTCCCAAGGGTACCAGTGCTTAAGTGAATGCAGGGTATTCAACTGGGATTCGAACTCGGCTCACCGATTTCTCTTTCCGAGCCGATATCCACTATACCACAATGCACATCCGTCACTATACGCTTACAGCACCTGGTATTCCCAAGCGGTCACCCATCTAAGAACTGACCAGGCTCAATGTTGCTTAACTTCGGTGATTGAGCGAAAACCGGTGTATTCAACGTGATAGGCCGTAAGCCATAGAAAGAAAACATAATCAGTTAGATGGGAGCAAGAACAGATATCACATTGCCAAGAGGTGACAAAAGAATTTTCAATCTGCCAAGATGTGACAAAAGAATTTTCAATCTGCCAAACTCAACAAGCCTCAATGGCATACTTTCTCTCTCCTTTTCTTTCTTGCGTGCTATTTCCTTTATCTCTTTTTCTTCATCCTCACCATTCTTGCTGTCAACAAAGAAATGTTATCTCAGATAAATGAGATCATTTTTAAATGCCATCTTAAAAATAGATTTTAATTTTAAATAAGATTTTACTTTACTCTATTCTTACTATCATTTAGTGTTGATTATTTTTTTTAAAAATTTGGTTTGAATATTATTTTCGTGTTTATTACTTGCTGAGGGAATTGGGATTTTGTTTTTGTGTTTTATATATAAGCTTGTATATGTGTATATTTATTTTATATGTATGTATATTTTGTTTGCATATGTGCATATCAGTCAGTTAAGTGTCATATGTGATACACGCTTGGGTGATCATGTTGAAAGAGACATGACTGAGTGGGCAGAAGATTATCCCACAGTAGGTTGCCATTGCTTTCTGCTGTAGATTGGTTGCCAGCCAAGGCTATAGAACCCAATCTGTCCTATTGTTTAACCCATAGCTGGAAGGAAGATACAGATTAATACCTTTCCCAAGCGTATTTGCGCATAAGTGAATACAATGGATTCAACTGTAATTCGAACTCGGCTCCCCGGTTTCTCATCCTGAGCCGATATCCACTGTACCACAACACACATGTGCATATAAGTTTTCAAAATTAGGGAGTCGTTACTTATGGAGCTTAAAATACTTTCATCCATGTTTGTATGATCCTAATATGTATTTATAGGTATGATTACATCTGAATATTATTTCTGATCTTTCATTTAGTAATTCTTTTTGTTCTGGAAGAAACATAATAGCTAGCCTTTCCTCCTGACACAGTCTGCATACATTGCCACTGTTGTATGGTTTGGCTATTTTTACTATGATCTAAATTATTGTAAAAAATTCTCACTCTTCCCGCCTGTGGAATTCCCTTCCATATACTTGCTTTCCCTACAGCTACAACATCCAGGAATTTAAATGTAAGGTCAATAGGCATCTCTTATCACACTAACTCACATCCATTCTCTCAAACTCTCTTCCCATCTACCCCACTCCCATCCTTGGTATCCTCATCTGTCTATCACCCTCCTCCCGACATTTCTTATAACTAACCACTCTTTCTCATCACTTTCCCCTATGTAACCCTCTGCACAACAGTGGCAGTGGAATGCCTTCCTTGGGGTGAAATGATTAAAAAAAAAAATCACCTGAAAATATTAAAAGGTTGAAACCTAGTTTGAAGGAATAACTTATTTCTAAATGAAAAGTATTCAAAAGTTCTACAATATAATTGTATTGAACATTTTTTCATACAACTGTATACTGGTCTAATTTAATTATGAACAAAAAGTAACTAATTAACATATATATATATATATATATATATATATTTTTTATAAGCGTTTCACCCCAAGCAAGGCATGTCACTGCCACTACTGCGCAGGGGGCTACATAGAGTGGAGAAAGGATGATTAAATATAGGAGATGTCAGAGGGTGAGTGATAGGCTGGTAGAGATACCGAGAATGGTTAAATTTGGAAATGTCAGGGGGTGAGTGATAGGCGGCTAAGGATACCGAGAATGAGGGTTGGGTAGATGAGAATGTTCTGAGAATAATTGGGAGTAAGAGTGATAGGAGGTGTCTATTGACCCTACATTTAAACACCTGGATATATATATATATATATATTTCATTTGTAAACAAGTTATTATGCAACCTAGGTTTTTACCATGTGTTGTCTTCAGGTGATTTGCAATAACTGACTTACCAGTTTTTTTAAAACACTCACGTAGCAGAGATTTTTATGAACATGCAATTTTCAAAATTATAAAAGTTATAATGTTTTCATCCATGGTTGTATGACCCCTAATAGGTATTTTATGGTATAGTTACACTTAGTCATAATTTCTGTTCTTTCATTCAATAATTCATTTTTGTTTGGGAATAACATAATAGCTAACTTTTCTTCCTGGCAAAGTTTACATATTTTGCCACCATTGTAAGGCTTGGCTGTTTTCACTATACCCTGGATCTTTTAATCTCAATTTCTACGTTAACCCGAGGAGGTTATACCTTTAAAGTATTTTGGCGTTAATATTAGTTACATTTTTTATCTGCTTCTAGCTTTTAATTATTAGAATTTAAACTGGGTTCATTGTCCCTGGAGATGTGTAGAAACTCTATTAATTCACTTCTTTTAAGTAATTGTCCCAACATAGAAGTGATATGGAATTTGCAATTCAAATCAGCCTTTGGATGATAAAATTTTGTGTTTATTAAACTTTCAATATAGCTGAATTTGTTTAGTGTTCAAGTTGATCTCTTGACTCTAAATGAGAATTTTGAAGTGTTTCTGCTGTCTTAATACATCATATATTAGAATTTATTGGAATTTTTTTTTTTTTAATCATATCACCCCGAGAAAGGCGGTAACGCCACTGATGTGCAGGGGGCTACGTAAGAGTGAAAAGATTAGAAAAGGGAAGGCCGGAAACCACATCCTAAACAGGGAACAAGGGATGAGCCTCTACACATGTTCAATAGGTGTGGGTGGAGTGTGAACCGGACAATAGTTTAGTCTATCTACTCCAATTGAAAAAAAAAAATAAATAAATAAATAAATAAATAAAAATAAGAAAAAAAAAGAAAAGTGAAAAGATTGGAAAAGAGAAAGCCGGAAACCACATCCTAAACATGGAACAAGGGATGAGCCTCTACACCTGTTCAATAGACAAGGGTGGAGTGTTAGCCTAGCGCATAATTTAATTTTTAAAGCACCAACTGATGTAAAATGGATATCCCCTTAGGGAGGTCCCATGCCTTCAGTGACAACTTGGTGCTACTATAGGGTGAGCTCTATACATTGAGCACTGTTTTATTAACACCTGAATAGTAATACTATACATATGTGCACCTTCATATACATATTTATTAATTTATCTAAATGAATAAAGAATGAAGAAAAATTGACAACGTTCAAAACATTAATTTCTCCAGCCCATATACATTTCCTTATTTTTTTTTTTTTGTTAAACACAAAGGACTGACCATAAGGCTGTAAAGGACCATACCTTAACTTTTAATGTTAAATCTGTCTATAAAATTTTCAACGTCCATTAATCACCTCTATTCTCTATCTCTTCCCTCTTTTCGTTCAAATTCTAACTTACAACTCTTATTTCCCATTTCCCATTTGAGGTCTGTTGTGAGAGTTAACCCGAGGAGGTGCTCAAAAATCTTTAAGGTATTTTGGCATTAATATTAGTTACATTAGTTACCTCTCACACACAATTCACCAAAAACAAGATAAAGAATTTCCATTTTCTTTTCACACTACCCAATGAGACATTGTCCTTTCAATTTTGAAATAAAATGTACACTTTGTAGTACATGATAATTTGCACATGTTCTAAACTATAATTTATAATAAATATTTATTAATTCATATCACTATATACATATACATATATATATATATATACATACATATATATATATATAGAGAGAGAGAGAGACAGAGAGACACACACACACACACACACACACACACACACACACTAAATCTAATATATATAAAGTGTTGGGAAATCAGTTAATCTATAATGCCGGACCATACCAAAAGATTAAAACCATGGTAGCGTAATCAACCGGTTTTCCTAATTTTAATATTTTTCAAGCTCTGCATGTTAAATGTATATCTTTTATTTTTTCTTTAAATGTGTATTTTCGTTGTGGTGCATTGGATATCGGCTCGGAACGAGAAATTGGGGAGCCGAGTTCGAATTCCAGCTGAATTCATTGCATCATTGCATTCACTTTTTTCGCAAATATCCTTGGGAAAGGTATTAATCCGTCTATTCCTTCCAGTTATGGGTTAAATAACAGGACAGATTGGGTTCTATAGCCTTGGTCGGCAACCAGTCTACCGCAGAAAGCAATGGCAACCTACTGCGGGATAATCTTCTGCCCAGTCAGTCATGTCTCTGTCAAGACATGATCGTCCAAGCATGTATCACGTATAGCACTCAACTGACTGACTGACTGGTCTAATTTGACTCTCAGCAATAACTGTTAAATATGTATATATATATATATATATATATATTTTAAACGAAATGGAAATTTTGTATCTCAAACACACACACACACACACACACACACACACACATATATATATTTTCTAAACATACACTGTTAATATAAGTGACAATGAATGTCTATTATGTTTAATCATGAGCTGTTCTAAACATCGTATTTTGGCTTTAATTTCAGGTGAAAATAAAAACAAAAATTCTTCAACATTTGGATAATTTTTTAAGTTAGTTCTAAGCTTTCGGCTCACATGAGCCATCTTCAGAGAGGTTACAGGGATGTTAACATAAAAAATATCCACCATGAAAGACGATTTTATCTTGTGTTGACATAAAACTTTGCTAAGCAATGACAACAGTCACCAAATAGCCAAAATACAAAGTTTAGAATGGCTCATGATTAAATATAATTGACATTCATTGTCTCTTATATTTAACAGTATATGTTTAGAAAATTATCTGCTGCCTCGATATACTATATAGATATATATATATATCAGCATGCAGTGTGAATCTCATTTGTGTAAAATCCTTTGTACAATAAAGACGGAAGCTGATGATGGGTCGCCTGAAATAGGCTTATACTTCCAATTTACCATAAAATAACGTGTCTGCCTTAATTCTTCTTATATATATATATTAATCATTAATTCCAGCCTTGCACATTTATAAATCTACCATTCTTTTATTCATTGTTATTGCTATTGTAGTATGGTTGTATGGTAGGGTTACCAGTATGGTTTTGATGTGGTTGTGATACTAACAAACAAAGACCAGGTTCATACATACCATACCATCACTTTTATTATTTTTGTTGTTGACTCCATCGGTACATATTTTTGTTTGTTTAGTGAACACCAAAATAGCGTAAAGTGATGAAACTTTATGCTATTTTGGTGTGTAGGTTATAAAAGGTTTCATAGAAATTGTTCTGGTATTTGCTTTGTGTGAATTGCCATTTTGAATTAGGCATTTTTTGTATCTCTTTTCTTGTGTTGGGATTATTTTTAACACATCATCTTTCTGGCTTTGGTGTTTGTCGAATGTTCAATGACTTGAAGCATAGTTTCACACACATGTGTGGCTGAGAGTGAAAAGAAGCAAAGAGGATTATACACATGGTTTTTTTGTTTTATACTGTCATGACTCCTATGCATTTCTGTTTTGACTTTGGCAGAAGCATTAGTGATTGGTTGGTTTCTACATAACATCAGCTGACCAAGTAAACTATATTCAGGTCATAGAAAAAGAAGGAAAGGATATTGTGTAGAGAGAAAAAGAGAGAGATAGTTTCTCTGTTATTCTATAAATAAAGAGTATATTTCAATACATTTTTACTACTATCGCCACACTATCTTAAATGGCTTAGAAGTCTTGCAATATATCTCGAGATTTTCAACAAAACTCAAGGAAGGTTTTTAATGTTATTGGTCCTGACATGTCATCTCAACAAGTTACTTACTCACCACTGTGACAAGGCTTCCCTCTGTCTTTTCTATAAGTATTTTCATAGTAGTTGTTCTACATTGACTACATGAATTTAATTGTATTACTAGATTGGCAACTAGATCTAATTATTTTACTACTGAAATAGCAAGAGAGGGAGCTAGAATTTCTATTCTAATTGTTTCTTTTCTCACATGTGAAGATCTCTTCCATTTTCTTCCTTCCCTGTCAGCTTCAAATTCACACCTCTGAAGCTGATCTCGGAAAGAGATTGAAAATACTTGGGAACATTGAGAAATAAATAATAATAACATCTGCCTACATTACAGCTCATTTCTGACATCTTTCAATTATATTATGTGAAAGATTATACATGAGTATGAATGGATTTTTATTAAAAATAAGCAGACACAATGTTTGCAATTTATTTAATCTGACATATATATATAAGTGAAATGATATGACAGAGTGTAAAAAGTTTACTTGTGATGTGTTTCAGCCCTCAGGACTTCATCTGACTAAATTTTTTAAATTTAGTTCAATGAAGTCTTGAAGGCCAATATATGTCACAAGTAAACTTTTACCACTTTGTCATACAATATCCAAAATACTGTTCTTGATATATAAAAATGTATATTGTTATCTCATATATACATATATATATATATATATTTGTTTGAATATTATTTTTAATTGATACTCATATTTGAGTAGCTATTCTTTTTTAATCAAACAGTATATTTATTTATTTATTTCTACCGGCCTGATTATTTATGAGATATTTTGTAATGAAAATTCAGCAGGATTCAAACCTGCAACCCCTAACAACATAGGGAAAGCCACCAATTGATCTATGTTGTTAGGGGTTGCTGGTTCAAATCCTGCTGAATGACTCATATTTTAATAACAAAATTTTTTGTAAATAATCAGGCCGGTAGAAATATATATAAATAAATATAGTGTTTAATTAAAAACAGAATATCTACTCAAATAAAAGTATCGATTAAAAACAATGTTCAAACAAATAAATTAAATATGTTGGGTGTTCAATTCATTTTGTTATATATTGTCATCTGCAGACATATCTGTTTCACTGTATCACAGCTCATCAGTACGGTTAGACATCTGATTGCTTTTAGCCAGGATTGAAACCCAACTGAACTGATGTCAGTCGTTGATTCTACCTCTGAGCTATGGGTGCTCACTAGAAGGAGGCAGGCTTTTAGCTTGTGATATACCATGTGGACACACACCAGTAACTAAGAGTGTTCTAATTCATTACTGAATGAACGATGTGTGGATGCTAGAGTAGCTACTGTTTTTCCAAAGTCTACCATTCTTCCAGAGTGTTCAATCATGCTGTGTGAGCATATATATATATATATATATAGAACTCTATATAAATATTGAATGATTATTTGGGTTACTTTTGAAGGGAACAGCTTTCTGCAAACTAAATATATTTCAAAATGTTTCTTTTAAATTGCCTTTTTTTTATTACCACCTCTTATATGCTTTATTTAACTTTTGCGCAAGATTATCTTACTCAAGAAGAAATTTCTTTGCTTCCAGTCTGTTCATGCTTACCTAAAATGTCAAAGTTGTCTCTGTCGGAATATTCCAGAATCCCAAGGCAAAATTTCCCTTGGTTTTGGACAGAGAAAGACATCAAAGACTTCGGTGCCAATCATGTTTCTTTTACTGAAATTTCTCTTCTTGAATTCTTCCCATTGATGCCACAGTCTTTCATGTTAGGATCAAGCAAGACTCAAATCTTTGGACACTGTTGAGGTTAGCACCAATTTCATTTTATTTCTATCGTTCAGTTCTAAAACTTACCAAAACCCACTTCTTAGAACTTAACTGGATTTTATCTAATTTTAATGAATTTCAGCAAAGTTAACGGCAGCAATTCATCTGGAAATCTGAAAAAAAGTTTTTCCATTTGTAATTTTACTACTTTCTTCTCAGTTTGAAAACAAAATCTTTTTTTAATTAAATCCAATAAACTAAGTAATTAGTTGCAGAAAATAATGTTATTTCATGGCTTTAATAGTGTATGCACAGGAAGCATAGTGGTTATTCTGTCTTTCAAATTTGTGTTTCACGTGAAGCTCCTACTTAAAAATACTTATTAATAAAATTACTTTCCTTTAAAGTTTAAACTGAGTTTCTTTTTCTTTCAAATAAATACTTTTCATATGAACCTTGTACAGTACTTTAAAATATAATTAATAAAAATAATGGCTTTTTTTCTTAAAACAAGGTTATTTTGTCTTTTAAAAGTGTTTCATGTGAAACTTTTACTTAAAAATACTTATTAATAAAAATTGTTTCCCTTTAAAGTTTAAACTGAGTTTCTTTCAAATAAATGCATTTCATATGAATCTTTTTTAAAAAATATTAAAACATTTCCCTCACAGAAAAAATCATCAACTTTTTTTAAAATATTAATTAATAAAAATTAATTACATTTTTTTTATTAAAAGCCTTTTATTTTGTCTGTTTTAAATGATAATTATTTTGGTTAATATACTATGTGGCCCTATAAAATAGTGAACTTTTGAATGTGACCCTTGCACTGAAAAGTTTGCCTACCGCTGCTCTAGAACATCCAAGTGCAACATGTAAAGAGAGGAAAGTGTAATAATTCATAAAGTCTAGCTGCCTATTTGGGCTGGAGCTGCACAATCTTCTTAGTTCAAAAGTTTTTATATAGCCTTATAAGCAATCCATTATTTTCCATCCTTTTTTCACAAAACTGCAAGTCTTTTACTACTACTAATTATTTTCATGGCAAATGTGTAAAAAAAGTTACATTCCCTAGTTTCATCAATTCAAAAGTTTACAGCTAAGACCCACCCTGTCATGTACAGAGGCGTAAACCATCCTTATACCTTTTGGTAAGAAGGGAGTGCCATTCAGATAGCTTCTTCCTAATAGACACTCCCAAGTAGATGCTTCCCAACTACCACTATCATAATCTCTTCATATCTTGATTCAACTATTATCTGCCTTACATATCCTCATAATCTATAGTTTGTGTGTTTAGTGGCATATCAACTCCTTATGGGTCATTTCATGCCAAAATTTAATTTTCTTTGGAGCATAAGTAATTTTCTTTACAAAAATGTATTGATAGTAGATATTTAAAAAAATGTATTGTTGGATGTGAGTTGGAGTGCTGTGGATATCAGCTCAGAATGAGAAATCAGGGAGCCAATTTTAAATGCCATTTGAATTTCCTACATTCATTTATGCACAAATACCCTTGGGAAAGGTATTAATCCATCTCTTCCCTCCAGTTATGGGTTAAAAAACAGGACAGATTGGGTTCTTTGGTCTTAGCTGGAAACCAGTCTACCACAGAAAGTAATGCCAACCTACTGCAGGATAACCTTCTTCTCAGTCAGTCATGTCTCTTTTGAGACATGATTGCACAAGCATGTATCAAGTATGGCACTTAACTGATTGACTGATTGTCAAAAATGTATTGCTTTTAATTTATTTTTAAATGTTTGCTCGTAATTTTTTTTTTTAATGTATTGCTGGTAATTTAATGTATTGCTGCCTCGATATACTATATATATATATATATATATATATATATATATATCAGCATGCAGTGTGAATCTCATTTGTGTAAAATCCTTTGTACAATAAAGACAGAAGCTGATGATGGGTCGCCTGAAATAGGCTTATACTTCCAATTTACCATGAAATAACGTGTCTGCCTTAATTCTTCTTATATATATATATATATATATATTAATCATTAATTCCAGCCTTGCACATTTATAAATCTACCATTCTTTTATTCATTGTTATTGCTATTGTAGTATGGTTGTATGGTAGGGTTACCAGTATGGTTTTGATGTGGTTGTGATACTAACAAACAAAGACCAGGTTCATACATACCATACCATCACTTTTATTATTTTTGTTGTTGACTCCATCAAGACTGTTAGATGGTATTTTTATTATAAAAATCTATTCTTATACTTACATAGTTTGAGGATTAACTATTTGCCCATGACTGGGACTTTAACAGGTGCTGCTACTCCAAGTTAGGGTGGATCTGAGAACAACACCAATTAAGAGGTGGTTCCATGTTCCTCTTCTTCTTCTTCTATGTGTCCTGTCCCTTCAGGACGTAGGCGATCATGGATCTCCACGTCTCCCTATCCCTTGTGGCTCTTAGTATGTTTGCTCCTGTTGCTTCTGGCAACCCCCGTTCCGTCATCCACCTGATCAGACCCTGCAAATATGTTATCCGCTGCCTTCCTCTGTCTCTCCTTCCTTCTATCTGTTCAGTCAGTATCAGGTTCTCCAGGCTCTCCTTCCTCATTGCATGTCCCAGGAACTTCAGTTGTCTCTTCCTGATGCTCAGCATCAATTTCCTTTTTGTTGCCATTCTTTCTAACACTTCGTCGTTGCTTGGATGCTCAGTCCACGATATCCGTAGCATCCTTCTGTAGAACCACATTTCGGCCGCTTCCAGTTTTTTCCTCATTTTCGATGATATTGTCCAGCAGTCACAGCCATATTGAAGAACTGACATCACGTAGCAGTCTAGCACTCTTTTCTTCGTTTCTATTGAGATTTTCCTGTGTGTTAGTATTTTGCTCATCTTCTGGAACGCGTCCTTTGCCATGCCAATTCACCTTCGGATCTCCGTGTCGCACTTTCCATCTCCTGTTAGAACACTTCCTAGGTACTTAAATTCTTGGACTTGTTTGATTCTGTTATCCCCCACCTGTATTTGGCATTTTGGGTTGTATCTTTTGCTGATGACTATGCACTCAGTTTTCTTAAAGTTTATTTGTAGTCCCTTCTTGTCACTCTCCACTGCTACTTTCTGTATGAGATTTTGCAGTTTCCTTTCCGTGTCCGCAATCAGTACTGTATCGTCCGCGTATCTTATGTTGTTCAGGTTGTGGCCTCCAATAACAAATCCCTGTGTGTCATCTAGGGTTCTCAAAATATTCTCGCTGTATAGGTTGAACAAATCAGGTGAAAAGACACATCCTTGTCTTACGCCTTTTTCTATCTTTGTGTATCTACTGAGGTCGTTACCTGTCCGTATGCAGGCCGTTTGCTGCCAGTAGAGATTCTTGATTATTCTTATATCTTTGCCGAAAATGTCGAGGTTGCCTATCATTTCCATCAATTCTTTGTGTCGTATTTTGTCGAATGCTTTCGCGTAATCAATGAAGCATAGGTACAAGTCTTTCTTCATTTGTAATGCCCTTTTAGAGAGCATCCTAATCATGAATATGGCGTTCCTTGTTCCAGTGTCTTTGACGAACCCCGCACTGTTCCTGCCCTATCTCTGGCCTGATTCTGCTTCTCGCTCTATTCATCAGGATTCTGACAATCAGTTTTGTAATGTGACTCATTAAGCTGATAGTTCTGTGTAGTTCACACTCGTTTGCACCTGGTTTCTTCGGCAGTGCTATAAATATCGACTTGCATAGGTCGTCTGGTATTATTCCGCTGCAAAACCTCCAAATCAGAGGACTTGAAACCAGATGCTAATTAACATCATATCCAGGACCAGAAAAATTTGAAAATGAAAATATCTGGAAAATATGATTGTACTTAATGGAGTAGATAGATCTATCTATCGCCCGGTTCACACTCCATCCATGTCTATTGAACAGGTTAAGAGGCTCATCCCTTGTTCCCTGTTTAGGATGTGGTTTCCGGCTTTCTCTTTTCCAATCTTTTCACTATTACGTAGCCCCCTGCACATCAGTGGCGTTACCGCCTTGCTCGGGGTGATATGATTAAAAAAAAAACTTAAAGTCTTGTGAATTTCATAGATTTGTCAAGAGAGGATTTGGCTTTCAGCAACATTGCATTAAAACACCACTTGCTAGATGGTTATAATTTATTGTCATCATAATCTATAATTCTTACAATCATAAATCAAACCAATTTAGTACCTCTCTACTTTGAGTGGCTCTTGGGTCTTGTGAACAGTACCATGAAAAAAAAAGTCAGAAAAGACTGAATTATCACTGAGTGGGCAGGTATATTTTCAAAAGAAGCTACACTTGGTAGAGTTGTTATTTAAATTCTCCTAAGTTTTTATTTTGTATACCCTTTGCACTAAAATCCTTAGAAAAAGCATGACTCTTTATTTTCACTAGCTATGACTGAAATAGTATGTCAGACTGGGCTTTTAGCTTTTAGCTTTTAGCTTTGGTAAGACAACCAATCTAGGAGAGGGAAAATTCTGAAGTCATATCATGAGGGAGGAGGAGGAGCAGCAGCAAAAAATAGAAGATGTCAACATTCTATGGGATTAAACCATCTACACAGGCAGAAAAATTGAAACAAACAGGTCAGAAATTATTGTCAATTAACAAAAAGAAAAAGCTTGTCTACTAATTGATATGGCTTGTCCAGCAGATTGTAACATAGTAACGAAAGAATTCGAAAAACTATCAAAATATAAAGACCTGGAAATTGAAAACAATAATACTACCAGTGATAGTAGGTGCACTTGGAGTGATGAAAAATGGAACTAAACAATACATTGAAAGAATCTGTGGAAACCCCAGCTTAAGAGATATACAAAAAAATGTTATGTTAAGTACAGCCCACACACTAAGGAAAACTTTGTTCTTGTAACGCTTGTAATGATATGAGAGATAGAAGAACAACTGAAATGTAGCCATAAGAACACACCATGACCTGCCTTAGGTCTTTCCATGGATTTGGTAGGTAGTGTGACCATAGCAGAAATCGAATTATGATGAAAATGACATAACAATAATAACAGGGTGAAATGAGCTCTTTTGGGTTGGGTTGGTAGGGCAACCAGTCTAGGAGAATGACATTTTGAATTTATAACCCTTGTAAATAATAGAGTGGACAAGGCTAGGGCACCAATATAGTAACTAAACTGGTTGACCGCTAGGTTGAGGGTGACTCAAAGGCTTCTTTTCCTTTTGCTGCTACCTTGCGGGAGGAGTGATTGTGATTCCTATCTTTGGATTTCTCTACTTACCCTCGATCTTTCTCTTTGTTGCTGAGTGCTCAACAGAGAGGCGTTGAGTACCATTTTTAAATTGTTTGGTATGACCTGGCTGGGGATCGAACTTTCAACCTCCCACACTGTAGACGAGCACTTTACCATTATATAAGGGAGGGAAATTCTCTGAATTCTTATCCCTCATGAATAATAGGGCAGAATTGTCTCTTTAAACTGAGTTGGGCTTCCAGTCTAAGTGGATAACATCTTTAAAGTCAAAATTAGACAAAAGAGGGATGGGCTTCGCCAGTTGAGCTTGCTCTAGACTTATCCATTACAGCTGTAGAAGCATATGTTATACCCTAGTGACACTACAATAAGCTATGGGATACATGCATAAATATATTTTCATTGTTCACTGGACTTTTCTTTTACTGTAAATGCCACATTTTCTTAAAAATGATAAATCTAAAAAAAATAACTAAATGAAATTTGAATTGATTAAATTCTAATAATACTCACTTTAAATTTCATAATTCTTGAATAAAAGAAAAAAACTATTTTCAAATGAAAATTCTTAAAGAAACTGCTGGAGCATTTGTGATGCCCAAGGAGTAGGTAAAAAAATTAAAAAAAAGCATGGTTTACGTTTTGTTTCCTTTAAAATATTTATTGCTGAAACAAGTGAAGAGGCTCATTCCTTGTTCCCTGTTTAGGATGTGGTTTCCAGCTTTCTCTTTTCCAATTTTTTCACTCTTTTCTTTTTTTTTTTCAATTGGATTAGATAGAATAAACTATCGCCTGATTCACACTCCACCCATGTCTATTGAACAGGTAAAAAGTCTCATCCCTTGTTCCCTGTGTTGGATGTGGTTTCTGGCTTTCTCTTTTCCAATGTTTTCACTCTTATGTAGCCCCCTGCGCATCAGTGGCATTACCACCTTGCTTGTCATGATATGATTAAAAAAAAAAAATTTTGAGGCTACCTTTTTTTATTTTTTTAAAAATAATCAAATATTGCAGCAACATACATCTCTTTTCAAATTCATAAGTAACCCGAGATACATTTGAAGGAAAATAAGTCTCCATTTTGAAACAGAGAGGCTAAAATTTGTACCATTCAAATAAAAAGTCTCATCCATAAAATCATAGTAGTTATCACTCTTCAGTTTAACTTTTTCATCGACTTTGAATAGTCCAATAATGGTTTGATTGACAATTCCATACAATATTATCATATGTGCATTGTCTCAGAATGAGAAATTGGAGAATTTGAATTCCAGTCAAATTTGTTTCATTCACTTACTCACAAATATCTTTGGGAAAGATATTAATCCATCTCTTCTCCCTCCAACTATGGGTTGAATGGCAGGAAAGATTGGGTTCTATAGTCTATTGCAGAAAGAAATAGCAAGCTACTGCAGAAAAATCTTCTCCCTAGTCGATCATGGAAGAAAAGAGGCATGATCATCCAAGTGTGTATCATGTAATTAACTGCATCCTTGCTGCCTCCTTGCTGCCTTTTTTAGACACATCAGCATCAGGTAAATTCCATCCTCAGTCCATTCCCTAAGGCTCATCAAGTGTCACCTGAGATCTGTCCATGAAAATTACATTAGAAAAGTCAATTTTCATGTATTACTTGGCCCAATTTTGACACTTTAAAATGTTTGCTTTACTGAGAGGAGTTTGTCTTGGAGATTTCTTGAATGATCCCAATTTATGAAATATTCTATGACTTTTGTCATAATTGACTCCCTCAATTCAAGCTTATTCAAAGGCCTGAGCACTGATTAAAAGTGGTTTTGTTATAACTTGCTTTAGAGACAAGTTCTTATTTTTCTTCTTTCTCGACTTCATCTGATTTTCAACAACCGTCTTTGTCATTCAACAATCTCTGCAAAGCTCCTTTGATATCTCCAATGTGGGTATTCCTTCCTTTAATAATTTTGTTAATTTTTGTTTTTCAGCATTTGTTATATCTATACATTAGCATATTTTATGGAAAAGAAGAAGAATATAGTTTTTATTAGATTTCAGAAGGCTTTAACTAATATTAGTTTAATAACTAATAGTTTAATAATAATCTGTTTAATATTTTTAGTCAGTTCATTTTTGCAAATTCTAAATAACTCAAAATAAGAATAGTTAGAAATTTAGTTAGCAATATTACCAAGGGTGGAAATGGACTAGCTTAAATTTGAAAAATGTTGGATCCAAAATTTTTGAGTTATTCCACCCACGTCTATTGAACAGGTGAAGAGGCTCATCCCTTGTTCCCTGTTTAGGATGTGGTTTTCGGCTTTCTCTTTTCCAATCTTTTCACTCTTTTCTTTTTTATTTTTTCAATTGGAGTAGATAGATCTATCTATCGCCCGGTTCATACTCCACCCACGTCTATTGAACAGGTGAAGAGACTCATCCCTTGTTCCCTGTTTAGGATGTGGTTTCCGGCTTTCTCTTTTCCAATCTTTTCTCTCTTATGTAGCCCCCTGCACATCAGTGACATTACCGCCTTGCTCAGGGTGATATGATTAAAAAAAAAAATTAAAGTTTGTAATTTACATAATAACTTTGAACACGTGATAGTTCTTGTATGTTATTTTTTTTGTTGTCGCCTATATAGTAGTAGACATATTGGTTCAAAGTATTGTTACTTTTTTTTTAAATAACTCATTCTTATTAATTTTTGACTTATAATTCTTGCACCATTTTTTTTTTGTCTGAGTCATAGTAGACATAATAAACCCAAGTAGGGTATTTTTTTAAACTAACTCATTTTTATTCATTTTTGACTCATATTTCCTGCACATTTTTTATGTTGTCTATATCCACTGGACCGTGTGTCCTTGAGTGGATATAGACATTGGTTAATTCCAGTGACTTGACCCAAAGAGTTGTGAGTTCAATACCATGCTACAGCAAAGAAGAGTTAAGTTAAAGGGAGATAACTCATGACTACCAGAAGTGGCCTTTGTTTGAATTAGTGTAGAAAGTCATTATCTTGATTATATCATTATTTTCTTTTTGAGTAACATGAGCCATTCATTTTCCATATTACTGCTGTTGAAAGTCCTAAAGGGATGTGGCTTTTGTTATTTGGTATAAGTTCTTTGTTTGTGATCTTGTAGCACTAGTTCTCAAGGTTCAGGGATTATGGTTCTCACTAAAACCTAAAAGCTTCACTAAAAAAAGCCATTGATCTTGGAAAGTGGTTATATACATTGGACAAACTGGATGACACATACATATATACGTACCCACCATTAAAGCAAATTTTCAGACTCCTTACTGCTATTTTTGAACACGATTAGAGGTTTATCCCTTGTTAATTGTTTAGGTTTCTGGCTTTTAAATTTTATTTCAATGCTATACTTCTATTATGTTGTACGCAGCTGACAGTTTAGATATTTCCAAATGGGTTTGGCACCATGCATGGCTTACATCAGTCAGTTAAGTGCCATACGTAAAACATGCTTGGGCGATCATGTCTCCAAAGAGACATGACTGACTGGGCAGAACGTTATCCCGCAGTAGGTTGCCATTGCTTTCTGTGGTAGACTGGTTGCCAGCCAAGGCTATAGAACCCAATCTGTCCTGTTATTTAACCCATAACTGGAGGGAAGAGACGGATTAATACCTTTCCCAAGAGTATTTGCACGTAAGTGAATGCAAGGAATTCAGCTGGAATTTGAACTCGGCACCCCAAGCCAATATCCACTGCACCACAACGCACATCCGCTTACATACTCTCGATTTTAAGTCAATGTTTCGAGTTTTTAGCAATTTGTGGTGTTGGACAAAACTATCTCTAGTGAACCATGAACTTGTCATGAACAAAACAAGTTCTAGATTTAAAAATTCAAATGCTAAGCACTTGACTCATTGATTTTGTTAGAAATCAACAAATTTACTTGAATTTACAAAACCTTCCTTAGCACAAAGCGAATCCAAAACAAAACTCATGAAATTCCACACCTTGATGCGAAGTATTTTTTGGCCAATAGAAAACTAGGAAACATCTAAAAAAAAAAATTTCAAATAATCTTCAATTATCAGAAACAAAGTATTTTACAGACCTTTTTCGTGACCCGATGTGAAGTTTGTTTGTCGTCCAATGGAAAGTCCAGGTTCACATCCAGGAGTGAATTCCCTAATGACCTTTTTGAGCCCCACAAATGAAATAAAAGATGGAGCAAATTCTACTGTTACAAGAGAGAAGAAGATGAGTGTAATTAATATGTACCCTTGACAAATGTCAATAGATCATTATTATTATTATTATTATTATTATTATTATTATTATTATTATTACCTCTCTCTTTCTCTCTCACCTCCTTCCTTTTCATTGTTCACTTGTCTGTCTTTTTTTATACTTTATAACTGAATGGAACCCTTTAAGACTGAGCGAATACTTCAAAGACATTTCTACCCAAAGATAATGCTCATACATACATACATACATACATACATATGTACACTCCTGCCTACATTTACACAAGTTACTACTACAAACTCTTGATACCCTTAACTTCTTAATACTGTTTCTTAATGAATGTTTAACTTCTACCAATTCATGTTATTCTTTTCTATTAATAAATTTCTATTTAAACATACAAAATATATACTTTTATTCTTCACAAATCCATCTTTTGATAATTTTCTGATCATTCTGGATAAAACCTGTAAGTTGTAGGAAGTTTGGTTATGTTTGACACAAGGCCAATTCCCAAAACATTAACCTCCCTACTTTTACAAACTATCATTGTTCAATTTCCTTGTCTCATTTACTAATTATTTTTAAAACTAAGGTATCTGAAGTGTTTAGTCAGCATTATTTGAAGACTTGCTACCTATTCTGAATTTAATATCATTTTGAGAAGTTTATGTCAAAATTGACAATACAAGTAGCAACTTTTTGAAATTGTGTAATGGACAAAGAAAAGTAAGGGTAAAAAATTTCCTTGATTCCTTATAAGTGGTTTGTCTAAGTTCTCATTCAGCAACTTTTTCTCCATCAATCATATTAACTTACCAGTGATGAGAAATTTTATTGAGATATCTGAAAACAAGACAGGAATAAGTGGGTTTATTCCTTTTGTAGTATGTGTCTCACTTCCGATAGACTATGCACGGCTTATATACGTTAGTCTTAATATAATGAGGCTACTTAAAAGCATGACTCAAGTTTTTACTGCCCTGTGGCTGGGGCTTCAGAATACACCAACTGCACCTCTGCAGAGGGGTAACCCCCTCCCAATGAGGCATCCTGGGTATGACAATAAACTACATCCAGGTCCTGGGATTGATGATAAACTGCATTCAGCAGTAAGGCCTCTAATTGAGAAATTTTGAGAAGTATGGAACCACCTCTTAAATGCGGATGTTTCCAGGTCCACCCTGATCCCAGGTTGTAGTACCAGTTAGGGTCCCAGCTTTTGGCAAATAGTTAACCCCCAAACTGGGGTCAAAACACTATGAAAATATCAAAATAGATTTTTATAGTGAAAATTCCAGCATTACATTTTTGGAGAAAAAAATATTACCAGCAATATATTTATGAAGAAAAATATTGCCAACAATACATTTTTGAAGAAAAACAAAAATATTAACAGCAATATATTTTTGAAGAAAATATATATACCAGTAATACATCTGACTCTTGTAAAAATATTGTCAGCATTAAATGAATCATTGAGGTTGACATACCATCAAATAAAATGAACCAAACCTTCTTTCTTTCATCTTAAAAGAATCTTTCCAAAAATACAAAACCAGAAAACATCTTGAGTTTTCTGAAAAACAATTTTTTCACCAAAATTTAACAAAACCAACTTTCTTACTATAGACAAACATTAAAAAAAACCCCATAAAACTCCATCTTTTTGGAATTAAATAACCCCCGGAGGTTTTTATGCTATTAAACTAAACTCAAACTCAAGATTTTAGGTCAATGTTTTTGAGTTTGTAGCAATTTGTGGTGTTGGAGGAAACTACCTCGAGTGAGCAGTGAATTGACATTGCTTAATTTCTTTATCTTTTATACTATTTTTTATAACTTTTTTATTTGAAGTGTTTAGTCAACATTATTTGAAGTGTTTTGTAAATTTTAAAAGTTCAGTAAACATTCAAAGATTTCTTGGCATGCAAACATTTAGCATTTTATCATAAAGGCATAAATAAACTTGAAGCTCAATGGGAGAAATGTATAGCTGTTCAGTGTTCTGATTCTGACTGACTGATTTATATGCTATTTAAATACATTAATTCAGGAATAAATGTTCATTCTAAAATTGGATATTATTTTCCAAATGACCTAAAAAGTTATTAGATACATGTGTACTTTAAAGATGTAGGTTTCTGTCTTTTTATTTGTTTATTCTTTTGCCTTCTGCATCCTTGTTCTCTTTCTGGGATAGACCAATTGATTCTATAATTGAGCCGTCACCCTCTATGTGCTTATTGATTGTGATCATGTAGATGAAATCCAATTCATTTTATTGATTTCATATTGTGGAATCTTTACTGAACTCAAGACTTGCTATTTGCCCAAAAATTAATGTCATTTTGACAATTTCATGTCAACACTGACAATACAAGTAGCAGCTTTTTTAAATTGTGTTATGGACACAAAACAGTAGAGGTAAAAGTTATAAATGGTCTGCCTATTTTTTCACTCATCCACTCTTTTCTCTATTAACCCTATTAGCTTACCAGTGATGAGATATTTTATTGAGATATCTGGAAAAAAGACAGGGATAAGTGGATTCATACCTTTTGTAGTAAGTGTCTCACTTCTGATGATGCTAGAATAGACTTTGTACTCAGTGTCCTTCAAAGAAGCCAGGTGCATTAACAGATTGACATGAAGGATGTCTCCTAGCCACAAGATGCAGATTAAAAGGATATGCCTCCAAGGCTCTATCCTAGGTCCTACACTCTTTCTAATCTACATCAATGATCTCCCCGATGCCATGAGATCACAAGTAGGCATGTACGCCGATGATACCACAGTATACGCTCGCCTTGATCAAAAATATGGTGTTGATGATAAGGCGAACCTCGAGGCTGAGCTTGAAATGGACCTCCAATCCGTGGTGGATTGGGTTAGGAAATGGCTCATAAAATTCAATTCTTCCAAAACGAAGCTGCTGTCAATTAACCACCACAGATGACTGCACCTCCCTCCCATTAGCATGGAACAGGCTTACCTCCCAGAGAGTAAAGCACTATGCCTGCTTGGCCTAACACTCTCAGCGGACCTCAAGTGGAATGACTACGTCGAATTCATTGCTAAATTCGCTGCTATGAAAGTTGGCTCTCTGTGCAGGGCCCGGAAATTCTTTCCGCCTGAATCTATCCTGCACTTATACAAATCTACCATCTGCCCGTGTTTTGAATATTGTTACCACATCTGGTCGGGTGCCCCAACTATTCTCCTCGGGCTTTTTGACAAAATACAGCAAAGAATCTGTAACGTGATTGATACCGACTTAGCTGACTGCAGTCACTCTCCCACTGGCGTGACGTGGCTTACCTGTGCCTCTTCTATAAATACTTTCATGGCTTCTGCTCTGATGAACTTAAATCACTGGTGCCCCCTAGGTGTGAGTTTGCATGGGATACTAGATTGGCAACTAGGTCCCACCCTTTTACAGTGAAACCAATGAAATGTAACCGCAATTTCTACTCCAACAGCTTCTTTTCTTGCACTTCCCGCCCTTCCTCATGCTTGCTTCCCCGACGGCTATAACCTCCAAGAGTTTAAATGCAAGGTCAATAGACACCTCCAAACACACTAACCCTCCCATTCTCTCCAACTCTCCCCCTATGTACATCCTAACTCGTCTATCACCCTGTGTAACCCCCTGCACTATAGTGACAGTGGAATGCCTTGCTTGGGGTGACATGATTTTTTTTAAAAAAAAAGATCTGTTGTAATGGCTACCCTCAACATGTAAACAGGGGATCAACTAAGTTGTACCTAGGTTGATCACACAGGGAACAAACTAGATTATACATAGATATATACATACACATTCTTATATCCTTGAAAGAATGTAGAATCCACGTTTGGAGAAAAACTCGAAAAACACACACCCACTTGCTGGCAGGAACTTATGAAATTCAAAGTTGAATGAATAAAAATGTTAGATAGTCTCATTTTCTTAATAGGCTGCATAGAATTTGGTTTCATGTTTAGTAATTGTATTCTGAATTTGTTGTGAAATGTACTCTGTGATATTATTGACCAAAGCAGGTCATTGTTGACTTTATATATAATTGAATTAAAGCATGTGATGAAATAGGCTTCTGTCATTATATAACAGGCTGAAGATAGCTCTCTACCAAAAGAGGCATGTAACCTTACCCTAAATAGCTATGAGGCAGCCAGGGAATTATTGAGTGATAAGTGTGGTAAGGTCTTATTTTTGGAATTTTTAAAAAAAATTCTGTTAAATCTGAATGGAGAGTGGAGTAAACTGTAAGAAAAGCTAGTTGATCAATGTAATAACAAATTAACTGATCAATTTGCAAAGAAAAGGTTGAAGGTTTTTTTTATAATCATTTCACCCCGAAGCAAAGCAATACTGCCACTGGTGTGCAAGGAGTTACAATGAGAGGAGACGGATGACAGAAAAGAAACAGTATAGGTGATGTAGAAAGGATAAGATAAAAGTGGGAGTCACATAGATAGAAGATGGTAATTGACATTGCATTTGAATTTTTAGAGATTGTAACTATCATGGAGGTAAGCATAAGGAAGCAAGTTACACAGGCAGTAAGTGTAAGAAAGAAAACAGCTGGAGTAGAAATAATAATACCATTTGCCTGTTTTGAGGGTAAAAAGGTGGAACTGAGTTGCCAATCTAGTTGCATGGGTAAGTTAATGAAGTCGGGGCACCAGTGAGTAAAGTTCGTCAGAGCAGAAGCCATGAAAATACTTGCAGAAAAGACAGAGGGGAGCCACATTCCATTGGTGAGAAAGTGAATGAAGATGGGCTGCCAAATCAGAACCATTTACATTGCAGAGCCTCCGTTATTCAGACCCCCAACATGAACAGCAATATCACCTGGCCAGGTATTTAATCTATAGATGAATGGTAGATTTATAAATGTGCAAAATGGATTCTGTCGAGAAAAAATTCCTGGCTCAACATAGCAACCCAACCTTCTTAGCAGTAAATGTAGCGATTGATTTAATGTATTCCTTCCACTTGGGATCAGCTGAAGAGTTATATTTTCATTGCAAACTGAATGTCGTGTTGCAAAAATTGTCACAAAATAAGGGCCCATTTTTAGATTATACAGCCACTATATATCAATCATACACTTCATAGGAAATTTACTTACTTTTCCCATTAAATTAAGTCATCATAAAATTCACTGCTTTGTCTCAATAGAGTTCAAAACTTTCTCTGAGTCCTTCTAGGTGACAAATTATTTTCTACCCTCCAGCTTCTCTCTCACAAATGAGATATGGCAAACCTGTTGCTGCTCTATCGCTACTTCCACGTAAAGTGCTCAGCTGAACTACATTCCTTGATTCTACCAGTTCTAATCTTCACATCTAGGACCTGCCATGCCACTTACATTGCAGTGAACCTCCAACACTCTCTTCATATTTCATCAATGAGAAGTAAGTTCCACTCAAACAGCTTCTTCTTCCACTGCTCTGTGGAACCAACTCCCAAGAGAGTATTTCCCTACCACTACAATCTTAACCTGTTTAAGTCTAGCCTTAACTGTTATCTTCCCCTCCTATCTATATAAACTACTCTTAATGTAACCCTTAATTTGCCTTAAGGCCTTGTACAGGGGGAATCTTACTATAAAAAAGAATATATATATATATATCATGATAGTTGTTGGCTCATTAACTGAATATGAGTCTTTCTAACAAATTAATATATTAAGTTAAGGCAACTCTTTCATTGGCAACACAAATATTACAGTAAATCGTACACATACATTACAAAAATTTAATTTGGATAAGAATTACAGAAAAAATAAATCCCTTCTGTGAAAATAAAAATATTGTGCTAAAAAATTAAAAATGAATTAAATACCTGACCCCTTAATGCTGTCCTTTACTTTTATAAGAGCCAGACCTACCCAGCCACCACTTTCCAATTTTGATAGAGTTTAAAAATATCTCTGAGTCCTTATAGGAGAAAAATTATTTTCAACCTTCTGACCTCCCTGTCACAGACAGCATGTGGCAAGCCTCACATTGTTCTATTGCAACTTCCACGTAAATTCAGTTCAAATGAACTACATTCCTTGATTCTACCAGTTCTAATCTTCATGACTAGGACCTGCCATGCAATTTACATCGCAGTGAACCCCCGCAACACTCTCTTCATATTTCATCAGTGAGGAGTAAGTTCCACTCAAAAAGCTTCTTCTTCCACTGCTCTGTGGAACCAACTCCCAAGAGAGTATTTCCCTACCACTACAATCTTAACCTGTTCATGTCTAGCGTTAACTGTTATCTTCTACTCTTATCTGTATAAACTACCTCTTAACATAATCTTGAGTGACCCCAGGGCCTTGTACAGGGTGAACCTTACTGTAAAAAAAAAAACAAACAAACTGAAAACCTGTCTTACAGATAGAGAAAAGTCAATTTTGAGAAAATGGAAACAAAAAGAGAACTTATACTTAACCTCAGGAAGAGTCAGTTGAAATTTCTAGGGCAAGTAATAAGAAAAGACTTGAAATAACTGATATTCACAGGACAAGTGGAAAAGACAGAGAGACAAAGACAAATGATGCATAACCTGCCTAGTAAGCCTGAGTAAATGTATGACAGAACAGGGCTAAGGAGTGACATCTATTAAGATTGTGGATTAGGGTAAAGTGGATATTGGCTCAGAACAAGAAATCAGGGAGCCGAGTTCGAATTTCAGTTGAATTCACTTACACACAAATACCCTTGGGAAAGGTATTAATCCATCTCTTCCCTCCAGTTATGAATTAAATAACACAACAGATTTGGTTCTATAGCCTAGGCTGGCAACCAGTCTACTGCAGAAAGAAATGGTGACCTACTGTGGGATAATCTTCTGCCCAGAAGATTGCCTAAGTGTGTATCAGGTATGGTACTTAACTAACTGATCTATTAAGTGCTACACAGAACAGCTCTTCCCACATACATATACACCTAACCAAATGTTTTTGTTATTTACATGTAAATCATCTGCACAATCAACATCAAAATTTACCCAATGAAGAGAATCTCGAAACATAGAAAATTCCATGTCGAAATGTACAATTAATTCATAACTATATAATTATATTAAGCTCTATAATATTGATTATATTGAACACTGTTCATAATAAAATAAATGCTGAGACACTCAAAATAGTAAAACCTTGAGTCCTCTTCACCTGGAATTATATATAGTGACATAAATTAATAAATATATATATGAGGAGAGTGCACATATTTCTATTATTATTCAGGTGTTAATAAAACAGTCCTATATATATATATATATATATTGATAAATACACATAATTATCCCATGTCTATGGCATGATTCAAAGTTTCATGCATTAGGCAATCATCAGGTGCATATTTCAAACTGACAGTTTAATAGATTTGAATTTCAGTTCACTCAATGTTCATGGGAATTAAATCTTATAAAGTTAAGTTACTGCTTTTTTAATGACAGGATTAAAAATTTAAATATTCTAAAGTTACATGTTGATAAAAATTATAAATTTAAATTTAAAAGTAAAATTAAAATAAAAAATAAAAATAACTAAAAATAATAAAATGCAGGGAGAACAAATGAAAGTGGCATAAATAATGAGACTTAAAAATTTAAATATTCAAATATAAAAAATAAAAAATATTCAAATACATGTAGATAAAAAATGTAAAGAAAATTAACATTTTTAAATTTTTAATAAAAATAAAATAAAATAAAATAAAAATGATAAGAAAAATTTAGAATTAAGAATATTTAAATTAAAAAATAACAATTTAGGGAGCAAAAATAAATTAATTCATAAATTATATGATTCTTTTTCCAAAGAATTTTGCTAATTTTCCATGCTCACCAGATTTAAACCCCATTGAGCACATATAGAACATGACACAGACCTCAATATATTATTGACATCTCTGTAATGTCTCTCGATAGATATACCTACAGAATGACTCCAGCACGTCACTGACTCCATACCTTTTTCACAAAGCTAATACTATTTACACAAAAAGAAAATCTACACAATTTCTTTAATATCTCTAAAGTGCATATG
This sequence comes from Ascarosepion bandense, assembly GCA_037127315.1. NCBI lineage: Eukaryota > Metazoa > Mollusca > Cephalopoda > Sepiida > Sepiidae > Ascarosepion > Ascarosepion bandense. The sequence goes on along the minus strand of JBBBDQ010001942.1, from coordinate 545,989 downwards.
GCTATCTTAGTTCTTGGGAAAGAACTTATTTTAGGTGGTGTGTCTCTTTAAAACATGGGCAATCATTAATCTTTATCCTCGCATTGTCCCCATGTGTACTACTATCCATTTATACATTAGGTAAGTTATTCAATGTGTCTCTCTGTCCTGTTTTTTTTTTTTTAATCATTTCACCCCGAGCAAGGCGGAAATGCCACTGATGTGCAGGGGCTACATAACTGTAAAAAGATTAATTAGAAAAGAGTGAGGAGTACAAACTAGTTAGAAAGGAACAATAGAAAGCTGAGAAAACAGGTGCGATGACAGATACATAGGTGGAGAGAAAGGGAAGGTTATACAGGGGTGGGGAGAGAGCTAGAGTCCAGTGGTTAATAGATGAGTATTGACTTTGCATTTAAATTTCTGGAGGTTGTAGCCGTCAGGAAAGCAAGAATACGGGAGCGAGTTCCACAGGCGGGAAGTGCGAGAGAAGAAGCTGTAGGAGTAGAATTGTCGTCTGCATTTGGCTAACCTGACTGTGAATGGGTGGGACCCAGTTGCCAGTCTGGTTGCACGAGTAAACACCTGTTGAGGAGGCATCAGTGACTTAAGTTCGTCTGAGTTGCCTTAAATATATTCTTGTGATTTAAAATCTTCAAGCTCTCTTTCCTCATTATGTCTCAGAAATTTTAATTGTCCTTTCAGCTCCACTTTTTTCTTAAAACTTTATCATTGATCACATGTTCTAATATTCTCAGCATTCTTCTGTAGAAAGACATTTCATGTTGTCTCCAGTCTACTCCTCCCCTGTGATAATATAGCCTAGAACTTGCTGCCATAGAGGAGGATTAATATTAAACAGTGGTTCACTGATTTTTTTTTTTTTTTACCATTTTACCACAATCAGTTAAGTGCCATATATGATACACACTTGAGCAATCATGTCTTGAAAGAGACATGACTGACTGGGCAGAAGATTTTCCCTCACTAGGTTGCCATTACTTTCTGTGGTAGACTAGTCTTCAACCAAGGCTATAGAACTAAATCTGTCCTGCTATTTAACCCATAGCTGGAGGAAGAAACAATGGGGTAATACCTTTCCCAAGGGTATTTGCACATATGTGAATGCACTAAATTCAACTGGAATTCAAACTTGGCTTTCCGATTTCTTGTTTTGTTCCAAGCCAGCATTCACTGCATTACAATTCACATCCTAATTTCCCCACAAGCTAGGCAATAAAGCTACCAAGAAAACTTACTGAAGAGAAAGAACAATAAAAGAACAGAAGATGGGGATTGACATTGCAGTTAGATTTTGCAATATTGTAGATGGCAGGGAAGCAGGAAATCAGAAGGAAGTTTCTCAGGGAAGAAGAGCAAGAAAAGAAACTATTTGAATTAAGTATATGGTTTTGTCTAGATAGTTCATATTTTTAATCATTTCACTCCAAACAAAGCAGGAATGCCAGTAGTATACAGAGATTTACAGGGAGTGAAAGTGAAAGAAAAGACTGGGTATAGGTAGGATTGAGGAAAGGACAAAAGATGAATGGGATTCAATAAGATAGAAAATGGCGATTGATATTGCATTTAAAATTTTTTAAGATTGGAATTATCAGGGATGCAAGGAAACGAGAAGGATTTACACAGTGGGGAAAACACCAGAAAAGAAACAGCAGATGTGAACAAAAAAGGGAAATAACTGAAGCTAAGATATCCAGAAAAGGCATGGCATGTAGATCTAGAACAATCTACCCTGGTGAATTAAATAAAGGGTCTGGTTTGAAATTCTAATGTATATCACCTGATGAAGGTCAGAACATACACTGGCCGAAATGTCATTTACAGGTTAGATATTTTAAAACCTTCTTACAGACATTTCAAAACATTTTTGATAGACTCATAATTAATTTCATTCAGTGTTTACGATTCTTTTAAATAGAGGGCTTCAAGAATTTGAAGTTTTTGTTTTTACTTTCAAGGTGGAGTATGCTTGTATTGTCAATTATTTCTCTAAATCATGAATGTGCAAAGGAATGTTCCTTTAAATGTTGTGAAATTGAACTTAAATCTAACATATGTAGTGTAAGTCTTCGAGATAATGATGTTGTTGTGTAATTAACATATATATTTACTTTTCATAATTGTAATTAGGAAAGTCATTATTAATGAGAGATTGTTTAATGTTTTTTGATTCAGTGCAGAAAATTTTTTGTGAAAGAGTAAACTTTTGCACAGTTTATTAAATTTTGTATAATAGCAAACCTCGCTGCCAAGCTTGAAAAGGATCTCCAATCCATGGTGGATTGGGGTAAGAAATGGCTCGTAAAATTCAATTCTTCCAAAATGAAGCTGCTGTCAATTAACCACCACAGACAATCCCACCTTCCCTCCCATTAGCATGGAACAGGCTTGCCTCCCAGAGAGTAAAACACTACGCCTGCTTGGCCTGACACTCTCAACGGACCTCAAGTGGAATGATTACGTTGAATCTATTGCTAAATCCACTGCTATGAAAGTTGGCTCTCTGTGCAGGGCCTGGAAATTCTTTCCGTCTGAATCTATCCTGCACATATATAAATCTACCGTCCACCCGTGTATTGAATACTGCTGCCACATCTGGTCGGGTGCCTCTGCTATTCTCCTCGGGGTTTTTGACAAAATACAGTGGAGAATCTGTAATGTGATTGATACCGACTTAGCTGAGTGCCTGCAGTTACTCTCTCACCAGCGTGACGGGGCTTCCCTGTGCCTCTTCTATAAATACTTTCACGACTTCTGCTCTGATGAACTTAAATCACTGGTGCCCCCTAGTTGCGAATTTGCACAAGATACTAGATTGGCAACTAGGTCCCACCCTTTTACAGTGAAACCGATGAAATGTAACTGCAATTTCTACTCCAACAGCTTCTTTTCTCGCACTTCCCTCCTGTGGAATTCCCTTCCGCATGCTTGCTTCCCCGAAAGCTACAACCTCCAGGAGTTTAAATGTAAGGTCAATAGACACCTCCTAACACACTAACTCGTTTCCATTCTCTCCAACACTCTCCCTATGTACCTCCTAACTTATCTATCACCCTTCTTCTGACATTTCCTATACCCAATCGCTCTATGTAACCCCCTGCACTATAGTGGCAGTGGAATGCCTTACTTGGGGTGATATGATTAAAAATAAAAAAAGCTATTTTTTGTAATAGAACATTCACTTTTATAGTTTAGAAAACAAGTGTTTATGCTTGTTAGTTTTTTTTATATGGGGAAGTAGTAAATCTTTTATTATTGATGTCTATAGGACAATAAAGATGAGGACAACTGTCTGAACAATGTAAATAGTGTAAATATTTTTTATTGCTTTCTTCCATAATTTGAAAAAAATTTTTTTATTCTAGTTTGAAAGTAGAGACTGCTTTCTGTGATAGGTGTTCTTATTTGGGATAGTTTAGATCTCTCAGCTGTCAGTGCATTACTCTGTCACTAAGACAAGTGTTCAAGTTAGTTGATCAATTAATCAATCAATCCTATTTCAGCTTGTAGCCTGGGCTGGGCAATACTTGTTAACGTTTTTTTCAGCTGTGAGATTATCAGACACCATCAAAGATGATTATCATCTTATAGTGAATGTTGGATGATCTCCTCAAGGCTTGAGGCAGAAGAAATGTGGTTCTACAGAAGGATGTTGATGATACCATGGACTGAGCACATGAGCAATGACAAGGTGTTGGAGAAAATGCAAACAAGAACAAAACTCATGCTTAACATGAGGAAGAGACAGTTGAGATTTCTGGGACATATAATGAGAAAAGAAGGCCTAGAGAATCTAATACTCACAGGTTGGATAGAAAGAAAGCGAGAAAGGAGAAAGCATATTTGATAGGCCTGAGCAAATGGATGGTGGAATGGGATTTGGGAGAGATACTAATAAGAAAAGTATTGAGAGCCACAAGAGACAATTCCAAGTGGAAGTCTATGATCGCTTACGTCCTGAAGAAACATGGCACATGAAGAAGAAGAAGAATTCATCCTGCTCCCTGTCATCAGTCCCATGATCAGGTTTAGTCACTGCGTCTGACCAGTTTTATCAACATCTGGGCCAAAAGCCAGAGGGATATTCATTCATGTACTGCATGTCTTAGGCAAGAAGACCTGTCAAAGTCCATTCCCCTCTAGGTCAAACCACAGCTAATGATTTTTTCTTTTTATTAATTTCACCCCAAGCAAGGCAGAAATGTCATTAAAACACATGAGATTACAGAGAATGAAAGTGAGTGAAAAAACTGAGTATAGAGAGGATTTAGGAAAGGATAAAAAATGAATGGGATTCAAGACGATAGGAATTTTTTTTTTTTATCATATCACCCTGAGCAAGGCGGTAATGCCACTAATGTGCAGGGGGCTATGTAATAGTGAAAAGATTGGAAAAGAGAAAGCCGGAGACCATATCCTAAACAGGGAACAAGGGATGAGCCTCTTAACCTGTTCAATAGACATAGGTGGAGTGTGAACCGGGCGATAGATAGATCTATCTACTCCAATTGAAGAAAATAAAAAACAAAGTGAGAAGATTGGAAAAGAGAAAGCCGGAAACCACATCCTAAAGAGGGAACAAGGGATGAGCCTATTAACCTGTTCAATAGACATGGGTGGCATGTGAACCGGGCAATAGATAGATCTATCTACTCCAATTGAAGAAAAAAAAAACAAAGTGAGAAGATTGGAAAAGAGAAAGCCGGAAACCATATCATAAACCGGGAACAAGAGATGAGCCTCTTAACCTGTTCAATAGACGTGGGTGAAGTGTGAACCGGGCGATAGATAGATCTATCTACTCCAATTGAAGAAAATAAAAAACAAAGTGAGAAGATTGGAAAAGAGAAAGCCGGAAACCACATCCTAAACAGGGAACAAGGGATGAGCCTCTTAACCTGTTCAATAGACATGGGTAGAGTGTGAACCGCACGATAGATAGATCTGAGAGAAAAGACTGTGTATAGTGAGGATTGAGGAAAGGATAAAAGATGAATGGGATTCAAGAAAACAGAAAATGATGATTCATGTGGTATTTAAATTTTTCAAAAGTGGAGTTATCAAGGAAGCAAGTAAACTGAAAGAAGTTTCACAAGCAGGAAGTGTGAGAAAAGAAACTGTTAGAGTAGAAGTGACAGTTGCATTTAACTATTTCAACAGTAAAAGAGAGAAAAGTAATTTATTTGCATTGCATTATGCATACTACAAGACTGACATCTAGGTCCCATCCTTTTACCATCAAAAGCATTAAATATAACTTCCTCTTCTACTCTAATAGCTTCTTTTCTTGCACTTCATAATTGTAGAACTCCCTTCCCTGATAGCTACAATCTCCAGTAGTTTAAATGCAACATCAATTGCCATCTTCTATCTTCTTGAATTCCATCCATCTCTTATCTTTCTTCAACATCCCCTGTACCTTGTTTTTTTACTCTCACTATAACCCATGTACACCAGTGGCAGTCTTGCATTGCATGAGGTGAAAAGATTATGAAAAAAAGAAAGAGTGGGACCTAGATGCCAATCTAGTATCATGCTTAGATTCATGTAGTTGGGGAACAAAAGCTCATCAGATCTGTTGCTATGAAAATATTTGGAGAAAAGACAGAGAGAAGACATGTTATGTCAGTGAGAATGTGACTGAAGTTGAGATGCCAGGTCAGGATCGATTACATTGCAGACTCTTCTTTGGATTTTGTCAAGAACCTTGAGATGAATAGCAGGAGCACCAGACCAATTATGGCATCAGTATTCATTACATGGGCGAATGGTAGATTTGTAAATATGCAAAATGGACACTGACAAGAAAAGTTTTCTGGCTCGACACAGTAACCTAACTTTCCAATCATTAAATACAGCTATTGATTCTAATATCTTAGAAGTAGTACAAACTAACGAGTTAGCAGTTCACTGTTTGTAGTGATTTACTTTATTAAAAGTGCTCGATACTTAGTAGTGCATTATACATGGTAATATTTTATTATAAATTTATAATAAAAACCTAGTTCACAGCAAAAGAAGAGCCATTGTGTTTCATTACTATTTTATAAGCACCTCATCAGACAGTGAAGTATTTTTTCTGTTAGGAATCATTATATATAGAAGTTTAAAAACAACACAATTTTTATCAAATCCAGACAATTAAGATGGAGGGATTTCTGGAGGGTTTGTCTCAGTGAAACCAATAGAAAGTCAGGTCATGATTAATAAAAGAAATTTTATTGTAAGGGTAAAGTCAAGACTTGACACCTAAACATGTTTTTATGCCAGTGATTAAATAAATTGAATGATACATATGTAGCATTTAGCAAGTTTGAAAATTTATTGTGTGTCATCAGGAAACAATTACAGTATTTTCTTTAAATTATTTCTCAACTTAAAGTAGTGAATGGGAAAATGTTTTCTTTTTTTTTAAAAAATACACTGCATGCCAAACATATGTAGTTGACTTAGTGGGGAATCTATCTGTTAAGCTGTAACAAATTAATTATCAGAAGATGAGAGAATCAATCAAGAAATGCTAGGGGATAGATTATAGATTTTTAATTATATTAGGAAAAATTAACTATAATTTAGGGTATATTTTAGACGATGATGACAAACAGAAATTACTTGTTTTTTTTACTATAAACTTATCATAAAAATATTACTATATATATATATATATATAAACTTATTTATAAACGGAACTTTGTGTGTGTGTATATGTATATGTGTGCGTCTATGTGTCCATTACCTATAGACTTCCAAAATGGCTGAACCGATTTTCTTGAAAATTTACATAGTTGTACTATAAGCGTCTGCGAGTGTTCTTAGTTGGATTTTGTGCCGAGTTACCCCCGATGAATACTGAAAATCGATAATCGAAAAAATAGGGGTTATTAGGAGTGGTCTAATTTTAATCAAATTTGATACACTCATAGACAAAGACATAAGAAACAATTTTCAGAAGTTTCAAGGTTGCAGTTCTTACAATATTGCAGAAAATTGATAATATATATATATATAAGGCAAGATGTTTGTGTGTGTGTCTGTTTATCTGCCTGTATGTCTGTATTTTTTCAGCCCTTTTATTTTAGTTTTTGCTTTGGGTTTGGCTCTAAGTAGGTATAATTGTAGTTCTTAGTCTCAGCCATGATACCATTTACTCAGAGGACTTATTTAGCCTTCAAAATTCAGTTTACAACGAAAAAAATTTATTTGATATTGATACCAGGAAATCAAAATTTGACTTACATCCATTCATTTTTCTTTCAGTTTACAGTTTTGCTTTAACTGGAAACAACTATTGCTTTTTAGTCTTTCATGCCAACGTCCAAAGAGTCTGAGCTCCAGGACCATAGATTAGTTTTAAAGCTTTCATTACACCCGAGCAATACCGGGATATACTGCTAGTATATATATATATATATTCAGTTAAATAATTTAATTTTGTTTTTAGTTTAACTTAATCCTCTCTCCCATTGCAATTCTCTAAGTTACTTGGATGCCAAGGTCACTGTAACGTGTCTCTAGATAATGCCATTGTCGTGCTGACATTGTCTGTTCCTTTGTGGATTACAATGCATTGTTCTGCTGGTTGAAATTCCTATGTTACATCAGGTAATCTAATGGCTTCCATTGACAGAAATGAATGTCCCCAATCAGGATGTATGTATGCAGACATTTCAAACACAGAGAATATCTGATTCAGTTATTAGATAATGTTTTTTCATATTTTGACATGAAAATGCGAACAGAAGATGAGAATACTCATCTACTACTGTGAGTAAGTAGCAGTTCCTGGAAGCAGAGGTTCAGGGCCCTTTGAAATTTATGCTGATTTGTTCTGAGTTGCATAGCCTTGATAAAACGGGATGTCCTTGGAATGTAAAATCATGGTTTTAGCTGAGCACAAATGGGGCACACATATTCTTCATACATCCTCGGAAGAGTAAGAAAGGCTTTTTATCCAAAAAAAAAAAAATGAGCTAGTCTCATTATTCCAGGATGACAAAGATGAGCATAGAGCCCCAATAATTTTTCTTCTTGAGTGTATGTCTGCCGGAATATTAACTTTGCTGGTTGGTACATTTTTTATAGATTATCTGAGCTGGTAAATAATTCTGTGAAGAAGTATATTTTTATGAAACAGTAAAAAAAAAAAAAAATGAAAACCAGCTAGGAAAAAAAATAGACATTCTTTCAATAAAGATTTGATTGTTGTCAAATTTAAGAATGCAGGTAAAATTTCACATGTTAGGAAAATATTTGATTATTTTGAAACTAGTATAGCCAAGGTCAGATAATATGGGCTTAAAAATTAGGATAAACAATATGTCAAAGTATGTATTCACTTATATAAGAGACAGATTGCTGGTAGTAGCAAGCAGTTGGTCAAGAGTTGAGATTAGAACCCAGACTGAGAAAAATGGATAAAAAATGGTGAACAAGCATAGCCTCTGGCTCCTTGACGTGTGTGTGCTGACACATTCAAGTCCACCTCCTACTCTACATCATGTCATGTCATGTGAAGGACAAATAAATGATATGCTGTCTACATTTGTTTATATATACGTGTTACGGTCATCATTTTATTAAGTGAAAATATCGTCATTTTATCAGCAAGAAAAAAAGCAAGCAATTTTATAAGAGAGAAGATAACAAGTTTTTGCACTCTGTTGTCAAATTAATAATTACTGTTCCATCAAAGTGTACACAATATATATGTCATGTTGGTTGCAGTTTAAATTGCATCATCTTTAGCTTCAGGTTATACTAAACGTCAGTCATTTTGGTTTTCAGATTACACAGCATATGTCACTCTGGTATTTGTCACTGGTATAGAACATATTGTATCATACTTGTAGCATCCCAATTCTATCTTCAGTCATTGAATTTTGTTGTTTTTAGTTTTTCCCAATCTTTTAAAGTGGAACATAAAGTTTGCAGCCTGCTGTTCTGTGATTATTGTAAACTTTTGTCCCAACAAGTAGTGTGACTAATTTTTCCCAGTCTCTACAATGACACAGGTTTCCTTTTCAACAGAAGTATGCTTGCATTCCATGAAAGTGAGTGTACAGGAAAAGGAAACCAGGCAACCAGTTTGGTTCAGATTATCTTCTATTGCTTTGTCTGAAGCATCAATTTCTAATATTAGTGGTATTGTCTTATTACTGGAATACAACAATGCTTTTCCAATTTCCCCTTTAAGGTCACTAAAGGCCTTAACTAGTGCTTGAGTGAGAAGAAATGTTTAGGCATCAACTAGTGTTCTAATCTTATTGGAAAACTTTAATAACTGTGAATAATAGGAGAAAAGGCTAATGACACAGCATAAAATTGTCTTGTCCTTAGGAACTGGTAACTCTTTCAGGGATCTGAGTCTGTCTGTATCAAGTGTTAGCTAGCCATGGGTTATGATATATCAGAGAAAGACCATTAATTCAGTTGATATGACCAACTTTCTTTCATTAAAGGAGAGATTAAAGAAGCTTGGCAATCTTATGGAACTTTTCCAGATTTTGGTTATGTTCTTGCTGTGTCCTTTCAGTGATGATAATATTTTCTACATAGGCATAGGTTCTAAGCAGATGGTGTTGTCTTATTATACTATCTACAGTCTTTCAAAAACAGGCTAAATCATTTGTGATTCAATATGAAACTCTGCAGAACTGGAGGCTTACAGCCTATCACATTGAATACACCGGTTTTCGTTCAATCACCGAAGTTAAGCAATGTTGAGCCTGGTCAGTACTTAAATGGGTGACCACTTGGGAATACCAGGTGCTGTAAGCGTATAGTGACAGATGTGTGTTGTGGTGTAGTGGATATTGGCTTGGAAAGAGAAATTGGTGAGCCAAGTTCGAATTCCAGTTGAATACCCTGCATTCACTTAAGCACTGGTACCCTTGGGAAAGGTATACATCCATCCCTTCCCTCCAGTTATGGGTTAAATAACAAGGGTAGGACTTGGGGACCCTGCTCTTAAAAAACAAATACCAAAGAATCTTGATACTCGAAAAAGAAAAAAGTATTACTTGACACAAATCTTATATAAAAAAAAACAACAATAAATTGTTGAAAGAAAAAGGTATTACCAGCAATAAATAAATAAAAATTTAGTTGGCAATAAATGACGTGCTGAAGTTGATTTGCCATAAAAACAAAACAACCAACCAATCTGCAGAACTGGTAAAGCTTGCCGTTAGCATCAAAGGCTGTTTATCCTCACTTTAGATGGGTATTTAGTGGTAAGCACTTTTCAGGTCTAGATCATACATCAAACTACAGTGGGGAAAATAAGTATTTCATCTCCTGCTGATTTTATGAGTTTGCTATCTTCCAAACATGGGAATGGTCTATAATTATCAGGGTAGGTCCAACTTGAAAGTGAGAGATAGAATATAAAAAATAGATTCTAGAAAATAATAGTATATTAATTTTTTAATATTTATTTGCTTTTTATTGAAAAAATAAATATTTCACCCCTTACCAACCAGCCATGATTCAGGCCCCACAGACCGGTCATGTGACCAGGAGGCATAAAGACTACTCCTATTACTCAATTATTACTCTTAATCAAGTACTCATTACCAGTATAAAAGATAATACTTCACAGAATCCTTCAATAAATCAGAATCTAATCTCTCCACAATGGGCAAGATGAAAGAATTGTCTAAGCACATCCAGGACAAAATTTTATAATTGCACAATACTGGAATTGGCTACAAGATGATTGGTAAGCAGCTAGGGCAAAAGGAGTTAACTGCTTGTGTGATAATTAGAAAATGGAAGAAATACTAATTGATTATCAGTCTCCTTTGATTTGGAGCTCCACACAAGATCTCCCCAACGTAGAGTGAACTTGATAAGAAAGGTGAGATAATGACCCAGAACTACATGGCAAGAGCTTGTTGATGATCTCAAATATTTATAATGACAAGGGTTTAAAATATCTAAATTGTAACTCTTTTTAAATTACAATTATGACAAAATATTTTAAAACCCATAAATTGTAATTTCAAAAAAAATTTTACAAACAAAAATTATCTCTCTTATACAGTGGTAAATTTTGAATTAACAAAGCACTCTTTCTGTGAGCATACACAATATCTTTAATTACAATGTGAAGGAATTAATCCATGAATATGAGAGGATTAAAATAAAATTCCTTTAAGTGTCATATGTGATACACTCTTGGGCGATCATGTCTCTAAAATGACATGACATGACTGACTGGGTAGAAGATTTTCCTGCAGTAGATTGCCATTACTTTCTGCAGTAGACTTTCTGCCAATGAAGGCCATAGAACCCAATCTGGGCTGTTATCTGATCCCAAGCTGGAGGAAAGAAACAGATTATTACCTTTTCCAAGGCTATTTGTGCATAAGTAAATACAACAAATTGAAGTGGAATTCAAACTCAGCTCTCTGGTTTCTTGTTCTATGCTGATATCCACTGCACCACAACGTGCACCTGTAAACAGATGCAATATGGCTAAAATATTTAACCAAACATACTTGAATGAAGATATGGTGCCTAAATATACATGCATATACATATATATATATATATATATATATATATATATATATATAAATATTTAGTGTATCGTGGCAACAAATAATTTTCTAAACATATACTGTTAAATATAAGAGACAATGAATGTCTATTATGTTTAATCATGAGCCGTTCTAAACGTCTTATTTTGGCTTTAATTTCAGTTGAAAATAAAGACAAAAATTCTCCAACATTTGGATAATTTTTATTAATTTGGTTTTAAGCTTTCAGCTCACATGAGCCAACTTCAGAGAGGTTATTAAGATGGTAACACGTCTTAATAAAATCTAGCGGAGTTTTATGTCAACACAAAATAAAATCATTGCTGATGGTAGATGTTATTGTGTCACAAGAGTAGAGTTTTATCCCTTGTTTCCTGTTTACAATTGGGTTTCCAGCTCCTAAATGCTTTTCATTCTCTTTCACTCCCAGTATGTGAACTCCACCAAACTTAATGAGTCACACAACAAAACTCATCATCCAGATTCTGATGAATAGAGTGTGCAAAAGAATTAGGCCAGAGATAGGACAAGAACCATTTGATTTCCTCAAGGACATTGAAATAAGGAATGCAATATTTGTCAGAATGGTATCATAAATGGTCAACAAATGCAAAACCATGTGTACCTGTGTTTCATAGACTACACAAAGGCATTCAACAAAGTACGCTACAAATACTTGATAGATATGCTTGGAAACTTAGACATATTCAGGAGAGACATTAGTACAATCAAGAAGCTGTACTGACAGCAAACCACCTGCAGACAGACAGGTAATGAGTACAGCAGATATACAAAAATAGAAAGGGGTGTAAGACAAGGATGTGTCTTTTCACCAGAAATTGTAACACTACACAAACACACTGGCAAACCGTACAGAGAGATCATGGATATTGTTGATGTCAGTCGTGTCATCAAGGTGAAGAAACAATCTGGTTCTATCAGTCCAAAATGTAATGAAAAACATTATCAAAAGAGAAAAACAATGCCAAAAAACAACATATATGTGATCAGGAAAAGTGTGAAAGATCCTAGGAAGACATATTTGTTTTCTTTCATTTAATTTGACAAGGGAGTATATCTATCTGTCTATCTATCTCAGTCTGCTTGTATCTAACTATTTATTTATTTATTTATTTATCTCAGTTCAAAACATAAAAGAAAATGTGGTTGGAAGAGTAAAACAACACCAAGAGATGATGTTTACAAGATCAGGGAAAATGTGAAAGATCCTAGAAAGACATTATTCATTTTATTTCAATTAATTTGCACAAGGGTATATCTATCTATCTATCTATCTATCTATCTATCTATCTATCTATCTATCTTGTTCTAAAACATCAAGAAAAATGCAGTCAGAAGCAAAGAAAAATGCTAAAAGTCAAAGTATATGTTTTCAGGAAAATTTTTTAAAATCTTAGGAATACATTATTTGTTTTGTTTCAAATAATTTACCCAAAAACGTATGATCATCTTGTTGCCATAGGGTAGGAACTGTGATAGAGAAACTATAACATCCCAAGCACTACATTTGCACAAGGATGTATTTTTGTTCCTATCTATCTATCTATCTATCTATCTATCTCGGACCAAAGCATTGAGAAAAATGGAGTCATAAAAGAAAACAATGCCAAAAGTCAACGTATACATGATCAGGAAAATTTTGAAAGATCCTAGGAAGACATTACTCATTTTGTTTCAATTAACTTGCCCAAGGGGGTAGGATCATCTTGTTGCTATAGGGTAGGAACTGTGATCGCAACATCCCAAGCACTACATTTGCACAAGTTTAACAGTGGCCATAGAAAGTTGTACTTAAAAGCAGACCAGGTGGATCAACTTCTGTCTTTTCTGGTTGCTCTGTCTCAAGTTAAACAGAATTATCAGGGACATAGTTGTCCTTTTGTTTATCACCTTACATTTCTGTTAGCTTTTCTGTATTACAAGCAGTGATTCTATTAGATAGTAGATAGTTAGTTTGCATGCCATTTTCACTTTCTTAATCGGGGTGGGGGGGGGGTTAATCATCTGAATGAGGGTTTTCTTTAACAAGTCTGTTTTGATATATATAGCCTCACACAAGGCTATCAAATTCTGCTGCATCATAGCCGCATCTCTCTTCAATAATGGCTTCAATTATTGAAACTAGGAATCATATTTTAATCTTCATATCTCTTGGAGGAGATTTTCTTAGCAGATCTGTTGGGGTTCTCATAAAGCATTTTTCTATCTTCTTCATTTTCATTTATTCTAATCTTTACAAACATTCGTCTTAAGTTTAAGCAAGGAATACTTCGTCTCATGAATCAACTTTACTGGACGAGGCTTTTACTTTCATTAAAATCTTTTAATTCAGTTTCAGTCAGATTTATGTTCTTCATCAAACAAGAAGGGGGAACTCATCTTCTTGCCTTGTTCATGACTACTGCTGTAAGCGCACACTACAAGAGTTGGCTTGGAGTGTGGGCTTATACAATCTGACAAACACATTTCATCTTCTAGGGAGTTCATGGCCAACTGACTAACTGAAAATGATTTTCTCCTCATGGACTTGGTATTCCTGCCGATTTTCATCGTACCATCTTGTCTACCAATCAGAGTTCATTTTTCACGACAACTGTTTGTTACTATGCAGTCAACATCCCACATTCACTTTAAATAGTAAAAACTGCTTTCCTTTACTTAGCACTATTCTGTTAATGCACGCATGTTTCTAAGAAAAAGGTTTTTGTTCATGAAATTCCTTGTCTACAATTTTAGCCAGATTGACTGACTGATTGATTGAGGTCAAAGAAAAAGAGAGAGAGAGAGAGAGAGAGAGAGAGAGACAAATTCATAACAATATAAATATATATATATATATATATATATATTATTCAACGTTTACATTAGAACATGTAAATAACATCTACAAAATTATACGTTTTGTTTCAACATTGAAAAAAAACAATGTCTTATCAGGTTAACAATGATGGCAAACATCATGTTAACTACCTGATGAGACATTGTTTTTTTTAATGTTGAAACAAAATGTACAATTTTGTAGAAGTTATTTACATGTTCTAATGTAAAAGTTGAATAATAAATATTTATTGGTTTATTTTTTATATTGAGCACTGTTTTAAATTAATGTTTTGAACATTGCAATTTTATTGTTCATTCCTTTACATTTGGATATATATATATATATAATCTTTTTAAATGCCAAAAGATTTGAGTCCAGATACCATGTAACCAATATCTACAATTCACTTCCTGCCTAAATTTGCAATTTCTCTCTCCAATGCGTTTCCATTGGTGCTTTCCTCTCAGTTCTTCCTCTTATGTTTTCCTCTTTGCATTTTTGTTTTCCTCTGTGTCTTTCCCTTTCCTCTTTCTTTCCTTTTCTTGATTTCTCATCTTGTTTTCTCATCTTTTCTGCCCTTTTTCTTTTTTTCCTTCTTTTTTAATATCGTCTTATCTCATACAAAAAGATTTCCAAAGATCATCCCTTGTTTCCTGTTTAGGATGCGGTTTCCGGTTTTCCCTTCTCAAGTGTTTTCACTCTTTTATTTATTTATTTTTTTTTTCCAATTGGAGTAGATAGGCTAAACCATCGCCCGGTTCACACTCCACCCACATCTATTGAACAGGTGAAGAGGCTCATCCCTTGTTTCCTGTTTAGGATGCGGTTTCCGGCTTTCTCTTTTCCATTCTTTTTACCCTTACGTAGCCCCCTGCGCATCAGTGGCGTTATCGCCTTGCTTGGGGTGATATGATTAAAAAAAAAAAAAAAAAAAAAAGGAAGTGACGCTTTTTTAAAAAATTTTCAATAAACGTTTATTACCATCTTTATTAACTACCTGATAAGACATTGTTCTTTCAATGTCGAAACAAACAATTTTTGTAGTAGTTTGTAGTTTGTACATGTTCTAAAGTATAACTGATAATAAATACACACACACACACACACACACACACAAACATATATATATGAATTGTTTGAACATTATTTTTTATCGATACTCATATTTAAGTAGATATTCTGTTTTTAATGAAACAGTATTATATATTTATATCTACCAGCCTGATTATTTCTGATAAATTTTTATTCGGCAGGATTCAAACCTGCGACCTCTATATAGATAGGGGTTGCAGGTTCGAATCCTGCCGAATGGCACACATTTTCGGAATAAAAATTTATCGGAAATAATCAGGCCGGTAGATATAAATATATAATACTGTTTCATTAAAAACAGAATATCTACTTAATACGAGTATCGATAAAAAATAATGTTCAAACAATTCATTTCAAATTGTCGGTTGCATATAACCAAGTTTCGTTAAAATTCGTTGATTTCCGTAATATGTTTATATATATATATATATATATATATATATTTCCCTCCTGTTTTACTCAGGGGATTTGGATTATTTTGTTTTTTGTTTTTTTTTATGTCTTAATGTAAGATACTCAATACTAAGTACATCAATATATTTGTTGGCAGCATTTTAGTCAGCATATTGAAATTGATATTTTGCTGAGCCCACTTGTAATAAATAAATAGAATTTACTATTTTTGTTGTCAATTCTCAAACACAAAGAAAATGCATAAATTTACTTTCATATGTTTTGGTTTTATTATTATTCTAATCATTGCTTTTTAAAAAAATTAAAGAAATTCTTAAGGAAGTGAAGGTACTTAAAATAATAATAGTATCAATTGCCTTCTGACACTCCGTTTTGTTTTTTTCCAATAATGGAAGTCCAAGATTGCTGAATATTCCATTTAAAGTTTGATTAAAACTGTGCAGTGTTAATACATTGAATCTCTCAATTTGGTTGAGTGTGCACAACCACAATGGGAAGAATGTTGACTTGACAGTTGTCTAGAAGACATTCACCGCTTTGCGGAGGGCAAGTCATAGAAGGTCATTGCTGAAAGGGCTGGCTGTTCATAGCCAGCTCTATCAAAAGAGATACATGAGAAGTAAACTGGAAGGGAGAAATGTCGTAGCTAAAATTATAGGATGACTGAACTCTTGAAAGGTTTTATTAAGCATTTTATCTCAAGCAAGGCAACATAGATACTAACATACTGCAAATTCAGTCAGTCAGTTAAGTTCCATATGGGATACACGCTTTGGACGATCATGTCTTGAAAGAGACTTGACTGACTTGGCAGAAGATTATCCCACAGTATGTTGCCATTGCTTTCTGCGGTAAACTAGTTACCAGTCAAGGTTATAGAACCCAACCTTTCCTATTATTTAACCTATAACCGGAAGAAAGTGATGGATTAATACCTTTCCCAAGGGTACTTGTGCATAAGTGAATGCAACGAATTCAACTGGAATTTGAACTCGGCTCCCCGATTTGTCATTCCAAATCAATATTCACTGCATCAACAGCAGATTACTGAGTGTGAAATAATATTAGAATATCAAGTCTAAGTACTATCAAGGAAAGCTCATCTGAACAATCGCTATGAAAGTATTTATTTATCAGTAAATCATTTTTATCTAAAAAAACAAATTCTTACAATCTAAAAATATTTTCTGACTTTAAATAACCTGCAATGTGTTGACAAGTCATAAAAAATGAATTTGTATTTGTCTGTACTTCTGAGATGAGGTAGTCTTTACATTATGTACATTGTTCAGACTGTTGTCCTCATCTTTATTGCATATTTACGATGTTGCGATCATTGAACATTTTGACCTTCTTGAAATGCTAAAAATTTTGAACCAAACCCTTTTGGGGTATATCAGTCTCATTCTATGTATGATGCCACTTCCGGATGTCATGTTGTTATCTCCCTTTAACTCAACTCTCTAAGTTACTTGTTCACCTTTGCTTTAGCCTGGTATTGAATTAACTACTCTTTTGGTCAAGTCACAGAAGCTATCCAATGCTTTTATCCACTGGGCCATGTGTCCTTGAGGACATGGAATAAGAATGATATACCCCAGTCATCAAAATAAAGTGTTCAGTTCAAAATTCCGAGCACCTAAAGAAGACCAGAATGTAAAACAGCCGAAACGTCATAAAAGGGCAACAAAGATGAGGACAACAGTCCGAACAATGTAAATAATGTAAAAATAAATAAGCCAATCAATCTATTTACAATCATCTTTTTTGTTACAATCACAACATTTCACCTGTTCTACTCTCCAGCCTTCATCAGGTGTCTTTCTGAGTAATCTTCAAGGAATTTTTAACTTAAATTTTTATTTTGGGCCAATTGTTCTCATTCTACTGATCATGTCTTAGGTTATCTCATCTTGTTTTGTTTTTTTTAATTTCTTTTCATTGTTTTCATGTCATTTGATGATTATGTGATTCTATCTGTTATGGTTTATAAAATGGCGAGTGTGCTAAAAATAGCAAAAGGTAGACACACTGACGCCAAGAATTTAAAATTGGGCATCAAAACCGTTAAACAAGTTAACGGTTTCTTTTGGTAGCAGTAGCAGTAAGAAGTAGGAGTGAAGGACAGTAGTTTGGTGGAGAGATTTTGAAAAGAGGAAGAGGCTTGTCAGTTGACAACTAGAGTCCAGAAGGGATAGACGTGTTTACTACTATCCTCCCAGAGTGAAGAGAATTCAGCTAGTTTGCTCCTGTATCCATACACAAAAATTAACGGGTTTTAACTCGATGTAAAAATCTAAAGTTTTATATAAAAAATAAACATCATTAATTCAAGTTTGTGTTATCTTCTAATTATACAAAACCAAGCAACACAACATATCTTTGTCAACTCTCGTTTATTTTTTTATAATAAATATTTACTCAATCTTCTGCCATTACAGATGTCACAATTTTCTTTATACTCACTTCATCGTCTCCGTTTTCATTTCAGGAGTCTTAGTCTTTGACAAATGCCCAAATGATAAAGAAACAAAATTAATTGTATCAAGCGAGACTTGACCTCAAATGATTGCAAGGTTGGGTCAAATTACTCCACTCAGCCTATTCAACAATGGACATTAATCACTGAGATAAACAGATTTGTTTCACAATGTTCTGGTTGTTTGTGGCTCATGTGAAATATTGCTGGCTTTTCAATGAATTCTTTCCTATCATTATTTTTGTTCATAAAAAGAGCAAAAAAAACCCCAAAAACAAACCCAATTGCTAATTAGATCTCATTGACTGCAGGAAATTATCTGATCCTGAATGGAAGCTGCAAGCAAATCAAATAGAATTACTTCATGTTATTTTTTTCTATCATTTCACTCCAAGCAAGGCAATAAAGTCACTAACAAACAAGGAGTAACTGAGTGCAAAAGAATATGAGAAAACAGAAAACGTTAAGGAGAGAACAGGAATGAAGAAGACATAAGATAAAAATTGAAATTACATTTAAATATAATCTTGAATTTCTATTAGATGAAGCATTGTTAAGTTTTGATGAGGATTTCTTTCATCTTACTTTCACTGGCTTTTCATCTTGCAATGTTAGTCACATTTAATAGAGTTATCTACCTCTTTAAAGAAACTCTCTTAAAAAAGGTTATTTTAATACTTCCATTATTTTTTCTAGTATATTTAGTTGGTAAATAAACTTATTACCTTGTAAAACTCTCATTCCATTCTCCTTTCCCATATACTTCTTGTTGTTATAATAAGTCAACTTGTTACTGCAACCCAACAAGATATGGGAACAACTCAATAGTATTATTATCTTGAATTTTTATTGGTTAAAGCATTGTCAGCCATTATTCATTTTTGACTAGGATTTCTTTCATTTTGATTGAAGTTGTTTTTCATCTAGTTGTGTTATTACTTACTAGTAAGGAGACTACAGTTGTTTTCCTTGGGATGAGCTCATGGAAGTTCAGCACCTTAGAGAGGAGAACTCTTCTGTCTTTTTTCTTTCTTCACTTCCGTTTTTTCGATGATCGGCCTCTTTACCTTCCTGACCACCAGGGCATCCACACCCATGGAAACTGGTCAGCATGTGCACAGCCTAGCATGGAGAAAAAAGTACTTTCTGTTTACTTATCCACTTATCAAAGGCCCTAAAATTGGCATCTTATTTCTTTGTCCTCGTTCTGTAAACACCCTCGTTACTTTGGACTGCATGAACAATCATTTGTTTTAGGACATATGTAAATCCTTTTAATATGTTTATGTAATTTGTTTGCCTTATTAAATGTTTTGTTTGTTCCAGTCATGTATCTCGTCTTTCTATATTTGCATTTGGTGTTAGTGTAGCAATGTCTACGCCAATGCTAATATTAGTATCAGTGCTACTGCAAGGCTAAAATAACACGAAGTAGCTGACAAATTATGGCTGGCTGATACACCCATACTAATAACCTCAAGGCAATAAAGCAACTAAAACTATGAGTGTGAAAAATATGAGAAAAACATTAAGAAGTGAAACACAATAAAAGAACAGGAATCAAGTAGACGGAAGATAATGATTAACATTGCATTTAAATATTATCTTGAATCTTTATTGGATAAAACATTTTCAGCCATTATTAATTTTTGACTCAGATTTCTTTCATCTTAATTTCAATTGCTTTTCATCTAGGAGTGTTATGGTGTTTTAAGCCCCATATGATGGTTAATGTGACGACTGAAAAGTTTGGTACTGGAAGAGCACGGAACACAACTTGGAAATTTTAAAGAATATTATAATACAGTCATGTAAAATACAATTGAAACAATATTATTCGTTGCAAACATTGTTCTGTTTGCAGCTATATAATACAAAATAAACAATTATGAGTCCACTTAAGTGAAGTCCTTGTGTAGTTGAGTGTTTTACATCTAGTAACTGCGTGTATTTGCAGCAGCGATGAAATTCACGTTTTAACCCTTCGAGAAACCGCGTAAAAGAGAAACCTAATGAAGATGCCCTTTAGAGAGTAGAGTTTACAGGAGGAGACAAATCATCTACCTTAGATACAATTTTTAAGAACAAGCAAAAGTAAACTTATTGCATGTTACCATCTTAAAGGGAATTGAACTCCCTTTTTTTTGGGTTATTATTTGTTATTTATATATTTTTAATTATTTTTTAAGGGAAACATTTACAGGCAGACTACCTTGATGTTTCTGGCATCATTTTTGCCATTCTACTTTTAATAATAATGATATTCAGGGTCTGATGTGGATTTATTCGAGGGCCGGTCAACATGGCCCCTGCCAACCAATCTCACTGGATTCCATTTAGTTAACTTTATGAAGATTAAGGCCACATGTGATGGTTAATGTGATGACTGATGAAGTCGGTACAGGAAAAGCATGGAACACAACTTGGAAAATTTTAAAGAATATTATAATACACTCATGTAAAATACAATCAAACCGATATTATTTATTGCAAGCAAATTGGTCTCTTTACAGCATTTATATATTATACGAAAATAAACAATTTTGAGTTCATTTAACTGAAGTCCTTGTGTAGTTGAAGGATGTGCATTGTGGTGCAGTGGATATTGGCATGGAACAACAAACTGGAGTGCCAAGTTTGAATTCCAGTTGAATTCCTTGCATTCACTTACGAAAGGTAACAGACACAATTCACTATAAGATCTGTGCTTTACCTCCATCCCTGACTCTTGCAATGTCGAGCAACTCTGCCCTCTTGGAAACTCTGACCATACATTAGTTTCTGTCAATATCTCCTTCCACCTCCACCCCACCCAAGAACCTCAGACCAGCACTTACTGCTACCAAAGAGCCGATTGTGACTTGTTCCACAACTTCCTGAGTGATGTCCCTTGGAATAAAGTATTTAGCCTTCCTGTTGAAGATTGCACGGCTGAGGTCTTCTCTTGGGTTAAGGCTAGCATCGATGCTTTCATCCCTGCCAGAAAGTTGAGACTTAAATCCCACTCATCCCCCTGGTTCTCCCCTGCCTGCTCAGCTGCCATTGCCCACCGAAATCACTTCTTTCAGCTATACCGGAGTCACGCGTCAGATCATAACAGGCGCCTTTTTTTCCTCGGCTCGCAGTGAATGCAAGAAGGTACTTCATGAAGCTAAGCTGATGTTTGCAGCCAGAATGAAGCAGCACATTGCATCCCGTAATTTTGGCTCCAAAGACTATTGGAGGCTCTGTAAAAGTGTGCTGAACAAGCCCTCAATCCCACCTCTAATCAATGAATTTGTGGTCCTCACCTCTTCAACAGACAAGGCTGAGTGCTTTGCTCGCAGATTCTCTACTAATTTGACACTGGACTCATCTGGAGTATCTGTACTCGACTTCCCTCTCTGAACCCAGGCCTAACTGACTGATATACAAATTACTCTTTCGGTGGTCTCCAATACCCATCATTGTTCCTAAAGAAATGTGCTCCTGAACTCTCCTCTGTTCTCTTTAAACTCTATAACTTCTGCCTTTCTGCTTCCTGCTTTCCTGCCTGCCGGAAATCCTCCTCCATGGTTCCTATATATAAAAATATTGGCAGACCCTCTGACTCTGTTAATTATTGCCCTATCAGCCTCCTACCGATCTTTGGCAAAGTGTTTGAAGCCATCATTAACACTGAGGTGGTACAACCTCACCTCTCACAGCCCATAGACTCTTCTCTGACAAACAGTATGACTTTCGCTTCACCAGATCTACTGCTGATATGCTCACGACCATCACTGAGTATATACATCAGGCTCTCGACAAAAACGGTGAAGCCCGAACTGTGGCTCTTGACATCTCCAAAGTGTTTGACAGAGTCTGGCATGCTGGCCTTCTATGCAAGCTGCAGGGCTATGGTGTAACTGGACAATTGTTTGACCTAATCCAGTCCTTCCTTTCAAACTGTACAATGAGGTTAGTATTGAATGGACAAGCCTCCCAATACTATCACATGAATGCGGATTTCTCTCATGGCTATATTCTAGGTCCTACACTTTTTCTTATCTATATTAATGATCTCCCTGATATAATAAGATCCCAAGTGAGCATATATGCTGACGACACTACAGTTTACTCTCATCTTGATCAAAAATCTATCGAGGCTGAAAAAGCAAACCTTGTTGCCGAGCTTAAAAAAGACCTCCAATCCATGGTGGACTGGGGTAAGAAATGGCTCATAAATTTTAATTCTTCCAAAACGAAGCTGCTATCAAATAACCACCACAGACAATCATTCCTCTCACCCATTAACATGGATCAGGCTTCTCTCCCTGAAGTTGAAACACTGTGCCTCCTCAGGTTAACTCTCACACCAGACCTCAAGTGGAATAACTATATAGAATTCATAGCTAAATCCACTGCTAAAAAAGTCGGTTCTCTGTGTAGAGCCAGGAAGTTTTTCTCACCCCAAACAATCCTGCACATATACAAGTCTACCATCCGCCCTTGCATTGAGTATTGCTGCCATATTTGGTCCGGTGCCCCTGCTATCTACTTAGGTGTCCTTGACCGAATCCAACGGAGAATCTGTAATGTGATCGATCTTGACTTGGCAGCTAGGATACAGTCACTTTCTCACCGATGCAGTGTGGCTTCCCTCTGTCTCTTCTACAAATATTTTCACGGCTTCTGCTTTGATGAACTTAGCTCACTGGTACCCTCTATATACAAATTTCCTCGAGTCACAAGATTAGCAACTAGGTCCCAGCCTTTTACTGTGAAACCAATAAATTGTAAACGCAAATTCTACTCCAGCAGCTTCTTTTCTCACACTTCTCGCCTGTGGAATTCTCTTCTGCATACTTGCTTTCCCGACCGTTACAATCTCCAAGAATTTAAATGTAAAGTCAATAATCATCTCCTGTCTCACTAACTTACATCTTCTTTCTCATGCTTTTTCTTCATCCACCCCACTCACATCAGTAATCTTCCCTCTCCTACTCTCCTCCTGACACCCCCTACAACCTCTTACTCCTCCTAACATTCCTCCACATCCACCCCACTCTCATCAGTAATCTCTTTCCTCTCCTACTCTCTTTCTGACACCCCCTGCAACCTCTCACTCCTCATAACATTCCTCCTATGTAACTCCCTGTACAACAGTGGCAGTAAAATGCTTTGATTGGGGCAACACGATTATAAAAAAAAAATCCATCTCTTCCCTCTAGTTATGGGTTAATTAATAGGACAGGTTAGGTTCTATAGCCTTGGCTGGCAACCAGTCTACTGCAGAAAGCAATTGGCAACCTACCTCGAGATAATCTTCTGCCCAGTCAGTCATGTCCCTTTTGAGACATGCTCACCTAAAGTGTGTATCACATATGGCACTTAACTGACTGACTGACTGTGTTGTCAAGTGTTTTATGTGCTAAGTAGTACAACCCATCACAGTATAACAGCAAAAAAATTCAACATTTTTTTCTTTTGAGAAGCCAGCTAAAAGAGGACCCTAATGAACATGTACTCTAAAACAAGGGTCGGCAACCTATGGCCCGTGGACTGGATCTGGCCCGCAAAGGCATTTTGACTGGCCCACAAGTCTGATTACCAATGACTCTATTTTTAACATGAGAGACGAGGCTTTCGAATTCAACAAAAGGCCTGCTGTTATCTTTAATGTCAAATAATGGATACATATTTGTTATGACCCTTGGCTACATTAAAAGATAACAGAAGCAAAAGGAGCAATAAAGCGAAAGAGGACAGGGAGGGACTGACATGCAGTTAAACATAAGCGCATTATACATACATGCTTCATGAATGTGTGGATAATACCGCACATGTACGTATGTAAGTGTATATGTTTGCAACTATTTGTACTCGTATGTATGGGTATATGTGTTTCATTTTTGTTTAATGTGTGTGTGTGGTTCGTTTGTAGTACAATTTTTAATAACAGTTTCAAACCTACACATCATAATTCATCCATTTCACTTTGGTTGATTTTTTTCACTTTGAAGTATTTTGACATTCCTTGGGGAAAAGTAATTTTTGTTAGGTGTTTTTTAATTTTAGATTTTCTTTTGTTTTTCTGATTTCTCAATGTTTATTTTCATTATGGTTTTAAATATTTAGGTTGACAGGGGTCTGCATATGTAATTTTCTATAATTTTTCATTAATGGCCTTCGTCCAGCTCATGACCCATAATTATAACACAATTTGGCCTGCATCGAATGAGTTGCCAACCCCTGCTCTAGAGAGTGGATTTGAGATGGAGAGACAACTCACCTACCTTAGGTACAATTTTTATACTGTTAAAAGTAGTATTACCTTGAATTTTCATGAAATAAAACATTATCAAACATTCTCTAGTTTTTCTAGTATTTCTTCATTATAATTTCACCTGCTTTTCATCACAGTTAATCAACTCATTCCGTGAGGAAAGATGGCTTAGAGAATTGAACACTCAAAAGATATGCTGGAAACATGAGAAGTGACTCACCTACTTAATGAGGTTCAGTGAATGGATAACAGAACAGAGACAAAGATGATGGAAAATGACAAAAATGACTCTGAGCAATAAAAGACAGGAAGTTGTGGAGAACCATGAACATCAACATCATGAAAAAAATGACTTTGAGCAACAAGAGACAGGAAGTTGTAGATTCACATTGACCTGAAAGCAAGCAGTTGGAAGAAAGTTGCACAAGCAAGAATTTTGAGAGAAGAAACTATTAGCATAGAACTTATGGTTACATCAAGCTATTACATGTAAAATGATAGGACCTTGCCACCAATCTAAATTCATAAACTGTAGGTACTATAAAGGAAAGTTTATTAGAAGAATTACTATGAGAATATTTATAGAAAAGACACAGGGAAGCTATGTTACAGTAGTGGGAAAGTGACTGAAGCCGAAATGCATGGTCAAAGCCAATAACATTGCAGATTCTTCCAAAATGACTCTAGTACTGTGTTTTAATTTATAGTCTAGGTACCATAAAGAAAAATAATGGAGATTTTTTTTATAAAGAATGGTTAATTCCATTGCCCCAGAAATTACCAGATTCCTCCTCTATGCTTTATCAGATGAGAACAAAAAAAGGAGTACTGTTGCTATTTCTGGCCAAGATCTGCACCATTCTCACTTTCCAAACAGGAAATAAGTTTAAAATCAGTCAAAAATAAAAATAAATAAGTTTAAAATCAGTCAAAAATAAAGATAAATAAGTTTAGAATCAGTTAAAAATAAAAATAATGTGTCGTAGTGACTTTACAGCCTTTCTTAGGGTGAAATGATTTAAAAAGAAAAAGATCTGCTGCTTGCTTATTGCAGAATAAGGGAATGCCTGATTACGTTGTTTCTTCTGAATAAATCTCCTAAAAATTTGCAATGCCTCTTATAACATTTTTGGAATCAGTGTACAATTTACATTTCTCCCATTTTAGACATTGTTATTGGAAGACGACAACAGCCAGTAAGTAATGAGGTAACCAAACTTTGCTTCCATTGCAACAATTTAACTGTTGCACTTTGTATGTAAGCATCTTGACATTCCAAATGCTAATTGAATCAAATTCTTGTTGATTCCTTCTGCAAGTGTATAACCAAGAACAGTGGAAATCTTCTTCCAAAACATGTGACAGATAATGAAAACAACTTATTCATTATCAGTTTGTAATATGCTTGCAAATACACAGCATTTGTCATTTACGACAGACATTAAATTATGGACCATATATTTTTCTATCATAAGTTAAATTGTATTACTGTAAATGTTGGCATCTGTAAATTATTTGGATAAACATTTTTGAATCTGTTTTTTTTATTGATGTCATTTTTGTTTTTTAGTTTCTAAAACATTTCAATCAGAAACCAGAACATCCAACAGAGACCTGCAGTTATAAATTTCAGATGAAAATTTTGACTAGTTTAATTTTAAAAAGCGAGCCTCATTTTCTCTTTATACTGATTATAAACATGAAAAAGGTAACAGAATGGGTTATTGGAAACAATAACTGTACAATCTTTCACGTGGATAAATAGTTGGCATTTAAACCTGAGCCACTTTTCTGCTGGTGATAAAAATGGCATATCACCTGACAGGATGTAAAACAAGACCCGTCAAAGGGTAGATGAGCTTCTTATAGGAGCTAATGATCAACATATATAGATCAAGCATTATAAACACAAATTTTCAATTTTGTTTTTATTACAATACACTTTCAGAGCAGAAATCTAAAATTTGTGTTAAAGTTTATAAGGGATGATTTAACTTTGTTTAAAGTGTGAAATCATCCATGGTCAAGCGGTTAAGACAAATCAAATCAATTGATAGTTTCTCTTATGTTTTTAGGGGTTGCAGCATTCAATCCTGCCAAATGACACATTTTCATAACAAAATTTCTCAAAAAATATTCAGGCCAGTGAAGTTATAATATATATATATATATATATATATACTAGCAGTATAGCCCGGCATTGCTCGGGTGTAATGAAAGCTTTAAAACTTATCCATGGTCCTGGAGCTCAGACTCTTTGGACGTTAGCATGAAAGACTAAAAAGCAATAGTTGCTTCCAGTTAAAGGGAAACCGTAGACTGAAAGAAAAATGAATGGATATAAGTCAAATTTTGATTTCCTGGTATCGATATCAAATAAGTTTTTTTTTTTAATCGTATCACCCCGAGCAAGGCAGTAATGCCACTGATGTGCAGGGGGCTACATAAGAATAAAAAGATTAAGTAGAAGAGAGTGAAGAGGAAGACGAGCCAGTTAGAAAGGAGCAAGAGAAAGGATGGGAATACAGGTGTGATGACAGTTGCAAAGGTGGAGAGAAAGGAAAGGATATATGGGGTGGTGAAAGAACTAGAGTCAAGTGGTTATTGTCATAAACTGAATTTTGAAGGCTAAATAAGTCCTCTGAGTAAATGGTAACATGGCTGAGACTAAGAACTACAATTATACCTACTTAGAGTCAAACCCGAAGCAAAAACTAAAATAAAAGGGCTGAAAAAAATACAGACATACAGGCAGATAAACACACACACACAAACATCTTGCCTTTTATATATATACATTATCAATTTTCTGCACTATTGTAAGAACTGAAACCTTGAAACTTCTGAATATCATTTTTTATGTCTTTATCTATGAGTGTATCAAATTTGATTAAAATTGGACCACTCCTTCTATAACCCGATTTTTTCGATTATTGATTTTCAATATTTATCGGGGGTACCTCGACACAAAACCTAGCTAAGAATACTTGCAGATGTTTATAGTAAGACTGTGTAAATTTTCAAGAAAATCGATTCAGCCATTTTGGACTCTATATGTAACAGACACACACACACACACACACACTCACACACTCACACACACACACACACCCACACACATACACACACACAGACAAAGTTCCATTTATAAATATGTTTAGATTAGCTTAGAATATGTGAAAACTACAAACTACTACAAAACTGTACATTTTGTTTTGACATTGAAAAAACGATGTCTCATCATGCTAATAAATGTTTTATTGATTTCTCATCTTACTTTCTCATTTTTTCTACCCTTTTTCTTTTTTTACCTCTTTTTTAATATGTTTTTACCTTGTACAAAAAGATTTCCCCAAAATAAAATTGCTTATTTCATTTTTTATCAATAAAACGTTTATTACCATAATTATTAACTACCTGATGAGACATACTTTCAATGCTGAAACAAAATGTACAATTTTGTAGTAGTTAGTACATTTTCTAAAGTAATAATTAATAATATATATATATATATATATATATATATATATATATACTACAAAAAATATGGCTGATATTAAAGGTACTGACAAGGAATTGTTTACAATTTTAAAAAAATGAAAAAATATTTGTTTTTAGCATGTTTATTAGGGTGAGCATGAACAGAGACCTCATATTTGGAAATAGTACACTTGAGTTGCCTATATTTAAGAGTGAGCATAAAGGTCAATCCAACTGGAATGCAATGGAGGTGCCTTGCTCTAGGAGAATTTGGTGTAAATTTTAGTAAATATAAATTCTTTATTTTGGGGTGAATTAACAGGAAAGATCCAGAATGAATTCACTCATCCAAACAACTCTTGTAATGATTATAACTCTTCCAAAAACTAAAAGAAAAGACTGAGATATTTGTTACTCAGCATCTAGTTTCAATGAAAAAAAAATGAAAATTAGTTAGAAATATTTTTTAGTTTGATGAGTAGCTTTTTCATTATTTTTTGAAAAATTCAAATTACCACCACCTTATACAACTAGACATAAAAATCTATTTCCCAAATTACTACTCCAACTTTTGCATATGCATTTTTTTTGTGGCCTCAACCTTCACCAGTCAGCTACTCTAACCATAATCTAATACAAAAGCTAATTTAATTAAAGACAAAAGCTAATTTAATTAAAGAAAAATCTTTTAAAGTTTTCACACTGAGCATTTTATTTGTTATTTAAATTACAAGTCAATTAAAAAGGTTCAAGATTGCTAAAAAATTTCGATACATAGAAGCAAATAGTGACACATTAATATGAACTTTTTAGCTTTGCTCAGTCAGTTAAGTGCCATATGTGATACACGCTTGGGCGATTATGTCTTGAAAGAGACATGACTGACCGGGCAGAAGATTATCCCGAAGTAGGTTGCCATTGCTTTCTGCGGTAGACTGGTTGCCAACCAAGGCTATAGAACCCAATCTGTCCTGCTATTTAACTCATAACTGGAAGGAAGAGACGGATTAATACCTTTCCCAAGGGTATTTGCACATAAGTGAATACAATGGATTCAACTGGAATTCGAACTCGGCTCCCCGGTTTCTCGTTCCGAGCCGATATCCACTGCACCACAAAGCACATTTGTACTTAAATTAAAGGAGATATTCTAGATAGTAAATCATTTATAATCTCCCGGGTTTGTGACGAATGCTGCAGTAAAGTAATTTTGGTGAGTGTTTTGTGTTATGGCATATCAACCCTTTCAAGTTGTTTGATCCTAAATTTTTTTGTCTTGATAGATAATAGGTATATACATGCCTGGTTTGCATGTGTGTCAAAAACAGTTGATGGAGGTTTAGTTTACATGAGTGTCACAAAAGGTAGACACAGGTCCCCTTTGTACAAGAGTCAAATTAGGTAGATAGACATCTACTTTGAAACAAAAGTAAAGAAGGGTCAAGAAAATTAGATACATGGCCAATTTACCTGAGTCAAATATGTAGACACAGGTCCAGTTTGCATGAGTATCAAGAGAGATAAACGTGTGGTTTACAACAAAGGTCTGGCTTGTATGTACATCAAGAATAGTAAACATTAGTCCAGATTGCATGTGAGTCATAAAAGTAGACACTGATCCTTTTTGTACAAAAGTCAAAAATGTAATCATAGGTACAGAAAACAGGCGGTATCTGGTTTGTGTGTTCATGGGAGGGGCTTATTCTTTGGCAAACAGATGCTATCAGCATATTCTTGACCCCAAGCAACAGATTGAAAATTAATATATGGGTCATAAAACAGTTGTTTGACTAACGGCAGATTCATTTCTAAATAACTACAGCTGCCAACACAAAGGTTGAAATATTTTACCATTCTCTTTCCCATAGTCCAGTGCAGGGATATAAGATACAATGGACCAGTTTTCTCCCTTCAGCCCTGACCCTTCGTCTTGATCATGATTAACCAGACAGCTGGCTCTGATGTTCATAGTATTTTAATGCTTTTAAACATTTAATATTACCACTTTGCTGACTGAGCAATTGTGATTGTTTCATCACAGGTTTGAATTAAGAGTTGTCTGTTGTGGATTTGAGTCAACTCCCAACAAAGAAAAAGGTGAGAATGGTTTTTAAATATAAGTATAAATATATAAAATTTTTTTTTTTTTGTATTTATTTCTGAGATGAGTAATTTTCAATAATCTTGGAATTATTTCGAACTTTTGTTCTCATTTTGGTTGATATAGGTGTTATAATAGACACGTTTCAAACAAGTACCCTCTGGGTATCATCAGGTGTTCATAGACTGGCTGATGTGGATTATCTCGTTGATTATTGCAAAATAGCCTGTGAAATAAATTATTGTTCTTTCATGTTGGATTTGGTTCATTACTACCAAGTCCAAGGAGTGAATTCACAACCACTAGATGATATTAACATATGTATAACCAACTATTATATCCACTATGCCACCATCCCAAAAGACTTTAGTGGGGTATTTTTGAAGCCTTTTATATTCTGTGTCAGATGAATTTTGATAACTGGAATATGTTAGTGGGTTTGTGCCACTTGTCATAATTTGTATTTATTTCTGAGATGAGTAATTTTTAATAATCTTGGTATCATTTCGAACTTTTGTTCTCATCTTGATTGATATAGGTGCTATAATATCAGTGAATCTATGGGCATCTGATGATGACCAGAGAGTATTTGGTTGAAACATTGTGTCTATTATAACACCTATATCAACTAAGATGAAAACAAAAGTTTGAAATAATTTCAAGATTATTTTTATTTTTGTGTTTTTACTACTACATTTTTTCAGTGTGTATGAGTATCAAAGTTCTTTTGTTAAAATTCTTTGTTTATAGTTGTTAGTTAAGATGAAAAGAAACATATTTTCTTTGTATATATGTGTAAGAAAAAAGAGACAAGGGAGAAAGTGAGGAGGAATGTGTAAGTGTCATGTAGTTTGGTGATTAAGATGGTTGAATGAATAAGGAAATCTCTTTTAAGCTGCTGTCATGAACTGATGATTCAGGTATCTGTCTCTGTCTCTTTACTGGTTTTGCCCATCTAGAGACTTTACTTTTCAAATGGATCACAAGGCATGTTTTTTATTGTCAGTGGGAACATAAACTATTGGACAAAAAATGTTAAATATTTATTCAAAGGATTAATTTGTTAACTGAAATGATGTATACGAGGGTCATTCAATAAATAAGGTGAATTTTTTAGTATAAGGACTTGTAATACAGATAGAAGCTTACTTTTTCAAAAAAAACTTTTCCTTAACTTCTTTTTCAAAGGGATATAATTTGTTTTTTTGCAGATTGAAAAAAACTTTGAGAGTTTTGGAGATTAACAAAGATGGCCAACCAAGAAGCATGCTCCAGAGGTCAGTTATCAAGTTTTTGGTTACTGAAGGGTGCAAACCAGTTGAAATTTGTAGGAGAATGTCAACTGTACACATGTTTCAGCCAAAAAAATGTCTACAAGTGGGCTAAATTGTTTAAAGAAGGACGGAGCAGTGTTGAGGATGAAGACAGGCCTGGCTGGAAGGCCTACAGAAGTGAGGTCTCCTGAGGTGATCGAATCAGTCAATGACCTCATTCAGTCTGACAGAAGGGTGACAGTGGATGACATTGCAAGGACTTTGAGCCTATCTGTTGGGAAAGCACACAAAACTGTTGTCCATGATGATCTTGCCTACTCAAAGGTCAGCTGCAAGACCTCACACAACAGCCCAAATCAACGAGCTGGGCTGGGAACTGCTCCCTCATCTCCCTTACAGCCCAGACCTTGCCCCTTCAGACTTTCACCTGTTTGGCCTCATGAAAGCATTCATGAGAGGCACAAAGTTTGAAAGTGACGAGGCATCAGTCCAAATATTTTTATGCTGAGGGAATGTGGAAGCTTGTGCACAGATGGGAAAAGTGTGTGACACTGCTGGGAGACTATGTTTAAAACTAAAAAAAAGTAAGCTTCTATCTGCATTAGAAGTCCTTATACCAAAAAATTCACCTTATTTTTTGAATGACCCTCGTAAATCCTCCGACTCAGAAACAACTTTTTCTTCATTTCATGATTGATGGTCTTGGCGTTTATCTGCATGTCCTTCTCAACAAAGGCAAGAGAGCCAAGTCTACCCTGTTGTTTAACATAGTAAATCCTCAGATTCAGAAACTGTTTTTTTGGTCATTTGATGATTGACGGTCTTGATGTTTATCTACACGTCCTTCTCCTAGATTGGCTGTCAATATAGGCAAGAGAGCACAGTCTAGCCTGTTTTTTAACTTATAGTTGGTGGAGAGCAGAGACTGATTCATACCCTTCGTGATGTTGTGTGTAAATGAATGTCACAACCTTGGCTTAAATTTTAACTCTGCACACTGATGCTACTCTCTGTGCCACTAACTGTTGAACTATGTCTACATCCGTCCTTATGGAGTGAGTAGCCAGGGTCAAATATAAAATATCAGCACTGTCCAGTAAACTGAATTAACAAAGTTTGCAATAAAAAAAAGGAAAAGGGCAAATTAAAATAATATCACGCAAGCAAGCAAGCAATATATGCAAGGCAAATTAATAAGGCACAAGTTCATAATTGGCATACAAAAGCAAGTTCAGACAAGCAAATGTGGTGTTCTGTCTTCTAGAGTATGAGTTTTGTTTAACGGCATATCAACCCCTGTGGGTTATTTAATGCCAAAAAGGTGGGGTTTTAAGGTATTTCTATTAATGTTCGGTTATAGTAAGAAGGTTGATTTAGTCAGATTTTAACAAAAAGTTTTTGTTTTTATTCTTTGCTATTTTAGAAAACTGAAAATGTATTCTAGTTTTGTACTCAAAAATGTTTTGCAAAGAATAATTTTTTCTTTCAAAAAATGTGTTATGGTAATAATTTTGTTCTTCAAAAATTTATTGTTGGTAATATTTTTCCTTCAAAAATGTATATTTTTCTATAAAAGTCTATTTTTATGTATAAATTTCTATAAAAAGTCTATTTTTATGTATATTTTTCTAGAAAAGTTTATTTTTCCTTCAAAAATGTATATTTTTCAATAAAAGTGATTTTTATGAATATATTTCTGTTAAAGTTTATTTTTATACTTTCATAGTGTTTTGATCCCAGTTTGGGGGTTAACTATTTGCCCATAGCTGGGATCCTAACAGGTGCTAACACTCTGGGTCATAGTGGACCTGGGAACAACAGCAATTAAGAGGTGGTTCCATGCTCCTCACAATCTCTCAATCAGAGGCCTTGCTGCCAGATTCAGATTACCATCATGCCCAGGACATCTAGACAAAGGTAGATTGAGCCTGAGTTGAATCAAACTACAAACTGGCCTATTTTATTGGCTAAGAGTAAAAAAAAAAATTTAAAAAAATCCAGCACGCATTTGTGTGCTTTTGCCTATAAAAGGGGAGAGGCAAATGTTTTGTAGTCATTTCTACAAGATTAAAATCTTGTCTCTTGCAGGTTGCTAATTGTTAATTCTTAGATGTTAGCCTCTCACCTCTTCCTTTGGGAACCTCAATGTGGCATAATGGTTAGCAAGCTTGCCTTGCTAGTACAGTTATTACTATAATGAGTAGTGATTTCAATCCTCATTGGGTGACCTATACTTATGGCTTTAGGCCACATGTAAGCAGCACTTACAAAACTACTAGGGCACCTTGATGTTGTCTAATGGTTAGCAAGCTTGCCTTGCTAGTACAGTTATGACTATAATGAGTAGTGATTTTAATCCTCATTGGGTGACCCATACTTATGGCTTTGTGCCACATGTAAGCAGCACTTACAAAACCACTAGGGCACCCTGATGTTGTCTAATGGTTAGCAAGCTTGTCTCGGGAGAAACTATTACAACTGAGTAGGGAGTTCAGTCCTCACTTTTGGTCTTGTGCCACATCTAAGTGGCAATCAACTTTCACCTTTTTCTTTTTCTGTCTCTCTTCATGCCTTCAAATTCAGTGCCCTGCAGGACAGTCTTTGCAAGGAGATCTAGTTTGATAATGTGTTGACACTACTTTTACTTTTTGACGACGATGAAGTCATATTATGGGATTGAAGCCCAGTGTGTTGAAAATGTGGATTTGTTAAAAATGTATACAGTTTCCCATGCTGAAAAGTTTGTCTATCAGACAATTTCAAGACACATCCTAAAATACACTAGTGTTTACCTATCACCCTCATCACTACAAAATCTATATAACATTTTAGTCATCTTGGTTGCGTTAAGCAGACTGATAATTTTCATCTTGTTCGCTCTGCCAGACAGGGTTCATTGACGAAGCTTAGTCTTTGTATCCCGCCAAAAAATGTGTTTCAAAAGGACATTTTTTCTGTTCACACTGCTATTACCTTGTACTACTTCAACTACCTTGTCAATTTATTTGTTTTAATCATATCACCCCAAGCAAGGTGGTAAAGCCCCTGATGTGCAGGGGGCTACATAAGAGTAAAAAAAATAGAGGGCTACATTAGAGTAAAAAGATTAGATAGGAGAGTGAAGAGAAAGATGAACCAGTTAAAAAGAAGCAAGAGAAGGATGGGAATACAGGTGTGATGATAGTTGCAAAGGTGGAGAGAAAGGAAAGGATATACAGGGTGGTGTAGAAAGAACTAGAGATGAGTATTGACATTGCATTTAAAATCCTGGAGGTTGTAGCCATCAAGAAAGCAAGAATATGGAAGCAAGTTCCACAGATGGGAAGTGCGAGAAAAGAAGTTGCAGGAGTAGAATTGTCGTTTACATTTGTTTGATCTAACTGTGAATGGGTGAGACCCAGTTGCTAGTCTTGTTGCATGAGTAAACCTCTGTTGCAGGGGCACCAGTGACTTAAGTGCGTTGGAGCAGAAGCCATGAAAGTATTTATAGAACAGACAGAGGGAAGCCACATCCTGTTGGTGGGGAAGTGGCTGGAGTTGAGCTACCAAGTCAGTACCTATCACATTACTTATTCTCCTTTGGAGCTCGTCAAGAACACTGAGATGAACAGAAGGGGTGCCTGACCATATATGACAGCAGTACTCCATGCATAGCCAAATGGTTAATTTTTATATATACAGGATGGATTCAGGTGGAAAAAACATCCAGGCCCGACACAGTGACCCAACCTTCCTAGCAGTGGATTTAGCTATTGACTCTATGTAATGGTTCCACTTGAGATTGGAAGAGAGGGTAAGGCCGAGGAGGTGCAGTGTATTGTTCTCAGGGAGACTTGCTCAGGCTATGCTTATGGGAGGCAGGGAAGGTTACCTGTGATGATTGACAGACAGCAGCTTGGTCTTAGGTGCATTAAAATTTACAAGTTTTGTAAAATATTTCTACAAATATTTTCATAGCAACTACTTTGATGAGCATTTGTCAGCACTTCAGTCCTGCCTTGGTGTTTTGACTCCAGTGACTTTCTCATCAATATGATGTGGCTTCTCTCTGCCTTTTTTACAAATATTTTCGTAGTTATTGTTACGGCCTATCACGTTGACTACACCAGTTCTTGCTCGATCACCAAAGTTAAGCAACATTGAGCCTGGTCAGTACTTAGATGGGTGACCGCTTGGGAATGCCAAGTGCTGTAAGCGTTTAGTGTCGGATGTGTGTTGTGGTGCAGTGGATATCGGCTCGGAAAAAGAAATCGGTGAGCCGAGTTCAAATTCCAGTTGAATACCCTGCATTCACTTAAGCACTGGTACCCTTGGGAAAGGTATTAATCTGCCCTTTCCCTCCAGTTATGGGTTAAATAACAAGGGTAGGACTTGGGAACCCTGCCCTTAAAAACAAATCCCAATGAATCTTGATACTCAAAAAGAAAAAAGTATTACTAGCCACAAAACTTATATAAAAACAACAATAAATTGTTGAAAGAAAAAGGTATTACAAGCAATAAATAAATAAAATTTAGTTAGCAATAAATGACCCGCCAATGCTGATATGCTATAAAAACAAAACAACTTTTTTTTTCTGGTATCCTGACTACATGAATTTAAGCATGCTACTAGATTGCCATCCACGTTTCACCCTTATAACATTGAAATAGTTAAATGCAACTGTCACTTCTACTCCAACAGGACCTTTTTCTAACACTTCCCACCTGAGGAACTCCCATCCATTTACTTGCTTCTCTGATAGCTACAATCACCACAAATTTAAATGCAATGTCAATTGCCATCTTGAATCCTGTTCATTTTTTATCCCTTCTTAAATACTCCCTGTACCCAGTCTTTTCTCTCAAAGTAACCCTCTGTGCACTAGTGGCAGTCTCACCTTGCTTGGGGTGAAATGATTAAAAAAAACTAATACATGATTATTAATAATATGCAAAGCAAATTCATTACAATATTTATTATTTATCATTTTATAAAAAAAATGAAAAGAAATCTTTTTATTTGAAAATTTAAAGAAAATATCCATGAATTATAGAACCAGAAAATTTAAATAAACATACAATTTTTATGGACATTATATATTTTCCCCTCTGATTATTTTATATCTCAGATTACTCCTCATTTAAAATTTCCCCAATTTTTTATCATCATGATCTAGGATCAAAGATGCCTAATCAATCAAGTCATGAAACTGAAGCAATTATAGGTTACCCCAACTTTCTAATCTTTTTTTAAAAAATACAATTTTAAATCATTAGATATTTTTCTAAAAATACCTAGAAAATCTGCTTGTAGATTATTTATTGTCAGCCAAATGCTAGGTGATGAATAAATCTTAAATGAAGAATGAACACTGAACATGTTGACTAAAGCAACTGGCAAAGATGGCAACTTGTGTACTTTGGAATGGTTAGCAAACATTGGATAATTGCCAATCTGAAATAGAGTGGCAAGCATCCCTTCAGCACTCTAATCAATGGACTGGTTCATAACCTGAAAAAGTTGAGGAGTATGTATTTAAAGGGTCGTTTTTGTGATAAGCAGATTAATATCCAAAGTGATTTACTTTGTCAGTTATTCACTATTTAAATTCTTCTCACTTTTGCTTGTAAGTTTTGTATTGTTAGTTGTTTGTAATTTATTGTTCGGCATTTTTGTATATATCATTTTGTATATATATATATATATCTCGTAACCATTTTTTTATTATTTTTTTTTTGAACATCATATAACAACATTAAATTTTGTATTCTATAATTTTGTATATATCATTTTGTATATATATATATATATATATCTGTTAGCACTTTTTTTTTTTTTTGAACATCATATAACCACATTAAATTTTGTATTCTATAATTTTGTATATATCATTTTGTATATATATATATATATATCTGTTAGCACATTTTTTTTTTTTTGAACATCATATAACAACATTAAATTTTGTATTCTATAATTTTGTATATATCATTTTGTATATATATATATATATCTGTTAGCACTTTTTTTTTTTTTTGAACATCATATAACAACATTAAATTTTGTATTCTATAATTTTGTATATATCATTTTGTATATATATATATATATCTGTTAGCACTTTTTTTTTTTTTTTTGAACATCATATAACAACATTAAATTTTGTATTCTATAATTTTGTATATATCATTTTGTATATATATATATATATCTGTTAGCACCAGATACTGTAATGAATAAATATATTAAGCACTCATCTTTCTCTGTGTATCATTCACCTCAATGATACAACACAACCAATTCAAACTTTAATGTAGTGAAGGAAAATAAGAAGGAAGGACCTAATATAAACTACAAGAAAACTGAATGCATGGTCATCAGCAAAAAGTAGTGCCCAAAATGCTAATTAAATGTTGGGAATACTAAAATCAAGCAGATGCAGAAATTTGAATACCTGGAGGATGGAAAGTGCAACATTGAAATCTAAAAGTGTATTGGCATGGTCAAGGACAAAAGCTGAATAAAGTATTGAGAGACAGGAAAATTTTGTTAGAAACAAAGAAAGGAGTGCTGAACTGCTATGTTGCATCTATCCTCCTATAAGGCAACAAATGCTGAACAATCTCCTCAAAGATGAAGAAAAAACCCAAAGCAACAGAAATGTGGTTCTACAGAAAGATGCTGAGGATACTATGAACCAAACATGTGAGCAAGGACAAGGTTTTGGAGAGAATGTAAATGAAAAAGGAACTTATACTTAACATCAGGAAGATATAGTTAAAGTTTCTGGGACAATGAGGAAGGAGAGTTTGGAGAATCTGATACTCACAGAGTAAATAGATAGAAAGAGAGACAGGGGTGAACAATATGTAACATACTTGATGGGCTTAAGCAAATGGATGACAGAGCAGGGTTTAGAAGAAATAACAAGACAAAATGTATTAAGAGGCACAAAGGACAGGAAGATGAGGTAGACCATGATTGCTTGCATCCTAAACAGACATGGCACATGAAAGAAGAAATTTTCATGAATTTATGAATAAAAATTTTCATATTTATTTCTGTTGAATATCTAGCTATATACAAAAATGGGATGTTCCTATCCTCTTGAATATGTGAACACTATTCGAGTCTACCCCAGTAGTGTCCACATATTTAAGTGGGTGATTATACTGGCTAGCAGTTCACTAGCAGTGAATCTATTTCACACAGCGTGCGAGTCTTGCACTTGTTGATATACTATTATTCCCAACCTCCGTTTTGCTAATTACTCATGCAGTGACCTTTTAGGCTTACAAAAATTTCTTTAAAATTGGTAAATAATAAACATTGCTTTGTAGTTGGTTTGCATATTTTTAGAATGTTGTAAGTATAAAATTATTGTTGTACTAGCAGTATAGCCCAGCGTTGCTTGAGTGTAATGAGAGCTTTAAAACTAATCCATGGTCCTGGAGCTCAGACTCTTTGGACATTGGCACGAAAGACTAAAAAGCAATAGTTGTTTCCAGTTAAAGTGAAACCATAGACTGAAAGAAACATAAATGGATGTAAGTCAAATTTTGATTTCCTGGTATCGATATCAAATAAGTTTTTTCGTTGTAAACTGAATTTTGAAGGCTAACTAAGTCATCTGAGTAAATGGCATCATGACTGAGACTAAGAACTACAATTATACCTATTAATAGCCAAACCCAAAGCAAAAACTAAA
The DNA here is from genome assembly GCA_037127315.1 of Ascarosepion bandense. NCBI lineage: Eukaryota > Metazoa > Mollusca > Cephalopoda > Sepiida > Sepiidae > Ascarosepion > Ascarosepion bandense. The sequence goes on along the minus strand of JBBBDQ010001942.1, from coordinate 506,824 downwards.
ATAAAAGGGCTGAAAAAAATACAGACATACAGGCAGATAAACAGACATACACACACAAACATCTTGTCTTTTATATATATATAAATTATCGATTTTCTGCATTATTATAAGAACTGCAACCTTGAAACTTCTGAATATCATTTCTTATGTCTTTTTCTATGAGTGTATCAAATTTGATTAAAATCGGACCACTCCTTCTATAACCCGATTTTTTGGATTATCGATTTTTTATATTTATCGGGGGTACTTTGACACAAAACTTAGCTAAGAACACTCGCAGATGCTTATAGTACAACTGTATAAATTTTCAAGAAAATTGGTTCAGCTGTTTCGGAGTCTATAGGTAATGGACACACACACACACACACACACACAGACAAAGTTCCATTTATAAATAAGTTTAGATATAAATAAATCAGCTGATAAATAGTGTTTAATAATTCAACTTAAGTTCTCAAGAACAGAAAATAATGTATAAATTCACTTTCATATGTCTAGGATTTAATAAAATTTTAATCATTTCTTTTTAAAGCAATGATATTGCAGTTGTGAGATCAATCTCTGGGTTGGCTAGTGTGTGTTTGCACTCAGTGAAAAAGGGTGGGCAATAACTGAGCAGTACTATAGATAAGAACCAGACAATATCCAAAAACATGGACAGTGGAATGAGAATGGTCTACCCTCCCTTGATTAAATAAGTGTTCACACTATTTACAGTGTTCAGACTATTGTCCTCATTGCCACGTTTACAGCTTTTCAGTCGTTGTACACTCCTGCTTTCTTCAAGTGCTAGGAATTTTGAACTGAACTCTTCATTACAATAACTGGGTTATATCATTCTCATTCCATGTGCAATGTCACTTCTGGTAGTTATGTAGTTATCTCCCTTTAACTTTCTAAGTTACTTATTCACTTGGTATTGAACTCACAACTCTTTGGGTCAAGTCACTGGAACTAACCAATGTCTATATCCACTGGGACATATGTTCTATGAATTTATTTTGAAAACTCAGGTTTCCTTTGCTTCTGGGTTTGACAGTAAACTGCATCCGGCAGCAATACCCCTGATTGGGAGGTTGTGAGGAGCATGGAATCACTTCTTAATTGTTGTTGTTCCCAGGTCTACTCTGACCAGGAGTCGTAGCACCTGTTAGGGGTCCCAGCTCTGGGCAGATAGTTAACTGGGGTCAAAATACTATGAAAGTACAAAAATACACTTCTATAGAAATATATAGATAAAAATAGACTTTTATAGAAAAATATACATTTTTGAAGGAAAAACTTATCACTAGAACATATTTTTGAATGAAAAAAATTATTGCCATATTACATTTTTGAAAGAAAAAAATTATTACCAGCAATACATTTTTCGAATACAAAACTAGAAGACATCTTCAGTTTTTCAAAAGAAAAAAAATTTTCATCAAAATCTGACTAAATCAATCTTCTTGCTATAACTGAACATTAAAAAAGTATCTTAACAACCCACCTTTTTGGTATTAAATAATCCACAGAGGTTGATATGCCGTTAAATAAAACTCAAACTTAGGTTTCCTTTATGAAGTATTCAGAAAGAGAGACCCTGGTTTGCAGTGTAGGTATGGGGCAGGGTTGGAGACAGGATGGGTCACTACAACAAAAGGGGCTTTTGATATTTCCAAACCTTGTGGCTCTGTCTCCGTTTTCAATTACTTCATAATTACTGATACTCATCACTCATTCTTGAGTGCCAATGAGCTGTTTTGTCACTTCAAAAGGGTGGAGTTCACATTAAAGATCAGGTCCTCTGTCATCAGAAACTCAAAGCAATATGTGTGTTTTATTGTGTACTAAAACACATTTATACTGTCTGGACTCTGGTAGCATTAAATTTATCACTAGTGATGATTGTCACTTGAAATTTTCAACTCTTGAGTGTTGAAGAGATTTCAATATTGCTTCATCTTACCAAGTTAAATCTAAAGCAATATCAGGTTCAAACCTTAGTTGGTCTCTGATATATCCAGGTACTAATTTAACTCATCTTACCCAATTAGTCTTTCTAACTAATGTATTTTCCTAATCAGAGGTTGAAGCTAAAATTTACTATTCTGCAACCTATAGTTTCATACTAGGAGTAAAATGTATTTGGTTAAGAGTACTTTTAATCAATTAATTAGCAGTGAAAATGATCTTTGATCAAATAATTACTTATTTAAGATAACATTTGATCAAATAACGAGTATTTGGTTAAGAGGACTTTAATCAAATAATTAAGATTTGGTTAACATGATCTCTGATCAAATAATTAGCATTTGGTTAAGATGATCTTTAATCAAATAATATTCGGTTAAGATGATCTTTATATCAAATAATTAGTATTTGCTTAAGATAATCTTTGATCAAATAGTTAATAGTTGGTTATGATGATCTTTGATCAAATAATTAATTTTTGGCTAAGATGATCTTTGATTAAATAATTTATATTTGCTTTAGATGATCTTTGATCAGATAATTAGTATTTGGCTAAGATGATCTTTAATTAAACAATTAGTATTTGCTTAAGATGATATCTGATTAGATAATGATTTATTAAGAAACTAAGAAATGTAGATTTTTCTAACAACTGAGGTATATTTTTACTTTTGTACCTTTCAAAAGAACTTTCATTTTTTCTTAATTTTCTTCAAGCAGGGATCTTGAAATAAATTTATTTATCATGGAGTGACTGCTAAGATATTCAGTTCACATATCATACAATAAATAGTTATATTACAATTTGTCTTGTACTGGAAAGAGCATATATCAATATTTTGTAAGAGATTACACTGTACAGTTCTGTATTTTTTTTAAAGATTGTTACATTTATATCTACAACTAGAAAATCTGGTTTACACCTCACTTTATAAATAACTTCTTGACACTTAAAAATGCTGGCACTTATCAAGAATTATTGGACATAAAATTCAGAGGCACCTCAATCATGATGTCTACAAGTTTTGGGTAAACTGCTGTCTACTTTCGAAAACCTCATTCAGCAAAACCTTGAATGGATCCTTAGCATTGTATTGGGTGAACAGTATATATATATTTGTGTATTTAGGCAGCAAATTTTCTTTTGGACATGTCATATTTAATAAATTGCAAACATTGTGCCTGCTTATTTTTAATAAAATCCATTCATATTCACAGATAATCTTTTGCGTATTATAATTGAAAGATGTCAGAAATGAGCTGTGATATTGACAGATATTATCATTCATTTCTCAAGGTACCCAAGTACTTGCAATTTCTTTCTGTGATCATCTTCAGAGGTGTAAGTTATGGTAACAAAAAAAGACCACAAAACTGTGTTGCTAAAAATTACTGTAAATTTTTTCTGCTTCAAATATAACAGTTGACAAATTGCTAGTGTTCATTAAACTGTGAAAATTATCCAAAATGGAATATTTTATCTGTCATGGTCATGCACGTGTTATATGTCATGGTCATGCATGTGTTAAAGCATGAAAAAACGGAAGATGATCTCGGAAAGAGATTGAAAGTACTTGGGTATATTGAGAAATTAATGATAATAACATCTGTCAACGTTACAGTTCATTTCCAACATCTTTCAATTATAATACACAAAAGATTATCCGTGAGTGTGAACAGATTTTATTAAAAAAAGCAGACACAATGTTTGCAATTTATTCTATCTGACATGTCTAAAAGAAAATTTGCTGCCTAAATACACACACAAATATATATATATATATATATATATATATATATATATATATATGGGAGGATATTATATATAAACTTCATTATTCATTAGAAAAAAATTATTTATTAGGCATATGAATGATGACATAAAAACATACTGTGATGCATTCTGTCCTTTAGTTTGAAGAAGTTCTTTTAGAAGATGAAACATTATACAGAATTTTTCAATTTTTTTAATTTTCTAATATACATATATATGTAATGTGGACACATTTTCTATCTTGTCCCACTCAAGTTACTACCTTAAAGTGTTGGAGGCCATCTACATTCAATCTTTAAAACCTTCATTGTGCAAACAGAAGAAGCATATATTTGGCCTCCAACTCGTCTTCATTTAAGAATTTTTTAAAACATTTTTTTCATTCTCTCTCTACATCTTGTTTGTTTACTTTATAAACGATAAATATTTCTTTATTAACCTCAAATTTAGCTCTGCTGAGTGAAGTTCAAAACAGATTGGCTAGCCCATTTTTCAATTTTATTTTTTAAATATTCTCATCATGTCTGGTAATAATAAATATTTTTGTATATTTATGGCAGTTTTGAAGTTTTGTACCATCAACCATATTTTCGAGTATATATATATAAATATATTTGAAATTTTTATTTGAAAATATTTGAAATATTTACACTCTCACACCCTGATTGAGCACTCTAGAAGAAAGGTAGACTTTGAAAAACAGTAGCCACTCTAGCGTGTACGCATTGCTCATTCAGTAAAATGAATTGGAGCACTCTAGCTATTGGGTGCGTAATATGATATGTGCTAAAAAGACTGCCTTCTTCCACCGAACCCCCCATGGCCCGATGTTGCTCGGGTGTAATGAAAGCTTTAAAACTAATCCATGTTCCTGGAGCTTAGACTCTTTGGACGTTGGCACGAAAGACTAAAAAGCAATAGTTATTTCCAGTTAAAGCAAAACCGTAGACTGAAAGAAACATAAATGGATGTAAGTCAAATTTTGATTTCCTGGTATCGATATCAAATAAGTTTTTTCATCTTAAACTGAATTTTGAAGGCTAACTAAGTCATCTGAGTAAATGGCATCATGACTGAGACTAAGAACTACAATTATACCTATTAATAGCCAAACCCAAAGCAAAAACTAAAATAAAAGGGCTGAAAAAAATACAGACATAAGGCAGATAAACAGACATACACACACAAACATCTTGCCTTTTATATATATATATATATATTATCGATTTTCTGCACTATTGTAAGAACTGCAACCTTGAAACTTCTGAATATCGTTTCTTATGTCTTTTTCTATGAGTGTATCAAATTTGATTAAAATCAGACCACTCCTTCTATAACCCGACTTTTTGGAATATCGATTTTGGATATTTATTTATTGGGGGAGTACCTCGACACAAAACCTAGCTAAGAACACTCACAGATGCTTATAGTACAACTGCAAATTTTCAAGAAAATTGGTTCAGCTGTTTCGGAGTTTATAGGTAACACACACACACACACACACACACACACACACACACACACACACACACAGTTCCATTTCTAAATAAGTTTAGATATTTCTACATTTGAAATTCCCAGCATCTCTTGTTCATGCCCATGAATAGTTGTATCAACATGAATAAAATTAGTTTAATGAATGAAACACATTGCACAAAAACTTTTCCTGACTCAAAATTTTGTGTATATAGTATCTACTTGCCAGGAATTTTGAGAGTAGACCTCTATTTACTCACAGAAATCACATATATCTTCAAAGACATTATTAATTGTTTCCTCTCTGACAAGTGAATAGCATATCCACAAAACTCCATATGAGGAAAGATTAGACGATCATTTAATTTTATATGTCTGGTCAAAATTATCTTCATCTTTATGTGCCGTGTTCCTTCAGGATGTATGTTATCATGGACTTCCACTTGCCTCTGTCCCTTGTCGCTCTTAATATTTTTCCTCTTGCTATCTTTTCTAAACCCTTCCCACCATCCATCTGCTCAAGCTCATCAAATGTCTCACACTGTTTTTTCTCGTATCTCTTCCCTTCTATCCGTCCTGTGAGTAATAGATTCTTCACACCCTCTTTCCTTTATTACATATTCCAGAAACCTCAGGTGTCTGTTCCTGGTATTAGTATGTTTGCTTCTCATTTTCATATTCGTCAAAACCTTGTCATTGTTCACATGTTCAGTCCATGGTATCTTCAGCATAACCACATTTCCCTTGCTTCGAGCCTCTTCTTTGTCCTTGATGAGATTGTCTAGCATTTTTTTTTTTAATCGTATCACCCCGAGCAAGGTGGTAACGCCACTGATGTGCAGGGGGCTATGTAATAGTGAAAAGATTGGAAAAGAGAAAGCCAGAAACCACATCCTAAATAGGGAACAAGGGATGAGCCTCTTAACCTGTACAATAGACGTGGGTGGAGTGTGAACTGGGCGACAGTTTAGTCTATCTACTCCAATTGAAAAAAAAAAAAGAAGAAGAAAAAAGAAAAAGGAGTGAAAAAATTGGAAAAGAGAAAGCTGGAAACTACATCCTAAACAGGGAACAAGGGATGAGCTTCTTAACCTGTTCAATAGACGTGGGTGGAGTGTGAACCGGGCGATAGTTAGATCTGCTGCCATATGGAAGGACAGATATCACATAGCAGTCTAGCACACTTTTCTTTGTTTTTCTAATGAAATCTTTTTGTCTCTCAGTACTACGGTTAGCTTTTCAAATGCATTCGTGAGCATGCAAATGTATCTTCAGATTTCAGATTTCCATCCTCTGTCAGGACACTTATTAGATATTTAAATTTCATTATCTGTTTTATTTTGGTTTCCCCGACCGGTAGATGACATTTTTGGGGTCTTCTTTTTGCTGATGACCATGCATTCAGTTTTCTTATTTTTTATGCAGTCCTTTCTTCTTGCTTTCTCTTGCAAACTTCTGTAGGAGGCCCAGCATTTTCCTTTCCATGTCTGTTATTAGCACTGTGTTATCCACATATCTTATATTGTTGAAATTGGGGATACAAATGAAGGGGCAGGAAAGAAGACTACAACACATATCATTTGTTTTTAAGTCTCTTAAGATAAACCTGATTTTTACCTTGGTCCATCAGGCATTGGTGATTTGTTCACCTTGTAGACTTTATCATATTTTATATGACAATGGATATCCTATGAATGCCATTAAACTCATTGTTGAGAATAAGATTAAATGCTTAAAAGAACCAGTAGTCTTTGGTCTCATCTTTTGTCATGCTTATTTGAAATTACCATGGATAGGTGGGAAAAGTTAAACACTGACTAACAGAGTGTTGATTTGTATTACATCAGCTTTTACTATTGTTGGGTTGTATATCGTTTTTGGAACTAATTCAGTGTTTTCTTTGTTTGTCAAAGATAGTTTATCCTATTTTCAAAGTAGTACAATTGTGTACAAATTCAACTGTTAGTGTGAAGCTGAATATGTGAGACAAATCAATCAGCAACTGGAAACCAAAATTGGTCAGCACATCACTGCTAGTATGACACTAGATAGTTTGAGTCACTCCTTGAGAATGACTCAGTCTGAATATGATTTGTCCATTGGTCAGCACTTGCTTGATGACATAAAGTAAATATGTGAATGATTCTTTCACAGTTTTGCAAAGAGCCCTGACTGCCCATATTTATGTTTTCTTGAAGTGGTCCATATTAAGTTACACCAACCAGCGCTGTGCAAAAAGAAGGAGCATTTTATTCACTCCCTGTTTATTAGAAAAGTCTTGAATATTTTTTCCATTTTATACTCACTTGGAATAATTTATCATTCTTTTCTTCATGGATTATTTTGCAAATGTTTCTTTTTAATTGTGTTCCATATTTTCCCTCCTCAGCTTTTTCTTCATTTATGTAAGAATTGTCCTTTTTTGTCATAATTAGTGCCAACGTTTTTCTTCTGACAGTGTTGGCTGAAAGGGTCCATAAATAAAAAAAAATGCTTTCATGCTTTTTTAATTAGTATAAACATATATATATATATATAGGGGTATGCAAAAGTAGGTATACAATAAATATCATACCAGCATTGATATGTCTGTATAATTAATACATTTTGTTTTTCATTACTGTATACCTATTTTTGCACCCTCCACACACATACACACACACACGCACACACACACTGATATATATATATATATATATATATATGTATATTTATTTATAAAAGTAAACAATGAGCAGAATCTGTCTGATTCATGCACAATATTCAGGCCATTATGATGTTAAACTCTGTGTTCACTTTCATATTTGTATATGCCCTATATGGGTAAAAGTGCTCAGTAGCACTTTTACATATAAATATAGAAAATATATAAACTTCACGTTATATATATATATATATATATATATATATATATATATCAACATTTTCTTTTAAACATGTCAAAATAAATTGCAAACTTTGTCTCTGCTTATTTTTAATAAAATCTGTTCATACTCACGAATAATCTTTTGTGTATTATAATTGAAAGATATCAGAAATGAGCTGCAACATTGATAGATGTTATTATCATTCATTTCTCAAGGTACCCAAGTACTTTCAATCTCTTTCTGAGACCATCATAAGAGGTGTGAGTTATGGTAACAAAAAATAAGTGCAAAACTGTGTTGCTAAAAATTACTGCAAATTCTTTGTCTGCTTCAAATATGACAGTTGACAAATTGCTAACGTTCATTAGAGTATGAAAATTATTCAAAATGGAATTTTTTTTCTATGTTGTAATGTCATGATCATGCACATGTTAAAGCATGAAGAAAACTGTTTTTTTACAAACATTTTAGAACATTACTACAGTATTCATAGCTAATTCTATTAATTGACAGCTTAAGGGTTTTAATGAATATTGCCTTGAGAATCTATAGTTTGCTTTTTTTGTTCTTGGTGTAGGATAGTTGTATTATCAATCATAAAATATAAAAAATATTAAAATTTGTGTATTTAGACAGCAAATTTCCTTTTAGACATGTCAGGTTAAATAAATTGCAAATATTGTGCCTGCTTATTTTTAATAAAATCCGTTCATATTCACAGATAATCTTTCGCGTATTATAATTGAAAGATGTAAGAAATGCGCTGTATATTTGACAGATGATTTTATTATACATTTCTTGATGTTCCCAAGTACTTTCAGTCTTGTTCTTAGATTATCTTAGCTGTGATAACAAAAAATAACTGCAAAATGTGTTGCTAAAATTTACAGTAGTTTTTAGCAACAGTGTTGCAATTATATTTTACTACCACAACTCACACTACTGAAGATGATCTTGGAAGAAAATTGAAAGAACTTGCGAACATCAAGAAATGTATAATAAAATAATTTGTCAAAGTTACAGCTCATTTCTTACATCTTTTAATTAGAGTATGCAAAAGATTATCCGTGAGTATGAATGAATTTTATCAAAAACAAGCATACAATGTTTGCAATTTATTTAATTTGACACATATATATATATCTATATATGCATACATATATATATTACATCATTTTGATAGATTATGTAGATTGGATTATTGCTGCAAAGTTATATACGTATCTTCTGCAGTTCCCCTCTCTCTCTCTCTCTCTCTCTCTCTCTCTCTCTATCTATCTATCTATCTATCTATCTGTCTATCTATCTATCTTATCACTTTACCAGAACACTAATGTGTACGTGAACAGAATTCAGGTTGCCAACTTTTCACCAAAGATTCCTTGGTATGGTTTGACCATTAATTTACATTTTCTCAAGAATTCCTTTGTTCTATACACAGCTTGCTACTTGACTGAGTTCTGATAAACTATAGAGTTGTCAGATAAATTTGTTTTTTTTTCCATTCTTATTTAAATCAACATGTAATATATTTTTATCATAGTGTTTTATGCTTAAATTTGTAGCTCTGTTCATCCTGAAGCTCTTATGTAAAGTCATGTAAATGCTGTCCACCAGATTTTAAACCTAATGGACTAATGAATACATTTGACTACTTTGCGGTATCTATGATGAGGCACAATGTCTGCCTGGCAACACTGCCAACAGTCAACATCTCCTTGGGAATCTAGTTTGAATGTAAACACTATAAGGTTGATGAGATTTCTAATATTAATTGCAAATGTATGAAAAGGATTTGAAATACTTTCTACTAACAAAGATACTCAGTTATGTGAGTCAAATCTTTTTCTTTTCCTCTACTATGATATTTCGGGTAGATGGAGCTCAACAGCCCCAGAAAGGCAGTCTATCTAGGGGAAGGAAAATCCTTACTTTAGGCCACTGCTGACTTGCGGTCATATCCAAACGCAAAAAAGGCTTTGGAAATAAATCCAGGTAGAAAACCTGGAGTGGAGCCCTGAAAAGCAGTTGATAACTTTCTGACAACTCCTAGAATCAAGCCATCCCCAAATTTAATGCCCTGCATTTTTTCAGATCATGTTGGTATTGTCAAGAGGGGTGGGGCATGTAGTCTTGGCATGCTTGTCTTCTATATACCATCACCCTGGCCTGTACCCTAGAGTTTTATCACCAAAGTACTGAATTTTGCCCAAGTTAAATGCAATGTCAATACTCATCTATTAACCACTGGACTCTAGCTCTCTCCCCACCCCTCTATATCCTTCCCTTTCTCTCCACCTATGTATCTGTCATCATACCTGCATTCTCAGCTTTCTATTGCTCCTTTTTAACTTCTCACTCTTTTCTAATTAATCTTTTTACAGTTATGTAGCCCCCAGCTCATCAGTGGCATTTCTGCCTTGCTCGAGGTGAAATGATTAAAAAAAAATAAAGTAGGGTGCTACCTTTATCTACTTAATCATTTCTTAAGAAAATTTGCATATTTCATAAAAGAGCTCTTTTTCTTTTATGTACTGGGTCCTGGGTATGACGGTAAACTACATCTGGCAGCAAGGCCTCTGATTAGGAGGTTGTGAGGAGCTACCTCTTAATTGCTGTTGATCTCAGGTCCACCCAGACCCAGAGTGGTAGCACCTGTTAGGGTCCCAGCTATGGGTAAATAGTTAACCTCCAAATTGGGGTCAAAACACTATTTTATAGAAAATATACATTTTTGAAAGAAAAATATTATCAACAATACATTTTAGAAGGAAAAAAATTATCACCATAATACATTTTTTAAGAAAAAAATTATTGCCATAATAAAGAAAAAAAATTATTACCAGCAATACATTTTTGAATACAAAACTAGAAGACATCTTCATTTTTATAAAAGTAAAAAAAATAGAAATAAAAATAAATTTAATCAAAATCTGACTAAATTTACTTTCTCACCATAACCGAATATAAAACACCCTTAAAATTCCACCTTTTTGACATTAAATAGCCCACAGAGGTTGATATGTTGTTAAACAAGACTCAAACTTTATGTACTTTTCTCTTTAAAATCAAAGTTAGATCCTTAAAAAATATTTATATATTTGGGTAAATACTTGAGATACACTGTCGGTATTTTTCCTTTTTTTAAATAGAATGAATCATTATTTACATTGTTCAGATTGTTGTCCTCATTTTTATTGTTGTATTGACAATGTTTCAGACATTGTACACTCCAACCTTCTTCAGGTGACAGAAATTTTACATTAAACACTATATTTTGATCATTGGGGTAGATTGTTGTCATTCCATTTGTCATGCTACTCCAAGATGTTTTAGTTATTTTAACTCAACTCTCTAAGTTTTTATTCACCACTGCTGTCACCAGGTATTGAACTCACAACTTTTTGTGGCAATTCATTAGATCCAACTAATGGTTTTATCCACTGGGCCATATGTCCTTCAGATCTTCTTAGAAATATAGACAAATATGGAATGCATGATATCTTTTTTAACATACAAGCCAAGCCGAGAATTCTCACTTGAGTATATCGATGTGTAGTTATGACAATTTCTCATTTTGAAAATTCAACCAAAACTCAACTATTTGAAATTTGAAAAAGTGTAGCAAAAACATTTTAAGGATCATATGACCAGAATTATAAAACATGTTGCAAGAAAATTACTAAATTCTAAGACAAACTTTCCAGATATTCATCTCCTTGAGACCAACACACTGCGCCTCTTTGGCCTCAATCTCTCAGCCGATCTCAAGTGGAAAGACTACATTGAATATATAACTGTGTCTACTGCTAAGAAGGTTCGTTCTCTATCTCAGGCCAGAAAGTTTTTCTCATCAGAATCCATCTTGCACATTTATAAATCTACCATTCATTCGTTCATTGGATGTTATTGCCATATCTGATTGGGTGCTCCTGCTATACATCTTGAGGTCCTCAACAAAAGAAGGATTTGCAATGTAATCGCCTTGACTTCAGTCACTTTCTCACCAATGTGAGGTGGCTTCTCTCTGTCTTTTCTGCAAATATTTTCATGGCAACTGATCTAATGAGATTTTTTCCCTGGAGCCCGACCACATGAATTTAAGTGTGCTACTAGGTTGGCAACTAGCTTCCACTTTTTTACTAGCAGTAGTTCATGGAAAGAAGCTGCTTGAGTGGAACTTACATCTCATCATATATATATATATATATATATATAGTGTATCGAGGCAGCAAATAATTTTCTAAACATATACTTTTAAATATAACATCCACCATCACCAACGATTTTATTTTAATCGTCGGTGATGATGGATGTTATTGTATTACCGTCTTAATAACCTCTCTGAAGATGGCTCATGTGAGCCGAAAGCTTAGAACCAAATTAATAAAAAATTATCCATATGCTGGAGAATTTTTATCTTTATTTTCAAGTGAAATTAAAGCCAAAATATGACGTTTAGAACAGCTCATTATTTAACATAATAGACATTCATTGTCTCTTATATTTAACAGTATATGTTTAGAAAAAATATATATGTATATATATATATATATCTATTAGCAACTATGTCCCACCTTTTACTGTGAAACCAATAAAATGTAAATGCAAATTCTACTCCAGCAGCTTCTTCTCTCGCACTTCCCGCCTGTGGAATTCTCTTCCGTTTACTTGCTTTCTCGACAGCTACAATCTTCAAGAATTCCAATGTAAAGTCAATAGTCAGTAGTCATCTACTATCTCACTAACTTGTTTCCTTTCTCTTGCTCATGCTTCTATCTTTATCTACTCCACTCTCAGCAGTATTCTCATCCTGACACCCCCTGTAACCTGTCACTCTTTTGCATAACTTACTTCCTATGTAACCCCCTGCTCAACAGTGGCAGTAAAATGCCTTGCTTGGGGCAACATGATTATTATAAATATATATATATATATATATATATATATATATATATATATTGTGTGTGTGTGTGTGTGTGTGTGTGTGTGTGTAGATAATGAAAGTGGTTTGCTACATTGTATGTTGCATGGCTAGTATTAGCTGTGAAGTTAAGGACTGATAAAACTAGTGAGTGTAAATATGTACATAATATGGCTGAATACTTGTATCTAAATATGTCTGTCTACTATGGTGGTTACCTAATTCCTTTTGCAGACACCTTCTCAGGCACATTTTGTGATTGTTTGACACACTCACAGAGAAAACCTGTTGTGTATTCTGCAACTATGCAGACTTTTGTAACAGTTTCTGGGAGAAATAGTGCATAATCTCGTATTATCACCAGTTTAAACAAACTGAGTACACACACCCCCTTCAACCATGATGTCATCTGATTAAGTGCCAACTCAATCATCGGCAACTTCCTGATGAGGCCACACATATCTTAGGTAGATATTATCCCGAGTTCATTTCCTAGACAAATCAAAAATTAGATTTGAACACAGGTCTCATGGTCAGAATGCTAATGCTCTAACCATTTGGCTACATGCCCACCAAATATGTACATGAAACTAGTGAAAAATGTCACTGAAAGAGGAGCATTATTACTAAATATAGAAGTATGCAATGATTAATTCCTGAAAGAAACTCACCTTTATTTGAAAAACTGAATCAATTCCAACCAATATAGAAATTTATCTATTAGCATAATTTTTTGGCGAATAATGTCCTTGATATGTTCCATTTTGATGCGGTCTTGCAGCCATTCCAACTGACCATTTATGGTGATTTTTGTAAGAGTTGTTTAGCTGTGGCATGAAGCTGAAATTATGGGGCACCTAGTGAGGATCAAACACACTACTCAGTTGTAATTGTTTTAATGAGACAAGCTACATTACACCATGTTAAGGTACCCATGGAGATGGAAAAAAACAGTGTCAGCTGGGAAAAATAGAATATAAAAAACTGACAAAAAACGTGTTTTTGTCAAAATAGGGGTAAAATAATTGAGAAAATAATACAACCACTTCTCACTTAATGAATTATCTGTTTAATAAACACCAGAACTTATGGTCAACTATAAAATCTCATGACATAAAAAATAAGTAATACAGCCACTCCTCACTTAATGACTTATATGTTTAATGAAAATATAGACTTATAGACAGCCATAAAATCTCTTAAACAAACAATAAAATATGTAATACAGCCACTCCTCACTTAATGACTTATATGTTTAATGAAAATATAGACTTATAGACAGCCATAAAATCTCTTAAACAAACAATAAAATATGTAATACAGCCACTCCTCACTTAATGACTTATATGTTTAATGAAAATATAGACTTATAGACAGCCATAAAATCTCTTAAACAAACAATAAAATATGTAATACAGCCACTCCTCACTTAATGACTTATATGTTTAATGAAAATATAGACTTATAGACAGCCATAAAATCTCTTAAACAAACAATAAAATATGTAATACAGCCACTCCTCACTTAATGACTTATATGTTTAATGAAAATATAGACTTATAGACAGCCATAAAATCTCTTAAACAAACAATAAAATATGTAATACAGCCACTCCTCACTTAATGACTTATATGTTTAATGAAAATATAGACTTATAGCCAGCCATAAAATCTCTTAAACAAACAATAAAATATGTAATACAGCCACTCCTCACTTAATGACTTATATGTTTAATGAAAATATAGACTTATAGCCAGCCATAAAATCTCTTAAACAAACAATAAAATATGTAATACAGCCACTCCTCACTTAATGACTTATATGTTTAATGAAAATATAGACTTATAGACAGCCATAAAATCTCTTAAACAAACAATAAAATATGTAATACAGCCACTCCTCACTTAATGACTTATATGTTTAATGAAAATATAGACTTATAGACAGCCATAAAATCTCTTAAACAAACAATAAAATATGTAATACAGCCACTCCTCACTTAATGACTTATATGTTTAATGAAAATATAGACTTATAGCCAGCCATAAAATCTCTTAAACAAACAATAAAATATGTAATACAGCCACTCCTCACTTAATGACTTATATGTTTAATGAAAATATAGACTTATAGACAGCCATAAAATCTCTTAAACAAACAATAAAATATGTAATACAGCCACTCCTCACTTAATGACTTATATGTTTAATGAAAATATAGACTTATAGCCAGCCATAAAATCTCTTAAACAAACAATAAAATATGTAATACAGCCACTCCTCACTTAATGACTTATATGTTTAATGAAAATATAGACTTATAGACAGCCATAAAATCTCTTAAACAAACAATAAAATATGTAATACAGCCACTCCTCACTTAATGACTTATATGTTTAATGAAAATATAGACTTATAGACAGCCATAAAATCTCTTAAACAAACAATAAAATATGTAATACAGCCACTCCTCATTTAATGACTTATATGTTTAATGAAAATATAGACTTATAGCCAGCCATAAAATTCTTAAACAAACAATAAAATATGTAATACAGCCACTCCTCACTTAAATGACTTATATGTTTAATGAAAATATAGACTTATAGACAGCCATAAAATCTCTTAACAAACAGAAATATGTAACACAGCCACTCCTCACTTAATGACTTATATGTTTAATGAAAATATAGACTTATAGCCAGCCATAAAATTCCTTAAACAAACAATAAAATATGTAATACAGCCACTCCTCACTTAGCCGATCATATAATAAAATAATGAAAATATAGACTTATAGACAGCCATAAAATCTCTCTTAAACAAACAATAAAATATGTAATACAGCCACTCCTCACTTAATGACTTATATGTTTAATGAAAATATAGACTTATAGCCAGCCATAAAATCTCTTAAAACAAACAATAAAATATGTAATACAGCCACTCCTCACTTAATGACTTATATGTTTAATGAAAATATAGACTTATAGACAGCCATAAAATCTCTTAAACAAACAATAAAATAGCATTACAGCCACTCCTCAATAAATGACTTATAAGCTAATGCCTAAAATATAGACTTATAGCCAGCCATAAAATCTCTAAAAAACAAACAATAAAATATGTAATACAGCCACTCTCACTTAATGACTTATATACGGAAATATACTTATAGACAGCCATAAAATCTTTAAACAAACAATAAAATATGTATTACAGCCACTCCTCACTTAATGACTTATATGTTTAATGAAAATATAGACTTATAGACAGCCATAAAATTCTTAAACAAACAATAAAATATGTAATACAGCCACTCCTCACTTAATGACTTATATGTTTAATGAAAATATAGACTTATAGACAGCCATAAAAATCTCTTAAACAAACAATAAAATATGTAATACAGCCACTCCTCACTTAATGACTTATATGTTTAATGAAAATATAGACTTATAGCCAGCCATAAAATCTCTTAAACAAACAATAAAATATGTAACAAGGGAAAACACTCCTCACTTAATGACTTATATGTTTAATGAAAATATAGACTTATAGACAGCCATAAAATCTCTTAAACAAACAATAAAATATGTATCACAGCCACTCCTCACTTAATGACTTATATGTTTAATGAAAATATAGACTTATAGACAGCCATAAAATCTCTTAAACAAACAATAAAATATGTAATACAGCCACTCCTCACTTAATGACTTATATGTTTAATGAAAATATAGACTTACAGGACAGCCATAAAATCTCTTAAACAAACAATAAAATATGTAATACAGCCACTCCTCACTTAATGACTTATATAAACAATGAAAATATAGACTATAGACAAAACATAAAATCCTTAAACAAACAATAAAATATGTAATACAGCCACTCCTCACTTAATGATCTACAAGTGTTTAATGAAAAATATAGACTTATAGACAGCCATAAAATCTCTTAAACAAACAATAAAATACAATACAGCCACTCCTCACTTAATGACTTATATGTTTAATGAAAATATAGACTTATAGCCAGCCATAAAATCTCTTAAACAAACAATAAAATATGTAATACAGCCACTCCTCACTTAATGACTTATATGTTTAATGAAAATATAGACTTCATAGAGACAGCCATATGCAAATTTTAAACAAACAATAAAATATGTAATACAGCCACTCCTCACTTAATGACTTATATGTTTGTTAATGAAAATATAGACTTATAGACAGCCATAAAATCTCTTAAACAAACAATAAAATATGTAATACAGCCACTCCTCACTTAATGACTTATATGTTTAATGAAAATATAGACTTATAGACAGCCATAAAATCTCTTAAACAAACAAAATACAATACAGCCACTCCTCACTTAATGACTTATATGTTTAATGAAAATATAGACTTATAGCCAGCCATAAAATCTCTTAAACAAACAATAAAATATGTAATACAGCCACTCCTCACTTAATGACTTATATGTTTAATGAAAATATAGACTTATAGACAGCCATAAAATCTCTTAAACAAACAATAAAATATGTAATACAGCCACTCCTCACTTAATGACTTATATGTTTAATGAAAATATAGACTTATAGACAGCCATAAAATCTCTTAAACAAACAACAAAATATGTAATACAGCCACTCCTCACTTAATGACTTATATGTTTAATGAAAAATATAGACTTATAGACAGCCATAAAATCTCTTAAACAAACAATAAAATATGTAATACAGCCACTCCTCACTTAATGACTTATATGTTTAATGAAAATATATCCTATAGACAGCCATAAAATCTCTTAAACAAACAATAAAATATGTAATACAGCCACTCCTCACTTAATGACTTATATGTTTAATGAAAATATAGACTTATAGCCAGCAATAAAATCTCATAAAACAAAAAATTAGATATTTAATACAGCCACTTCTCACTTAATGACTTACATGTTTAATGAAAATGTAGACTTATAGCCAGCCATAAAATCTCTTAAACAAACAATAAAATATGTAATACAGCCACTCCTCACTTAATGACATACATTTTTAATGAAAACCTGGACCTATGGCCAGTAATAAAATCTCAGAAAAGAAAACACTGTAATCTAACCAGCTGGTATTGTACATTGCATGAAAACTTTTCGGTTGTTTTCCCTATCTCCAAAATGCATCAAAGTAAATAACTTTTTGACAAAATCTAATCCCCAATGTTACTGGTCCTAACCCAGCATCTCGGGTATCATCACTTTTCCATCACTGTAATGTAGCTTCCCTGTGCCTTTTCTATAAATACTTTCATGGGAATTGTTCTGATGAACTTTCCTTTGAGGAATTGTATATATGAGGACTACTAAGAACTAAATAGCGTCTTTGAGATATTATAGTGACTATAGTAAGAATGGTAAATAAGAATGTCTTGTTTTGATATAAGGAATACTCTGGTATGTTTGAGTCAGTAATCTTGACCTTGTGCCACATTTTTGTATTATGACAAAATAAATATTGCTTTCCTTTATGGAATCTAGACTTTATAAATTTGAGGATTAATTAATTTACACTTGAAATGGCTTGATGAAACTGTAGGTGCTATAATGACAGTTTCTTTTCTCATATTTCTAACACTCTTCCAGCTCCATGTTTTCAAACCAAATTTGATCTTCAAGATATTAGCAATCATACCTCTTCACAATTTTTTTGTCCTGTCTATCTTAATAAATTATACCTTTTTACTCTGTTGTCTAAACACTTCTATGCCATCCATTCCTTTGTAAGGTAGGTTATACGTTGTTTCAGTCTGCTCTGTCCCTTCAATCTATCAGGGATGTGTTGTAGTGTAGCGAATACTGACTCAGAAATTGAAGAGCTGAGTTTGAATTCCAGTTGAATTTGTTGCTTTCACTAACGTGCAAATAACCTTGATATTAATCAGTCATTTCACTCTCCAGCTATGGAGGACAAACTGGGTTCTATAGCCTTAGTTGGCAACCAGTCTACTGCAGAAAGTCATGACAACCTGCTCTTTTGAGACATGATTGCCCAAGCATGTATCCCATATGGCAATTTACTGACTGACTGACTTTAATCTATTATTTGACTAGCAGTATAGCCTGGTGTTGCTCGGGTGTAATGAAAGCTTTAAAACTAATCCATGGTCCTGGAGCTCAGACTCTTTGGACGTTGGCATGAAAGACTAAAAAGCAATAGTTATTTCCAGTTAAAGCAAAACCGTAGACTGAAAGAAAAATGAATGGATGTAAGTCAAATTTTGATTTCCTGGTATCGATATCAAATCAGTTTTTTTCATCTTAAACTGAATTTTGAAGGCTAAATAAGTCCTCTGAGTAAATGGTATCATGGCTGAGACTAAGAACTACAATTATACATACTTAGAGCCAAACCCAAAGCAAAAACTAAAATAAAAGGGCTGAAAAAAATACAGACATACAGGCAGATAAACACACACACACACACAAACATCTTGCTTTTTATATATATAGATTATCGATTTTCTGCACTAGTGTAAGAACTGCAACCTTGAAACTTCTGAATATCGTTTTTTATGTCTTTGTCTATGAGTGTATCAAATTTGATTAAAATCAGACCAGTCCTTCTATAACCTGATTTTTTCGATTATCGATTTTAAAATTAAAATATTTAT
This sequence comes from Ascarosepion bandense, assembly GCA_037127315.1. NCBI lineage: Eukaryota > Metazoa > Mollusca > Cephalopoda > Sepiida > Sepiidae > Ascarosepion > Ascarosepion bandense. The sequence continues at coordinate 487,157 of JBBBDQ010001942.1, read as the reverse complement.
TATTTTGTTAAAAAATATTTTAAATTTTGAATATTGCTTATAAAAATAAAAACTTTTTTTTAAATTAAAATATTATTTATTTTACTAAAAATAAAACATTTTCTAAATTAAAATATTAATTATTTTATTGAAAATAATATCTTTTGTAAAATGAAAATATTAACTATTTTATAAAAATAAAACATTTTAAAATGTTGAATATTGCTTATAAAAATAAAAGCTTCTTTTAAAATTAAAATATTTATTTTACTAAAAATAAAAAATTTTCTAAATAAAAATATTAACTATTTTCTTAAAACAATACCTTTTGTAAAATTTAAATATTACCTTTTTTTAAATAAAATAGTTATTAATTCATTAATAATTAATAATATTATTTATTTTACTAAAATGAAAACCTTTTTAAAATTAAGATATTAATTATTTTATTAAAAATAATACCTTTTGTAAGATTAAAATATGGTGAACTGGCTGCAGTCACTCTCTCACCGGTGTGACATGGCTTCTCTGTGCCTCTTCTATAAATACTTTCACAGCTTCTGCTCCGATGAACTTAGTTCACTGGTGCCCCCTAGGTACGAATTTGCATGAGATGCTAGATTAGCAACTAGGCCCCACCCTTTTACAGTGAAACCAATAAAATGTAATTGCAATTTCTACTCCAACAGCTTCTTTTCTTGCACTTTCCGCCTGTGGAATTCCCTTCCATATACTTGCTTCTTCAACAGCTACAATCTCCAGGAGTTTAAATGTAAGGTCAATAGTCATCTCCTAACACACTAACTTGCATCCATTCTCTCAAACACTCTTCCCATCTGCCCAACCCTCATCCTCATTATCCTTACCTGTCTATCACCCTCCTTCTGACATTTCCTATATCTAACCACTCTTTCTCATCGCTTTCCCCTATGTAACCTCCTGAGCAATAGTGGCAGTGGAATGCCTTGCTTGGGGTGAAATGATTAAAATAAAATATATATCTTATTAAAAATAAAACATATTTTTAAATTGAAATATTACTTAATTTACAGCAAATTCTTTTTGGCATGTTAAAAAATATAGTAACAAGATGTTACATGGATAATGACAAAGCTTATGTATGTAGATATATCAACAAGTTCCTAGCCCAAAACTGTTATTTTTTATTAAAATTCATGAAAAATACTTATTTTTAGTGGAAATGTGGTTCTACAGAAGGATGCTGTGGGTATCATGGACTGAGCATGTGAACAATGATGAAATGTTGGAAAGAATGGCAACAAAAAGAAAATTAATAGTGAGCATCAGGAAGAAGCAACTGAAGTTCCTGGGACATGCAATAATCATTTTTTACCAGAGCTCATATTACAATCTTGATGATTGTAATTAGTTTTCTCTAGTACACCATATTACTGATTCCCAGACTGTATTTATTTCTTTACTTGGCAGGTTTAGGAGATTTTTGTGGCTAAGCATATGCTATGATTCCTTAAGTTTTCATATTTTCCAGTGTTGTTCTTTATCTATTATTTCAACTTCATCCCACTGGGGACAGTGATCTCCTTTTTCTCTTCATATGTGGTCAGCTATGCCTGATTTTGTTATTTCCCCTCATGTTATGGACTTGCAGTGTTCTTGCAGCCTTATCTTAAGTTAAATGGAGATAACTATGACATGTAGAAGTGGCATTACTCATTGAATGAAAACAATCTACCCCAGTGATTGAAATAAAGGATTCAGTTTAAAATTCTAATCACCTGAAGAAGTCTGGCGTGTACAATAGCAGAAACATCGTGAATATGACATGAAAGATAAGGATGACAGTCTGAAAATATAAATAATTGAAATAATTACAATACCTCATTTCTGATATACTGTCAGATATACCAGACAATGTTGGCTTATTAAATGCTAACTTGTGTATGAGGCACATAGTGAGCATCAAAACTTACTGTTCAGTCACTACAGTCATCCATGCAAGTCTCTGACCATTACTCCATGTACAAGTACCCTAATCTATCTGTTTCTTCTTCTTCTATGTGCCCTGTCCCTTCAGGACGTAGGCGATCATGGATCTCCACGTCTCCCTATCCCTTGTGGCTCTTAGTATGTTTGCTCCTGTTGCTCCTGGCAACCCCCGTTCCGTCATCCACCTGATCAGACCCTGCAAATATGTTATCCGCTGCCTTCCTCTGTCTCTTTTTCCTTCTATCTGTCCAGTCAGTATCAGGTTCTCCAGGCTCTCCTTCCTCATTGCATGTCCCAGGAACTTCAGTTGTCTCTTCCTGATGCTCAGCATCAATTTCCTTTTTGTTGCCATTCTTTCTAACACTTCGTCGTTGCTTGTATGTCCACGATATCCGTAGCATCCTTCTGTAGAACAACATTTCGGCCGCTTCCAGTTTTGTCCTCATTTTCGATGATATTGTCCAGCATTCACAGCCATATTGAAGAACTGACATCACGTAGCAGTCTAGCACTCTTTTCTTCGTTTCTATTGAGATCTTCCTGTGTGTTAGTATTTTGCTCATCTTCTGGAATGCATCCTTTATACATCGTAAAATATTAAGTCCATACATCTAAATATCTACAGACTCAGAGAATAAATGTATATGTATTAATATTTAAGCACAAAAAGGTTTGTCACTTTAACTGAGCAGGTTCATGCCTCTGAAACTGCTCAATTAAAGTGACAAATTCTTTGTGCTTAATAATACTGCATCTCTACCCCAATATTGAGCACTTTATAATAAAAAACCTGCTTGCAAAAATACATTTCATCTCTAAAACCACTGAAAAACAGTAACCTTGACAGTAAAACATTATCACAATTAAACACTATATTAATATGTATGAATTTTATATACACATATATACATGTATATATATATAAATTTATATGTATATGCATATATATAAACTTTCTGTATGTTTATAAGTGAAGAGTAATCACTATCAGAAAGAAAGCATGTATATATATATAAAATCCTTAACACATTTGAATTTGAGTAAATAAAATTTTCGTTTCACCATTGCTCCAGAGGTGAAGATTTCCTCGTAGAAATAGCTATTCAATGGATTTAAATATCGAATTTTTATATGTGTGTGTGTGTGTGTGTGTGTGTGTGTGTGTATTAAAAAGATAAACCATCAGTTTGTCTGAGTCTGTGAATACATGCATATGTATGAGTGCATAAATCTGTATGTATTCATTATTCCTATTCTTTTGTGCTATTTTTATTTTAAAAAATGTAAATGTAAACAAATTACTTATGTCCCTTGCACCATGTGTTTAATATTTATTATAAATTTCTGTTTTTTTTTCTCTCTCCTACTATGATTTTAGTATCCTATTCTATTTTTAGGTTTCAGTATTAACCTAACTTAATTATACATTTAATAAATAATAATATTCGCACGTCCAATTTAATACCAAAGCAAGGAATGCTAATAACTAATTCAAATTGAGAAAAGCCCAGTTCAATATGCACCTGATAAGTGCAAAAATGCATTAAATTCTGAGTCGTGCCTAAAACATATTTTTGCTCTGTTATACAGCATTGAGCACTGTTATATTCATACCTGATTAATATTTATATATTGGTGTGTATCTATGCTTATACACACGCACACACACACATATATATATATATATTTATATAGTTATTCACCTCCTTACCTATTTGTGTATTTAGGCAGCAATCCCTCTTTTATGCAAATTTCATTCTAACTGACAGACAAGGTGGTGTTAATATTAAATATGAATTTTATTTTAATTTGAACTGAATATATATATTATGCTCTCATTATGATTGAGATCTAGAGAAGAAAATTTAAAAAAATAGTTTCCACTTCTGCAATATAAACATAACTCTTCAGAAATGAATTGAGTTCTTTTGGTAACTGGCGTGTGTATCAATCAGTTAAGTGCCATATGTGAAACACGCTTGGGCGATCATGTCTCGAAAGAGACATGACTGATTGGGCAGAAAATTATCCCGCAGTAGGTTACCATTGCTTTCTGCGGTAGACTGGTTGCCAGCCAAGGCTATAGAACCCAATCTGTCCTGTTATTTAACCCATAACTGGAAGGAAGAGACGGATTAATACATTTCCCAAGGGTATTTGCACATAAGTGAATGCAATGAATTCAGCTGGAATTTGAACTCAGCTCCCCGATTTCTCGTTCTGAGCCGATATCCACTGCACCACAACGCACATCCGGCGTGTGTATACACTGCTACATGTTAAGATTTCCCTTCTCTGATTCTATGCATCTATAGCTTAGAGGGTAGCAACTCCGACTGACACCAAATCGGTCAAGTTTCGCTGCCGGCCAGAAGCAAGTGGATGTGTCTAGCCACACTGATGAGCTGTGATACAGCAAAACAGGCTTGTATGTGGATGACTAATATATATATATATATGCCTTCCTCTATCTTAGAGGTGGAATCACCAACTGATGTCAATTTGATGAAGTTTTGATCCTGACTAGAAACAATCAGATATCTAACTGTACTGATGAGCTGTGATACAGCAAAACAGAACTGTCTGTGAATGACTATTTACACTCTTGCCTGTTGATTGAGCACTATGGAGAAATGGTAGACTTTAAAAACAGTAGCTACTCACTCATTTATGCATTGTTCATTCAGTAATGAATTTGAACACTCTCAGCTACTGGCATGTGTTTACATTGTGCATATAACATGAAAAAATCCGCCTCCTCTACTGAGTGCTAATAGCTTAGCAGTAGAATCACTGACTGATATCAGTTCGATCAGGTTTCAATCCCGATCAATTGGATGTCTAACTGTACTGAGGAGCTGTGATACAGCAAAGCAGGACTGTCTGCATATGACTATATATATATATACATATATATATATATATATATATATATATATATATATATAATAATAAAAATAATAATAAAAAATAATAATAAAATAATAATAAAAAAATTGACTCTGTACGTATTCAAATCTTAAAATGTTACACAAGTAATTTTTAAGAACCACGAATAACCGGCAGAATCTAACTCCGTTATCGCCCTCGGCTATAAAGCTTTGGACAATGAGGGGAAAAAAAAGAAAACTGCGGAGCACCAACAATACATACAGCACTTCACAGCAAAGAAAAAAAACCCTCAAACGGAACAAACCACAAAGAAAGAAAAGTGCTCGATACTAAACTAACCAAAAAGGATTAACTAAGAGGCAGTTATGCAGAGCAAAATATATATAGAGTGTATATATATATATAAATATAAATATATATAGAGTGTATATATATATATATATATATATATATATATATATATATTTCCCTCCTGTGATCATAGAGAGAGAGACAATAGCAATGCAGCATCAGCTCAGTTCATTAGAGAGACAAAAGCGAGGCAAAGTTGTCTCAATTTATTCTCTTTAGTACCAGTTATCAAACTTTACGATGAGTTATGAAAGCTCTGGATCATGTTTGCTCTTTAACAGTATCTTAATATTTAATTTTTTGCAATAGTTATGTCATTGAGCAAGTATAAATATGAATATATTTTTTTTTCTCTATTAAAATAGAGACCACTGTGAATATATATATATATATATATATATATATATATATATATATATATATCCCTCGTGTCAAAACCAGAGGATTGTATTCTTTTTTCCTTATGTTTTACTATAAGATATGCAATAGTAGGTACAATATATATGATACTGTCATTTTAGGCCATATTATCAACATAAATATTTTGCTGTCATTTTTTACAGCATGGACCACTTGTATATATATATATATATATATATATATATAAACATAGATATAGAAAATATATAGACATTGCATATGCAAAAATACACATATATACCTCTCTCTTTATATATATATATATATATATATATATATATATATATATGAAAAATTTAGATATATGTGTATATATAAAAAATGCAGATATATATATATATATATATAGTCATCTGCAGACAGATCTGTTTCGCGGTATCACAGCTCATCAGTACGGTTAGATACAGCAAAACAGGACTGTCTGCATATGACTATGTATATATATATATATTCAGTTAAAAGTAAAATAATATTCATCCTTGAAACTGGCTAAAAGTATCACTGAAACCACCTGTATAAATCAAACATTCAAGCGATTTTTATATAATTTATTTTCTCAAAAGGAATAATTATAAGATCACAAGAAAAATTATATAAAAAAACTCGGATTTAGCACCTTGTCTGTCATTTTTAATGAAACTTGAGTAAAAGAATAAAATGTTTATTACCATCATTATAAACTACCTGATGAGATATTGTTCTTTCAATGTGGAAACAAAATGTACAATTTTGCAGTTGTTTGTAGTTTGTACATGTTCTAAAGTATAATTAATAATAAATACTCATTGTTCTATTTTTATATTGAGCAGTTTTAAACTAATGTTTTGAACATTGCAAATATTTTCCTCATTCCTTATTCATTTCTACATCTATATATATAATGACAATATACATGCCTTCCTCTACCAAACGGCCTTAGCCCAGAGATAGAATTGCCAACTGACGCCAATTCTATCGGGTTTCAATCCTGGGTTAAAAGCAATCGGATGTCTAACCGTACTGATGAGCTGTGATACAGCAAAACAGATCTGTCTGTGGATGACTATATATATATTTATATATATAAATAAAGAATTCAGAAATGGGATGAAATGATAATTTCTACAGACAGAACCTGCTTCATTGGCAATCTATTGATAAAATAGAAATTTTGAAAATTCGTTTGAATGTGTATGTTGGTAAAGAAAAGAAAAACTGTATCGAAACAAAAAAAGAAACAAGAGAAGGAAGAAAATATATATTTCAAACATTATTTCAGTGGCCACCCCTTTTTATTTATTAAACAATGTGTATTACATCTATACATTAAATAAATAATTTAATTTATAATAATAATAATATATATATATATATATATATATATATATATATACATTAAATATAATTTATATAATAATATAATATATATATATATATATATATATACATTAAATATAATTTATATAATATAATATATATATATATATATATACATTAAATATAATTTATATAATATAATATATATATATATATATATATATATATATACATTAAATATAATTTATATA